>JAMJFZ010001089.1:9292500-10492500 GCA_026225945.1 Cricetomys ansorgei
CATTTGTACCGCTTGTTAACCAAAAATCATCAGCGAAGCTTCCAGTAATAACTGCTGCCCAGAACCCATACAGCACAATAACTCTCAAGCCTCCCTCTTTGCATTATTAATCACGCTCGTGGAGCCTTACTTAGCAGGTTACAGTGTTAGCTTTACTCTCAGACTCTACAGTGAACAAATTAAAGAAGTTCGCTCTGTTCAAT
Organism: Cricetomys ansorgei; assembly: GCA_026225945.1. Classification (NCBI taxonomy): domain Eukaryota; kingdom Metazoa; phylum Chordata; class Mammalia; order Rodentia; family Nesomyidae; genus Cricetomys; species Cricetomys ansorgei. The sequence continues at coordinate 9,292,704 of JAMJFZ010001089.1, forward strand.
GGAAATACACTATTCGTTTTCCCTGAAACGCTTTCCTACTTCCCATTGGCATTCTAAGCGTGTTGCATGTGTTTCTAAAAAGTCTCTGAATAGGTCAAGAATGTTAAACCCTTACCCATGACAATGATTACTCTGTGGACTATGTACACAGAGAGAAAAGATATACATACATACAGTGAGTGTGTGTGTGTGTGTGTGTGTGTGTGTGTGTGTGTGTGTGTGTGTGTGTGCTGTCCTGGGCTGATCCCTCTGGTGTCTCAGCACAGTGGATTCCAGCTTCCTATTGTGTTTTCACCTTTTACTGATGGTCTCTTTCTCCTGCAAAAGAAGATTACAAACACAACCCTGCACTTGCAAATAGAGGGCTGGATGTCTTTTGTTCAGCTCCCTGTCCAGTTGTTACAACCTTTGTCATGGTAATGATCCATCAACATTTCATAGCTCGCCAGTCTCTCCGGTGCCTAAATTCTGGTGGGTTTATGGTTTCCCTTCCCTGACTGCTTCTTCGAGCCCTGGATAAAGATGGCTGGAAAAGCAGGCCTTCCCCCCAGCTTTAAAGTGTCTGAGAGTTTTTAATGGAAGCTCATGAGTTCAGACCAGATATAGCAAAGAATTCTGTCTGGAAATCGGAAAAAGAAAGTATGCAGTGCCCACTTTGTCTATCTGCTTCAGAGAAAGGGTGGTGTGTGTGTGTGTGTGTGTGTGTGTATGTGTGTGTGTGTGGTGTGTATGTGTTCCTGTTCCACATGGGTCTCTCCCAGTTGGGATAGCTGTTTTCATTACACATTCAACAACTTAGGTTGAGTGGCACCTTGTGCTTGGCATGAGTTATGCAGAGGGGGCAGCAGGAGCACAAAGAAATGAGGAGACTGGGCTTATCCCTCCAATCAGAGTTTTGAGAGGGCAGCAGAGAATTTCTCTGACTTGAGTGTAGCGTGCTAGCCCTGACTGGTGGCTTCCAAGAAGAACAAAGAGACAAGGAGCAGGAGTGAGCATAGATTTATGAAGAAACAATGAGAGAAAAAGCTCCTGGAGTGGTATGGACTCTAAGGGAGAAGTATCTCTGTGTTGCCATTCTTTTATGAATCTTATGCTCAGAATTGCATGGGTGTCCATATGCCCCGTGCATGCTCCCTGGGCCCAAATAGACCACTCCAGGGGAGTGGTCACATGTGCTTCATGCCTTGATCTTGATCTACCTGGGGTCCTCCTCCTACTTATCCTGGTGAGCTAACTCCTGTCTCTTCCAAGTTTTACAGTATTTAAAGCCTATGTATTAATGACAGACTATTTCTATGTCATTATGGGTTATAACACAAAACTCATTTTGTGTCACAAGGTACTCCAAGGGATAGCATTTCTATTTCTTTGTGATGCAAGGGATATTGAGGTCCCATCTTGGAGTTCTTAATTTCACCCATCAAAGAATTTAAGAGTGGACTCAAACAGAAGTTCAAGGACAATTTTATTGGAGTTTAAAAGAAAAACTTCCAGGGAAAGTAAGTTGTAAATCACCAGTGGCCACAAGAATAGGGGAGAAGAGGTGGGGAAAGCCATACAGTTCAGGCCAGCATGGAGGTCAGACATGTGGCTGGGGAAGGAGGGTTCAGAGAAAGAGTAAAGTAGCCCAGAGTATTGGAGAAACCCAAAGTGTTAAAGAAATAATGCTTAGAAACAAAATAGAAAACAAATCACACTTTTCCGAAAAGCAGGCAGCCTTGTAAAGCTTCGTGGCTATGTCCTATAAGCCATTGCACTAGGGGCAGGAATTCTGGGAGGAAACGTATAGTATCTCATTAAAGGACTAATTATTCTGTATATCTTTTTCAGTGTGGCTGAAGATAAGTCTGCCTTCCCAGGAATGGTTCCTCTGCCTTCCCAGGAATGGTTCCTTGGTCAAAAGATCAACTTGACTCATCTGGAATGTTAGGTCTCCATCCAGGCCAAAGGATTCTATTCTCTTGACCAGAAGTTTTTTCTTAATGGCCACTTATTGCCACCACAATACCTGAATGCTTATTTATCATGTGTTATGTGTTGGTAACCTTTAGGCTCTTCCAGATCCTTTGAAATACACATTGCTCTAACAACAGGCATTCCACTGTCTACAAAATGCTAGAACTTATATCTTATTTACCTGTATTTCTAAACATACGGTATGACTTTTAGATTACATTTCACCAACCAATGTCCCAAGAAATACTTATTTCTAACTTCGGCCATCAGAATACTGCCTGAAGGTGTGGTCCTGAAAGTTTATTTCTTATTAGAGCCACTTCTGTTGTGACTTTCTCTCTGATAAATTACAGACGTCTTAACGGTTTTCAAGATGGCTTCATCTACGTTTGTTTTCTGATACTTGTGAGTCATTATTCACCAATATTTCATCAAATTCATGTCTCGTTAACTAAATAGCTTTGTGCTTGTCACAGAGCACAAACTGCTGGCGTGGGTGGTCTGTGAGGTTACAGAATATAAAAGGGCTCTTTTATTCTACCAGTAAATGCCTCCCTTCGCCACCCCAGGGATAAAGGAGACTTGAGAGCCATTTAAAGTGGCCTTAGAGTCCTTAGTGATTGAGGCTAAGTGCTAGCTGTGATTGAATTTACATAAAGCACCTTGCACAGGGCTGGGCACAGAGCCACCTTCTGATATCTGTTAGCGATTTCTCCCTAATGTTGGATACATGTGGTTAGCAATCCAGGGACATTCCCAAGCTGGTGTGACATTTAATTAACTGATGCATGCTAAGTTTGAATAGGAAAATTCTTGGTGAAACCCAAAATAGAACAGATAAGAGTCTCCTTCCCTCAATGGGATGCCTAGTCCCTTCTCTGCAGGGACCTTTTCCTAGAGAGAGATATTTCAGGGTTCTGATAGTTTCCAAAGAGAGACTTTTTCATATACACATCCTTTTTTTTTTTCTCTCAAAATGCAAGTGGTTTCCACTTCTGCAATTGCAGAGTAACAAACTGAGAAAGAAAAGCTTGCCTTCCTCCCTCCCCTCCTCCCTCCCTTCCTTCCTCCCCCTTCCCTCCTCCCTACCTTTCTCCCTGCCCTCCTTCTTTTCTTCTTTCTTGTCTTTCTTCCAACCTCCTCTCGTTCCTTTTAATCATATCACCCCAAAAAAGCATCAGACATGGCTTGGAGGAGAAAAAGAAAAGAAACAAACCCTGTCAACTATTTTCTTCTCTCTTTCTTCTCTTCCACTCCTCTCTCTTGCCTGCCTGTGTGTGTTTGAGACTCAGAGGCTTATGGTTGGGAAATACAGCAGAAGAAAACCAAGCCTTACCCGGTGCTATAAATTCTAACTTTAGAAGCCTTTGGAATGTGGTGCATCTGAGGATGCTTCGTTTTCCACAGGAGGACACTTCGTTGAGCCGGGTGCTTTGGAGACCCAAAGCTTCAGAGTGTTCTCTGACAACACTCACCTGAGTCGCTGGGATAGGGACCTCCTGAAGATCCATGCACCTGCCGTGTGACCCATTCCACAAGATCAGGGCCAGCGGGGCTACCTCTCAGTTTCTGGGCCACACTGAACATTTCAGGCTTTGCCTGGGATTGCAGACTAAGAATGACAGGGATGCTGTTCCCCTCTCTCCTCCCTGTTGTTCCTCTCCTGGACAGCTCCCTCCCTGCAAAGATACGCCCCCACCCAGCCCCAATCTGAGGTTCCTCCAGAGCTCCAGTGCGAATCACCTAATTGTTTGCTAGATGAACAATGATCACTCTAACCCCCTCATTAACATTGTTAAAAACTGCTAACAAAAGACACTTAACAATATCTTAATTAGGGAAGGGTTTCCAGTTTGTGATACGGAGCATGTTAGACAAACAGAGCACAGTTCTCCCTTTGTTTCTGGACTCCGGCAGCCGGAGAGATTACAAGATATGACACAACATGCACAGCGCGTGCCGTTTATCATTCTCTACCCTTTACGCGTTGGCGTTCCGTAATTAGTGTCTCACTAATGTCACCTGAGTTATTGTTGGCACTGTGATTTGGAGAGAACAGGGTGGGTGATGTATGTTGGGGTGAGCGTCTGCCTCTCTGGTTCTTCTTACAGGCTGACTGAGGCTCCCAAGCATCTGTCTAGCAAATCAAGGAAACTCTGGGGAGCGGGGAGTTCTGGACGTGGAGAATCGGATAGTAAATGAGTGGTCTTTGGGGTCATTTCAAATAAATACGTGGAGGGCTGGCTATCTTCACTCTCCATTCCTTTTCTGCATTCTCACGGCTTATTTTAAAAGTTCCTATTATCGATCACTTAATTATTAAAAAGTGTCTACTCTGTTTTCATAAATTATCTATGTGTTAGAGAAATTGGCATATGGGAGAAAGTCTCCGAGAAAAGGGACATCCAAAGCCAATTATTCTAGCTGGAAAGTTTTTTTCTTTTTCTTTTTCTTTTTCTTAGAATATGATGGAATCCTTGAATTATTCTCTACTGGACCTTTAAGGGTGTGTGGGTGTGTTTGGTTGGGGCTGCTAGGGTTGCAGGGAAATGAGGAGTGAAAAATGACAACAATTACTAACTCACTATTTTTACGTACTTTTGAGGGTCTCCTCTGTGTACCGTTTTCCAGGTGTCTTAGCTTCTCTGTTCTGAAAACAGGAGAAATGCAGCGAAGAAGCAATCAGCATTAGGTGTTACTTGAAATGACTATTTGATAAGCTACTATTTGAATAACCGCTATTGAGTAAGCTAAGCTGAATGGGAAAACATAAGAAAAATACTTAATAGCAGGTCTGGCTTATAGCTAATATCCAATACAATGTATCTATAATAAATGGTGTCATAATATCCAGCTGTGTAGAAGATATGATGTCATCCATGCATTTCACAGTCCATGGTGCTGTGGATAATACATAACGAATTGCATGCACACATATATATTTATACAAGTACATAGACGTGCTCTCTACCCTCCTAGGTTTAACAGCCAAGTTTAGGAAATAAGCTCGAACAAATTGATAGAGAAAAGGTGTACACATTTCTTATGTGCACAGACAAAAAGGGGGGAAAAAAAGGTAGGTGCCTTTAAAGGCTGTGAGATTAGAGAGTTTATATTCTATCTTCAGGGGGGTAGGGAGGATGGAACGCGTAACACTCTACGAGTGTGAGTAAAAGAATCTTAGGAGAGCAGATCGGAGATGTGGTTTGTGTCTGTTTGTCTAGGGGTGCATTCGTCTTTTTTGTGTGTTGCTAAAATAAAATACCACAGTCAGGGCAATTCATAAAGAACAGAAAGTTATTTCTTCCCATTCTAAAGACTGGAAAGGTCAAGGTGCTGGCAGATTTGGTGACTGGTAAAATCTCACTCTGCTTCCAATATGGCATTTCACGGCTATGTCTTTATATGGCAGAAGGATGGGGGGGTTGATATGGTATCATCACAGGGCAGAAGAGATGGAGGAAAGGTGCGGGAGTCCTGTCGGTCCAGCTCTGGCCCCCGCGGAAATGGAGGTTCTTTCTTCCACGAAGGATGGGTAAACCCCAAAGAAACACGAGACAGTCTTGGTGGCTGTTGAAACCGCACGAGGCCTTTTTATTAAATGAACTTGGCGCACGTGGCGGCTTGGGACAGGCGCGGCGGCTTGGGGCGGCCGCCGCGCACAGGCAGGAGATGTGGGCCAGAGGCGAGAGGGCAAGAGCAAGAGAGAGAGCGACCCCCGTCCAGGGCTTTTTATATGGTCCCCCCGGAGCCCTGGTCTTGGGCTATTTTGATTGGTTCCTCAGTCGGTCAGGTGTGGGAGGAGCCGCCTGCACCTGAGACGCAATGGTGCCTGGGTATTCTGGGGAAGAAAGAATCCCTGCTGAGTGGTGTGGAAAAGCTGCTAATAACTACTAACTTAGGGGAATTTTCTGGGTATTAAATTTCTTAAATCTTTGCAATAAACCTGGGTTGTATTATTGCAATTTACTTCTGGATAGCATGGCTGTGTTCCATTCCAGCCCACAGTAGCCAGCTCAGGGATTGATTTTGCTATTACTATTGGCTTATACAGATTTTATTATTGATGAGAGAACATATGCCACCGTACAGTGAAGACAAAAAAGGAGCAAGGCAGTTAGGGAATTCCAGTTCCCGGCAGTGAATTCGCTTCAGGAACCTTGTCAAGCTAAAGCATTTCATAGCCTGGGAAACCTGGGCCCCAACAGAAAGGGGCAGGTCTCTGAAGCCCTTTTTATAAAGACGAATAATCCCTTTTCTGAGAGATAAATCTCTCCTGGCAGTCATCTCTGAAAGGCCCCACTTCTTCACGCCATCACGCTGGCAACACCTGGATTTTGAAGGGGGCCCATTCCTTAGTGCCACCTCCTATTCTTCCCTCCTCTGATGAGACCTCATCTTCCTCCACTGAAAAACTCCCTGGTGACACCTGGCCTTAAGGAGAGCACACAGTGGCCACTCCAGCCCTGACTGTCCTTCCAAGAACCTTCTGCTCAAAATAATCAACAAGTTAAGGTGCCATATTTAGGGCTACGTGTCTGGACTCCTTTGTGTGTAATATGCAATGTAATCAAATGTTCATATTGACATTTCTAGACTCAGATCTGAGCCACTCAATGACTTGTTCCCAGGGAGTAGGCAGGCCGGGGCTTTAAATATCTCCTCTAACTTGTCAGACACAACCACCTAGTGCTGTCCAGCAAGACAGAAACCCAAATAAAACAGCGAAAACCTTCAACTGGATAGCGAGCAGGTCTAAGTCCATACTGAATGAAAGCTACAGACCTTGAAATGACATTTATTCCTTTTCTCCACCTCCCCGCCCCTTCCACTTCTTCCCTAATATCTCTAGTGTAAGCCATGCTATATCCACACCTTGGGGAAGGAGGCTGTATTGACAAGCTTGCTACAAGAGAAGTTTGTGGTGCAAATGGAGAATCATGGGAAATGGGTCTTTTTCTGTCAGAGCTCTTTCATTAACTTCTTGTTTAAAGAAGTGTTATTCCCAGCATCTGTTAGAGAAAGTTATTTTGAGACCTGTCAACAACAGAAAGAAAGACTACCCACGAAGGGATTGTTGCAATGGGTTTCTGCAGCAGCTGGGGGTGGGGGTGGGGTGGAAGTGGGGGTGGGGGTGGATAGTGCTCAACTCTCAACATGAGGGGAAATGAGCTTTTATTTACAGATAAGGAGTATGGGAAGGGTACGGAGAGAAAATGCTGACACATTAAAGGAGCTAACCTGACCCAACCAGACTCCTGCTGGAAACAAGGCAAGAGGATCAGCTATCACCTGGGGGATGACAGCAACAATTCAGATATTAAAAGTGAGAGGTGCTTTGTATATTAAGAAGCCTGCTAGGCTGAGGAGATTCTCAGTGGGTAAGAGAGCTTGCTGTACAAAAACAAGTACCTGAGCTTGAATCCCTGAGACCCATGCAAAAGGCTGGACATGACTATATGTCTGTATTATTGGGGGGGGGGGGGGTTTACAGGTGGACAGAGGCAGGCAGATCCAGCCAGTTGGTCTAGCCAAAGTAGAGATCTTTCAGGTTAGTGAGAGAGAGTAGAGAAAAACACTAGACATCACACACACACACACACACACACACACACACACAGAGAGAGAGAGAGAGAGAGAGAGAGAATCCTGCTACAGTTGTAAAATTGCCAGGCCCAACAAGGACCTTGTAGATAAAAATGAATGGGCTTGCAGGAGCCAGAGTAAGTCTGCTTATGGTCGTAGTTTTGTTGTGCTGCCTTAGTTCATTTTCTGATGCCATATTTGACTGGCACGGACCAATTAATTTACAAAGAATAGAGGTTTATTTGGCTCATAGTTCAGGAGGTTTGAAATTCCAAGAAAAGCGAAAGGTTGGGATCTGTTAGGGTCTTCTTGCTGCATACTAACATGGTAGCAACGCACGCGCCAACTCACAGAATCCGCCAAGGGGACCCTGCCCCGCGTGGTCTTGTCTAATTACTTCCCAAAGGCTCACAACTTCAAATACCATTAATAGGTGAGTTTGGGTAGTAAGTGTCCTACATATGAAATATGGGGGGGTACACTTAAATCATCCTTCTCCCCTTTTCTGTCAGCGTCACACACACACGCACACACACACACACACCCCTTAAGTTAAAATATCACAGTTGGATCATCTAGAGGTAATCTTAGCAGTTTGGAGTGGGGAAGGTTTTAGAGACAATACACCCTCTGCCTTATTTCACTAAGAAACATGTTGGCAGGGGCTGGGAGAGACTCCTAGAGACAAGGAAACGGCTACAACCCCACACGTTTAGAAGAGATGGAACCAAAAGCCTAGGATCTGTCCTGCTAGAAGTCAAGGGCTAATCACAGGTTTGTATCTCTGTGAGGTGGAGTGGGAGCACGTGTAGGAAGAAGGAACGTAAAACTCTTACTCGTCAAGCTCATCAGATGTGGGCAGTTCCCGAGCACTCCAGAAAGGGCAGAGAACCGAAGCGGTGGAAGTTTTCTGCTTGGGGGATCCCGTTGCGGAGGTGGGGGGGGGGGAACTTATCTAAATCGACACACTTTCCCGTGATTGCTTGCAAAAACAATCACTTTTTGATGATCCAGCAGCCTTATCAGGAGAAGTAATTTATAGAGACCATTTCAGAGGGGAGGAAAGAAAGCCCCCGAAACCCAGCGGCACAGAACCGCCGAAGGAAATATTGCTTTCGAAACAACAACAGCAAAACAATAAACTTCTCCTGTGCTTTATATGTTGAAAAGGTTGGACTGTAAATCTTGGCTTCGACAGTCATCCCAGATCCGTTTGAGAGGCAGCCCACAGACTCAACAGGGCAAGCGAAGACACTAAATCATAATCGCCTCATAAAAGCCAAGCCTGTTTTTCTGAACGCTCGAGAACGGGTATAGCCTTTCAAAATATCATAAATCTATTGTGCTCGCTCCTATTTTACTTAACAGCCAATTAATGTTCCTGTTTAAGAGAATTAAAGGCAGGGCTGAGAAGGGGGTGAGAGCAGGAAGAAATGTCTTTAAACATGGGCTAGTGTGTAGACAGAAATGCACGCTGAACCCTCGTTACAGATAGGCTCATTAAAAAACTCCTCTTCGGAGCCTGCCACCACACGCACCCTTCGCTGTGATCTCGCCCTCATTAGCATTCTTAAAAAGGAAAACATTTTGCAGCACAGTCTTCCGTTGGTTTTGATGTCAAACAGGGTGACATCGAGCACAACGGCTGAGGGTCTCTCTCCTTTCCTTAAGGTTCCCCATGAGTGAAGGTACTGAGTCCCTGAAATGATCAACGATACTATGTCATGGAACAGTAAGACAGACTTAAAACAAGGCTGACAGCCCCACCCGAAGGAGCCCCAACACCACCAGTGACTCTCGAAGCCAACACACTCATAGCCTCTGTTCTGCATTTCTCAGTGAAGACAATGCAAGTCCCACTTGTTCTTAGGGGTTTACCCGTCACTTGTCATTCATATACAGGTTTTGGTTCTTGAGTTGATTTGTTTGTTTGTTTGTTTGTTTTGCACTGGTCCCTCAAGGTTCTAAGCAGAGGGTGAGGCTGCTGGGTTGGGGGCTGCCGGGCAGAGCATGAATATAAACAAGAAATGATGCTGTCTGGTTCCGTCAAGTCTCAACTCAATCTTCTGTGTGGTGGTCACTGAAGATTTTTAGACCAAAAACCCGGACTCAGGCAACCCCAACAGGATAGGCTCAGCCACCTGTTCCAGTATGCACTGGATTGTCCACTGCTTTTATGAGTCCCTGGATCATAATTTAGATGAGTTCTTTTGTTGTTAAAATTCAATATGACTCAAAATAAAAGGTTAAGGAAGCAGAGGTAGAGCCACAGAAAGGCAAGATGGAGTTGGTTAGGCCAGCGACAAGTGCCTTCAATCTCAGCCGTGGCACACTCTTGGGGCCTCCACGCTTGGCTTTAGAAAACGAAGTTGTCCTTGACCGCAAGTCCATTCTAAGATTATGCAGAACGCGACTTTTATTGTGTGTAAATTCCTCTGTAGCAGGATGATGAGAGTTTGTTAAACCAGCAAGGGCACCAGGGCAAAGTCCAAACTATTGGAAAGACAGGATAGATGATAATCAAAACCAAACAAACGAAAAGCCGCTGTGGCCACATTAAGATGAGCTGACTGAACATGGGCCATGGTTCCTGACGATTGTCAGTGTAACCCTGAGCAAAGGCTTATGGGAGGCACGGAGACCAACATGACTAATTGTCCTCTCACTGTGAGAATAATAAAATTCGTACCTTGAGTTGTTTTGAATTATTTTAAAGGGAAAAAAGCTGCAGTGTAGATTTAATTAGAGATTAAAAGTAAGATGCCAAAACCACTGGTGGGGAGGGGGGCTTCTGTGGAAGGATGAAGGAGTTTGCATCTCATATACACTTTGGGGTTCAAGTTTATTGAATGGAACTGAGAGCCAAACACTTGCATCGGTCATAGTAACTACACGCTCTGTCTTCTGGTCTTCACCCCATCGCCCCCTTGCATATGAAGCTGTATTTGTCTAGGTTGAATAAGTAAAATGCAGAAAACTCCAGTACAATTATTGCATCATGGTTACAATGAGTATGGGAGCTGATTCATGTCAAGTGCACAAGTTCAACCGATACACGCTACCGTGCCCCACCTCCTTCGGGGAGCCCAGTTTACGATTACACTTGACTAAAACGAGACAAACCACACACTCTGTGGCCACGTTCCCCTCGCCCAACATCTTCATCCTTGAATGCCCTTGAAGGAGACAAGATGTGTAAAAGGAAAAAAGAAGGGGAGAGATGAGCATCTATGTCAATAACGAAGTCTTGATAATGAATACGTTGGTAGCTGGTGTTGCTAGTAAAATGTTACAGTTCAAGTCACATGCATACTATCAGCTGATATGATGAATTATTTATTGGTACTCTTTCTTGTTAGGGACTAGGCAGTGTGTTTAATTCTCTCACATGTGACAGAAAAAAAAAATCAGCAGAAACTTATGGCTTCTTCCCCTTAACATCTTTTTGGAAGAATTCTCTCCTCAAGTCCATGCAGAATTGGGACAGAGGGCTCAAGGGAGGGGAAGAGGTGAGGTGGGATGGCCTAGGGTGAGGACAGAGTTTATAGTGTGCTTTCTATTGCTGTGATGAAGACCTTGACCAAAAGCAACTTGGAGAGGAAAAAGTTTACTTGGCTTCCATATCCCAATCCCAGTCCGCCACGGAGCAAAGTCAGAGCAGGAACCCAAGCAGGAAGCTGCAGGCTGGAACTGAAGCAGAGACCAGGGCGGGACTCTGCTTACTGGCCTGCTCCTGTTCAGCTAGCTTTCTTAGACCTTCTAGGACCAGAAGGCACCACTCATATCCATCACTGAAGGTAAAAATGCCCCCCACCCAGACTTGTCCACGGGCGAATCCGATGGGGGCATTTTCTCAGTTGAGGTTCCCTCTTCCCGTATGACTCTAACTTGGGTCAAACTGACGAAAAAAAAACAAAACAAAAAAAAAAAACCTCACCAGCACACTAGAGGAATCAAATTCAGGAAGGAGGTAAGAAAAGGACCTGGGTGAGCTGGAGGGGTTGGCCTGAGCAGTGAGCTGGGCTTTAAATGTTTTCGGAGTTTGGAAAGGGGGAGAATTAAGCTGTGGGCAAGCTGGGGACAGTCACTGGGAGAGCGAGTGAGAGAAGGAACCCCAAGAGGACCATTCCAGGAATGCAATTCCACGAGAACGGAGACATTTCTAACTGTCCTCCATTGCGATCCGTCTTTATTTTGGTGCTCATTTAATTTTTGTTGTTGTTGTTGTTCTATAACTCTTTCTATCAGAAGTCATGATTGTGGCTCCATCTTTAACTTGGGGACTCGTTGCTTCTCTTCTTCTTTTCATGCGAATAGGCACTGTTGTGTTAGCTCTCCACTGCTGTAACAGATATCTGAGAAAAGCAGCTTGGGGTAGGGGTGGAGAGGGTGTTGACTGCGGCTCACGGTTTAAGATGTTTCAGTGTATGGTCAGCTGGCTGCATTACCTGTAGACCTCAGAGACCTCAGAGGGAGGAAGGCATGACAGAAGAAAGCTGTTTAACCCTTTGAAACCAGGAAGCAAAACAGAGACAGAGAAGAGACAGTGATAATAAATAGCACCCAAGGACACTCTGCCAGCGGCCTACTTCCTTTAGCTGGTCCCCACTTGAAAGGTGCCATCACCTCTCAGCAGTGAAATCAAATTAGCAATCCATTCAGGGATTAATCCTCTGATGAAGGCAGGTGTGGTCCAATCACCTCTCAATAATCGGATCCATCAGCTGAGGACCGAGCCTTCAACAGACAAAATGTTAGGGAGGGCGTATATCCAAACCACAATAGCTATCGCTGCTCAACTCGGTGTCTGAAATTTCAATTGTAAAAAAAAAAAAAAAAAAAAAAAAAAAAAAAAAGAATTCATTAAGAATTGCTGTGATCAATCAAGTCTTCAGTTTTGACAAACCTGAAGTGGTTTGTCTCTGCAGTTCTGTGCAGACTGTCTCTGCAGTCCTGTGCAGATTGTCTCTGCAGTCCTGTGCAGACAGATTGTCTCTGCAGTCCTGTGCAGACAGTTTGTCTCTGCAGTCCTGTGCAGACAGATTGTCTCTGCAGTCCTGTGCAGACAGATTGTCTCTGCAGTCCTGTGCAGATTGTCTCTGCAGTCCTGTGCAGACAGTTTGTCTCTGCAGTCCTGTGCAGACAGATTGTCTCTGAAGGCCTGTGCAGACAGTTTGTCTCTGCAGTCCTGTGCAGACTGTCTCTGCAGTCCTGTGCAGATTGTCTCTGCAGTCCTGTGCAGACAGTTTGTCTCTGCAGTCCTGTGCAGACAGATTGTCTCTGAAGGCCTGTGCAGACTGTCTCTGCAGTCCTGTGTAGACAGTTTGTCTCTGCAGTCCTGTGCAGATTGTCTCTGCAGTCCTGTGCAGACTGTCTCTGCAGTCCTGTGCAGACTGTCTCTGCAGTCCTGTGCAGATTGTCTCTGCAGTCCTGTGCAGACTGTCTCTGCAGTCCTGTGCAGACTGTCTCTGCAGTCCTGTGCAGATTGTCTCTGCAATCCTGTGCAGACTGTCTCTGCAGTCCTGTGCAGACAGTTTGTCTTTGTCTCTGCAGTCCTGTGCAGATTGTCTCTGCAGTCCTGTGCAGATTGTCTCTGCAGTCCTGTGCAGACAGATTGTCTCTGCAGTCCTGTGCAGACAGATTGTCTCTGCAGTCCTGTGCAGATTGTCTCTGCAGTCCTGTGCAGATTGTCTCTGCAGTCCTGTGCAGACAGTTTGTCTCTGCAGTCCTGTGCAGAGCTGAGGAGGCTTTTCAGTGACTTCTCCATGTCGATCACGGTAAGTTGTTTTTTTTTTTTTCCAGTCTGAGTTATTTTAGATATAGCTGCTTTCTACAATAGGCGTGTGACAGAAAATCAGCCAAAGTAGGCTGACTAAACAATAACCACCCAGAGGGGTCAGCATGGATACTCTCTGGTTGTCTTAGACTCCCATAGGTGTGATGATCGGGTGTGTTTCTTCCTCCAAAGACTTGGGGGAGGCAGAGAGGCCCAGAAGTATAGGACCAGGGTTACTGCCAATGATGCTCGGCTGCAAACCAAGCACGTGGTCTCTAGAGACCTAAGTCACCAGGACGTATCTCAAATGTGAACCCTCTCCAAGATAAACCCTTAAACACGGAAGAGTGTCCCTCGGCATGTTTGAGAGCCAGCCGCAGCTGTTCTCCAAGTGACTACACAGAGCATGAAAGTTGCAAAGAGAAAGAAACTGGATGAGGGGCTGAACCAGAGAGATGAGCTGTTCACTTCCTTCCTTCAGAAGCGAATATGGTAAGCGAGGAGACACTGCCCAAGACTTTCAGGGTATCTGGCACAGTCGTGATTTGGAGTTTTGTTGCCAAGGCCACTTGTTCAGTCTTTTGCATCGGATTTTAGATGTTTAACTTTCTCATGATGTCATTTTTTTGAGGCTAACTAAATGAAAATCTTTGCTCAGGCATAAATAACCCTTTCAGCCTATAGGGTATCGATACTTCCTGGCTTGTTAAAAATTAAAATTGAACAGCTATCATCTTTCTGGAACTTTTCTTTTCATTTGTTTTGCTTTGAGATGAAACTAGCAGCTATCCCTGAGACCCAGAGCTTCCGTGGTAGACAGGGCACATCAGTGACGAACACGAGCTCAGAGGACAAGAGCTCTTGGAGGGCGGAAGTGGACAGTTAGGAGTGTCTTGCTCTAATGTCGTGGACACTGTCAAGTTACTGGGGGTCACCTGGAAATTCCTGTGTATGCCACCCCAGTCCCCTTTCACATGGGCATGGTCTTACTGAAAACCCCAGCAGGATGGAGTTCCTGCCTCCAATTGCAAGCTACTCACAGGTCCCACTGCCACTGGCTACAGAGTCCTTCTGGGACGAGAGAAAAGGGATAACGCGGGGGTTTGTGATTTGTGATCATCACTTGTGTCCAGAATCCTACTGTGTCTCAGATGATTATTGCAGCGTGCTATCCGCTTTACAAAGTTAGACTGATAGTTCTTTTAAATGTTAATGTCTTATGTTATTTCCACTCTACATTCATAGATTGTCACTATGAGAACAGACGGCTACTAGGCATCTCTGACGGGACCAAAGGAGGCTGGGGAACAGTACTCTAACATAGGCCTAGGTAAGAGTTGCAGAATGGCTGGCATTCACAGAGATGCCAACACACTTGCAGAAGACAACACCCCAATTCTCTGCCCTCCCCGCCCTGACTTGGTGAATCACCTTTGGCTTTCACCATGCGGGGATAATCGATGTTTTCCTGAACGGTAACAGAGACTGTGAGTGTCTCAAATCCATTATGGCAGCTACCGTTCCTTCCTAGATTGAACACTTGATGTGAACTATGTCTAATCTTTGCATGTCTTCACTGCCCAGAGAATGTGCCAGGTATCTCTCTCGAAACCACAACCTCCACCGTACCAGGCCTCTCGCTGTGCATTGAAAGCTTTACCTCGCTCTGTCTTCCCTGTGGAGGAGAGTGGCTCCTCTTATCCAGGGAGGGGCCCTCCAGATCCCCGAGACACATCCTCTGCCTTCTCTTCTCCAGGATGAGTGATCCGACTCTCCTAACATTACCGTGAATGTCTCGAACTTTCTTGTCATCATTTTGTTTCCTTCTGGGGTCAGAGAATTGGGTCAGTGTTTTTCACGTCCCTTTTTGAAAACATGGTGATCTCATTTTGTTATGTATTTCTGATTAGTACAATGTGTCTCGTAGACTCTAAATTCAACTTTAAAGTTGACTTTCAAATTATATTAGCTGCGGTCATTTGATACGAGATGGTATTAATTTAATCCACATTACTGCCCCCAAAGCTAATATTTCTCTTCCTATAAAATCATAGCTAGAAAAATTAAAAGATCTAATAAGCCAATTCTCAAACCTCCAACCATTAAAATGGAGAAGTAGACAGAGTTCTGTAAAATATTCAGATATCATTGTTTGAGTGTATGCCCTTTCTTTCCCTGAGTGGCATAATAGGATTATAAAACCAAAGCTAAACAAAAACGTTGGACTTAAGCCCTTAATTCACTGCCTTTGTCTTTATGACCTCAGACAAGTCCTTTAACCCCTCTCTGTGCTTTAATACTTGATGATTTTGTGGGTGAGCACATTCAAGCAATGGCAGTCCTAATCCACGAGCGCTTGGACCAATGTCTCGCAGCATGGTGGGAAGAACGAACGCTCTGGTTTGAAAGCAGTGCTTCTCAGGCCTCAAGATTCTAGAAGTTTGTTCTTGGGCTGCCGATTAGCTCCACTGGTGGAGTGCTTGCCTAGCATGCACAAAGCCTCGGGTTCCATCACCAATAGCACCTAAGCCAGATACAGTGGCATGTGTCTGTAATTGCAGCACTCAGGAGGATCATTCCAGAGCAGCCTGGGATATATGAGATCCCATCTCAAAAAACAAACACCCAAACAGACTAAAAAAAAAGGAAGGAAGGAAGGAAGGAAGGAAGGAAGGAAGGAAGGAAGGAAGGAAGGAAACACTTTTAGTCTTTATTTACAAAGCCCTCTTCCATTTCTTCTACCTTCCAGGACTTTTGCAGGTGATCAATGGGTACTGAAACAATAGGAGCATGTAAGGCACCAAGTCTGCACTCTTCTTAGATTTTTTTTCCCTTATAATATTTGAACTGTTCTCACTAGGCAGCATTCATTATGCACAGCTTATTTCTTCCTTGATACCCTCCCAGGAAGGTTCTCAGCCCTCATTCAATGAATTTTTAGTTCTCTAGATTTGTCCCACTGTACCAGAACCCAACTGGCCCAGCCCTGCTCATCCTAGACTCTAATGGACACACCCATGGCGGGATCAAGGCGTGGTAACAGTGTAAATATGGAACAGCCATTGTTAGACAGAGCCTCTACTGGATGTGTCTCTCTCACATGTTTTCGCTTTAGATTGCACAGGGAAATTCTTCAAGTGAGAGGAATAGGTGTAAAATGCTTAATTATGGGGCTAAAATCAGAAGGGAGAACTTTTGATAGAAATTTGACTCATCTGCATTGAGAGGGACTTCATATCTGGGTAGAAAAGAACAAATGGATTGACACTACTTGGCTTACGAAAACTCATTTCAGAAGTAACACAAAAACACCAGTGAGTGATAGGCAAGTCTAAGCGTCTCTGACAGCAAACAGAGGTATGTGAGTTCCCCCTTACCCCGGGGGAATATATTCCAAGCCTCCAAATGCATGCCTGAGACCATCAATAGTGCCAAATCCCATAATCCTGTGCATGTTCCATCTTAACCGAGCCATTGTCACTCACTGTGGTCATGATGTTGGCAGTTTGAGGTACAATGGAAAAAATAGCACAGATTTCTTTGTTTTTTTTTTTTTTTTCATGATTTCATGTATACGGTATTTGTTCTTACCACGGTTCTTAATAATTTTAGCATATGTTTTTCTTTTTTTTCCATCATCAGCTGAGAATTTTTGCCTCTTGACTTGCAGGAAAGATTTCATGACTTCTCTTCGATACATCTGAATTGCAGCATTAGAACTCTTGCACTTTGGGAGCATTAAGCAAAACAAAGAACTAGAACATAGTACTGGGTTATCATGACAGAAAATTTGATGATGGAACTAACTGGCAGGGAACACATAGAATGCGGATATTCTGGGCAGAGGGATGATTCACATTTCAGGGAGGGCAGAGGGGGAGGTGGAATATTTCATCACACTACTCAAAAGGGTTCAATTTAGAATCAACGGATTGTTTCTAGAATTTTCCATTTAATTTTTTTTTTTTTTAGCTACCCTTTACTACAGGTAACTAAAACTATAGAAATTACTAGTTAGTTAAATAAATGAATATCAATGTAGGCCTCTGTCTTAGTCAGTTTTCTATTGCTGTGAAGAGATACCATGACCACCGCAATTTAAAAAAAACAATTAACTGGGACTTGCTTACAGTTTCAGAGGCTTAGTTCATTGTTGTCATGATGTACGCAGACAGACACTGTACTGGAGAAGTTGAGAGTTCTACATCCAGATCTGTAGGCAGAAGGAAGAGAGAGACACTGGGCCTGGTCTGGGCTTTTGAAACTCCAAAGCCCCACCCTCAGAGACAAACTTCTCTTAACAAGGCCACACCTACTCCAACAAGGCCACACCTACTCCAACAAGGCCACACCTACCCCAACAAAGCTATACCTACTCCAACAAGGCCACACCTACCCCAACAAAGCTATACCTACTCCAACAAGGCCACACCTACTCCAACAAGGCTATACCTGCTCCAACAAGGCCACACCTACCCAACAAGGCCACACCTACTCCAACAAAGCTATACCTACTCCAACAAGGCCACACCTACCCAACAAGGCCACACCTACCCAACAAGGCCACACCTACTCCAACAAGGCCACACCTACTCCAACAAAGCCATACCTGCTCCAACAAGGCCACACCTACTCCAACAAGGCCACACCTCCTAATCCCTCTCAAGTAGTATGATCTTACTAATGACCAAGCATTCAAATACACGAGCCTATGGGGGTCATTTCTATTCAAATCACCACCCATCACAGGTCTTGTTTCCAAAACCCAAACGAGTGGAAAATGTCACCTGTTTGCATCTCCACTGGATGATTGATCACCCCATGTCATCTGCCTAGGACAGTACCTAACTGCATGGTAATTGCTCATGAAAATTTGTTGATGAGGAAGCAGTTATCAGTTCAATTATTCTGTCAATAGCATGGACAGTTCCCAAAAGTCATTTCTGTTTGTGTCAGTTGTATTGGCCCTGGTCTAAATGTTATGAATTGAAAGTAAATTGCACCCCCCCCCCCCAGTAAACTTGTATGTTTGAATACTCGGTCTCCTACTGGTGGCTTTGTTTCAGGAGGCTGTGGCACCTTTTGGAGGTGGAGTCTCAGTGGATGAAGTGGGTCACGGGGGATGGGGGTGGGGTGCTGATCTTGATGTTTCATAGTCCGACCCCATTTCCAGGCTGATTTCTGCTTCCTAGTCTGGGAGGGAGGGAAGAGGTCCCAGCTGCACGCCCTCCTACCGTGACGCTACCTGTTGTAAGGCCTTCCCACCATGATGGACTGTAAACCAAAATAAGCCCTTCCTTCCTTAAATTGCTTCTTTTTAGATATTCGGTCACAGGAATCAGAAAATTAACTAAGACGATAGAACTGTGTACTTGGTTAATAGGTAAAACCACGGTTCTGATGGCTAGCCATCATCAGCAAAGAATTTTCAGAACAACATTGACTGCAAGTCAGGACTGTAGGCAGCTACCTAGGTTGTGAATTAAAGCCAATAAGAAACCAGGCTGTGATAAACCTAAGAGCATTGTATGCGTTGCCTTGTCTCTGTAAGACACAAGTTTAAGGTCAAAAG
This sequence comes from Cricetomys ansorgei, assembly GCA_026225945.1. NCBI lineage: Eukaryota > Metazoa > Chordata > Mammalia > Rodentia > Nesomyidae > Cricetomys > Cricetomys ansorgei. Next base: position 9,311,594 of record JAMJFZ010001089.1, read on the forward strand.
CAACATTTAGGACTAAGGTTTATTTTCCCACCATATTTCTAGAACCACTTCTTACTCGCTCCCCGGAATGGCCTACTTTGGCATTCCTCAGCATTCATAATAGACTTCGTCACCCTCAAAGGTGATTACCGAGAGCCTGATGGCCACGTGAACTCCTGGGTCCTCCTCTTTCTGCAGACTGCCTTGGCCTGTAGATGCTCCCATTGGTTTTAGAGAACTGTTGAGTGATAACTTCCTGTCTGATTGTGTTTCCCACGCTTTCCGGCTCTCGGCACTCCGAAGCACCCTTCTTCTGAACGCGGGGAGTGACCGATTGGTCCCTTGGTCATCAGATGCTTACTGAGCTGCTGGCACGAGCTCCATACAACTGCTGTGCAGGAGAAATATAAAAACAAAAATCCCACAGAACGTGAGCCAATTTATGATTTAATGAAAGACATAAACGATAATTTAATGAAGCGAGAACAACTCCCAAACCTCTGTACTCACTTTTTGCTTGTTTGCCTTTGGGACAAGATTAGACTCTGTAGTCCAGGCTGACCCTGGGATCCTCCCATTGCAGGGAGCCTTCCTTCTCTTCTCAGGCTCAGTGGCTAAGGTGCTCTGGGTTTGGAGTCTTGAGGACACTCTTCCATCCCCCATACTCTCTCACTTCCACAGTGCCTAGCAGACTGATTATTTTTGTTCACGGGTTCCCATCAAGTGTTGCTGATTGACTTCCCAAACAAGAATAAGAGGCATCAAGAATGGATGAAGGTGGAGTCTGAAGCCTACCCTGGATGCCACAGGAACAGGTGACAGGGAATAGCAAATGGGAAAGGGAGGGAAGAGGGTTGCATTTGGAAGAAAAACTGTCCCCACAGGCTCAGCCGATGGTCATATCTTAAGAGGTTGTAAAGCGAAAGAGGTGAGGCTTAGCTTGAGGAAGTGAGTCACTGGGGTGTGGACCTTGAATGTATAACCTGCTCTTTTTCCTCTTCCTCTTCCTCTTCCTCTTCCTCCTCCTTTCTCTTTCTCTTCCTCCTCCTCATCTTTCTCCTCCTCCTCCTTCTTCTTATTCTGTAGGAGGAAGTGGGGAGGGCCGTAATGTCATCCAAGATTCCAACCACTCACTGCTGCCAGTCCCCCAGCTACCTGTGGTTTCTGGGGAAGGGGGTGTTAGATTATTCTGGAAGTGCAAGGTTGACTGAAAGGGGAATTCCTTCTTTGTAGCTCTGGAGAGACCATCACCCAAGCTGGGGTGAGATTTGTTTGTAGTGCAGTCATTTGGGGTCACCCACAGACCAGGAAGTAGCCCCCCCCCCCATTTATGTTCCTGTAAGGAAGCCTAATAAATTCATCGGCTCACCGAGCTGGGCTTAGATAGAATCGTTTCTGTGAGCCGTTGTTGGTGTCCTTTCTGAGGTCAAGAGACGTTTTGTCCAAGTTTCCCCAGGAAGAGTAACACAGTAAGTAGTTAAGACTTTGCAGTGCAGAGTTACTGCGCTGCAGTTGGCAGAGTTACTTCTGTTGGTTATCTAGGACAGATGGCCTTGTTCCTCATTCCCTTGCTGCCCGAATCTATTGCTATTGTTAGGAGGGTTGCACGAGAGAATGTCTGTGAAGGGCTGGGGTCCTCACCAGTTTCTGTCTCGCCATCACAGGAGCCTTCTTTGACACGAGGCTCCAGACTGACTGATGAAGTACAGGAGCCTTCCAGCTGCTCAGTCTTCCCTGCTTCCTGCAGGAGGAACAGCTTGATTCGCAATGACACTGCCCTCTGGCTGTTGGGTTTGATTCTCCATAGATCCACACTGAGTGGCTGGCCATCCCTCCATCTGTTTCTCATCGCCATATACGGTTTCAGATGACAGATGTGTCCTGACCCTACAGAATGGGATGGTTGTGTTATTGTTTCTTGTTCCCTTTATTGCTTCGGAGTGATTCTCGGGGCTAGGAGGAGGGCAGAAACGTCTTCACCCCATCGTCTAAACACTTGCTTATCTTTTCAGAAGCATCGACAAGCACTGCACATAATAGGGCATCTTTACCATTCAAAAGGAGAGCCAGCTCTTTCCCTCCTTGCCCTCCTCCATCCGTCTTCCCATCGATATAATAAATACACAATAGCCCTCTTATTCCAGCACCGAGGCCTGTTTCCTTGCCATCCACACATTCCTCCCAGACTCCCACAGGCCCTTCTCTCTCGGCTAAAGCAGGCAAGGCTAAGCTCTGAGTGACTTGAAGGAATGCAGCGTGCAGAGCAGGAGGGAGGAGAGCATTACAAGGAGCCAGCTGCTCTTTGGAGGTTCATTTTCATTTTGGAAAGTAGCAGAAAGCAATTACTGTGTCTCATTAGAAGGCCCAACTTACACACTGGCTGCAAGATTATATTTGGAAAGCCATATTCACTTAGCTCTGAAGTGGTGAGGGGGTGAGAATGGACGGAAGAGGAAGGAGACAGGGAGAGGCTGGAGCCTGCCTGAGCTGAGATCCCCATCTGCAAACAGGTGATTTGAAGTTCCAAAGGAACAAGACAGCAATGGAGCTGGAACACCAGGCCAAACGGAGACCTGAATCTTGATGTAGCAGCCTCTGAGAGACCTGCTCCATTCCTTTGGAGAAGTCGCTCACTGGGGAGGGGCCTGTGACACGCAGGGAGTAAGCCTAAGTCCTGCTCAATGTGTCGGCTGAGGAAGTCCAGATGACGCTGCTGACTCTCAGGGATCTGCAGCCAGCTTCTGAGATCCACCCTGAAGTCTGGCCCTAGCTTACATCAGAGCCCACTGCACCCTGGAAAGGTTCTGACCTATCCCAGCTGCCGGTAGACTTGGCAGGCTACCATCATGGTTTGTCTCTGTTCAGAACCAAAGGAATGGTCCTGGACAGGGAGAGATATTCTTGGGGCTAGAAAGAGAGGGACCAAGGAGTTTGGATTCCAGGCAGAGTTCAAGGAAAAAAACCAAACCAAACCAAGCTTGTGTTCCGGCCATCCAATGAGAACCTTTGGAGCCCTAAGCTGAGTCAAATGGCGTAGCTTAGGGCGTATTGGTGTGACATTTTAGAAAGTATTTTTATCAAGACTGCCGAGAGTAGCTTCCTCCTAAAGAACAGAACAATACAAACCCCAGACCGGGGACTCTGCCTACAAGGATGAGGCTGAAGACAGAATTGGCCTCTAGAGTTTTAGTATTCAACCCAGGCAGTACCTAGGTTCCTTAGAGCGACAGCCCCAGCCCTCTGTATTGACTTCTTCTACCTGGCTATTGACCTCCAGCTTTCCCATAAACTGTCACATATAGAATTCAGGTAGATGGCACATGTTCTATTTTTAAAAGGAGTGAGGTAATATGAAGTTTTACAGACTTTCCCAGGATACCAATCTACATGTCAACTTGGCTGAGATGCAAACCCAGATGCCCCCCCGGCCCCCGTGTTATTTGACTCAGTATAGGGTATTACATAAGAATGTGTCACCTGCCTCTGTAACTTAAAGAACAGGTTATCTCAGACTCGGGAACAGGTCACGGTGAAACAGGCTCCTGTTGTCTTCTCGGTCTGCTATCTTAGCTAAAGCCTTTGGCTCTGCTCCCAAATGCTCTTTGTGTCTGTGCACCCCTCCTAAGAGGAGGAAACTATGTTGAGAGTCCATCGTCCAGAAGAGTAAGTCATCTGAACTTTGCTCCGTGAAGATACCCTTTTTAGACCCCCAAAATGGCACATTTTTAGGTGGACACAAATCACTTCAGCTCGCTGTCTGACCTAATACAGAGGAATACACCTGTGTCATACACCCACTCAAACTGCAAAGGAGTCTGGGAATTCAAGTACAGGTCACTGAAAGAGGAGGAAGAATGCAGGTTAGGGGACACACAAAGCCGTTATTTAATTTGCTTTGTTCGGGCTAGAGAGCTGGCTCAGAGGTTAAGATCACTTGTTGGTCTTGCAGAGGACCTGGGTTCAATTCTCAGCAACCATATGGCAGCTCACAACCATCTGTAACTTCAGTCCCTGGAAACCTGATGGACTCTTCTGACCTCCATAGGCACCAGGCACACATGTGGTGCACATACATATGTGCAAGCAAAACGCTCGTACATGTAAAATTATAAAATAAAGAAACCTTAAAAATGTAATTTGCTTTGTTTTAGGTGAAGGACAGATAGCATCTACGGGACCCTGTGGTAGGCTGGGCACTTTGGTTCTATGTGTGTGTTGCTTTATGTAACATTGTTAGTGCTTTCATGTGTCTCCCTGGATTGTCAGTTCAGTGAGACTAGGGGCTGTACCTTTGATTTTCTTTGTACTTCCTGTGAGTTAAAGTCCAGTCAGTACACATTATGTTGGACGAACTCTTGTCTCGCCTGACTTACTCCCATTTTCCCCCAAAGGAGCTCCTGATGCCAGCCATGAAAATTGATGTTGTTTTCCTCCTCCTCCTCCTCCTCCTCCTCCTCCTCCTCCTCCTCCTCCTCCTCCTCCTCCTCCTCATCCTCCTCCTCCTCCTCCTCCTCCATTTTCCCAGCTGCTACATTTCATAAGTAATTCAGTGGGCTGCCCCTTATGAGGCCGAGGGAAGAATGAATTCCTCCCTGGATACTCCCACTTTGGTGGAACTGTGAGTGGGAAGGGTGGAAAGATGAAGCATTATGACTGCAAGAAGCTGAATCCTACCCTGGAAGTGGAAGTCAGTGGTTTTCCTCTTTACGTTCTGTTCTCAGTAACCCCAGCTCCAGCATGCACACAGGTGCCTGCAGGTTTTAAAGCACTTCTGTCCCCAGTGGTAGCTCACCTTAATCCTCAGGGGATGCTTCTGAAGAAAAAGAAGCAGATATTAACACCAGATCGCTTTTTAAGATAGCTACCTAAGATGAAAAAAATGCACAGGCAGAGTGGGAAGACTGATGGATGGATGGATGGATGGATGGATGGATGGATGGATGGACAGGTAAATGGATGGATGGATGGATGGATGGATGGATGGATGCGGAGGTGGGTGACATATTTGAAGGGATCTATGTACCTCTGAGCGTTCCATGCTTACTCCCTTCATCTTGTTCTGATGACTCCACCTGCCTGGGCAAAGTTGATGGATGAACATCTGACAGGCAATGAGACAGAATCACCTTGGACGGTTTCTGAAAAACCCGATTCAACCACAGATGGAAACTCCGACAGTCCGTGTCAATGAGTCCCCAAGAAGGGTGTTTTGGAAAAGCATCTACTGTGATTGTTCGTGTGCTCCAGGGTAAGGAAATTCTATATGCTAGTCCCAAGGGCAAACTTGCCTAGTCCAAACTCTCTGTCATGAACACAGATTAAGTAAGACAGTTGCTTCCTATCTGAAGGACTTTGACCTCAGACCACACAGGAAGTTGGCTTTTCTGGAGACCTGAAGTGGAAGGCAATCAGTACCAGGGCCTGGGGAATTAGCTCAATCAGTTCAGTGCTTGCCATGTAATCATAAGGACCTGAGTTCAATTCCCAGATCCCACTTAAAAGCCTGGGTATGGTAACAGAAGCTTGAAATCCTAGATATAGGGAGGCAGAGACCGGCAAATCTGGCCAACCTGTCTAGTTTAACCCTCATGTTTAAGGCAAGTGAGAGACTTGGTCTCAAACAAGATGGGTGACTCCAGAGAAAGTATACCCAAGGCTGACCTCTGACCTCCACATGCAGCTGTTTGACCATGTGCACTCACACATATATAATTCATACATGGGCACATGTGCATGCACATGCGCGCGCACACACACACACACACTCGGATCATCAGGTGCTAAAACCACCTCCAGTATATCATTGAATGAGGCTGTGCTTTCTTTCTCAATAGCCCCCAAATGTACAACCCACGTATCATTCCCTCAACCCCTACTCACCCGTGTAAATGCCTCATAACTGCCTGTCTCCTTGAATAAGCTGGCTGTGTCTATTGCTTGAAAACCAAAGAAAATTTGACAAGGAAATAACTGGATCCATTGTTCCATTGGCTCGATACTTCTCAAGCACTAAAAGTTTTATTTTGTATTGCATGTATGTGTATGCATGATGCATGTATGTGTCTGTATTGGAGCACGTAATACTATAATACACAGTGTCAGATGACAACTTCGTGGAGTTGGTTCTCTCTTCCTAGATTTACATGAGTTGGGGGCGATTGAACCCAGGTTGCTAGGCTTGCATGACAAAGGTCTTTACCCACTGAGCTGTCTCACCAGCCCATCATCTATATATTCTTCACCAAGAAGGTAGTCATGAATAAGACTCTGTATCCTTATTTGCATAAAGCTTACGTCCTACTTCATAAAACAGCTACAAAGAAATGAGGGTGACTGTGACTTCAGATGGTAGAAATGCCATAATGGAGAAAGATAGTGGATCAGGTGGCCTTGGGACTGCCTCCAGAGGAGGTGGCATTAGGACCACCTACCTGTGTGGTGGCACACCTATCATGGATGTAACAGTATGTCCCAATCTTTTAGTCTCAATTTAAGGGTAGAGAAAGGATAGATAGAAATCTTCACTGCTTTTGTAAGCGGCCTTGATACAGAACGAGAGAGGGGTAGAAATCTTCACAGCCTCTTTTTAGGCTGTCCTATGCTCAAATCTACCCACCCTTTATTCTTTTATGAATTAACACCCTAACGACAGCAACCCAACCAATGAACCACCAACCAACGCCCACCTCGACTCTTGGGGCTTCAGACCTTTTAAGCCCTAAATCAAAAGTTCCCATAGACCCAGGCGGCACATAATCCCAAAGACAAGCTCCAGGTGCCAGAACGGCTGCACCCAACCAAATTATAGCCACCTGCTTCAAGAATTCCAATTCCAACTCGTAAACAACTCTACCACAGCTGGGAATACAAACCTAATCCAAATGCCATTTTGCACTTTTAAAGAAACCAAAATAACAAAAACTTTTTCCAAGTGTTCCTCTACACCCAGATGCTGCAATTTTTAACCCTATAATATTGCTTATGGATCATCTTTTAAATACTTGCAATTTGGGGCCTGGTCGGGTGGCTCAGTGGTTAAGAGCACTTGCTGCTCTTGCATAGGATCTGGGATTAATTGCCAGTGCCAACATGTTGGCTCATAACTGTCTCTAACTCCAGTTCCAGGGTATCTAGCACCTTCTTCTGGTTTCTTTGGAGACTAGGCATACGTATAGTATGCAGGTAAATATTTATACATATTTAAAAAAAACAGCTCTTTAAATAATTGCATTTTATAAGTCACAAATTGGGCAGACTTGGGAAGAATGTGACTTGTCCATAGACACATGGCAAGTTAGCAACAGGACATAAGATCTCTCGGTCCTCTTCATTAACTGCTCTACTTACCATCTAACCTCTCTGTCAGTCAGTCTGTCTGTCTGTCGGGTCTGTCTGTCTCTCTCCCTGTCTCTATCTGGGTGTCGTGCTCACACTATGAATTATATCTGTTACTTTAAAAGGGAGATGGCTGGGAAGAAGGAGGATGCTCTCCCTTTCAGTGATGGGCAGCCTTTCATTTCCCTTGTCACTTCAAGCCAGTTACTCTCCTACCTGGAATGCCCGTGGGTTGCAGGACCAAGGCGGAGAGTGGAGGGCTAATCAAATGTGGCAAATTATAGGAGATTTCTGGATGCAGAAGCATCCGGTTAGCATGGTCTGACAGCTGTTCTGAATACCTTCCCTAGGGACTGCGCGGGGTGGGGAGGGGAAGAGAGAGAAAGGAGGGAGCAGAGAGGGATGAAAGGCCACCCCCACCCCAAATCAATTAGGAATAAACATAAACTTCCTACCAAATTAAAACAATCAGACACTAAGGACAGCTTCCCCTTTGGGTCACCCTCAGTTGCTTCTGATCTTCAACTGTTTGACATCCCTCCTCCCTTTCTGCCTGGATCCCTCTCCTCCCTCCACCACGCCCCCCTCCCCATCCCATCTCCTTTCTTCTCTCTCCCTCACACCGTGTTACCATTATTGTCAGTAGAACGAGCTGCATGCATGCCAAATCAGGTCATTCACAAATATAGAACAAACGTCTGTCACTACAGATTTACCACTATGACGAAGGCTTGGCCCTTCTGTCTGTAAAAATTGTGCCCATTAATGCTGTGACATCCCAGCCCCCAGAGCCTTTTAACCCTCTCTCTCAGCCTAACAGAGGCCAGCATTCTTCCAATAAACATGGTTTGAGCATCTTTAATGGTTTTATCGCAGTGACTCCGCGTGCGGGTCTAAGTCCAAGACATACTCGGCCTTATTTTATTACCCCTTTAACCATGTTCAAAGCTGCTTTCTGGGGTTTACTGCCCGACCGTAAATATTTGTTCCGGACTGAAATCTGCTGGGGAATATTTACCTAATACCAGGTAACTAACAATACTCAAAGAGAATTAGCTAGAGTTGAGACACCCTCTCAAGAAAAAAAAAAAGAACTAAACACACATTAAACTCTATTTACTCTGCCCAGAATTCTCTGCTGGACATTTTTAATTCATTGTGAACTTTTACACTGTTCAAACCAGATGGATTCTCCTTTCAACCACGTATTCAGATCCACGCGGTGCAAAGCAGGAGAGGGGAAATGAGAGGAGGGAGACAGTAAAGAGGAAAGGGTCGGATGTGACGAGGCGCCGAGTCTGTGTATCTGGTCTTGTCTGGTTTGGTGCATTTTAAAGTGCAAAGCCAAAGCTGCGCACCTATGAACGAAACAATTGCTGATGGGTGTATAATTCACGTATATAGAACACGGAATGACAAAAGACTGGAGGCTCTTTCCATCTCTTAACAACTATTGCAGAAAATCTAAAGCCATTTTAAAGGACTTACAAAACCCAAAAAAAGCCAACAAAAAGCATAACCTAAAACCTATGTAACCTAAGCCTTTTTTTTTTTTTTTCTGGATAAGTTTGGTCTGCTTCCACAGCTAAGAATTTTTATTATTATTTCTGAGGGAAGGCACTAGGAACGACCAATGCTACAATGAGACAATCGGACCTATTATAATTACTCCAAATAACAGAATCACCCCGATGATCCTGCTTGTAAAAGTCTCTCCCAGTTAATTAGGACACGGTAGTTATCTGCATCTCTGAGTTGTTGTTATTTGTTCTTGCCTTTGATCACTAGTTGGCTGGTTCACCCTTCATGCACGGGTTACAATTAGAATTCATTACCACGTGATGTTGGGGGGGGTGGCCTATGGGAAATGGGCAGAGATTCTTGCAAACACTGAATCATGCAGCACATTAGCACACGCTTTCATGCATGTTTGCTTGCATGTTGATGACCTGGAAACACAGGCTTACACTCCATATTTTTCCTTGTTGCTCCTGACTTACTTCTAGGAATAGAACAGTATGGGCTTCCTCCAGGGGACAAAACAACACCTACTTCTTCAGCACCGAAGGGTGAGAGGAGCAGATGGATACAGACTATGCTCCGAGGGGCCAACAGAGCACATGATGGAGAGGGAACGAAACTACCTGGCATCAGACCTGGCCAACCATGGCAGCTGGGCTGTCTAGGAAAAGGGAAGGATGGAGCTCAGAGGAGAAGAGGGTCCAACAGTGCTACAAAGAGCAGCCCTTCCAGGGGAGTGTATTCTAGGTACCTGGCTCCTCAACCAGAGGGTTTAGAAGTTCAAATGCTGAGCCAGCATGACGGAGAGCTCCTGGTATCCCAGCGCTTGGGAAGTGAATAGCAGGAGGGTCAGGAGTTCAAAGACAGCCTGAGTTCCTGCAGACTGTGTTTCAACAATGCACTGGTGGAGGAGCAAGCACGGGCAGACTTCTTACGAACTATGAGAGTTTATGAAATTTAGGAGATTCTAAACATACTTTCTGAGTTCTCAAAGATCAGGAGAGAGAGAGTTCCCATCACCTGCTGCATTAGTGGAAACACATCACATTTAACTTACACGCCTTCATATTTTTATGCAGTGTGGCTCCTAACTGCATGCCGATGGCTTTATCTCACGCTCATAGAAAAGAAAGAGGTGTGTTCCGATAACGGCAATAAATGACTGCATTCGTTCCATAGAACAACTGTGCAGTACCCAGCACCTGGGAGGCAAAGGTAGAAGGTCTGTAAATTTGAGGCAGGCATGGGCTCCATATCTCAATACCGACAATAAACAGTAAAGAGGAAAGACGGTGTCGGACACGCAAGGCACAGACACTGTCCTTGGTAGGTGACACGAGAGATCTTGTTTGCTGGAAGGAGGCTACACCTCGGTCCCCAGGGTCTCCACCTGACACCGGCTTTGGGGCAGTCTGCTCTTCATCATCAACTAACTGACCAGAAGGAAGGCCGTGTCTATGCAGAAGCCTCCTTCTTCCCCTCCCCCTTTATCCCTTGTACACCCTTCTTTTCCAGTTTTCCTGTCAGAGAACCTCCCTCATGTGAAGAGCAGGGCGGTAGAGGTGCCGTGGGCACGACTTCATTGAAGGACGATCTGGTGTAATGAGCTTCCCATTGGAGTTGTTGCCCTAAACAAACTGTGTGGATTTTAGGGCTTATGGGTTTTAGTGCAACATGACAGCTCCATCTAGCAGTGTTGTCCCAGCTTGGTGACTTCCTGAACACAGGGAGAGACCTTCCTTGCTTTGTCCTCGATATAAGATGATTGTGTGCAGGCGAGGTGCTCTCAGTCCGTTTTCTACTGCAATAACTGACTGCATTGTTTATAAAGAATAAAGGTTTATTTAGTTGACATTTCTAGAGGCCAGGAAGTTGAACAGCATGACATTGGCACCCAGTGAGGGCCTTGTTGTTGCGTTATGATGTAGCAGAAGGTATCATATGGTAAGACAGAACATTCATTCCTCTTCTGGGAAAGCCGTCAGTCCCAACACAGGATTTCCTGCTCTAGAGACTATCTAAATCCAGTTCCCAGCAGCCCTCCTAATACCAGTACCACAGGAACACAGAAACCAATGCTAAGGGCACTGTTTTCCTCTTCTCTCAATCCAATGGTTATTGGATTATAAAAGAAAAGAAATTCTACTTGTCTTTTTTTCTCTTGTGCAGAATTATGGAGGAAAAATTCCAAGTAGAGATTGCCGTTGAAGAAAATGACGGACAGGGGCTGAGGAGGGGGCGCCCGGGCCAGCCATCGCTAGGGCAGTGTGTGAGAGGAAGGAAGCCCACAGGAAAACCTTTCCTTATGAACTAAATTTAGAATAGGGTCTCCATTGTTTGTCTTGGAGTGGCCAGAGTTCGTGAGGTCTTGCTTTGACCCCAGGGGCCTTGGTTCTCCATTCCAGGCCAGCTCTGAGCAGAAGGAAGCCATATATCTCCTAAGAATATTTCTGTCTTCTGCTTAAGTCAGTCAGATTAGGAGAGGGAAATGAGGTCATGTGAACTCTCCCTGGACACGCTGATGGGAGTGTCCCAGCTGATACAAAGGATTCCCTGTGAAGCATGCTCGTGTTTGAGGAGAGTCAAGTTTACTCTACTTACTGTCCTAGACTTCCGCAACTCTGGGAAGGCCGCAGAATATCCTAGACTATTGACTCCATAGCAGATGTTGCTGCACGTGCAAGTGGGAAAAAAAAAAAAAAAAAGGAAAGAAAAGAAAAGAACAACAAAAACCATGGCAGGAAAGTCCCAAATTAATGCCCTTCACAGCAAATGAGGGAAGCTAGGGATAGAATATTTTAATGACCAAGTCAATTCCAGTGCTAGCTTTCCCCATTATCTCAATTCCCACATTTAAAACAAAACAAACTTTTGCTAGGCAGTTGGTAGGATAGGATTAAATCCTAATGTGTCAGACTGGCAAGATGGTTCAGTGGGTAAAGGCACTTGTTGCCAAGTCTGAGTTTGAGTCTTGGTACTCACATGACGGAAAGAGAGAGCTAACTCCTGCAAGCAGTCCTCTGACTTCCCCATATGCACCGGACACCTGTGTATGCCCCTCACCCGCACCCCCACACAGTTACCTTAAAATAGAAGACGTATGCATTGGCATCAAACAGGGATGCAAGAAAGAGAAAAAAAATTGTTTGTGTTTTCTGCGGTACCCCAAAGATACCTTCAACATCTTTCATTATTGAGGATCTCTTTCTTTTGTAATTGGTGCCCAGTGAGCCCAACAATGATAGAGACACAAAAGGAGGGGTAATATTCTAAAAAAAGAAAAAAACATTAGGAGCTTTAGACAGAAGGCGTAGCCACGAAGCTCCTGACCCCTTTCTTCATAGTCGCCAGCTTCAGTTTTCTATGTAATGGCTTCTGCCAGATCCCTAAACAACTACAACTTATCAGAACTCTCCTGGAGCCAGTAAACCGAAAGAGGGGCTGCCTTTCTAAATAGAAATGTCTCCACAAACTGAAGACAAAGGAAAATACTTGCTTTGACACTTACGCTTCCTGCTTTCTCACCTTGAAAATAACGGATTCCAAATGACCCAAGAAAGAAAGGCTGCCGAGCTCCTAGGAGGATGCGGAATCTGAGGATTTATTCTGCAAGGACGTGGGTTGACAGTTGTGGTAAGTGTGTTGCAGCCAAACAAAATCGAACAAAACCAGAAGGAAAGTCAGAGTGAGTGTCATAAGGTTGGGGAACCGCGGAGTGTCTGTCTGAACGCTGCACTGGTTTGGAAGAAAATGGACTTAAAAACAAACAAACAACAACAAGATCCCCAACAATGTAAGTGTGCTGTGCTACCTGATCAAGAAATATGGCTGGAGATACGGACCAGTGGTTGAGAGCACTGACTGCTCTTCCGGAGGACTCAGGTTCAATTCCCAGCACCCACATGGCAGCTCACAGTGGTCTGTAACTCTGGTTCCAGGAAATCCAACATCACACATAGACTTACATGCAGGCAAAACAAAAATGCACATAAAATGAAAACAAATTATTAAAGAGAGAGAGAGAGAGAGAAGTAAGCACTCAAGCACACACAGAATAGACTCCAGAACATTTCAGAGACGATAGGGTTTAAAGATAACCTTCCTGCATCAGATATTTGGGGTATGGGCAAGTCTGAAACCTTGTATGGCATTAACATAACTTGTACTGCTCCAAAGAAGCTTTGGGAACTTGTTTTCTGTCTTCACAGAATTTCCAAGCCTTGGTTTTCTGTCCAGAACCAACTTGTTCCTTCTAACACAATAACAGCCCTTCAAAGAGGTATTTCATGATTATTGTAGGTTTCATTGCTTTTTCTTACAAACAGTTTATTGACATTATTGAGTCGCCTCTTTTTCCATGCATGCTACATGATATTCAGTGTCCAGAACAAATAATTTTGTAAGACATTTCACAAGTGTTTATGCACGAAGGGCCGATGGCTTCTCTGAATGATTGGCGAGTGGGGTCTTGGGTCCAGCTACTCACAACCTGAAAGCCAGCATTCCTGAAGTTTGTGTGTGAAAGAGCTGAGCGTACAGAATGCACAGTGAATATTGGGAGGTCGCTGCACCTACCTGTGCACATCAGAATTAGTTAATAAGATCCGTGTTAGGCGTGAGAGTGGAGAGAGACTCTTGGGAGACCCCGCTAAGGAGGTCTCCAACCTCTGTTGCCTGTAATGGGAATGCATTAGTGGGAAGCACACGCTTTATATTTTGTTTAATTCTGGAGTCAAATTTTGATACAGTCCAGGGCTTGAGAAGATAGATCCCATGAGCCAAATGTCCCTCGAATTAGTTTCTTTTCTCGTCACAATAGCTAACACAAGCAATTTAAAGGAGGAGGGATTTATTTGGGTTCAGGGTTCCAAAGGGTGCAGTCCACCTTGGGAGGGAAGACTTCGCCCAATGGGAACACTGTGGTGGAAGCACATGGCACAGTTCTTCACTGGGCAAGTGGACCAGGGAGCAGAGAACAGGAGTAGATGCAGAGTCAGGCTGTGACACCCAAGCTTGTTCCCACTGAGCCATCTCTACCGGTCAGAACTCACCCCCTAAAGGTCTCACAAACTCTTGAAACACCACCAACAGCTGAGGTCCCGATGTTCAAACTCACCAGCCCAAGGAATATGATTCAGACTCACACCGTATTATAACCCATGACCTGAGTTTACATGGCCTGTAAGAATCTTTTTTTTCTCTAATGGGGGAGGGAGGAACAAAAGTTGTAGCTTGTGACACATATTCTCTAACGTTTATATTTTATATTTACGTTTTAATGTCCGCAAGTGACATTGTGTCAAAGCACTGTCACACCATACTGCGTGTGGCTGCCTTTGAGCCATAGTGACAGAGTTGTACAGTTACAACAGAAAACACATGTCCTGCCAGACAAGAAAAATATTTGCTACTGGCCCTTTACAGAAAAAAAAAAATGTTTTCTAACTCCTAAGAAAGTACTAGTTTATTTTTAAATTCAGTTTGGGTCCTTAAATAAATGTTAGTATTCACTAAAGGCACATGAATTTTTTTTTAAACAGAAAAGTTTTTATGCAACCTACTGGGAAAGGAGCCATCGATTCTTATAAAATAGGATGTGGACTCGATTACTAGTAAAATCGTGAAAATGTAAAACATTTGAGGATAAAATTTTATAGACTAGAATCTGACACGGATCAGGTGGTACGCACAAGATCCAATCATCCTGTTCGTCAAAGAAACGCAAATTAAACCTGCAACTGGGGCAGACAATATGGCTCAGCAAATAAAAGAGCTTGTCACAAAACCTCAGGACCTGAGTTCGATCCCTGATACTGACATGGTGAAAGGAGAGAATCAGTGCCTGCACGTGTTAGTCCGATCTCTACATATGAGCCATGGCATGCGCCACTCCCCATCCCAAAATAAAATAAACAAATGGACATGCGGTCTTTTCAGTGAAAATAGCCGTAATAGGCTCATAGATTTAGATAGTTGGTCCCCATTTGGTGTAACTGTTTGGGAAGGACTAGGAGGTTACTCTTGTTGGAGAGGCATGTCACTGGGGGAGGGATTTGAGGCTTCAAAAGACTCACGTCATTCCCAGTGTCTTTCTCTCTGTCTCATAGTTGGGTCTCAAGATGTAAGCTCTCAGCTACTGTTCCAGCTCCATGACGTACGTCCCGGTGCCATGTTCCCTGCCATTATGATCCTGGACTGTAGCCATCCGAAACCGTGAGTACTACTTTCTTTTATACGTTGCCTCGGTCTCGGTGTCACGTGACAGCCATAGAGGTAACTAAGATCGTGAAGATTTCGTCGTGCCTGTGCAGGAAAGTATAAAGATGTTATAAGCAAGCACTCTGGATTGTGTTTCTGGCTTCTTTGTGGCTAATTCTAGTCATTGGGCAGCGGTGACACTTATACAGCTGCTGGGAGGCCTTTCCAAGCTATAGCTGTAGATCAGAGACGTTACCCTGGGATCTAGAAACTATTTCAAAGTAAGTAACGATATCGCCTATCAAAACCGACCATTGTCTCACATAGCTTGCCATTAAACTGTCAAATGCTCCATGTCAGAGCATTAACTATGCTTAGAAGCAAATTTATAGCATAATTGCATGTGTTAGGAGAAAAAGAAAAGCTGAAAAAAAATCAATAACCTTTGAACATTAGACTGCGACCCCCAGAAGCAGGCCTTGAACCAATTCAAGGCCAAGTAGTTTAGTAGGAATGAACTAATTAGCTCAGACTGATATAACAGAGCGCCACAGACTGAGTGGACTAAACAACAGAAATGTTTGTTCTCACAATTCTGGAGGCCGCAACCTGAGATTCAAGTCAGGACAGTTGGTTTCTCCATAGCCTATTTCTCGGCACCTTGCAGACAGCCGTCTTTTCTCTGTGTCTTCCCCATCTCACCCTAGGCTTCCCTGTGTCCTTACCCCTCCCTTATAAGCACACCAATGAGATTGGCCTACAGCTCACACCATCTCATTTAAACCTGATCGCCCCTTTAAAGATCCTGTCTCTTAATACAGTCGGATTGAGGCACAAGACTTAGAGATCCCAACCTAAGAATTTTGAGACACATGTATGTTAAATTTGCAGAATCCACAGTTCAGCTGACCACAGGGAGAGATAATTATAGGTAGAAACAGGTTGAGAACTGAGGTGTGTTGTGAAGCAGCTATCACAGATGGTAGCTGAAGCTCTGTCACTGAATATCAAGCAAAACTCTAGAAAACTGTGCAGAACACACTTCAGAGTGGTCCCAGACAGCCACGGAGCTAGAATCTTAAACTCTATGGCCCATGCCTGGATCAATAGGAACTGAGAGAAAAGTCACAGTGAGGGGACACTTTCAATCCCCTCCCATTGGCTCCACTTCCTAAAGATTTCGCTACTTTTCTCATGGCCACAGTAGGGTCTACACTTCTGACATGGGAACCTCTGAGAGATAAGAAGCATGCAAACCATAGCATCTACTGAAGTCTTCTCATATAGGCAGAACATTTCTAGCAAACAAGTCTGGTAACAAGCCCTAGAACGGACCACAGTGAATAAGTCAGATCAAAGTTTAATATAGAGGAAAACCCTAAAAACTAAGTAGGGAGGAATCTACTACTGTTGCTTTGCTAAATGAACATCCTGTCAATCTTCCTGCTAAATGCATACGTTTAGAGCAATAGATTTGTGTTGCTTCCAGCTTTCATCAAAGAAGCTTCTTTTGCAGTGGGTGGTTAGAAACTGTTCAAAATGCTGCTATTGATTGGTGAAGTGCTCAGCCCTAAACAGGAAATCTAGATCATCCCATATGTTCAAGGAACATAATGTAAGAAAAAATATAGGAGCCGGAGGTTGGGGAGGAGAGCTGTGAAATAGTGTCTTCTAGACATAACATGGCTATTGTATACATGAACTCACTGCAGCTGTGGTTGCCTGCACACGATTGAGCACGCCATCATTTCATCATGCATGGGAAAGAGGGCTTGTGAGGCCCTACCTTTCTGTGGAGGATTATGGGCCATTAGTCGGTGCTGGCAGTATGGGCATCATTGTCTTCAGTGATGAGCTTAGTCTGAGCATAAGCTGATGATGGTTCTTTACGTGGTGGTATGATCCAAGCCTTCCTGGAGGGTCTGAGACATTGGTGGTCCTGGTCAGCTTGGCTTATTACTTTTACATTGACTTTAATCACACGTCCTGTTAATAGTAAAAGTCACCCTGAGAAATCCCCACATCCAGACACATTTTGCCTTACTTCTGCTATGAACTAGGGATCGAGTCTTCCCCCTTAATAGTTGGGACCAGTCACTCTTGATAGCACAATAGCTCCTTTACCTATTGATTCAGTGCTCTGAGGAATGCAAGGTGGCTGGGTGGCGATCTTAACTTCCAATTCAACACAATGACAGTTTTGTCTCCTGGTGCAAGTATTTGTCCCTTTGAAAAACTGAGATCTGAGCCAGTACTGCATAACTCATGGGAACAGTGCTGGTGGGTCCCTGGGTACACGCCACCCTTGATTCCAGGACTCATGATTCTCTCATGCTGCCTATGGGAGAAATAGTACAACATATTGAATGCTGAAACAGAGCATATGCAGCCTTCTGGAGAATCTGGCTCCAGCCCTGCAAAGGGTACTGCAGTCTTGCTGGCACTGTAACTGGGCCTTCTAAAGGTCAATCTGTCTTTCTGTTAAGCCAGCTGCTTCAGGATTCTGGGTGTAGCAGATTCAGGGTGTAGCCACCACCCTGTTGTGGTGGCTCAGCACAGAAGAAATGGAGGCATTTTCATACATGGAAGCCCTGTCAGGCCTCATCAGAGGGAACCACTGTCCTGGCTAGCGCCAGACTGGACAGTGGAACCTCAAGTGTCTGAGGGAGCTCAGATGTTTTCATTCTTTCAGAACTCCTCGACTACTCTACTGATAGCACATGCAGATCATTAGCAATTAAGCATTCCTCACAGAAAGCCAACACCTGCAGACAATACAAAACGCCAAGATCCGCAGCCCCTCACCCAACAGTGCATAAAGCATTTGTTTTATATATAACTAAAAAAAAAACT
Source organism: Cricetomys ansorgei (assembly GCA_026225945.1). Classification (NCBI taxonomy): domain Eukaryota; kingdom Metazoa; phylum Chordata; class Mammalia; order Rodentia; family Nesomyidae; genus Cricetomys; species Cricetomys ansorgei. The sequence continues at coordinate 9,329,480 of JAMJFZ010001089.1, forward strand.
TCCACAAGTGGGCACTGAAATAAGATCATAAAATCCACAAACACGTATCAATTGATGTACTTCCTTCATCAGAAACAATGATGTGTAGAATAAAATGTTGATACGATAAATAAAATATTTTATAAGACCACTGACGATTATTTTAGCAGATGCATTTACCCAGAAGGAGCTTCCCAAAGGTTAAAAAAAAAAGACCTCTCTCCTCTGCTGACCCCTCAAGTACAATGAGACCGATGCTGTACAGCCCAAGTGGCTGAGCAGCTAGACTAATAGCCTTTACCTGCTGCAGAGCGTTTTCTTGTTCTGAGGACCCTTCAAAACAAGAAGCCATCTGACTCAGTGGATTGGAGTAGCACACGCACATGAGAAATGCGTTGCCTCCAAAATCCAAAAACACCTAGTAGGCTCCTTTCTTGGCTGTAGGAGTGACTACATGCAGTATCCTTTATGTTGAAAAAGAAATCCCTAGGAATTTCCCTGAGGTAGAAGGTCTCTGAATTTTTATCAGATTTACTTCTACCCAACAACATACACATTTTAAGAATGAGCCTAAAGTAGTGGTGTGTGTATGTGTGTGTGTGTGTGTGTGTGTGTGTGTGTGTGTGTTTTCTGGATCACTAGATCCAAGCAGAACAATATCTTTAAAGTTATGGACTAGTGTGACATCTTTGAGGGAAACGTGAAGACTATTGAGATTCCCACGAACCAGCTCACGAAACAGTGCAGGAGGGTTGGACCCCTCAGAGGCAAGACAGCAAAGGTGTGATCTAAACTGCTTCTGATGGTCCTTACTGGTGGATATGAAGAAAAGTAGATTGGCCAAACTGATATCTGTAGATACGAGAAGATGTGTTTATTTGTCCAACTAAGGAATCCACATCAGGTGTGCTGCAGCTGCAAGGCAGTCACCACCTGGCTATGCTTCTAATGATCCAGTGTCATTCTTCTGGATCCAGCTGCTTTCTGCGTGGTGTCAGCAGTCGGGGTGAGTGGGAATCTGGTAGAAATCATCACCCCTGCATTTTTAAAGTCCCAGGTGTTGGCACCAATCTCTGAATTCCCCACACAGATTGGTATTGCTTTTGATTTCTTTTCCAAGGCAGGGGAAGTTCTGGTGACTTTCTCTTGATCTTCCTCATTATATTGGCCCCTGTTTGAAGATTAGGGAGCCCACACAAGGCCCTGCCAGCTGCCAAGTCTGTCTATTCCTATTATGTATTTTATATCTGTAGAAATAATCACAGGATGGGTCCAGAGAGCCACCGAGCCACTGTGAGACAGAACTGAGATAATATACTATTAACTAATCCATAAGTTTTTTCCATAAGCCCCTATTCCAACTAGGTCTCCTGGATTCAGATTCAATTCAGAGCCAGTGTTCAGCAGTATTCAAAAGATCTGATTATTTAATTTTTCTCAATGTACACTTACCCTCGTAGGTTAGATGTCCCTTTGGGGGAGGCTGGGAGAAAGATTAACAACATAAATCTTTGGCAGTGTACCAGGGCCTTTCCTCCAGAGGACCAGCCTCTCCATCATTTGGAGGGCTCTGAATCTGTAAACTGGATTGATTCTGGAAACTGATAGAGAGACCATGACTCTTGCTTTAATTCAACACTTATAAGTTTTGTAGTTCAAGTTAGACCTTTTGAGTTGGGATGAAGGCAAAGGGAATGCAGAATGGGTAGTAGAAGAAGGGAGTCATAAAAAGCAGCTACATTTGCGTAGCCAGTTATAGAAATGAGGGATGCAATTGCCCTAGACACTACTTGCTCTGTCGTTGATGGTGGTGGGGGTGGCGTGTGTGCGTGTGTGTGACTGTATGTTTGTGTGTCTGGGGATTGTGTATGAAGGCAACGGAAGACCAATGGAAACTTTTTGGGGTTCTCCCCTTCCACCATGGGTTCTGGGGATAGAACTCAGGTCATGATACTCACACAGCAAGCACTTTACCAACTGAGACATTTCACCCACCTCGGGGTCAAGAAACACATACGTGAGTTCCTAGTTCTCACCAGAAATGCCTTTAGCATCCGTATTTCTATCAGCGTCATGATAGCATGTGTCTTCTCTAAGGTGATACAGCTCCCCTCACTTCTTTTGGGGGCCCTTGCCACAGGCTCCTCAATGCTCATATTTCTACCAACAATCTCTCAAGGCAATCAATGGAGGCTTCTTCCCCTGCGTATTTCAAAATGCTTTCAAACACAACTGTCACCCTGGTTAGAAGCCACTTTAACTGTTCTTTTTTTCTGTGAATTTTGTCAGTATCCCTTAGCAAACCACAATAAACAGCTTAAAAATGTAAGAAATCTTTCTCCATGCCCCCCTTCAAGTTCTAGATGGAAACAAAACCCCAGAGGTACAGACAAAGGTGTAAGCCCTTCAAAGGCTACAGGGAAGAGTCTTTTCTTGTCCCTTCTCAACTTCCAGTCAACATCCATTGTACTAGTTAGATACTGCTGCTGGGGTGGCTCAGCAAGGACAACAAGGAGGCATGTTCATTGGTGCAAGCCCTGCTAGACCTCTACAGAGGGAACCACCATCATGGTCAATGCCATACTCGACAGTGGAACCCGAGCATCTGAGCTCAGGTGTTTTTATTGATTCAGAACTCCTTAGGTGTATTACTGATAGCATGTGCAGCTCATTAGCAATCAACTTTCCCCACATAAACAGAATACTTGCAGACAATACAAAATGCTAAGACCTAGGCAGACCCTCACCCAACAATTCACAAAACAATATTTTAAACACAACTAAAAATAAACTTCTACAACATTTCCTCTTTTCTGTATAAAAAAAAAATTACTTTACCTTTTAACATAATTTAACACCACACCAACAAAACCATTTACAAGAGGAACAATTATGAGTTGCTGATGCACAGGACCAAATGAAACTGAATGTCTATCAAGCTTCCACAATGTCTTTGGACAGCAGAAAAACATTATCAATGTCCAATTATCTGGAATTCACTCATGATCTTCTGGCTTCCTCCAAAGGGCTTGGATCACTTCTCTGGCTCTGCCCTCTGCAGCACACACAGCTTGTCCTCCAGGCTCTGGCTGGCTCCTCTCCACTGCTGCTGCTGCTGCTGCTGCTGCTGCTGCTGCTGTTTTTAGTGGTCATCCTATGGTACTGGCATCTTTTGAACACTGGGGTCTTCTGCTGCAACTGGGCTGCGCTTTCACCAATAGCCTCTCCTGGGCTCTTTTCATGGTGCCAGGCCTCAACTTCTTTAATCCCTGGCCTCACAGCTGCTCTCTTCCCCATCTTAACATCTGTCTTCCTGTGTCCTTCTCCTTCTGTGTCCTCTGAACCCACTCCACACACAATTTAACAAGATACACTGTGCAGTATTAAATTCACTGGAAAAGACCCTAATGCTCAGATGCCTGTCCAGGTTGTGCTAGAAATTTCAAAGCAATAAAACCAGACCTTTTTCTTTGGTAAACTTTGCTAAATAGCCATCTTTTGATGATTAACAGCTTTTGCTGTTAATACATTTCAGCCTTTCCAAAGACCTTCAGGCTTGCCCATCACTGGGATACGCAGCACACCAACATGGGTTCAAAATCATAAGGTACCATGTGGCTGCTCAGTAACATGGTCTTTGAAAGGATTTATGATAGGTTTGGGGTGGTGTTAGGTTTCTCTGGTATTTAAAGAATTAAGACTCGCTCTGGTTGGATGCTTCTAGGAACAGAGAGGGAGTCTATGGCTAAATGTCCGGGAAGAGGAAGAACTAGAGCTAAAGGTAAAACTGGCCAGGAAGGAACCATTATTCCTACTCCTTAGGAGAGGAAGGTGCTTGGTCGTGTCTGCGGCTTAGACAACATCCCGTGTTTGTCTGCATTCAGGAGTGGTCTTGCTCCTGCCCAGGCATACCACAACGTTAGCATGACTCTGAGCTTGATGCTCTGTATTCATATTCAGTAGGAGACTGCCACAGGCTGGCTGTGTAAGCCAGGCTAGCTCCTGGATATCAAGGGCCACTTTATTCTTTCTTGCCATTTAACCCAAACATCTTATAAGTCAGTTACTAGGCTTGCCATAACAAAATACTGCAGATTGGGTAGCTTCAATGACAGGAACTAATTAATTAATAATACATTTTTTGATATGTGGTATTACACTGTAACCCAGACAGATCTCACACTCATAATCTCATGATCCTCCTGCAGTAGCTTCCTGAATCCTGAGATTACAAGCACGCACTATTATTTGCAGCCTCAGAAGTTCATTTTCTCATTATTTTGATTACTGGGGGCATCGGCAGATTTTGTTTCTTCAGAGACCTCTTCTCCAAGTTTGCAGATGACTGCACTCCTGTCATGTGGACATGGAGGAAGAGGAGATCTATAGCAACCTTCCTCCTTCTAAGGATTTCTACACGCCTCATCCTTAAGACCAAACTCACCCTTAATTACTTCTTTACCAACCCTCTCTCCAAATGCAGTCTCATTGGGCATTAAGACTCCAACCTGAGAACTTGGAATTCTGGGAAGATCGCTCATCAGGGAAAGGGACTAGCCATTAAATCCTGAGAGACACAGTCGGATTGATATCTGGAACCTAGATAAAAGTGGGAACTGGCGCTGCCCATCTGTAAACCCAGCATTCTATAACAAGATGGGAGATGGAGACAGGAGAATCATCCGGAAGCTCAGAGGTCAGCTGACCTGGAGTGTGTGGCAGGGAAGCAGAAATGAGATGCCTTGCTCCACAAAGTGGAAAGACAGGACGGACTCACCAAAGTTGCCCTCTGACCTCCACGTGTGTACTGTGACATGTGTGTGCCTACATACTTCCACACACATACAGATAGGTAAGTAAATAAGTGGGCAGCAAAGCAACAAAACTCATCCCACAACACTGTGCACTCCAGTCCAGAAATTCTACAGAAAGTTTCCATAGAAAGCAGAAGTGTTATGCGTGTAGATGGCAGTATTACAATGGACAAATGTCGCCAGGTGGTGGTGCACGCCTTTAATCCTGGCACCAGGCAGATCTCTGAGTTCAAGGCCAGCCTGGTCTACAGAGTGAGTTCCAGGACAGCCAGAGTTACAACAGACAGAGAGACCCTGTCTCAAAAACAAAAAACAAAGAGAGAAAGGAAGAAAGAAAGAAAGAAAGAGAAAGGAAGGAAGGAAGAAATAAGAGACGGGAAAATGTCTAACACAGCGGAGTGGCAGATGCAGGTGAAAGGCTAGAGACAAGCAGGATTGCTCAGACAGTGTTAGGGTGGCTCTATGGTTAACTATTACATTTTTATTTTCATGTTGCTCTAATATTGCTGTTGCAGCAATCAAGATGCAAATGCCTGTGGGGAAGTCAATAAACTGACTCAAGCTTGCACACTCCTTGAAGTTAGTGAAAGTAGCATGAGCACCATCAGCATGCTTTGGGGTTTATATGTGGAAGACAACTGAGAAGGGACTAGCAGGATGCTGAAGACAAGGAAGGGCGGGGGTCTCACAGGAGAAAAGAGTGTGACAACCACTAGATGAAGTGGCTAGAGGAAACTGGGAAACATTCCTGACTGTCAGTCCTGCTGTGTAATTGGGGGGTTGGGGGGGTGGGGGTGTTTGACCGAAATAATGCCCAGCTTCTGCTTCAGATGCAAACCAACCTCTTTGGTGACACTGCTGCAGCGCTCCATGAAATGGGGAAGGAAGAGGAGGAGGAGGAGGAGGAGGAGGAGAAGAAGAAGAATCATCTCCCTCTCCAGCACCCTCATATCACCTATCCCCACAGGACTCACTAGAACAATCATCTCCTAAGGCTCATGTCTGTGATCACAGCACCTGGGAGACTGAGGCAGGAGTTTAAGGATAGCCTAGGCAAGGGTACCTCAAGTTTAAGGCTAGCCTAGACTACAAAGTAAGAGTTCCAGACCAGCCTGGGCTGCATAGTGAGACCTTGTCTGAAAAATAAAAACAAAAGAACACAAACAAAAAGCAGTCATTCTCCTAGGCAGAAGAGAATGAACTTGAGATCTTTCGGTCTCTTTTGCTCTTTTCTTAGACACTTGTCTGTTGACTTAGAAGAAGTACCCTCAGCAGAAGAAACTGGTTATGTAAACCATAGACTCGAAAATATCCCGAGGGGCCCCTAAGCAATCTGAATTATCCCTTGATTTAGAAAAGATCACTGTGGAAGAGAGATGGTGTAACTGGCATTCTCAAAGCAGAGTCCAGTGTTGCCACCAGGACCAAATCTACTTATAAAGACTCCAGTCTCCCAGAACTACTTATGTCCCCTAAGCATCAGGGTGAGCCCAGTACCAGCATGGCCTCTTAACCCTGAGTTCCATACTACACCGCCCGCCCCATCCTGCCCGACTCTTTCACACGGGGTCCTCTGGAGGTTAAAAGAGTTTATTTTGAAATGAAATGACAACTGGAAAAGGCTTTCATTTTCATATGGGAAATATCCTCATAAAACATTGCCGTCTCTCAGCGAGTGTTCATCACGGCTGCGTGGAATGCTTTCTGCAGCCAAGTTCTAGTTGATCTTATAAATCTTTCCTTGATCTGGAATTTTCCCCTCTGCACATTTGTTCTGCTTAAACCTTTCGGCACATTTGTTAACTTGAGTGACATCTGAAAAAAATCGCCACCCCATTAACTTGGAGTCGTCCAATCTGTGGGATGTGCGCACGCGGTGCCTTTAATGGGGATGGCTTGGTTCCCTCCCAGATGTTCCTTTTCAGCAGACATCATTGTGTTTTAAAACTTTGGATAATTATAGCTCTGTAAACCTAGAGTACAGATTTGTTGGCTCCAGCCGGCCCCTGCTCCTTATGTAATGGCTTCATTGTTTATTAATCGCCCTATTCACAAAGCGAAGGGATCTGTGTCAGCAAAGACATCTATTCAAAGCACCTTCCCAGTGCTGGAGAGACAGTAGCAGAAGCAGCGAACCAAGGGGGAACTAAAACATCCACGGGAGACTTGGCTAACACATTTGACCAAGGATGTTTTTCCCCACTTCTAAAGTCCAACTATTCTTCAGAAAATCCACCTTTTTCTTGACAAATCAGCTTCACAGCACGGTTTCCTTTGTGGGTGAAGCCCCTGCTAAAGCAGGCAGCCCCAGTGGGTGGGGTGGGCCTGGTGTGGGATAAGGGAAATACAGTGAACACTGCAGCTTGATCCGGGATGGGATGCAGAGCCCTGGGCAAGTGGCCCACCCGTGCTTTCACTGAAGAAGAGGGAAGGAGAAATGTCCTTAAGCTAGAAAGTCCAGAGCAATCTCTGTGAGATATGAAGAATCCCTGGGGCCCGTACCATGTAAAGAGACTCTTATGTTGCATTAGGGACATACTAAGGAGGGTTTATACCCTAAGTTTCCCAAATGTTGGGATCCAAATGATGTAAGAACCCAGAGACCTCTGACTCTTGCCCAAGCAGGCTCTCACAGGAGCACAGGAGTGTGAGCTATCTCAAACACCTGCTCTCCTTTGCTGCTGCTTCTGAGACTCCCTGGGAAATCACCCAAGTAGACAAAGATTCTGAAGATGCAAAGAAACTGCCCAGCAGATATATACTGCCCTTCCATAACCCAGAGTCTTGGGAAAGGGCAGAAGTGAGTGAAGGAAGAAACAGAGAAAAGGTGGTTTGGATGATTACAGTTAATGGTGTAAGTGTAGACCCCATCCGACTCTGGGTCATTCCACACCTGGAAGCATAGCGTGCCCTCCAGAATCAGATGCTCAAACCTATCAGAAAAAAATGGCTATCCAGATACTCGTATGTGTAATGTGTGTGTGTAATGTGCATATGTATATACAAGTATGTATGCATATATATATTGAAGGGATTGTTATTTTGGCTTAAATATTATTTGAAAGTAAACACAATTAAAATCTTACCATAACTTACCTTAACTAACTAAAACAGAACCTTCCAAACTCAATTCTTCTCAAATCTCACCTCTGAAGAGTTTCTTACAAGTTCAGGAAGGAGACCTCAGATCCCTGCCAGGTATCAAGGAAAACCAAGACTCTTCCATCCCTTCCTGTTGATGCCTTAAACTTTTTTGATATATAAATCTTTATCTCTATGAGTTACCCTTGAATACTTGCATGTGTGTGTGTGTGTGTGTGTGTGTGTGTGTGTATAAAGAAATCCACATCTTCTCCTTTAACCTGTTATCAGTTTTAAACCCACATCCCTAACTCTTAAATCTCCATCATCTACATGAATATAGATGAAACCGAAGAGTTGATTCTTTCCGGGGTAGCATTCTTACCAGCCATGAGCCTATGGAACTTGATCTGTTAACCACTCCTAATAACACAGTAAAGGAACAGGCAGAAGGGTGATAGTACCATTCCAAAAGGGGGAACTTACAGGGGACAGAAGGAGCCACCCAAACAAGCTCAAAACACAGCAGGTTGAATTCCACTGAATTTTAAGACTCTGTGATGGTCAGTTTTGATCATCAACTCTATTGAATTTAGTAACATGTGGAGAAACAATGAGTCACTCCTTTGGGTGTTTTTATGAGAGCATTTCCAGAGAGAACTAAGGGTGTGGAGAGACTCACCCTAAAGTGTGGGCTGCGCCATCCCATGGGTCGGGGACCTAGACCGAGTGAAGTCGAGAAAGCATGCTCAACAGGAGAATCCATCTCTCTGTGCTTCCTGGCTACAGACACAGTGTGCTCAGCTGCCTGTCATTCTGGCTGCCATGCCTTTCCGGCCATGATGGACTATATCCCCTAAATCAGACCCTGCCTTCCCTGTGCCTCTTCTTGTCTGCTTTTTGGTCAGAGCAAGAAGAAAAGACTCGGCAATCATCATTTTGTTGTCGTTGTTCAATGTCCCAAGCCCGTCCACATTTTGAAGGGGGAACTGCTTCGCTCAGAGCCTACTGATAGTAAATGCTAACCACACACAAAACGATACCTGCAGCACACTATCTACGAAGCAGTTTCACCGAGTCAATAGGTAAATCAATTGACATGCATACTTTTGGAAAGTTAATCGAAATGTGTCCAAGATAGAGGAAAATCAGGAAGAGACAACTGGAAGATAAAATAAAGGCTTTGGGCTGTTTGCCCTGGGCAGAGTGTAGAAGAATAGCATCTAAGCGAGTGACAGGACTTTGGATCAAAGGAATGGTGTCGGTCGTATGTTATGCTGTAACTTTGTTCGTCTCCTACGGGTTCATTCTGAATGCTTGCATGTGACAGTATTAAGAGGTGGCGAGAGTTTTAAGCGCTGGGGCTTAGTGTAAGAAAATTAGGTCATTGTGGATGATGTCTTCAGACGGGATTCACGTAGTGATTATGGGACCCTGGTTATTACGAACAGGTGAGCATGACCACCCCACCCCTGAGTGCTCTCACTTCTTATCTTATGGACAGTTGCACATATTTCTGCCACCATGAAGGCATTTACCATATGAGGCCCTCCCCAGAGGTAAGGAGAGGCTGGCAACATGTTCTTGAATCTCAAGAGCTATAAGCTGAATGAATCTCCTTTCTGTCTATAGTACTGAGCCCTGGGTGTTCCATTAGAACAACAGACAACATCAAACAGACTCACGGAGGGAAGCAGATAAGTGAGTCAGAAGACAGTCATGTCCAAGCAGTACCAGGAGGATCTTGAGAAGTTCCAGAATACGTCGTTTTCCCAAATGCTTCTTTAGTATGTAGATATTTTGAGCCAGAGGTCAAGGAGAATCAGCGGACACAAGAAAGGCCCCTAAATACAGGGCGTGCGTTTTCCTTTTGCAAAGGAATTCACTTATAAAGGAAATTTCCATCTGAGAGGTCTCTCCCACACCAGGGAAGGGGGGGCTCTTCAACAGCTATCCTCACGAGCATCAGTCCATGCGACAAACCGTATGGAACGACCCTCTTCACCTCTGAGCCATTAATCTTCCCACAGCTGACATCTCTCACCAGGAGCTCTGTTTTAGTCTAAGATGGTCTATGTTCTAGCTCCATGGTCATGTTGGGGTGGGAGGTTTACTTACCTCTGGGTTTTTCCATGTGTTAGCACAATGCACGTGTTAATAAACTTCTGTTTGTTTTTCTCTTATTAACTTGTGTTTGTCATAAGGTACCACCTGGAGATCCTAAGAGGGCAAGGGGAAAACACAGGAGTCCTTTCCCGGCAAGACCTCAAAGACACTGGCTGAGCTGGGGCTGGGTGTGCTGGTAGAGGAAGCCAGTCAAGGTCTAGTGAGAAAGTCTCACCAGAACCAGTCGGCCTTGCCTTCTCCAGCGCAAAAACAGTGGACTTCTGTTTCTCATCTTGTGAATCTGAAGAGTGAGACTCACAGACAACAGGGCATGAGTTGGAATGGATCTATGGAACAGGTTCATGGAGGCCCTTTGAGAGAGCAGGCAGAGCTCTCAGAGAGCAGGAGTGGGTCTCTGTTAGTCTACGAGTTTTTATGTCAGGAACTGGGGTGAAACATGAGGTGGGGGATGAGTGGGTCAGTCATGAGGTGTCCAGGTCCCTGCTCTCAGTTTGGTCGTGTCCTCAAGTACAGATTCCAGGAAGGGTGCTCATGTAAGGAGAGAGAGATCATGAGGAGCTCAGCCTCCTGGTGGCACCCCTGGCCTCGGAAAGAACAGAACTGCAGACAGGAAAGGAGACATCTGTGGCTTTGAGCCAAGGAAAAACTACTTACTTTTGGGTCCGGCTCCCCAAAACTGCCCAGCAAGTTTCCTATCTTCTCATCACAGTCTGAAAGTAGTTTCTGGTATAGGTCCTGGAGCCCAGTCACAACACAAAGTGGCTAAGTGGAGCCATTCAGTTTCCACTTAGTTTGTTCTGAAGGGCATGGAGGGAAGAGGAAGGAGGGCAACGATGAAGTTGAGGTTCGCCTCGTTCCTGTAGACACGGACGGGGGCAGCAGCAACATTCCCATGTACTTTCCTTGGAGTCCGCTGCTTGTCTGTCTTTCTTGGGGTTTGTCCATCTTTCCTGGTTCTGTTTTATCTGCACAGGAGGGAAGAAGTGCAAGTGGGCAGCTGGGACTTATGATATTTCCTCGTCAGCCTGTTCAGCACCTGCAAGGTGCAGGAAACATCCGGCATGTACTACTTCCTCATCTTGTCTGGCTAACCTGCAGTGTCCATCTCGCTGCTCAGAGCATCTTTCCTTTGAATGAGACTTAGGACAGAGCCAGACAGCAGCTTGAGTCTGGAGACTCCCATGGACAGCCAGGCAACTCCAGGCAGTGTGGTACCGGGGTACTGGTGCCAGTAGCGGTGATTTCCATTTCAAACCTACGCTTGGCTGATTTAATTAAAAGAAACTCTCCCCAGAAATGACGTTCTGCTGGTTGTTCTTTGAAAGGCTTCAGCATGCTCCCTGCAGAGACCTGTGAGCCCCATCACCCATTGTTTATTATTGCCACTCAATTAGTCCAGACAACTGCCACAAATGACTTTCTACAGCAACATCCTGCCCAGGAATACAACGCTGATGACAACGACTCTAATAGTAAGCTAATAAAATCAGAATGTGCCTTTGTTGACTCCGCTGTAACTCCAGTCACCCCTTCTCCTCGTATCTCTTTTTAATCTAATTACATACAATATTTTCACTCTAGGAAAGGGACACCAACCTCAGTCACCAAACAATCCCGTTCTCCGTTCATTTGTGAGCAAGCAACCAAGGTTTCTCCTCATAACATAAATACTCCAACAGTTTGTTTTCTGTGTACCAACTAGCATAGATGTATTTTTTTTTCTCTCTCGAGGTCAAAATATTATTACTTGTTGGCCTTTCTCTTCAAGCTTTTCAACCTCCGCTAAGGATTGTACAATCTGTCTCCTCCCACGCACCCGCAGAAAGCCAATCCTAACCACCGTGGAAGAGATGTTTCATCCTGCTTATCCTAAGCACATTATACGCAAATGTTTCATCTGTTCGGCGAACATTTGCTGCTGCACACACAGTCTCGCCGGCAGGGCCCCAGCAAAGGCCTCTGGAGGGAAAGAGAGCAGAGTAGAAATGGAATGTGCTGAGCTGATCAACAGTCCCTGGGAAGTGTGGGTGACTTGAAGGATTGGGACTTACCTTTGTAAGAGAAGGTGCCACAGACCCGATTCAGACCTTCATTTACAAATGAAGGCAGTATGGGTCGGAGAAAGAGAGATGGAGCCCGGGTTAGCAACGTGTTCTGTTCATGAGCAGAAAGTGATGTGCAGCCATCCTAGCAGGAGCAAAGATTCTGAAGGAAGACAATGATGAGCCGCGTACAGTGGTGCACACCTCTAGTCCCAGCACTTGGGAGGCAGAGCCAACACTGTGGGTTTGGGTCTAGCCTGATCTCCATAGAGAGTTGCAGGCCTGGTCTCAAAAAACAAGAAAAAAAAAAGATAGAAAAATAAAAAGGAAAGAAAGAAACACTCAATAGAACAGAAGGCAAGATACTGTAAGGCTGTCAGACAACTGAGACAATGGGCCCCAAGGAACTGGAGTTTCTCCAGGATGGTGTCCTGGTGTTATTTCACACAGTTCTGACAACTGATGGGAGCTCAGACTGCTTAGTTAGACATGCCTCTTGCCTTCTATTTAAACCTAAACCTCAAGTCAGAAGTCCAACTGTGGACTGCAGGAGTGAGGGGCAGGGGGTTGGGAGGAGGGGGTGTCACTAGACCTCTTTATTTGTCCATCTTCTCAATGTGGCCATGCTAAATAAATCTCCTTTTTCTGCCTTTCACTACTTCTTGTTTCTTTAATCAGCCTACTGAGGCTGAGTGGCTGCTCCTAGCTACTACCAGGGCCCCCGAAGCATTGGTGACAACTGGCACCCACATGTGCTAACTCCATGATTGAAAAGGAGTCTGAGTTAGTAGGTAGTAAAGACTATCAGTCACCTCCTTTGTAGTGGCTACGACAACCTCAGTTCAGCAGTTAAGGTGTAGTTGAGTTTCACCAGCCATCATGATTGTCAACGCTTCACACCTCCTCTTTCAGCCCCAAACACACACACACACACACACACACACATACACATACATACACTCATACATACACTAACACACACACACATACACACGTACATGCGTGCATTATACAGCACTTCTAAAACCAGCACTGCTTTGAAGGTTGCCCTGTATGAAGTGCAAACATAAAGAAAGATCTAGAAGCCAGCATCCCCTCTCTTGGGGCCCCAGTCAGGCTCCTTCTGGTTTCAGCCACAGCTGGGGAACAAGCTCACGTCTCAGCACTCCACCTCTGGGCAGGCTCCACCTTGCCCACTCTATGCTTTCCTCAGGGAGAGAAGAAGAGGCATACTGCTGGCAAGCTGAGAGGAATTTCTCTTTTTACTCAAGAGCAGAAAAACTTCATTAAGTCGAAGATTGAGGCCAAAGTCAAAAAGAACTTTACCCTATTGAGTCCAGTCCTTGGTTGTTTCTTCAGACTGAGCTTCCGCCATTTTATCAGATCTGGATAAATGAGGTAGCCACAGCACCCAAGAGTCAGGCAGCCTTCACTTGGGTCTCACGAAAATGCCTTTGCCACCTAAGTAACGTCATTTGGCTTGGGCACACGTTTGGACTCCTTTCTCCCGTTTCTTTGTCCCACACACTCCCTCCCCTAAATGTTTCTTTTCTTGCTTCCTAGTAGCATGGACCGCTCTCTAAAAAAATATGTCTTCTTGGCGTGTGGAAGATGGCAAGAGGAAGCAGGATAGCTAATGGCCAATGGGCGAGTTATAAAAAGAGGACTTTGGCAGGAATGGATTGCTATTTCGTTAAATGTAAATTACTTTGTAGGCTCATCTGCTGTGTATACACGTTCAAAAGAGAAGACATTATTTTCTAAAGCAGTTATGATGCCAACCCTGAAATTCTTTTTGGTGGGTGACAGTTGGCCGGTTTCTCTTCCTTCTCTGCACGGCCTCCCAGTGTGAAATGTCTTTGCCACCTGGAAGCTGCCTGCCAGCGTGGCCGGGTCACAGGCTTCCTTGGTTTCCTCTGTGAACGTTTCAACAGTCCTGCGTTCTGGTTCTTACAACCTTCTTCAGGAAACCACACAAGTGACCCTCAAAATGCCAGAACACTTTGCCCCGAGTTTTGAAGCCTTCGCTCTCTCTTTGATGCCTGGCCTCCCGCTGTCTGAGAGCAGAAGGCAGTTAGAGATTCTAATCTCCTGATACAAAGTCCCTTTGGCAGCCACAGTCAGATGTCACTTGGGGTCACCGTGGCCTGTTTGTGGTGGAAAGTTCCAGGTAGTTTCAGTTGCTCTTGCAGCCGACTCAGAGAGCAAAAGCTGAAACCTAACAGGAAGGTTGATCTGAGGTGTGCTAAAAATACTTGGACGTTTGTTGTATGTGAGTGGTTATTTTTAACCTAAGGAAGTAGATTCGACATAGACCTGGGGGCCCGAGAGTGGCTGCCAGAACTAGCAAGGTGTGCCACCTGGACAAAGCGGTCATCTGAGTCCCTCTGTTCCAGTCCTCTTCTTCATACTTGCCCCCTAGTTATGGAGGAGGAGACAAAACTGATCCCAGGTCTCTTTCTGCAGTGGGCTTCTCTCTTCCTCTCTAGGCTGCCCAATGAGAGGCATGCGGGGTCTGGGAAGCCAACAGCAGGACTTCAAACCCCCAGAAGGACTGTCCCTCTGCAATGGGATTCTGTGACTTCAGAAGCCTCTGTCCTGTAGTGCTGGGCTCAGCAGAGGGTAGGTGCTCAGTTGCTAAAGACTGTCACCTAGTTTACAGGCTTGGGTCACATGAGCAGGACGGCCAGACTCCTATACTCCAGATGGTTCCTGCTTTATTGTAGCCTCTCCAAACGGAAGATAAGTGGGAAGTGGGAGAGAGATAGGCTGGTTCTGTGATATCTCATTCTCTGCAGGCTGAATGGCGCTATACTGAATACCCTTCTGGTATGGCCTCTACTCCATGCTGTCAATTGGAACCATTTTTACTGAAGCAAGTTAAGATAAAGAGACAAGAGGCAGAACCCAGAGGGTCACAGATGGACCCTAACTGTTGGACCAAGGACAGATGCCAAGGAACAATGAATCAGGAGCTGCTACCTGGATCCGAAGTTCCTGTGAATGTGGATTGTTTTAGCAGAGTTCTCCCACAGATACTGTGGCATACCAGCTAAGGATTACGGTGTCTCTCTTCGTCTGCTTGGGCTGTTATAAGAAAATGCCACAGATCGGTGGCTTAGGTATACCATACTCATTTCTTGTAGTTCTGGGGGCTCAGGAACCCAAAATCAAAGGACATTCAACTAGAGTTGCTGGTCACACCTCCTGGCTGTCTTCTGGCTCTGTCTCCTCATGTCCCTTTCTCTCTTCCTCTGAAGGCACAGAGAGAGACATCTCTGCTGCCAATTTTTTCTTCCTGTAAGAGCAACAACCCTGTTAGCTTGAGGACCCATCCTTGGGACCTTATTTAATTTGAATTCCATCTCCAAATAGTCACGCTGGAAGCTGAGACTTCTACATACAGATCTAAGGAACAGGGCATATTCAGGCCATAGCTAGTGCAGTCAAGGGCTTCTTCTGTACCTGTTGGGAGCCTTCACCCTTTGTGGGAGCTCCAGTTCCAGGTATTCCAAGTAGGAATGAAAGGACAAAGATGAGAATTCCTTCCTTACATAAATGATTGTTCTTTTATTTGGGAGGGAGGGTGTCAAAACAGGGTTTCTCTGTGTATCCCTGGCTGTCCCGGAACTCAGTGTTTATATCAGGCTGGCCTCAAACTCAGAGATCCGCCTGCCTCTGCCTCCCAAGTGCTGGGATTAAAGGTGTGTACAACCACCACCACTCAGTTTTTTAGTTTTATTCATTTATTTTTTTTTTTATTTTTTGAGACAAGGTTTCTATGCGTAGCCATGGCTGTCCTGGAATTCACTCTGTAGACCAGGCTGGCCCTAAACTCAGAGATCTGCCTGCTTCTGCCTCCGAGTGCTTGGATTAAAGGCTTAGTCCTTCACCAGTGGGTGACACAGGGAGGAGGGAGAAATGCTCCAGTTTCCTCAGCCTCCAGGCAGGACAACAAAGGCTGTCCAAAGACATTTTGGACATGGTATAAGTCACACTCCAATTGTCCCCTCCCTCAACCCTTCTGTGAGATTTACCTTGTCTTAGAATCTTTCTTATTTGTGCTTCCCAAAGCTCCTGAGGAGAGCTAGCTTCTGGGAAGGCCAATTGAAAATATGCCCAAGACTCAAGCTGAAATATTGGCTCCAAGGACCATGACTGACTCAGCAGCCCCCCGCCCCCATCTCAGGTGTCTTCCCCTGACTTTAAGGTTTTGGTCTCCTACATCATTTCACAAAGATGCCTAATAAACGAAAGAATCTTGGTGCAGAACAATAGCCAGTAACTACTTTTCCATTTTCTAGAATCTTCTTGACCATTCTACCTTAAAGTCAGCACCAAGTTCCTAGGAGGAATGCTGCTTCATCTTCTTAATTCAGAGCAACCTGGACATTGTCAGCCATAGCTTCCAAAGAAGCCACATGACACCACATCGCCTTTGCCTCCCTTCCTACTAAAAATATCAACACTACTGGGGCCTTTTACGGCATTCACCAACTTTGAAAAACTTGCCCCAAATAGCTTGGATTCCTTTTGCCTTGTCTGCCTGGAGTCTAATGATTCCTGGGAATCCTGTCCACATGCTCAGAACTCAGCAGGAAGGCTGTTGCAGGGACTTGACTACCTGAGTTCCTAAGGAACATGCTTCCACAGCTTTGCCATGGGAGAGAGACCGGGTAAGAAAAAGAGGAGAATGAGAAGGAAGAGAGGAGAGGTCACGGGAAGCAACAGCCTTGGCCTTGTGGAAGCAGTGGCAAGTCCATGGCTTGCTTCTAGGGAAGCGCTCTCCGGCTTTGCTTTTTCCCTTGACCCACACACGGGTTCAGGAGTCCCCGTGAGGCTCTTCATACTCCAAAATGTCTGCAACTCCCACCTCAGGAACACCTTTGAGGAATGAAGCAACGGAGGAGTAGGAAACAGTAAGGTTCTATTCTTGCCAGTGATGGTATTTTAATTAAAATAGCGGTATTTTAATTAACTCTTGAGGTAGCCATTGAGCAGATTAAAATTACAGTGTTTTTTTTTTTTTTTTTTTGACAGGCCAAGCGATTTCTGGATGTTGGATGTTGGATGTTACTGCACATTCAAGAGAAAGGAACGTTGCACCTGCTGTTTCAGGGGCAAAGGAGCGATGCGAAAACAGGCTGGAGAAATCTCAGTGCTGGGCCAGGTTCTGGATTCCCAGGAACCTCTGTAAACTGGTAGAGGAGGCGGGGCTGTGGGCCAGAGGGCCTATCACTAGCCCAAGGCTTGTTACTCATTCCTTAGATACTAGTGTTTCCATGTGGTCTTTAAGGTGGTGCGGGGAATGGGGAAGGAGCTCACTTGGCATATTTTCCCACCACCTCCCACAGTGCTCAGTACGCCGTAAAAACTCAATATATGCTTGGTGGGATCATGGGAGTTTACCAAAGCGACTTGCTTCTCTATAGCTCTCCACTGAGGAGGTGAAGGAAAGATATAGGAGGACCTGCCAGGAGGAAGAGATGCAGAAAGACTTCAAGGAAGATGGAACTCTGTGAGGATGGGATTCTTCTATTCAGGTTGGAGTGGCTGAGATTCTCTTCAGCTCATGAAAACTGAAGTTCCAAAGCTCATGAAAACTGAAGTTCCAAAGGCTCGAGAGTGAATAGTCTCTTCTAGCACGGCTGAAAAAGACAGACAATAGAGCATGAAGTGTAGTCTGCTAACGCACCCCATCTATAGAGAAACAGAAGTCTGAGCCAACTGATACAAGTCTGAGCCACTGCAGTGTGAATAAAACCACTTCCTGCAAGACTTTACAGAAGACAGGGGCTGGAGAGAAGAGGACTGCCTCAGAACAGAGTCATTTTCCAGGGCTTCTGACTACAGGACCTCTTTTCTTGACCTGATTATCCTGAGACAACCTTCTTTGGATCTAGAATTATTCCTTTTCTGAGGTGGTCACTAGGTCACTAGTACAGGTGACATTTTAGGCTGAGTATACTCGAGCCAATTGGATCTTGGAGCCAGACTAAAGAGACTGAATAAAAAGCTGAGTTTCTTTGCTTCTCAGTCTTGCCTGAACATCGCTGGAGCTTTTGTGTCTGTCCTGCTCTGGGGTTTAAAACACACAATGGGAAGATATGACAGTGAGCTTTTTCTTTTAACATCAGTGGATTCTTAAAAGTCTTTAAAGTGACATAATGTAGAGTATAGAACATTACATCCAGCAAACACATATGGCAAGGGAGTTACCACAAAATGAAGGCCCCTGTGTAAGTACCACTCAGGTCAAAGAATAGAACTTCATTAGTACCCAGGAAACCTACCGCATAAGCCCCCTCCAGTTTATCGCCCATTCCCTCCTCTCCAAAGATAACCACTATTCTCACTCAAAAACATGATGTTAATTTTGCTTTGCATTCGGGCCGCATACACTCGAGTCATGCCTTAAGCGTGATTTGGGTCTAGCTACTTTCCATTATACCACATTTGGGAATTCTCAAGTGCATTTGCATTCAGTAGGAGTTCACTCATTTCCATTGTCGTTGCAGGGGTAGAAAAGCAAGCGATCTCCTTTCTGCCCATCATAAAGGATGGCCAACCTCAAGGAAGATGGAACTATGTGGCGGATAGAATTCTTCCGTTCGGGTTGGAGGGGCTGAAATTCTCATGGTAGGCCAACGTTCTTACAATGGAAAACCAATTAACAAATGAAAAGGGTAACAAATTAATCTGATCGCAGGTTTACATTGCACAGGAGACTTCACATTAAAGAACCAAAGATCCAGAGTGCGAGGACTTGCGGAGATGGCTCCAAAGTCAAGCTCTTGCTATGCAAGCATAAGGACCACAGTTCAAACCCCCAGAGACCCACATAAATGCAGAGTGGCCATGGAAAGTCACCTGGAATTCTGGACTCAAAGGGCAGAGACAGGAAGTTCCCAGAGGAAGCTGCTAAGGTGAATCGCCATATTGGCTGGCCATGAGTTGATTGAGAGACTCTGCCTTGATAAATGAAGTCGATGAGTGATAAAGTGATCCCGGACTTCAGCCTCGGGCTTCCACATGTAAAAGCACACATACAAACACATGCAACACACGCATACATCCACCTGTATGTCAGTCTCGTGTGCTGCAATTAACTTTGTATGCTCTGAGTTTCCCTTCTTGCTCTGGTTTACAGGGTCCAATGTAGATTATTTTTTATGGCTAGTGCTTCTGTTGCCATGGAAAAACCTAATCAAAAGAGACAAAGGCATTCTCCTGTGCCATCTTCTGGGGCGGGGATTGATAGCCGGCAGGTTGTGGTCCAAATCCATTTAACCACCTGTGGTTTTTGAGCAAAAATTTGCCTTTATCAATCCTGGTTATTCGTTTATATAATGTATATGCCAGCAATTAATCAATCCTATGCCAAAAAAAAATCCAAGATATCTAACACCTGATTCTTCAGAAAAAGCATGCCAAATCTTCTTCTATGGTACCTATTGTGCTTCCTCTCACACATGGAGTCAATATTCACATACAGGGTATGCGCATAGACAGATGGATGTTTCTATTTAGATATCTAACGGAACCAGTTCCATTATTGAAAACATTGTCCTTTTGTCATGGTTAGAATGTCATAAGTCAAACCAAGTACACACATATGCAGGGGTCTGCTTCCAAATTTTCATCCTTTCCATGTTTCTAGTCTATAATCATTTCTGTTTGCAATATATGTTTATTTCAGTGTGAGCGTGAGACCTAGGGCCTATGAATTTCAGTCAAACACGTCGCTACTGAGCAGTTCTTCAGCTCTTGGTGCACTTTGGTAGTACACTGAGACTGATGGTAGCCTCTTAGGCTTTTTTTTTTTCTTCAGCGATGACTCCGCTGTGCTCGAGATTTGGCATGGCCATATTAATTTTAGAATCAGCTTGTCAATGTCCTCAAAACAGCTTAGTCTTGGGTTTGTATCTTGTTGGCTCTTAGATGAGTGTGAATAGGTTTGACTTATGATGAGCTGTCCTGTTCATGCAAATGATACCGTTTCCAATGTTCTTAGGTCCTCCTCAATTTTTCACCAGCATGTATGTCCTCTGATTTTGATTATCTTGTACATATGTTGTTAAGTTTGTCTTTAGGGTATAAATATAATTTAGGTTAGATATAGCTTTTGTACAAAGGGGGGAAAGCCTGCTAACTAGTTAGACACCAAATACTACACCCTAGTGAAAACATTGTGGGAACCTAAAATGATCACCCATATTGAGAGAAATCGAAGAGCTTGGTGGGGGAAGAAAATAACAGGGCTGATAACAGATTCATAACAGATTTCATCATACATGCACACACATGAGCGTACTCAGAGAAGTGTATGTCCCATGGTTTTGAGTGCCTACTGGTGTTGACACCCACACCCATGTGTTCTTAGAACTGTTAAACAAAACTGGAAAAATGTCAGTGGAAGTCAAGATTTCTGGGCTGTAAATTTCATTCTTCACAAACTATCTGTGAAACTTCAGTCAAGGCTCTTCTCCTCACGCCCCCCCCCCCCCCCCCCGCTTGCCTCGGTTTTGTAAGACTAAGAATGAGTTATCTCTAATACCCTTTACGTACAAACAGAGAAGGAAATATTGCATAAGTTAGGACTGTCCTGACAATGATGGGGTTCTGCCTGTCAGGAGATTCCTTTAAAAAAAAAAAGTTGCCTCCCCACTGGGTTGTGAATGTTTTCAAACCCTTTGATAAAGCCAAAGCTTTTTAAACAAATGTCTCTGAGGAAGGGGACCCTTAAGACAAAGAAAAATGCATACCGGATACAGGAGGGAACCACAGGGAGTGAAAGCTTGTGTCTGAAGAAGAGTGGGCCTCAGAGGGTGGGAGGAGGGGGATGGGGGGTGGAGCAGGGGAAACGCAGGGATTCGGATGTAAAATCAAACCCACAGCATCCTCACTTGCATTTATTAAGACAATTTCACAAAAATGATAAGTTGGGGCTTTGCCTTTGAAAAGGAAGTCTGAGGACTTGTTTTTTCTTATTGTCAAGAGTGGTCATTCTAAGTGGGCAGTAGAGTGTAGCCATGTCTATTGTTCAAACTGCAAGCTCTTGCTTATCTAATAAAATGTTCCTGCTGGAATCCATCTTGATCACTAATTTCTGTTGCTCAATCAGACTTTGTTCCTAAAACACTTGGGCATCTGGGTCAGGCCGATAGAATACAGGTAGAATTAATATCTGCGATCTCTGAGTTGAGGCTATGAGGAAGCATGTGCACCTTCTTCACCTCTATCTCACATTCCAGGACTAGATTTTAAGGACTTCCAGTTCCCAGGAGAATGGCACAGCCTCATGACACAAGGAACATTCTAGTATGTCTTTCCCCAAATCAACTTCTTTTGTATTAAGCCACTGAAGTTTGGAAACTGTTACAGTAGTGTTATCCTAGCCAGTACAAGAGAATACTTGAGACCTGGGAAGTTATAAATAACAAACTATATTATTTCTTATCATCTTAAAACCTGTAAAGTCCAAAGACAGATGTCAAGAAGTTCATTGGCTAGTGAGAATCTGGTCTCTGTTTCCAAGATGCACAGCCTCAAGAGGAAGGAACTCTGTGCCTTCACTTGGCCAAAATCAGAAGAGTGACAGATGAGCAGTCTGCACCCACTCACTAAAAGGTATCTAGTTCCATTCTAGAAGGGAAGAGCCTTCAGGACCCAGTCATCTGTTTAAGGTCTTTAAGGACCTTCCCCTGCTAGTGAAGTGTGGGATCATTTGAGTGCTCAGAAGGATACCGGCTCTTGATCACTGGCCGTTCACCATGGACTCCATGTTCTCCAGATCACATTGGCAACACCTTGATTTTCAAGAGGACCCATCAAGCTATGACTGAGCCTTAATCCTTAAGTAGTCTCACCGAAGAAAGTCCTGTGCGCCTACCAAGGACTCTTAAGACCGTTCTCTGTGAGATATCAGTCCTCTTACGTTGAGTTACTGGAGTTTGGCATTTATCTGCCACCTCTACTAGGGCAGCTGGCTTCTGAGTTAAGAGGAAAAAAAATAGACGTTCCGTGTTGACAATCACCACTGTTGAGTTTTTGAAGACACAGGGCATGAAAAAGGAAGACAACTCAGGTTCTCCCAGACTTTCTTAAGTCATCGGAGAATGGTCACAGTTCTTAGAGAAATAGGGCACAAAAATGTCTATATATAATATCTGGACCCAAGAGGGTTTCACTCTTCCAATCTGCATTCTAATTTCCCTGGCTTGGCTCATGACACATTCTTATGTGGGATTCAACACTCAACAACAAGTAAGCCTTCCCTCGCTCTTGGTATTTCTTAGTCCCCTGTCTCCCCCACACATCCACACCCTGCCATCTTCTCCTTCCCACAAAGCTCATTTTTAGCAAAATGGTTTTCATAAAGCACATATTTTAATGAACGAAGTGTAGTCCCACGATCTCCCTTGCCTCCTCCCACAGCCCCCTGGCTTTCACACTCTCCCATCTATGGGAATTCTCCCTCACATCTCCAAAAAGAAAGGGGAAGAAAATATTTTTAGAATGTAGTAAAGTTGTGCACAGAACGCAACCGTTTTTCTGATTTTTCCTTTGGCTTTTTTTGTAATGCAAGATAGAAGATGATTTTTTTTTTTTCAAACATTGTGTGTCCTCTGAGAAACTAAAATATCCAGTGCTGGTTTTCTCCTGGCAGCAAAATTGTTTGTGATCCTCAGTCTACACAGTTCCCTCTTGAGCCTTCCTAGTGGGCGCTTCCTGGATTGGCTTCATACCTGTTAGAAGCTCGGATATCAAGAGTCGTATAAGTCACAGCCTTCATTTTATGGATGAGAATACTGGTACGCCTAAAGGTTTCTTGTCTTCTCTATAAATCATATGGAAAATTGAGCTATAGCCAACCGCTCCCGCGGTGCTGCAAGCACATCATCGTCCTGGATTATCGCATGAGCCACTTGGTAGCGGGAGAACCTCTCTCTGTCAGTGAAATGAATGGATCATGAGTGGTCAGAACAATGCAAGCTCTCATCCTCTAGCCCCGAAGCACTCACTGAATCCAGGCTCTCAAGGCCGCTGAGTAACTCCCTTATTCTTTGGGATGCTCCCCCCCCCCCCACCAAAGCAGTAGACACTTGAACAAGATCTGAGGTCACCCAGACGAGAGGTGTATACGATGATTTCAAGGTGCAATTCAGTGGGGGCAGGAAAGTAAACAGAGGCTTTGAATCTATTGCGGTAAGCGCTGCATATACACCGACCTTCGCTGCTGCTGTGCACTCATTTCAGAAGCATTTCTCTGGAAGAAAACAGCAGCGATGGTCGCAGTAGCAACCTCAGCCATTGATCGAATCACCAAGTGAGGAGGCACCAACGCTTAGCCTCCCATCTAAGGAGCATCTTACTCAATCTCCCTCCCACGCACCATCACCGCCTGTGGGTTTGGAACCAAGAAAGGCTTTGGAAGCTAAAGATAACACACTAATAGGATGTTAAAGCAAAAAAAAAAAAAAAAAAAAAAAAAAGCTAACACAGCCCCACCACCCACCCCCAGAGGTAGTTAGCATGAAGACGTTATTCCTCGGCTCCCTCCCCGCACTTCCTTGCATGGCTCCAATTCGTGGCCCTTCTCTGGGCTTCCAGGTGCTGTTATCCAGAGAGCTCAGAAACTGCTTTTGGCAGAGGAATCAAAGCAGACAGATCCAACTCTTCTTGCTATCTCTTTTTTGTTGCCAAAACATACGATTCTTGGTTTTATGGGAAACTTTCCCTCAGAGGAATAACTTAAGATGGTGTGATGAAATGAAATGGTTGAGGACGTGTGGGCATCACAGAAGAAGGATCTAGTCCCGCGCTGGCTGCTATTAATTGCGACCCTTGGACAAGACGTTTATCTTCATTTTTTTCTACCTCTGAAATAAGAGTAGACTAAACGATCTCCGGGGTCTCCAACTATTCTTTAACTGTGTACCTCTGGAAATTTGTTATTTCATTTTAGAAAATACTTCTTGAGCTAGTTACATTGCAGCCACTTTAACAGACCTGGGAAAAGAGGTGACTGGCCCAGCTTTCTTCCATAGAGCAGAGAGACTTAGGCGTAAGGTAGCTAAGCTGCTAGCGTTCTGCAGGACACGTGCGACTGCAGAGCTATGCCTCAAGTGGGAGCTTTCCTTCAGATCGCCTCTTGACCCTTTTCCTCTGAATCACGATGTGCTACTCCAAACGCACACCATGTTGGTCTATTGATTATTTTGAGCTGAAGACACTTGAGCATCAATTGGTGCACAGAAGGCTGACTGACCTACCTCTTCCTATCTGAAGTACTGCATCAGTTTCTGGTAAGAAAGTTGCCCTCCCTGGACTAGGAAAAGGAGACTATTCCTATCTCTAGAAACAAGTCATTGATGCCCAGAAGAATCCTCGCAAATAAAACTAGAACATGGCCCCTTATCTTCCATTAGTGAGTTTTCTCCATTTATTTCCTAGTTGCTTATCCACTATCTACTGCCAAAACCCAAAAGCTTTTGCTTCCGTGCTGTCATATCTCCACAGTTGACTACTCCTTGTTGAGTACGTACTTCCTACACCCTGTTCACGCCTTTAGATCTTCATTTGTTTTATGTAAAGACTCCCGTACCCGGTTTAGAAATGAATTAATTAAAAAAAAAAAAGCATCAAATAAAATCTGTGTGTTTTTGTCTCCTTAATCTGTCTTTTAGTCCCAGTCAGGGAACCCATTATTTCTTTCTCTGGGAGAATAACTCAGTCAAATCTTACCACTCACACCAAACTTGCCCTCTCTCTCCTTTACCTCTTTTTTTATGTTCTAGCCTTAGTGACAGCTCTGTGAGCTCTGTCTGTTCCTGCGCATCTGATTAGCTCCTTTCCCAACTTCAAAATTAGGCCCCTGTAGGTGAACTAATCGTCTTCAGGTCTGGACTGATCAAGAGGATACCTTCTGTTTTCTGTTGGCCTGATAGAGGCGTGGATCTCGCTTTTGAGTTATGTGTCCTCAGTTGTGATGAGAAGAACAGTTAGATCTGAGAAACAGAAACAAACGTCCAGAAGAAAAAAGTCTTGATTATGTCTTGTGTGTAGCCAGCTCATGAAGGATCAGGAGGGCAAATCAGGAGATGCAAATATTCAAGGAGTCTGGAAAGAGGGACCAATGAGAAGGGGGAGGAATGATGGAGAGGAGATCGTGAGTGATCTATATGTGAATGAGCTTGGATTCTACTCTCCAGCCACAGGAATTCACCTACAGCCGCTTAAGTAAAAAGCCACACACATGATCAGGAATGTCTTTCCAAACGTTATGCTGGAATCTAGTGTGGGAGAAAGCAGGGCTGGAGGCCAGGAGATTGGCTGACAAGTTCTTTCAATGACCAAGGTAAAGGCAATTTGGAATTTGGTGGCAATGATGGAGCAGGAGATGGGGATTATGGGAACTGAAGAGTGGAGGGAATTTGATGAGGAACCAGGTTGGTTGCAAGCCTGGATGGTTCCCAGGCATTTGGGTTTGGCAAGTTGGTAGTCAGTGGAATGAGTTGTTATCAGAGTAAACCATGAAGGAATATCCATGTGTAATTATTCTTCTGTAGCGAGGAGCACTCAGGAACATCCTCTATTCACTGGCCTTTTGCCAACATTCAGCAAGCATGTTGAATTTCTTTGCTGGCCTGTTGTATTACCATCTGGGGGGAATAATATCAGTACGGTCTTCCTTTCTGAGAAATAGTAAATGGATCCACACGCAGTTCAGGCCCAGAGTGAACAGTCAATGACGCTCATTACCCAAACCAATGGCTACGTTGAATCCCAATTGCAGACATATAATCTGTTTGCTTATTCAGCAAATCCCTTTTGAGTTTCAAGCTTGTCTATTGTTGGTTACCCCTTAGGTGGACAACTGGCAACCCGCTATGAGAAAGAGCTGATTTTACTTTTTTCTTTGTATTTTCTTCCATTTCTCTTTCCTTCCTCCTACAGCCTTCTTTTCCTAGTACGTATATAACTTGCATCTCCAAGAAGAAAAAGTTAAAGAAGCTAGATTTTAGAGCATGAGAAAACTCGCCTAAATGATCGATTCATAGCTTTATAACACACCCAGGATAGTAAGGACGTTTATAGATTTCATGAGCTGTTTAATATCTATTTGTGGAGCAAGAGCCATGTGTAATCATCACGGACCCGTTATGTTCCTTTGGCTGACAATGAGTCATAACGAGCTCTGAAAATGTAAAATAATCGGTTCGAACTAGAAGGAATGAAATAACAGGCAGAGTCAGGTATAAAAATATTATTACATACGGTCTGTAAGAACAATCAGGACAAGGAAGGAGGAAAAGGCCCATTACCGCGGGCACGTGTGTGCATGTCTATGTGCATATGTGGTCTCTAAAGGATTCACTCTAAAGTGAGAGGTGGGGTTCCTCAAAAGTGACGGACTATGGATTGATTTTCCGTTCAGATTCAAGCGAGCAGAGGTGGGGAGTTCAAATTATGGGGAAGAAATAGAAAAGCCGGTGGAGACCCCCTCTGAGAAGATGGAACCCTAGGCTAAAAAGATGAAAGAGACTTTCTATCCTAGCAGTTAAAATGAAGAGGAAGAAGATCATTTCTAAGCAGAGCATACGAAATGACTTCATTTCTCCCTATTAGCCTCTGCTCCCCGAAAGGAAGCGGGACAAAAGAATTTTGTGAGGACATCTTGAAGAGCACCTTCTGTGATTGGAACTATATTTAGAAGAAAAAAAATTTGAATGCAATTTTCTCTGGGTTTTTCAAGTTTAGGTTTTTCTTCCTAATTGGCTCCAAGATCATCTGCCCAGAGGTTTGTGGGTGTGTCATACGTCATTCAAAGAGGAAGACTTGAAACCAGGTAACAGTCTTGCAAGGAGCCTTTTTTCCCTTGATCCCCTATTTGATTTCCTTTATGCCTTCCTTTGCCTATGTAGTGAGTGTGTATAATTTTATACTGCCTTGCTACTCAGTTGGGTTATTTTTTTTTCTCATACTCAACGCAGGGCTTAGCCACCCTAATGTAATTTTCATTTCTCTGCCTCTTCCTAGTGCCTCATCTGCCTTAAACAATCACCTCCCAGTGACCACCTTCCCATACACAGCTAGATACAACCTATATGAGTTGCCCCACTTACTCCCACACCCCACATGAACAGATGTGTCACAGCAATCCCTGCTCAGCCTTAGCATGACTCCAGAGGCCATGAACTGGCTTTGTCTAGTCACACCGATTAGACATCCCTATAACAAGCCACCCTGGGTGATACCATGTTCTCCAACAAAACCTTTACCCCAGAGGTCTCTTC
The DNA here is from genome assembly GCA_026225945.1 of Cricetomys ansorgei. Lineage (NCBI taxonomy): Eukaryota > Metazoa > Chordata > Mammalia > Rodentia > Nesomyidae > Cricetomys > Cricetomys ansorgei. The sequence goes on from JAMJFZ010001089.1 coordinate 9,356,822, forward strand.
TTCTCTCTGACGCTTCCTCTGTGACCCAGTGACTGAATTCATCTGTTCCTGATGGCTACTCATTCCCCCACTGGACCTGCATAATATGCTTTCTGGATCTGTGTGCAATGTACCGCTTCTGTTACTTCATTTCTTTTGTGTGGTTACTTCCTCTGTGGCTCACGTGATTGACATATCCAAATCTGATGTTTTTCTTAGTCATGGCTTTTCTAAACAGTGATTATAACTAATGACAGGTATAAATTTGACATAGGGTGTTTTCCAGACTAAACGATTTGTCATGTGAGAGGGTGGTGTGGTCACAGACACAGGTGTTAGGTTGTCTAGGAGGATGAAGAAGTACCCTATAGAAGGGACACTATAAATGTACAGTGTTGTTTTTTCTTTTTGTTTTTTTCATCATTGGCAAAATATCTGATAGAAGCAACTTACGGGAGAAGAGGTTCAAATTGGTTCATAGTTTAGAAAGCACAATCCATAAAGGAGGGAAAGGGGTATCGGCTAGTGTGGCTTGATCTGTGGTGGTCAGAGCTTGGTGCAAAGCTCTTTCCAGAGGCAGCAGGATGAAGCTCAGCAGCCTTGTTAAGAGAAAGGAGTGGGGTCGACAGAGTCCAGCTTCCCCTTCTGTCGGATTCAGTTAGTTCCTAACTGGATGCAAGAGGCACAAGAATGTTGGGGAAGTTTATTTTTACTTATGTGTAAAACGTTTTTTGCACTGGTGGGTGAGGAGCTCCCTAAGTCTTCAAGTTTTGTATTGTTTGCAGGGGTTGTATTTCCATGGGGGTTGTTTAATTGCCTATGATCTGCGCGTGGTATCAGTAGAACACCTGAGGAGTTTTGAAAGAATAAATACACCTGAGTTCAGACGCTTGGGGTTTTGGTGAGTCTGGTGCTGGCCAGGACGGTGGTTCCCTCTTCTGAGGTCTGGCAGGGTTTGCACTTAAGAAATATGCCTCCTTGTCCTTCCTGCTGAACCTACACAGCAACATACTGCTACACAAGAACCAATGTACAAATGTACAATGGCCCTCTGCCCTCAAATATAAGAGTTTTGATCCACAACTTGTGGCAACCTATCAAGAAAAATGAACCTTGTCTACTGCAATAAATAATCCAGGAATCCAATCTGCTGTAAGTCAGACTTTAAAGAAGTCTGTCTTAATTGCTGTCACTAATATCAATCACAGAATCTAAACAATAGTTTCTGCAACAATTGGCCCAAAATGCTAGTCATTGTTAGCACCTCCCCTCAATGTAGCTCTTACTTCAAAGTGGTTCCAACCAAGCAAAGTCAAATATGCGCCTTGCGGTGGTTTGAACATTCTGTTCGTGGGCAGGAAATTAGGGTGCAGTGTGGGGCAGTGCTGAGCCTTGGGCCTTACACAGGTGATTAGGTCTTGAGGACTCTGCCCCTGTGAGTAGTTTAATGAAGAAGTTTGTTATTGAAGTGAGTTCAGCTATCTCTTACTTTCTTTCCCTTTCACCCACCTGGCCTTGCTTCATAGAGCGGTGTGTGAAGAAGGCCCCAGCCAGGTACACAAATGGAATTTCCAACCATCATCATTGCAAGAAATGAATGTATTTATAAGTTACCTAGTCTGTGGTATTTTGTTATTGCAACGCTAAGTATACAAACATATACTTTGAAGTAATCTAGTCAGCCACTTCCTGCCTGCCCACAGGGGGCCAAAAGAACTATCTGGGGCAGACTTCCATGTTTTACACTATGATGATGTCTTGCCCCTTCTTCCTCTCATCTAGCTTTGAGTTTCTGCCGAAAGATGAGTAACAGAACGGCGATCGGCTACTCCCTCGTCAGAGCAAACTTAAACACTACCTGTGTTCTTTACTTGGTTGGTCTCTGTAGTGGTGAACCTTTGTTAGGAACTTGATAGGTTTTAGAATTTGGAAACACATTCAAGGGTGTGCCTAGGAGAGTGTGGCAGACCGCCTCACACTCCTCCCGCCATTACTCCCCCACTGTGAGGGACTGCACCTTTCTGCTTTGCACCTAAAATGCACCGCTCCTTCTTTAACCTGATTTTGTCAAGCATTTAGAGAAGTGACTAATGCAGTCTCCATCTATTTCCATAGCACAGAGGTTTAGCACGGAGGCGTTTGCTCTGATACGGAAACCTCCACGGAAGGGGAAGAAACTATTTTAGCTTATAACACTTACAATGTATAACACGAACAGTTATAACAGTGTCATAAGTGGCTGTTGCTGAGGGGAAACGAAGCTAACTAGAGAGAGCCATCAGCCTGGCCGAGTAAGAAGAAATGAAACGAGTATTCTAAGTACAAATTTCAACTGTAAACTCCACCGGGGTAGGCAGCAAGCAGGTGTCCCAGGTCAGAGTTCTAGAAGCCCCAGTGACCAAGACTCTGAGCTAATATCTTCCCATCTGCCAAGAATATATGCACACAGGAGGTCCCTTCCTATACACCCAGACAGCATCTTGGAGAAGAAAGGATGAAAGCATGAAAAATTGGAGCTATTGAGAAACGCACTTAATCAAGCCTAATATTCACCAAACAAGATTTAAACTACCACATCACTAGCTTCCCCGTTACTTTCCCATGAATCTACACGCCAAAGAAGCAGATCAGTTAGATGCAAAATGTTAAAATCATGAGTTCTCTGGGTACCGAAATTGTAATTAAGCAAAATGTGCAACCCCATCAGAACCGATCTATCTAGGTTCTCTGCTGCTGTGTTACACAACTCTGGAAAGGAGCTTGGTTTCCTGGTTGCCAGCTTCTTGAAAATGAGACTGCCAAGTCCCCTAAGTAGCTGATTATCACAACTAATAAATCCCTCATCAGAGCTCACTCCAGGCCCCTCACCTGCTATGTCTACCAGTCCTGTGCCACTGTGTCATAATTTTACAACCTCAAACTGTTCCCAGTCATGTAAGACCCAACTTAAAAAAAAATCACTCAATCCAGCCATAACATGAATGCTCCTGTGAATTATATCTTCTGAGATGCCAATGTACTCCACCAAGCAAGCCACTGGTCTCCCTTATTGTAACAAGTCTTACAAACTTAGCTTTGCTTAACTCAGTTTTTTTTTTTCCTGGCAGACTTTTTGGGTATTCCATTGGCAATACCCAAGATCCATTAATAGTAAATGATCTGGCTATGGGGGTATTGAGATAATACACCTACAGGCAACAAGTTAGGCATGTAGCTACAGGAAGTAGATGAGTTCTTTTTGAACAACTGTGGCTACAGCTCAGGAAACCAGAGGTAAGAAGTTGTACACAGGAGAAGATGTAAACACATATCTAAGAAACAAATGCAGGGTTTTGGTTTTTTTTGTTTTGTTTTGTTTTGTTTTTATACATGGAGGAAGTCAATAACTGCTTCTATTTTGCATGTGAATACACACACACACACACACACACACACACACACACAAAACAAGGAGCACATAAGTTATGGCCCTTTGCATATTTTGCATTAAACTGATTCCATATTTGGAAGGGAAGATGGAAGGCCTGGAGAAAGACGCAGAAAAGAAGAAAGAGAAGGAGGCTCCTGTGGGACAGAAGATAATCTCTGCTTCTCAAAACACACATATAGAAAGGTCCAGCCATCATGGAAGAATCCACAAGCGATCTTACACCCGTAGCTCCCAAGTTCAATATGTTCTGAGATGCCACGGGGATGCCATCCCAGGCCCCAGGCCCTTTCTATGGCTCTGGGAACCAGGTGTTGAAGGAGACTGAAAATTAGTCTGTGCATGTTCACATAAATGTTTAGATTCTCCCTGGGTACCAAGAATTAATTCTTCTACTACCAACTCCTATATATCCCCATCATCCTCAACTCCTAGTTCTTTGTATGCTTCGGTGAGCTGTCCTGTGGCAACTGTAGTGTACGAGCTTCCTTAGTTTGCACTGGATTAGTGTTGGTTAAGTCTTAAGCAACTGGAACTTCTCAGCTTTACCCCAGCTGAGATGTCTTCTTTTAGTCATTAGCTTTGATGGTACCTTCTAGGATTCTGAGCTGTCACTGGTTCCTGTCAGTCACCTGGAAAACCTCAGCCAATACAATAGGCAGTGCCTGTTGCTTCCTCTTTACCCAGTGTATCCACTTTTTGGGGCCCAGAGCAACCATACCGCTCTGGTTTGAATGAGAATGACCACTATAGGCTCATTTGTTTGAATACTTGGTCCTTAGTTGGTGGAACTGTTTGGGAAGGATTAGGAGGTGGGACTTGTCAGAGGTGGCGTGTCACTAGATGTGGGCTTTGAGGTTTCAAAAACCCATGCCATTCCCAGATTCCCAATTATCACTCTCTGTCTCTCTGTTTCTGTCTCTCTGTCTCTGTCTCTCTCTCTCTCTCTCTCTCTCTCTCTCTCTCTCTCTCTCTCTCTTTGTCCCTTTCATGGTTGTCTCAAAATGCTCCTTTTAGCGCCATGCCAGTCTGCCTGCAACCATGCTCCCTGCCACGACTGTCATAGACTCACCCTCTGAAACCAGAATCTCAATACACTCTTTCTTGAGTTGAGGTGCCCTGGTAATGGTGTCTTAATACAGCAATAGAAAAATAACTAAAACACAGCCTTTCCAACATGATCAAGGAGAGAGAAACTTTGGCTTCTTTTGCAGAATACAACATCCTGGCTCTATTTTCCTCTGTGTGTTGCTACTGACCAGGCCAGAATATTGTTTTTTGTTCTCCTCACATCTCTTTGTCTAAGGTAGTTCTCCAAGCTTCCATATCCCCGAATAATACCACCTTGTTATAGCTAAAGTGGTGTGACTTGATGTGAAGAGGTTGACATTTTTATATGATAATGATCACTAAAAAGTATGAAAATATTTTAAATAAAATAAAATATTGTAGTGATCTTGTGTAAATACCTAAAGCTGAAACAGTTGGTGGGAATTATAGGAAAGGAACTCTTGGCTCTACTGAGAGTTTTTTTTTTTTAAAGCATTAGTCATATGAAAATTAACTAATCTGCTTATGAAATTGCTACATTTTGGTACAGATCGTTTACACGTGTTCTCTTTTTGAAAGCTGATCAGACTTAGGACTTGTTCTTTTTTTTCTTGAATGTCTGTTATTTTTCAGTGAGAAGCTTAAAGAACGAACAGATGGACAAGCCCATCGCCTCATGTTTGTACGTCCTCCTCTTGTTGAATCTGTAGAAACAGAGGTCCAGTGAGTAATCAGAGGAACCCCAGGACTACAAGGGGAAGGATGAGAGCAGTTTCTTAGATGCTATGGTTCTGATTTCCTTCTTCTTCCTGAGGAAAGGAATTAGTGCGATGTGGGACCCTTGACCCCCACATCAACCCTCAAGCAACTGTAGAAGTAAGCAAGAAAGCCAGAGCCTAGGAAATAACAGCCTGGGTGTAATGGAAGGTAGTCAGAGAGGCAGGAAGGAAACGTACCGAAGACTGCTATGGTCTTCCCTCATCCTCCTCACTTCTGTGTTGCCCGAAAGTGTTCCTTAGCTCTCCCCACAGAACCTGCCTGCAGTGATTCAGTGCTGGTACCCCTCCATCCGTGGTACAAAAACTGCCTGCAGTGATTCAGTGCTGGTACCCCTCCATCCACGGTGTTGAATGAAGGCTGTGTTAAGTGCACTGATAGAAGGTGCAGGTAACAAAGACAGGTTGTGTGGACAGCTGCCTTCTGTGCCTCGCTGCTCACCTGCCCACGGTCCTTTAGGCTGGTGAACGGGCACCTGGGAAACTGCTGCGTCTGGGGCTCCTTTGCTGGAAAGTTTGAAGTTAGAACTTACAAGAGAATTCCCTGTAATGGGACAGACAGTGTCTGGTGTAGCTGAGTTTTCTTCCTGGGACTCGTGATCACTTTCTTAAACTCACCACAGCAGACTTACGACCATCTATGTGTAACACGTGGGGCTGGCAGCCATTCTCAGGGGGCTATTGGCTCATGTGTGTATAACCAGACCCCTGATGGGTTCTCCTGCCAAAAAGGTACACAGGATGCCCCATGCCTACTACCTGAAGCCTGAGAATAACCTGCCACTACAATGAGGCTTCATTCATTCTGAAAAATGAGAATTAGGTGGCTTTGTCCATATGTGAAAATTATCAGTGTGTTATGTAAGACTAAGTGGTGTCTGGAGATCATCGAGCATGGCCCGTTGATGACAGCCAAAGGTATGGTAAACCACATACATACATACCTATTTGTGTATGCACATGGAGGACATGCAAAATATAATGTTTAAATGGATACATAAACCAAAAACACAGTCATTTACTATCATGGTTATTCCCACATTCAATGTGATAGTGTGGGCAGTGTTACAGATCCGTATACAACAGCATCATCACAAACCAACAAGCGGTACATGGTGCTAGACATCATGGTATCTATGACGTCACCAGACCATTGGAATTTTCAGATTCATCACAGTTTCATGAAACTGTTCTTCATACACACGGTCCCTTGTTATGTGGTACATGCTGTCTCAGAAGAGCTGGGATTTACACTGATTCCACAAATATGGGTAAAGAATCAAAGGCATTATATTATCGATATAAAACTCTGTGAAGAAAATCAGAAGAAAAATGAAATAATATGAAGCCCATGTGGATTCTAGTACGGCGCTCTCCTAAGGGAGCCACACTTGCTACTCATTTGGTTATCTGCATAGCACCGGAGGAGTACTGTCCCTACACTTATTTTATAGATGAGACAATCAAGGCACAATGATGTTAGTGAACTTAGTTGCAATGGCAGGCAGATTATGGATTAGAAACTAGGAGTCTAATCCCTGAAACCAGCCCTTAAACACTGTATTGACCTTCACGGCTCATTGAAGGGCTCAATGAAGGGGGCAAAGTGCTAAAATAGGCACAGCAAAGTAAGGATTTATGGAGTGGGTCACTGGAGGGAGGAACTGTTCTTGAAAAGATGAATGATGCCTAAAGTGGTAGAAAACATAAAAAGAAACCAGAGCGCCTTAGAGAATAGTGTAGAAGGGTCAACATTCGGAGTATAAGACCATGGAAAGAGAGAGACGTAGAAGGGAGATCGCATTGCGGGGGAAATGCTCCTAAGCCAAAGAATGTCCTTACCCACCTTGTGACCTGACAAGGGCTGGGTTCATCCTGAACGGCACCTGCCACATCAACCTTTCCCATCCCTGACTCTTAGGGACTTGTCAAGGAAGCCTAGCAACTTGGAGTCACCATCCCTGCTGGCTCTCACCTTAGGAGGCTTCTCTGTCCAAATAGACAGACAATGCCAGCTGGTCTGTGTGCGTGTGTGTGTGTGTGTGTGTGTGTGTGTGTGTGTGTGTGTGTGTGTGTGTGTGTTAGAGACAGAGAGAGAGAGAGAGAGAAGGGGAGCAATAGAACAGAGAACAGTAAAGGAATATAAAGGAAGAGGAATAGGGAGGCAAAATGAGCTCCTTACCAGGACATCATAGCTAAATGAGAACACAGAAGAGGTCAAAGGGCATATGTGAGTCCAGATCTAGATGAGGCTAGAGGACCAAAGTCCAGGTTACCACCTGTTCCTGTAAAGGACCTGTTATTGGAACACATACACATTCACACACTCAGCAGCTGTCCATGGCTGCTTTGGTACAGGCAAGGAACTGCTCCAGAGTCTCACAGAGTACATAATATGGACTGCTTGGCACGTTCCAGAAAACGTTGCCTGATCCCTGATCAGCACCTGTCAGGACATTTTAATCCAAATGTTTCACCCTGTTACCCTCACACATGACTCTTCCCCTCTGCTTTCCTCTGTCTCATTTCTACCCATCACTAGTCTCAGTGACCAGAATTCATCTTCCACACGTGGTGTGATGTTCGGCTTCTGAGTTTGCATGGGAACGATCAGTCGCTCATTGGCCTGTGTCCTCAGAGGTGCTGCCTTTTATAAAATGAAGCAGAACTTGACCTTTATCCTGGCCTGATAGAGTGATGGAACCACAAGCCACAAACCATGGGTTTGTACCCCTGCCTCGCACGGGATTCATAAGGTACCGAATTTGCATAAAAAAACATAGACAGGATGTTACAACAAATGAAAGAAAAGAATAGAAATAACATCTGTAGTTGGGGCTGGGGTAAAGCAAGGGGCTGTCTTGGGAACAACTGGTCACCCAGAAGCAGTTGAGTCGTTTGCTTCCCTCCTGTTCCCTCTTGAGACAACACTGCACACGGAGACATCAGGAGGTGGCTCCCTCCCGCAGATGATCATGACTTGGCTGGAGTGTTTGCTCTGCTGGCATGCTTTTGCTCCTCTCGAGCTAGCTGAGCACACAAATCACTCGTGCTTATTTGCGAAGCCCATGTGTGAGATAAAGGCCAGACTGTTTGACTCGGTGTAGAAGGAGGGAGTGAGCAGAGGAAAATGTGGAGGTCAGGGATGCCTGGCCAGACAGAGCCATGATCACATTAGGTCACTGTTTATAGAGAGAGTTAAGAATTAAACAAAGGACTGTTTCCTAGGCTTTCTGGTCTTGGACATGGCACTGCGCTTCATTCCTGGAATGTCATGCGATAAACATCACAGAGCACATGACACATCTAGGGAAAAGCCACGAGTACCGCTAGGCTTGACGCCTAGACTCCGTCACATGACTGTGTGAATGGGTGGTGTATCTGTTCTCTCTGGCTCTTTCCTGTTAGCATCTCTCCTGGCTTTTCTCTTCTTTTTAATTCTGCCTTATCTCTTAAGAATGACACCCCTCCCCCCAACGTGGTTCTGTGTCTCCATTTGGCCAACAGCATAAAACTTATAAAACCTTACCGTTCATCCCCTCTCCAACAGGCCCCTACCTTCCATTCCCACAAAGACTCTGCATCATTATGTAATCAAGAGAACACTGTGGTCACCTCTTTGCAGATTTCTTGCAGGTGGTGGGGTGGAGTCGAAGCGTGCTCAGAGAGGTTCAGGGACTTGCCAAAAGTCACAGAGCAAGGAGGTTGCTCGGAGACACACAAATCTCGCTCTCCCGTGAGTTTCCCATCACATCACAGCTGCCTTCTGATTTCCCCCACCTGCCACTTAATTTTCAACAAGAGCAGAGGCCCATCGCACCCCGTCTCCTATGTTTAAGTGGCAGTTAGAACGGATGCTCTAGGGGGGCAAGGACTATGCCTGGTCCTCAATCCCGGGTGTCCAGTGTGGAGCTCTGTGCTCACCCTACAAACTGACACGCAGTAAATTCACATTGGAAGGTCCTTCTATCTGCCATCAGCTCTCTGTTTGGTTTATTTTCCCTTGTAGGCTTGAAGTTGTCTGAAGACCTGGTTAGTGACTTTTCTTTAGTATGGGGCCCCACCGATACCCTTAGTCTTTGCCTCCAAGGGATTGAAATGGAAATAAAAACACTGAGAATCAGATGAGCCCACCCCATCTACTAAACATCATTCTTCCTATGACGTTGGCTTTCCCTACTGTCAAAATATATCCTTTCATGCTTCAGCGTGGTTGGCTCCATTGTTGACATTCCGTCTCCCTCAGCAGTCCCATCTGGCAGGCAGATTCTATATCTGTGTTTTTAAATAAGCCAGAAAACACTCATCCCGCCCGCTCCAAATTAGTTCTTTCTTCCATGTCTTTTCTGTCTCCTGGCCCAGTGCCAGACTCGCCTTCCTTTAGAATTAGGAAACGGCGCTCAGAGTCACCTTGTTAGCCTCTCTCTTCTGGGGCTGATTCTCTTGGGGTGGCCCCCACACATGCCACACTCTCTTCCTCATCATTCCCGGGCTGTTACTGTCAGGGGCAGGAAGGAGGGAGAGACACGTGTTGGGGGGGGGGGGTGTCTGCCTTGTCACGTGAGTGCTCTGTTTCGGTGAAAAGGGAACCGTTTTTCTTGCCCATGTGTTCAGGATGCGGTGTGAGGAAGTCAGGGTGGATTGCTTCTGTCTTGCGAAGTTCTGTTTTTGAAATTTTTACATAAGCAAGGAAAGTGTGTCTCCTGTTGCCTGCCTCTCTAGCTACCTTCTCTTTTCAAAGCTTGAGTTTCACAGAAATATTCGAGATTAAACCTTCGCTGAGTCAAGGTTCAGCACCAGTCAGCAGCCAGCAGCACAATTCTCTCTGAGGTCTCCAGGCCCTGAAGGCTGTCTCAGCCACTATCCAACATCCAACCCCAATCTCTGTCACGAAACTCCCTGTTTTGTGTTGCTAGCCTCTGTCCGCCGTCCCACTGTCTCCTGTCTCCTCTGACTACACAGAGCCTGGCTCCTCTCAGAGAGCCAACAGAAGAATGTTGAGTGGATAAATAAATAAGGGTTTTTTGGTTTTTGTTTGGTTCTTTTTCTTTTTTTGAGACCAGAGGTTCTCTGATGTAATTCTGGCTATCCTGGAACTCACTCTGTAGACCCGGCTAGCCTGGGACTCAGAGATCCACCTGCCTCTGCCTCCTGAGTGCTGGGATTAAAGGCGTAGACTACCATCTCCCAGCAAGTTTTTTTTTTTTTTTCTTGATGACACATTTTTGTTCTCTCTCAGATTTCAACAAAAGTATTGCCCAAGTATAACAAAAGTGGAAATGTCTCCATAATTTTTCAGATCTTAAAACACACTGTTTTTTTTTCCTCCTGATTCAGCTGTCTATTGCTTTGTAACAAGTCCCTCCCATTACTAGGGATTCTGTGGTTAGCAGGCCTCAGAGGACCGTTCCTTGGCACTCAAGGCATACCTGAGGTCCCTTCAGGGGTGAGCTCACTGGGGCTGGAGCAGGGGCATGGACTCCAGTTCTCTGTCATTTCTCTCCACTGCCATTTATCATCATCTTATCATCTTCGAAGCCTCTGCATCTCCCAAGAGAGACAAGTTGGAGGACAGGCCCTAGTCCTCAGTGCTTACCTTGCCTCGGCTCCATCACGCTTACTGTGGTGCCAAATCAAGCCTCGTGGCCGAGTCCAGAGGCCATGTAGAAGCGACCACGCAAGGGCATCTCACATTCTGCCACACCTGTTGTCCTTGCTAAAAACATCTTTATCTCACCTTGGGACTAAACTTCCTTACCTTGACTTGTTCAACAACATGAGTGGCTGTATTCCAAGTGTCCTGAGGATAAAACATTGCTCTAGCTCTCCTGAGCAGCTATTTGTCATGATTATCAGAAGCTAAATGGCAACTTCGTAAGTCACCCAAATGATCATCCAAAATACCTCCGATGGAAGTGACAGGTAGCATCAATTAAAACAGTCTCTTATAACGGGAGTCACATGTAGCCCACACTGATATCAAACTCTGGATGTAACCAAAGATAACTTTGGGCGCTTGATCCTCCTTCTTCTACCCCTGAACTTGGGGATGACAGGCGTCTACTACCACCACCTTGGTTCATGGTACTGGGCATCAAACCAAGGGCCTCATGCATGATAGATAAGTACTCTACCGACTGAGCTACATCCCCATCCCCTAAAGGGGTGTAATCTAGAACAGCAACAACAGCAGTCTAGAAGTCAGGCAGATTTTCAGGCTCTACCTATACTCACTGATTAAGAATCTTGGAGTGGGTTGGAGATATGTGCTTGATCAGGTCCCAGTGATGCTGAGCTAGGGTATTCATTTCTGAGAATCACCACATCGGGCTGTGGTTTTTGCTGAGGTGACTCAGATAAAGTAGGAACACACTGAACGCCCCTTATCTAAAATGCACGGACCAGAAGTGTTTCAGATTTGAGATTTTTGTAAGATTTTTGGAATATTTACAGATTCATAATGAGGTATCTTGGGAATGAGACACAAGCCTAACACAAACGTCATTTATGTTTCATGTACGTACACCTTATATCCGTAGCCTGAAGGTAATTGCATTAGATATTTTCAGTGCACCTGTGTTTTGAATGTCACATGTCATATGAGGTCAGCTGTGGAATATTCCACTCGTGGTTGCCCGTGTCAGCATGGAGGAGGTTTTGAATATTGGAACATGGTATATTTTTTATTTTGAGATGGGGAGCATTCAGTCTGTAGTCCTAATCAGTTAGCTCTGCTGTTCACATGCCTGCCTTCTGATCAATATTGCAGCATCCACCCTAACAAGCAAGGGAAGCAAAATGTGACGCTTTTTAAAAATGTTTCAGAGGAAAGAAAAGTCTCCAGCGAATGCCTGTAATTTAGACTTGGTGTGTTGTGTGCACTCATTTAGACACGCTGATTCTTTTCTATAGAAATTATATATTTTCTAGACTCTCAGTTTCAAATAACCACAAGAAAAGCAGAGGGTGGAGGATTTACTTCTACATTTTTTTTTTAATTAAAAAAAATTCTACCATATCTCAGGCAGGAATGGGAGATGAGCTATAGGAAATTTGAATCAGAAAGAAAGTGATCATACATATTTGAAAGAAAGTTTTTCTTCAGACTCCAGATAGGTATAATAAAGAATTCCTGGTTTTGAAATGTCAAGTTGTCTGACTAAAGACCTGACTACTGCCATTTCTACTTTATTGACCAGATTTTACAAACTGATTTTTCTATCTTACGGGTGTAAACATTTCCCAGTGAAATCTTTGGTTTTCGCAGTGGTGGTGTGGGTATTCAAACACAGAAGGACCCTTGGCTTTTCCTTTTATCACTAAATTGAAGCACTTTAGAATTATGGATTATATCTTATGTGCTCATTTCTTTGATTCAATAATAGCATATATTCAAATTTGTACCAATGAAATAACATTGTGCATAAAATGATATGTCCATTTTCTCATAATTTATGATATGAAAAAAACTACAGACAACTTAAATATCCAATAATACAGGGTTGTTTTTAAAGATTGTATTCACATACATATAGCTATGGTCATTACAATGACAGTTCATAAGCATCGTAGAAGAAATGTATTTACTTTACCATGCGCCTTATTAGGAGAAAGTTTCAAAAACTAGGTACAGTGTCTAACATGCATGAGGATGTCTATTAAAATGGAAACTAACAAATATCAATGAAGCTGTGGGGAAAAAATTGAATTCTTATGCACTGCTGAAAATGCAAAATAGCGCAGCTTCTATGGGAAACGGAATGGTGTTTTTTCCAAAATATAAGCATAGAATTGCCATATGATCCTAGAATTCATCTCCACGGTATACCCCCAAGGGACAGAAAGGAGAAACACAAACAGATGTTTCTGCACTGTTGTTCAGGGGAGCAATATTTTCGGTAACCCTAAAGTAGAAAACCTATGTCTGCTGACTGATGAATAGACAAAATGTGAGCCATATACACAATGGAATAGTATTCAGATCCAAAGACCAACATCATTCCGATCCGTATTATAACGTGGCTGAATCTGGAAAACATCATGCTATAGCTAGTGATGGAAGGGTGAATTACTATATGATTCTATTTTGATTGTTGGTTCATGGAGGCAGGAAGCAAAGCAGCAGTTACTAAGGTTTGGTAGCGAAGAGAAGGGCAGGTAGTGCTTAATGGGTACAGAGTTACCATCTGGATGGATAAAAACAATTCTGGAAATAGTGGTGATGAGTCTATGACCTTGTGGATGTACTTAATGCTGCTAAATTATGTACTTAACATGTCTAAAATGGCAAAACTTTGTTTAGCATTGTGTATCTTATCATGTATAAATACTGAACAATGATGAAAAGAAAAAATAATATACATATATATAACAAATATAAGACATTGCTTTGTAAGCAACATCATTAGCTTAATATATTTGACCTTCCACATTCATGTAGAATTAAACATTCTAGTTAAGTTCTGAAAAGCAAGATGTAAAGGTTCCTATTTTTCTGTTTTCATTTCCCATTATAATATAGTTGAACAATGATTACTATAATACCCACATTATATTTGGTATTACGAGTAATCTGAAGTTGACTTGAAGGCTACAGGTGGATGAGTATAGGTTCCATGCAGACACTGTGACATTTTATATCAAAGACTCGAACATCCGTGGATGCTGATTTTTGTTTGGGAATCCTGGGACCTATCCCCCCATAGACACTGAGGGATAATGTAATTGTCTTTTCAGATAAAAAGAAATACCACTACAATTACATGTACTCACAGGTTCAATATGATTCCAGACATAGATACAGAAATACTAGCATCTTAGAAATCAGGACAGAGTATACTAGGATGGACAGAGGTCTGTGCTCTGTTCACAAACAACATCTTGGGTAGTGAAATTTTACACACAGTTTTCATGATTCTGTGTTTTTCTATATGTATTCAATTTTTTCCTACACTATTTTTATGGTAGTACTTGTTACTGAGTTAAAGGATATATGCTTCTCCTAGAGTGACTTTTGGAATCTAAGTAATTATAGTTTAGCCTGTGGCGAACACCTCAACCCTGAGAGGTACCTGGGAATTAAAATCAACTGGGAAGGACCACTCTGCAGTCCTCTAGGGTTAGGGGACTTGACATCTCTACACTTTTTTTTTAACCCCCTGCTTCATCCAGCATCTCTGTACTCAGTGTCCACACCATTTTTTATACACTCCATCATTCCTTGGGTTATTTATTTTCCTTGGCTCATTTTCCACAGTTAGAAGTTGACAGAATTTGTCATTAATATCAATCTTTATTAAGTGTACCTCTGTAAGCTCAGAAAACGGAGGTTCTGGGCAAGGAACAGGGGGAATGCAAGAAGAAAGCCAAGCAAGAAAAAAAATCTGTTTGCTTTCAAGAAAGGCAAAGAGAAAGAGACAGAGAGGCAGAGAGAGAGAAATTGTTATTCCCAAACCTTATGGATGTTTACATTTCTATTTCTCTGCAATGCTTTTGCTTTTTCACCCAGAGAAAACCTACAGTTCTGCTAGAACACAGCCTCTCTTCTGATGAGGCAAGAGATAGAGAAGGGTCAGTCCTCACCATAAGGTTTGATGTGTGCAGTGTCAGGCCTGCCCTCTGTTGCCTCTAACAGAGAGGGAATCTGTAGAGCAGTGTTTCTCAACCTGTGGGTTGTGACCCCTTTAAGGGTGAAACGATGCTTTCACAGGGGACCCCTAAGATCGTCGTGCACATCAGATATTTACGTTATGAATCATAACAGTGGTAAATTTACAGTTATGAAGTGGCTACGAAAATCATTTTATGGTTGGGGTCACCACCACATGAGGAACTGTATTAAAGGGTCACAGCATTAGGAAGGTTGAGCACCACTGCTGGAGACCAATGTCTTTAGGTTAAACGTCTTCCTCCATGTCTTTGAAAACTGAAAAAAAGAAGAGAGAGAGAGAGACCACACACAGGGTTAAACTTAGCATTTGCATGTTGCACAGTTTGTAAAGAACGAGACTCCAGAAACACCCTGCCTACCACATGCTCTTCATCACTTGGTAGTTGTCTGATGTTTGTCAGGCTCCTTCACTGCGTGAGCATCCATTTCCTCACAGTAGCACACAAACAAATAACATTCATCTCACACCATTGTCGTGGATTAGTAAGTTATATAAACGTTGTGTGTTAAATACCTTACCACACTTCAAGTACTTAGTGTAGTGCCCAGACCATGGACTGCACCCAACCATGACAACACGGAACAGATCATTACAGCAATCCAGACATCCTGCTATCTACTGTCCTATTACCTTCAGTGAAAGATAAGTGTTGAGGGTAGTAGTTCTTCCGTATCACAGATTTACTCAAGAAAAAAAGAGGTCCCTAAGCTGGTTCTTCATGTTGTACTTTATTAGTGTTGATTGACAGTCTCAAATAATGAGAAAGCTAGGGACCAGTATCAACGCAAGGACTTTGCCTACTCTGGAGCTGAGGGAGATGGATTAGGGTGGTTGAAGCAGAGTAAAAACAACAAGAAGTTTAAAATTCAGCTACTGTCTCAAGTTAGAGTCATTACTATAAGCAGAAGAATGTAGAATTAATAGTTGGCTCATTTTTAGCTGTTTTTCAATCATGAAAATTAATTCCGTAAGCAAATTAGCTTTGGAACTTTGTATCGAATGACTATTTACAGAGTGAATATACTCAAGACTCAGGACCCAGGTAAACACATAGGTTATCACCATCATGTCAGAATACTATATACTATAATTACAATAAAGTATAACAATACTATAACTGCTTTCTCCTGTGTGGCACCAGCTTAGTTAGAAGTTATATAACTTAAATACACAAATCTGCTTGTCAATCTGTTCCAGTGGTATTTCTATCACTAATATCATCCTGCTTTCTTATCGATTTAAAATACTAGATTCTAATATTTTATTTTAATTTTTTTAAATCAAGATTATCTTAGCTGTATTTTTGCCTCTTGCATTTACATATGAACATTATGATCAGATTTTAAAAATTTATACAAAAAAAAATTTAGGAGCACAAATGATGTCATTATCAATGTTGCATGGTAGAGTCAATGAACATGGTATGTCCCTTCATTTATTTAGATAATTTTTAGTTTCCTGCAGTAGAGATCTGGAAAGTATAGAGGTCTTTAAAAAATCATTTCAGGGCCAGCAAAATGGCTCAACAGGTAAAGCTGCTTGTTTGCTAAGCCTATTTTTAGGAGAGGAATTATGCAATTCACTCACCCACCACCCCTAATCAAGGATCAAGTCTATGGCCCCATATACTCCACCACTGAGCAACCCCCTGCAGGCACCTAATTTTCTTACAGTATCCTCGTCAGCTTTAGTACCAAAGTCATGGTCAAATGAGATGAGAGAAAATATTTATTCATTCGTATCTTTCACTGGAGAACTTGTGATTTCTTTCAAGTTGAAGATCTCTAGACCTGGAGTTACCTTCAAAGTTAGGATTTGTATTTTGAAGTTTTAAAATAGATATATATTATTCAGGGCTTTTCCACTTCTCTCAGAGTTTATAAGTTACAATTCTCAAGAAATTTCCTACTTCTGAATTTTCAAATTTGTCAGCACAAACCCCTATTATATGTCTGTTGAAACTTGAAAATGTCTCATTTTACATTTTTCATATTGAAAACTTGTGCCTCTTTTTTCCTTTTAGCTCAGACTTGTCAGGGTTTGCCAACCTGTCAATCATTTCTTTAAAAACCAACATCTTATTTTGTTGATTTTTTCACTGTTGGTTTTCTTTCACTGATTTTTGCTATCAATTTATTGTTACATTTTCATATTCTTTCATTTTAATTTCTTTTAGTTGATTAAAATATGTACTTAATTAATCCCAGCTTTTTAAAGTGTTTGTATGTTTGCATTTAAAACCACAAATTTCTACCTTAACACTATTCTAATTGTGTGTCACACATTTCTATGTATATATGATATTTTCAATTTTCTTTGGTTTAAAATATTCTTAAATTTCCATGTGATTTTCTGACCTTTAGTTACATAGACATTCATTGATAATTTTCAAACATTTAAAGTTTTCCAGTAATGATTTTGTTAACTATTTCTATTGAGGGCAGAGAATATAGTCTGTTGTTTTTGTTGTTGTTTTGGTTTGGTTTTGATTTTGGTTTTTCAAGACAGTGTTTTTCTGTTGTAACTCTGGCTGTCCTGGAACTCATTCTCTAGACCAGGCTGGCCTTGAACTCACACAGATCCACTTGCCTCTGCCTTCTGAGTGCTAGAATTAAAAGCATGTGCTTGGTCACTGCCTGGCTCTTTTCCTTTTTTGTTTTTTGTTTTTCGAGGATATATTCTATCTGATTATGTGTGTGTGTGTGTGTGTGTGTGTGTGTGTGTGTGTGTGTGTGTATCCTTGGAAATACAGTGAGACTTGATCAGCACTCACTCAATTTTAGTAAGCTATTCCTCAAGCACTTATATATTCATATATTCTGAACTAGGGGGTTGCAATTTTTAATATAAGCTAACTAGATTAAATCTGTGAGCAGTAATGTTAATATGTTACATGTAACATGTGTCATATGACTATATTTTGTCAGTTTTGAGCCACATATATGATGGTGGTTTCTGAAGATGACATCATATTGACATCATCTCTACCTTAGTTTGTATAAGTACACTCTATGATATTCACACATAATGAAATCACCCAGTGATACATTTCTCAGAATATATCTGCTATTAATTTTGTAACAAAGACATGGCTGGCCCCTGTTACTCTCTTGTTGCTGTGACCAAAACATCTGACCAAAGTAACTTCATGTATGAAGGACTTATTTTGGCTCATGGTTTCAGAGGGTTTTAGTTTGTGTGGTCATGAAAGCTGGCAAGGCAGCTCTCTTCATAATGATGGTGGTAGTGGTGGTGTAATGGCTGTCTACACAGCAATGCACTAGAAGGCAGAGAATGAACAACCAGAAACAGGGGCCAGGTTGAACCTCAAAGAGTTGTCTTAATCTCCTACAACTGCCAGTGAAGCTCCACCTGGAAAAGCTATTGAAAGCTATTTGCCAGGAGCTAGAAAACAAGTGCTTCACTCACAAACCAGTGGGGGATATTTCATATTGAAAACATAATAGCCACCATTCTCTTATTCTTTCTTAATTCTTTTCTTCTTTTTTACTATAACTCTTCATAGTTATTCACCAAAAACAAGCATAAAAATTCAGTTTAAATGTATGCAAACACATGCATTTCTTTTTATCATATTAACCAATGGCCATACATTAATACGTAGATGACCATTTTCTCTATTACCTATTATATCATTATTATTTCCTTTATTTCTTTGAGATTATAATATAATTACATCATTTCTCCTTCCCTCTTCTCCTTCCAAAGCTTCCCATGTACACTTCCTTGGTCTCTTTCAAATTTTAACTTCTTTTTTCATTATTGTTGGGACCTACATATTGTATATGTGTATGTGTTTATATCCTTGGATACATAAACATCACCTGCTCAGACTGTGTAATGCTATCTGTATGTTTTCAGCGCCGACCATTTGGTATTAGATAACCAACTGGTGGTTCTTCCCTGGGGTAGAGTGTTTTTCCATTCTTAGTACTCCTTGTTGCCTGTAGTTCTTTGCATGGGGTTTAAGCTCTCTCTCATCTATGTTAGCCTGGATGTTGTTGTTGTTCTTGTTCAGCCACATGTTTAGGCAGTCATGCTGGTGAGACTTTATTGATGTAGCTTCCGACATTTCTAGGAGACACAGTCTCATAGTAAACTCCCTGTTCCTCCAGCTCTTACAATCTTTCCGCCCCCTCTTCAGCCATGATCCTTGAGTCTGAGGTGCAGGACTTGTGGTGCAGATGTATCCACTGAGACTGGGGTCCACATTGCTACGTTTTGATGGGTTGTGGTTTTCTGTCTTGATCTCCATCTGCTGCAAAGAGAAGTGTCTTCAACAAGGACTACACTATTTGGCTGGACCCTGAAGGAGAATGTGTTCTTCTACTACTTAAGTTGTTATTTCCCTCTGCCCTTCTCGGGTAGTCTTCTCAAATTCACACATTGATCTGTAGTATTCTTCTGTGTATTCACGGGGGTTCTTTGCAGATGTCCACCGCCTGGAGGTTTTCTCTAGGAAGAAACCTGGAGTGCTCATCAGACTCCCTTTTGACAGTTCTCAAGGACTGTTGTGTCTTGTTGCCTGGTGAGAAGTCATGAATATTGCTTTTTATATAGATTGTATATCCTGCTGTTCCTTTGAGAATGGGGGTTAGTCTAGGTCCTTATATTCTGTAGCGAGTGGAGACAGAACTGGGCACGCCACAGTTTAAATTTGTATTTGGCTATGAAACTCCTTCCGGGTGTATATTTTGGGAAACTCTAGGTTAAAGGATTAAATCCACAGGAATTACAGAGGCTGATAGGCACTAGACATCTGATAATTTCTGAACTAAGAAATTGAATTTACTTATTAAAATTCACCTCCCTTTGAGAGGCAAACCCTTTAAATCATCATTAACATCCATTAGCGCTGATTAGTTTATCTGAAGACTGGGTTTCTGTTTATTTCTTTGTCTAGCAGAGAACAAAAAGAACGGAAGATGTGGAATTGTGGCGTCAGAAAATTAAATTATAAAAAGAGTAGGATAAAGCGAAAGGCCAAAGTTCCCGGGAGAGAGAGCCCTGCCCGCCCCCTTTAGTATTTATCATCTTCTGCAGCGGTGAGGTGAATGTTAGAGATGTCAGATGATTTACTCGGTTCTAAAGCTTTCGAGGAGAGAAATTGGGATTAACACTTGATTCTAAATTGGGTAACATTCTTTGACACACACCTGTTGTGTGAGTGCTGAGCCCTAGAAGCTGGCTCTTTTTGTCCTCCCTAAATCTAGCTTTGGAGCGGGGGTGTGGAGTGAGGCTGTGGAACCTAGGGGTTACCTTGGAAGGACACAGTGCTCACGGTTTCGCTGCCTCAGGTCATGCAGCGTTGTTAACGCCGTGTGACATCGTTACAAGCGTGTGGGTTATGAAGAACTGCAAAGAGGGACAAGCGGAGCTAGAGGACAGTCATTGAAGGGTAAAGACGTGATCGGAGTGAGTGACGGAGATGGGAAATCTAAAAAGTCAGTGCAGACGAACCGAAATGTCTCTTGGTATGGCACCCCTCCGTATCCATGGGGTATACGTTCCCGAACAGTCCATAGACACCGGAAGCCAAGGATAGATAGCTTTCCTCTGTATATACACAACCATGATGAACTACGTTATGAATTACTCATAATAAGAGATACAACTGGTAACAATGAGTTATGGCAATATATCATTATAAATGTTCTTTAAAAGTCGGGAATTATTTATTTCTGGCTATAATATTTAATATTTTCAGGGCATGATTGAACATAGGTTACAAAAGCCATGAAGATGAAACCACAGGTAAGTAGTGTTGGGGGACTATTGTGTGTTTTTCCTACTCCAACCTCCCTTCTTTTCTCTCTCCCTTGCTCTTGGAATTCCCTCAAGCATCAGCTCCACAAAACCCACAAGGCTACTGGCTTCTATCATTTCAGATCATTGGATTTACTGGACCGGCTGGCTTTGGTCTGGAAATCCAGTTCTGAAATATCAACTCCTGTTCTCATTGGGCTTATTAGACTGTCTGGCTTTGGTCTGGAAATTCAGTTTTGACATATCAACCCCTGTAAGATTCTTCTTCAAAGTGCACAGTTCCTCAACATGGCCAAATTGGCAACAGTCCTGAACAGCCCCAAGCACACGGCTGTGTCCAGGCTCCGGCCTTAGCCCTAACACCATACAGGGACAAATAATGCTTTCCTTTGCCCTAATCTGACGCTCAAACCACACCCTACTTTTAAGTTTCACCGAGGAGTTTTTCCTTCCTGGGAGGGTACATCTTTTGTTACAGGTGAGAATCAATAGACTCTTATTTAAGGTACAGACTTGAGCTGCCTAGGAAGCTACAGTGGCACCAGGCAGGAAGATGATTAGAAAAGACACTGTCTGCATTTCACTATGAAGTGTCAGCTATGCCTCTGGCAGGGGTGGCCTATGGATTTCTGAGGACTTTATTCTTGGTCACATCTCCTGGTGGGGATCTACCAGTACTGAGTTCTAGTTTAGGTAACCACTGTAAAACATGCCCATGGTACACACAGGCACCCAATACCTATTGGCAAAGGAAAACCTTGGATGAAGCATCAGAGGCTAGAAGAACATATTAATCTGAGATGGTGACAGATCATGGAGTCCCGTCATTTTGCCGGTGTCAGTCTCTCAATTCAAAACAATAACAGTCAACGTTATGATCAAGCGGACACTCTCTGAACACTTGATGGGAGGCAGGCAGTTCCCCTGCACTCTCCCAGTGTCATTTCATCTTGTACAGAGACCTTACATCATACAGAAGAGACACTAATATCCTCATTTTACCAATGAGGAGCCTGAGGTCCGCTATGGTTGTGAAATTTAACCAGATCAGGCAGTCATAGACCGACGGAGCTTAGCCTCTTCCCTGCCCTACTTCCCGGAGATCTGTACTGGTTGGCACCCATCCTTTCTCCAAGCAAATGGCACAGGCTCAGAGTCACAGGTAAACTTAAAAAGTTAAAAAGGAGGGGTGAGCTGGAGAGATGGTCCAGTGTTTAAGAGCACACACTGTTATTGTAGAGGATTGGAGTTCAGTTCCCAGCATCTGTGCACATGGATCAGCTCACAACTGCCTATAATTCCAGCTCCAGGGATCTAATTCCCTCCTCTCGCCTCCGAGGGCACCTGGATCCCTGTGTACACAGACATACATATGTTTACATATTTTAAAAATAACTTTAAAACTATAAAAAAAACCTGGTGTTGGAGAGATGGCTCAGTCAATGAAGTATTTGCCACAGGAGCATGAGGAGCTGAGCCAGCCTCCCACACACAGGAAGCCGGAGTGGTGGCTTGTGCCTGCAATCCGGCCCTGGGCTGGTGGAGGCAGGGACTGTGCCAGCTTATCCAGATGAATACACAAGTGCCAGGTTCAGTGAGATCCTGGCTCAGAAAAGAAGGTGGAGAGCTACCGAGGAAGACATCTGATATTAGTCTCTGGCCTTCATGTAGCACTGTGTACCCACATGCATACACACACAAACCTGTACACACACACACACACACACACACACCCCAAAGAAAACAATTAGCAACCACCTACATTACCTATCCCTGAGTACCCAAGCACCTTCTGCACCTGCTGTGGCAGCACCGATGAAAGAGTACGGAATTTATTTATATACCTGGAATGAGTTTGGGCTTCGCAGTCACAACAAGATGCATGTTTGAGAGACAGGGAATCAGGCAGACCGCAGCAGAAGCTAAATGCAATGGGCAATTTCAAAATAAATGGAAAACCTGGGCTCTTAACTTCAAGAGCCCAATCTAAGCAGAGACACCACAAAAACACATGTCAAATGGGCTTTAATAAAAGGCTCCCAAACAGATCACGGCTGGGCTAAATAGGCACTCCAGATATGAATGATAAGTATCATTGTCATAATTTGTTGAGTGTCTTCTATGTGCAGGCCCACAGACACTTTCTATACGCAACACGTTTAACCTTTACTTCCTGATGAGAACATCCTACCAGAAGGGCTAAGTGACTAGGTCTCAAGGCCAAGTTAATCCGATTCCTTCATCTTTGTACTTCCCAGACCCTGCTGATGACACACCGAGCAATGGATATTTTGATATTAAATGGGATTGAGAATACATAATCTGGGACAGAGATAAATTTGAGATCAGTTCAAATGCTAGATTGGCAAAGCCTGGGGAGGGGGCAATTCAATAATTTAAATAAATTAATACGATAATATAGAAGTCAAAAGGGAAGAAAGAAGAACACATTTAACACTAATAAGGATAACGGGAAAAAAAAAAAAAGTTGGGAAAGGATGAAGGCTTGTTGACCCCTATTTCAACTTCCCTGATTTCTTCCCCATAAAATCATTTAGGGAATAGAGAGCCAGTAACAGGCAGGCAAAGGCACTTAATTGCAGAGTTTACAAACCACTAAATCAAAAGAGACTGTGAAATTCCCCGCCTGGGGAAGCTAGCAGTGAGATTAAGTGGATTAGCCTACTGTACAGGAATCCGGGGAATGCCCACAACACGTGCTTCTCTTGTGGATTATTCATAGCAACATTATGGTCTTCCGTCTCCAAGAAACAGATGGGCGTGTGCCCTTCTGTGGAGCAGCGAGAAAGAGCAGGTTGCCTTGCCTGCCCCGTACACCATGGCAGGGTCTCACATCGTTTCTGGAAGTGACAGATAACTGACATTTTATGGAGAATTTGCACAGGGAACATATGAAAATTTAGAAGGAAAACCTGGCTGATCACACCCACGTTTCTGAGCCCAGAGACTAGTAAACAATTACTTCAAGAAAATGTAATAATGATGATGGTAATAATGATGGTGGTGGTGGTGGTGGTGGTGTGGTAGTGGTGGTGGTATGAAAGGAGTTGGGACTAGTGGCTATAGTATCAGTCCTTCCAAGGACCCCAGCATAGCTCTTAGAAGGTCACTGCTGCTTGATCACGGTGGTCGACCGACTTTTCTAAGCCCCTTTCCTTACAGTGTCAACCAGCACCAGGAGCAACATGCAGCCTCACACACCCAACCCACACAGATTGCTAGGATTCAGAAATCTACACCCAAAGTCCCAAATCCCAGAGCACCGACGAGACACACAGTTTGTGTGACCTGCCAGAAGTAACAGTTTACATCCGCAGTCTATAATAAATAATTAATATTGCCCCAGGAGAGGTATAGCTGGTGACGTAGCATTTCTCCCTTGGCTCTAAACGGGATGTCAGATAACCTACTTGGAACAGTTAATGTGTTCACAGAATGTGGGAATTAACTGAGCAATATAATAAGTACCACTGAATGTCCCATCTCCAAGGAAGATCTAGGGTAACTATTACCCCAAAATGCAGCAATAACAGTCACAAATGATGGAGAGGGGGAAAGAGTACCATTTTTTTTTTATTGCACCCTTAAAAATGTTATAGGTTAAAATAATCTTAGAATGTTGTCGATTTTTTTTTTTTAATCAGCAATTAAATCTTTCCATGTCTGTTTTCCAAGATTGCAGCTGGGAAAACGAGAGCCTAAGAGCCATCCGGCGCTAGCCTTGCTAATAACGCTCTGTGAAAAATCTCATTAATTCAGTCTGGCTCTTCAGATCAGCCGCTAAATCCTTGTATTGTCACTCATCCTCTGGCCTTTTCAGGATTTCCATAGCCCAACTAGCAGTATCTCCATGGAAACCAAGCAGTCCTGCTTTGCACATCCCGGAACTTTTTGTTCCTGACAAAGCTTGACAAATCACACGCAGCGCGGAGAGTTTAACACAGCGAACTAAATCCTGACCCGCACTTAGAAACGATAAACCCGAGCACACCGGCTTTATTAGAAATGATTTCCTTACAAGATACTTAACCAAGCCGCTGAAACGCTGAACCAGACAAGTTTCAAGAACAGGGTGCAGGGGCGGGGGGGGGGGCACAAATAAATAAATAGATGGATAGATACAGATAGATGGGTAGGAACCCCAGGAGTGTGAGTTCAGTTTCTGACTTCAAGGGGAAACTATCAGATGGGGGAAAGAGGGACGCTGCCTCTGGGAGGCCTTTGGCTTCTGCTCTCCCTTAAGTGAGAACTCCTGCATCCGCTCCTTCCTGGAGGAGGCTGGGAGTCTCAGGTCTCTAGCCCAGTTGTCTCCCTCTGATCACTCAGAGTTCCCGCTGTAGCTCTGAGCGGCGGTAACTAAAGAGAGCCTGGCCTTGGTGAGCAGAGTAAGGCATCCTTTCTCCTCTTTAGTCTTCCTCCTTCCCTACAGGGTCCTACTGGTGAACACTGTTCCCAGGATGGTGGTTGTCAAAAGGAAGGCAGGTGCTGCCCACAGTAGGGCAGATGTAGTAGACAAGGACCCTGCAGGAAGCAGATGCAAACTTTCAAACTTTCCCTCTTCTGAGAGGTGATGCCCTAGGCAAAGGGATTCCTTAGCTCAGGCCAGGCTGGTCCCACTCTGAGAGGGAGACCAGAGATCAGAAAACACTAAGGGAAGACCTCAGCCATAGCTTTACATCCGGGCTACACAGCAAGCCAGCTATGATTCTACATTGTATTGTCAGGTTTTCAAATGTCACATTTTCCGGATGCCTCAGACAATCTTTCAGCATCTACCAGGCAGCTGGGTATGCACCAGTGTGATAAGGCTAGTCTCTGACTCAAGTACTCTTTCTTGCTCCTACATGACTGGGATCTAGTGACATTTTAACCTACCAGTAAAGCTCACTTATACTTTTTTACCTTCTGCTTGTCTATTGCTCCATAACTCCCAACAAGTCCCTGGAACTCATTCATGGGCATGCTCCATATGTCTCCCCATACCCCCTCTCCCTATCTTCCTCTCCCTCCTTCTACCCGACATCCCTCCCATATGGCCCCCTGTATATTTGGCCTCTCCAGCGTTTGTACATACAACAGATCTTCATTTTACCTGTCTCTTCAGGTATCATCGCCACAGTTGTGCTGAAGTGACTCTTGAAGAAGCCACAAAAGGGACTTCAACTACCATTGACAGCTTAGGTGTGTGACAGGAGGGCCAGGGGCAGCAGAAACAGGTCTGAAAATCAGCTTGATGCCACTTGGAATCATACTAAGAGGTTCCAAATGTCTGAGTCAGATCTCCTGAGACCAGTCATGGTTTAGACTCACCGTTGTGCAGGTAACACGGGCTCTGCTTCGGCTTTAACAAACCAGGCAGGGCTAGACTGGCTTCCCAGGTGGCAGTAAACTATGAACCCTCATTACCCAAGAACTCACAGAACAATGCCGTTGGGTGTTTACAGCAGTGACTAGCTCGAGATACCTTGTGCATGAACTATAAAAATGTACCGTTTACTTGAACTGGTACCTTAAGATCCCACAATTCCCTCTGATTTTTCAAGCAAGAGTAAATGGAACCTGGTCCCATTTCCACCCTCAGTGAAAGCTATTGCAGGCTCTGCATTGAAAGCTGAGAATTCACACGATAGTGAAGGTAGCGACGATGGCACTAAGCTGTTTCCAAGTTCCTACTCAAGGACAGGAATCCTGTCGAGTGTGTGCCACATGCACATATTACACTTGCAATAATCCCCTTCCTTAACCCTTGTAACTGCATCTGGAAGAGACGTTATTGTGCTTTCACTGATATCTGCATTTTGTCCACGAAAACTCTGAGAACACAGAAAGCTTAATGGTAACGTTCCAGTTCACAGCACCAGACTCAGATCCCTGGCAAACCCCAGGGCTCCCACGTTTTCAAAAATTAAAATAGAATGCTTTTATAATCATTTTAAATACAATCATTTTCCCCCACTCTCTTTCCGTCCTCTAATTCCTCCCTTCCCCCTCAAATCTCCGGCCTCCTTTCTTTGTTTTACGTACGTACGTACGTACACACCCACCCACACACACACACACACCCACACAACCTGCTGAGTCCATTTCATGTTGCTTGTATGTATATGATTTCAGGACTGACCACTTGGTATTGGGTAACCAACGAGGGAGCTCGTCTCCAGGGAAAGACTACTTCTTCCAACTTCAGCATCTTTGAGTTGTCTATAACCTTTGTTTAGGAGTGGGGGCTCCCATATTTGACTACTACTCATTGCTGTCCCTTGTCTTATCATCAATATTAAAAGCCTTCAGCCAGAATATCCCATTAATTACCATAGAAGTCGCTGGCTCTATGGCAGACACTCCTCGAAATTAATGGAACCACCTCATTTGCCCCTCCTATGAGTAGCAGAGTAGTGTGTGTGTGTGTGTGTGTGTGTGTGTGTGTACTTATGTATGCTGTGAATGTTTGAGTAGCGGTGTACATACGTCATGACATGCATGTGGAAGTCAAAAGACAACTTTTGGTAATTACTTCTCTCTTTCTACCGTGGGATCCAAGCAACTCAGGTCTAACAACTCAAGTCACCGGGTATGTAGAGCAAGTACTTTCCTTTCTGGGCCATTTCACTGGCCCACAATATACACTGGTTAAAATCATTTTATAGATGACTAAACAGGCATAGAGAAGTTAAGTAACTCATATAAGTCATAACTAAGTCAATGACAGATCTGGGCCCAAACCCAAACAACAGGCTTCCAGAGGTTTCTGCCAGCCAGTAGTCTTATTACTCTACTCAACCATCCCAGGTAAGTTGGAGGACATTCTATGGAGCTCTTATTCCAGGCTGACCACACCCTTCCTTGACTGATTCACCAAAGAAACTAAAGTATTACAAAGGTGCCAAACAGACCTGAGACCCTTCTCCTTTATCATCAAAATCAAATAAACTCCTGAACTCGTACACAAGACATCATGGAAAGATGAGAGAAGGGTGGTAGAAACGGTTCGGAGGGTGTAGCAGTCACCTATCGGCGTGTAACAAATTACCTTGACGCTCTGTGGCTTAAAACAGCCGCACCTGTTTATTACTTCATACGGTTTCTATGAGTCCGAAATTTAAAGAGTCATGGTATAGCTGTTTTGGAGGCTTGACAGTACTGGAAGACCTACTTTGAAGGTGCCTCACTTGCTTTCTAAGCCAGTGCTAACAGTTAACAAGGAACCTCGATTTCTTGGGCTGTTAAGTGTCTTTGCAACATGACAGCGGCCTGCCTCCGGGGAAAGTCATCCCAAAAGCAGGGAGGAAGTAAGCTAAATGCTCTAAGTGTCTCAGCCCCAGACTTTTGTCTTATACCACAGCCATCAGAAATGACCCCAGTGTAAAGTACAAGGGTATAAATACCGGAGGGCAAGGATGGTTGGAGGCCTTCCCGAAGGCTAGCTAGCACGGTGATGAGTCAACCTTTGAACGGGCTGAAAGGTCACTAGTCGTGTGACTAATTTAACCAGAAAGGACTATCAAACTCCTGGATATGTCTGAGGTTCGTGTCAAGAGTGAAAAACACTCCACTTCCTCTGATTCACTTAAATGATGGAGTTTAGGAAGCAAAGTCAGTAACATTTGTTTGGAAGGAAAGCATCTCTGTCTGCCCAGAGCTGAACTGAGACTATTTAAGCAAATGTTTACTTGCAGTTAAGTTCTATGTAATGATAAAAACGTACCGAATCCCTCAGGATCTCTGGGAGTTTGGTTTCAAGACCCTAGAGCATACCCATATCCACGGATGTTCAGGTTCCTTGTAGGAAATATCACAGTGTTTGCATAGAACCTACAAACACCCTCTAGTATTTTTAAAAGATTTTATATTCAGTTTTGTGTGTGTGTGTGTGTGTGTGTGTGTGTGTGTGTGTGTGAGAGAGAGAGAGAGAGAGAGAGAGAGAGAGAGAGAGAGAGAGTATGCATGTGTGTGTGCTTATGGCGTCTAGAAGATGATGTTAGGACTCCCCAACCCCCACCAACCAACACTAGGAACTGAACTCAAGTCCTCTGCAAGAGTAGTATGAGCTCTTATTTGGCGAGCCGTCTCTCTAGTCTCCCTCCCTCCATAGTTTACAATTATCTGTAAGTTACTTGCAACACCTAATACAATGTAAACACATGCAATGTAAACATGGTGTCAATAGTTATTGCGTTGTGTGGTAAAGGAATAGTGGCAAGCAAAAAAGTCTGTACATGTTTAGAAGAGAGTTTTTTTTTCCTCTCAATACTTCTGATACCAGGTAAGTCTGCAGATGCGGGGTCTGTAAGTGAGGAACACACAGCAAAGCTACTGTCCATGTCTTAGACTTGGTGATTGATCACTCTTCTTAAAAATAGATGAAGCATCGGATCTCTCCCTTAAGACATTTATACTGTGAATAAGAAGTGGGGAAAAAAGAAAGCAGAAAGGTGTAGTTTCATAAAGACACATCCTCAGAGCAGGACACCTTTCGGTCAGAGGTGAGTGGTGTCAGGTGACAGGCAGACAGAGCAGGTCTTCTGATGTTCACAGCTTCAAGCATCCACGATGGAAATCGCCAGCTCCTTGTTCTTCCACAACCACCAGGAGGCCGAGGACCCCTCACATGAGGGTCCTGCCCCTAGCCAGAGAAAGTCTGCCATGAAAGGGGGAAGAGGCCAACTACCTCCTGTGATGCTTCCAGGTAACAGCCCTATTCCGGGGCCTGCTGGAGAAAAGAAAACTCTTCATAGGACTGAGGACCTGGGGATGGGTTTTCCTTGAAGTTGTAATCTTGTGACACGCGGCACTAAGGTTTCCAGAACAACTGAAGCCTTGGTATTAACTGAAGAGAGGATTGGGGCTGGGAAGCTGGGAAACACGGGAAAAATTTCTCCTACTATTTCTGGAAAAGTTCCAGCTGTGGTTTGGGGGAGACAAATAAGCCAGTGTTCCCATTGCTTTGGGGAAGTGGGAGCACAGTGAAGGGAAATCAGCTCCGTTCAGCTCTCAGCTGGACAAGGACAGATGGCTCAGCCCGTGCACTGGGCAAGGGATTCCTAATACTTACTATTTCAAAACTTTTGGCTTTGTACCCAGCACCCCGAGGCCCAGGCACATGCAAGTGTATGTGTTCATCAGTCAGCAGCTACCGTGATATTCCACAGCAATGGCACATCCAAGTAGACCCTCAGTAAATACTGTTCGGTGATGAAGAAAGGAAATTATACAGCATCTTTTATAAATAGCACTATTGTTGCTAGACCATAGGGAGCGCAGAGCAGTCAGGCAGGCAGACTGAGAGCTAAAAATAAAATGTCCCATTTAGCATTCATTTGCCACCTAGTTGTACCTAATTAATGAGTACTGTGCACTGGGGCTTTGGTGAGACGAACCCCTTCCTTTATCCTCCTTCCTTTTCTTCCATATGACCACCATTGGATGATACCAGGACTATTGCTTCAGAGAATCTTCCAGAAAGACATCCAGAGGGAGGCTTACAGGATCCAGAATTCCTCAGCCTACAGCTGACTTTCCAGTGGTATGACCTTGATCTCCAAACCCAGTACTCAGAAGCCCTTAACAACAACAAAAACGCCTTTTACATTATTCTGAAACAGAACAGTTGCCTCGGTTTCCCTACAGGTAAAGTGGATATAATTTGACACATCTTGTAGAGCCGTGAAAACAATAGAATGAAAATACACCCGAAATTCCTGGCACAATACACTTTGTTTAAGAAAAAAAAAAATGTACCCAACCCTGTAATAATAGGGAAATGTTATTTGTTCCGCAAAGTTATAAAGATTCAATGAGAACATATGAAAGTGTCAAATTCAGTATCTGATATATCTAGGATTTAATGGGATGAGCTTGAGAAATTTACTATTATTATTAGTTTCTCCCTCTGTAATTTCAGAGTGGAATAAGGGATATAAATATTTTTTTTTCTGCTCTCATTTCTAAACACCACCCTCCCACCACCACCCTCTTCTACCCATCCCCCACACTTACCCATCTTTGCAGATCTTTATGGATCTTTGTGATCTTCGGTTCTGACAGAGTGAGCACATTTTCCTGTGTTCCAAGGGCTGTGCTTAAAACGACGGGGTCCTAGACTTCTTTTCAAACCTCTCTCTCTCTCTCCCCCCGTGTGTGTGTGTGTGTGTGTGTGTGTGTGTGTGCGCGCGCGAACACGCGCAGGCGCCTGTATATGTGAGTACAGGCGTTCACTTGTCAAGGTCAGAGGACAATCTCAGGTATTTGTTCCTGCCTTCTACCTTGTTTGAGGTAAGGTCTCTTTAGATGCCAAGCTACCTGGCCTGTGAGCTCCTAGCAAGTCTATCCCTGCCTCCCAGCTCACTGTAGGAGTGCTGGTATTACACTTATGTACTACCCTGTCCATAGTGGATTCTGGAGATCCAAGCTCAGGTCCTTACATAGCAGTTTATCCACTGAACCACCGGCCCTTCCTGACACTCAGATTTGGTTGGCGAAGTTAGAGGAGTCCATCGCTGTGTGTGTTAAATAGACAGAAGAACAGGAGCAGGAGTGAGGGCCAAGGCAGCCAGCAGGGGCTGAGAAAAGAGCCTTGCTCTGGGGCACACCTGGGAGAAGTCAAGACTCCAAATGGCTCCAGCTGATAGTTATCTGAGAGCGCTGCCCTTTATGCTTCATGGCCCAGGGAGCCGTGGCCAAGGTCTTTGTCACCTCATAACATCCTCTGGCTAACGTAAAGCATGATATAACAGAGCAGACGGAGACCAATGAGGATGCTGGTCCCTGTAGACCCAAGAAGCAAGGCTGTGGGCTCCTTCCCTTCCCTGTTAGTCCCTTTCTACCACACCTATAGCCCCAGACTATAAGAACACGTTGTGCAGAAGTACAAGTATTTTGTAATACGAGGGATTTGACAATTCTGGGTGCCATCAGGGAGTATGAACTGGTGACATGATTCTTTGCCCTGCTCAGATCTCATCGGATACACAACAACCATCTCCTCTGTGGATCCTAATATCGCTTTTATTCTCAGGGCTTCTCCTGTAAATGGGAGACAGAGCACGTTTGCTGGGCTCAGATTTCAGAGCCCTGCCTTCCCAGTTCCTGAAGTTCAACGCTCCTCTCTTCATCAAACCTTCCCTTGCCACGAGGAAGGCATATATTTCATGAAGACAATTCTGGGGAACCCTCCCAAGTGTGGCCTGAGCTGTAGATCACCTGTTTGAAAATACGACCTGGGTTCTAAGGCTGGGTTTTTGTGCCAGATCCCGAGGAAAGGATAAATGAAAACAAGAGGAGCAAGAAAGCAGCATGGACGGTCTTGATTGATGGGGAACACCTGATGTAGTGCCTGCGCGGTACTTGTTTTTGCACTTACGAAATGCTTCTATTCATATCCCTTATGTTTTCAAAAAAAAGAAAAGAAGGAAGGAGAGAGAGAGAGAGAGAGAGAGACTGAGAGAACCAAAGGTGAGAGCTGTTGTAAAGATCATTTGCTGGAAAGCCAGCCAGTTTCCAAATGAAGCAAAATGAATCCCTGTCCACAAAGCAAAATGGTTGGAGCAGAAAGAGGTGCCGGTTTCCAAAGAAAGGTGCATCTGCCTTTGAGCTCTCGGGGCTGGAGAAGCATTTAGAGGATTCTTTGAAGTGTCCATGGCTCTGTTATTAGATTTGTCTGGAGCTTGTTGAAAAGTATTTATTAGAAGCCTTCTTGATCCTTCTTCTGTCTGATGTGTCCTAACTTTTATGACATCGAAACAACCAGAGCGAAGGAGCAGAGGCAACGGGGGTTATTTACCAGTCTTCTGCTGGCCATTTAGGCTAGGAGGAGCATGCTGGATAATTTATGAACGCGGAACTAGTCTGTGGGAGTGAAATAAAGCCCCGTGCTATCCGAGACAGTCATAATGAACAAAATAAATTCCATCTTTATGCAGATGTGCCACGAGGGCTGTCAGAGTGTCAAAGAAAATTTACTCCCTGTCTCAGATGCTCAAGACAAACAATTGCAGGATATGAAAAGCAGCATGGGAGGGGGAAGTGGAACCTGGCTGCTTGACATCTCCAAGAAGTTTCACCCTGCTGTGGAGTTGTGCCCTTGAGCCCAACAGGAATGTCCCCTGAGCTGTGTTCTTTTCCCCTGTGACAATAGACAGGGAAATTTACTTCATTCTTATTATCCTTATATTTTGACCTAGAAACATTTACTGAGCCCTAGCAAACAAGGAAAGGGAATCAATTTGGGCTGTTGTGAGTCACAGGGTCCATGTGGGCTGTAAGACAAACTAAAATAAAACACACTCAAAACCGTGTGATTCCATCCCTAACAGTCATTCCCCACCCCCACCCCCTGTCTTTAAAGAGACCCTGAAGTGATTCTCTCCAGTGTCTGCAGTAATAGGTGGCTGTCTGCCCCTTTGCCAGCAACACCAAGCATTGCCAAAAGTCTCAGGTTCCTGACACAACCCTTGGGAACAGTCTCCTTTCCCCTGTGTCTGCTTTACAGAAGTTGAGAAAGTGCTGCGGCTCTCAGCTGATGCCAAGGAGTTGCGCATGCAGGTCTCCAAGCTACCTGCAGTTACTTGTCTTGGCTCTGCTCCTCGATGTGCTCCACCCCAGGGGGAATTTTATTTGATTAATTTTACTTCACGTATGGGGGTGCAAGTATTTCTTCACTAGGAATGGCTTTCTTGCTAAGGCTTCGCAATGACTGCCAACCTGTTTTGCTGAAGGAAACTTTTATGGATGGCTGTGCAATGGCCATTTGCCTGTGGGTTTCTCCTGCGAGGTTCCATTACCCAGAATCTCTAACATCTGGACCGCACCTGACTTAAGCCTCGAATAGTAGGTGTTGGCCCCTTTATTTGGCTTGCCCGTAAAAAAAATACCCCATTAAAAGGCAGAAATGAATATTAATTTCACTATATAACATTTCTGAAGACATAAAGGGAGAAAGTGGCTGGCTATTCCTTTTGAGAGTTTTCAGAAAATTATATTAAGCAGGAAGCAGGGAGATGCAAGCTATCATTTCAAGGAAGTATATATAATTTCTAATGCAACCCTCACCAACCAATGAGCCAGCTTAGATTGCTAAGAGGACAAGGGAAATGTTTTCTCCACCACCTTTTCCTGAAACAAAGAGAATCATGCTAGACAATGAGCCTGCTCTGGGCCTAGGTGCACGTGGCCTTCTCCGTTTTCTGTAGAAGCGGAATGCCTCCAATCCAGCAGCTTCATCCAGCTAGGGCTTCTCTCTTCATTTCTGTGTGAATCTGCTCTAAAATCATAAAGTAAAACATAAAAGCAGGTTGGTAAGAGTGAAGTAGCTACGCCAACAGACTCCACAACGATTATGTATTCTATCCAGGGCACACTTAACTCTCTAATTGCTAATTGTAATTTAAATGAAAACATGTGTTTCTTGTTAAATTCATCAACTCCCTTCCTAAGTGCTACCGGGAAGAACTGTGATTAAGGCTGAACGCTCACCTCGGGGTTCTGACACCCACAGGGCTCAGGCAGTCATTGAGGTGTCCTCGGAAACTGGAGCCCTAGATGGAGGAGTGCCGTCTAAACCCGACAGCTGGAGGGACCTGGAGGGGAGAATCAGGAACGAATCCTGGCAGGACACAAGCTGCACTGTCTCCTCAGGGACTCAGCCCGGCCCAGCCCTATTTGGAATCCATCCCTCTGCCTGCTGCGGGTACTCTGTGGACCTATAAGATCCTACAAATTGGAACTACTGCCCAGCAAAGGAGCTGGTTCCCCTCTAGAGTCATGGAGGCCACCCATCCCTGGCAGGTACAGGAGGCTCTGAATAAAGGGATGTTTATAAAGATCCCATGATGACACAAAGATTCTGGAACAACAGAGGACCAGAAATACCAGTCCATTATCTGATAAGTACCATTACCTGATAAGTACAAATGTAGTACTAAGAATTGAAGGAAAAGACTAGAGTCTCCATCCCTCAACTTTTACAGGGAAAATCCCATCTTGAATAAAAAGAAAAATCTGGGGTAGAGAACAGGACGATTATCTTCATCTAGGAATGATAATTGGATCCTATGTCAGACTAGTGGTAATCAAACGGCTTTTTTTTCTTTTCACAAATTACTTTTTCCTTATTTGTTTTCATTGAGCTAACAAGAAGGCGTGTGAATAGCTTATCAATATACATGGGGGAAAATCTATAAAGTGGGAGTTTGTCTTAGGGTGTGATCTTGAAAGAAACAGAGTCAATGAGAGATGCACACATAAAAGAGAGGTTGGGGTGTGTGTGTGTGTGTGAGAGAGAGAGAGAGAGAAGGGAGGGTAGAGGGAGAGACAGAGAGAGGAAGGAGGAGGAAGAAAAAGATGAGAGA
This sequence comes from Cricetomys ansorgei, assembly GCA_026225945.1. NCBI lineage: Eukaryota > Metazoa > Chordata > Mammalia > Rodentia > Nesomyidae > Cricetomys > Cricetomys ansorgei. The sequence goes on from JAMJFZ010001089.1 coordinate 9,391,878, forward strand.
GATAAAGAGAAAGAGATTGATTTTTAAGGATTAGTCTTGTAATATCTAGCTAAGAGAGAAACCAATGTCTTCCGTCAAAGACCAAGAAAGTGAATGTCCCTCACTCCCTTTGCTCTCTCTATGTAGGTCTTCTGTGGATTGGATGAGGCCCAGTCCTACGATGGACAATCTGCCATATCCAGTCTGTTGATTCACATATTACCCTGATCCTGAAATATTCACATAAACATATTCAGAGTAACCAAACATCTGAGCACTCTGTGGTCTAGTCAAGACGACAGGTCAAATTAGTGACCAAGAAGTCTCAAACTACATTGTATTTAAAGCGCTGCACTTTATGGTATGTCCTAGAAAATGGATAGCTCAGCAAATGTAGCTGAACATGAACACACTCACTCTGGTCCTTAGTGTGGTCTCAGGTGAAGCCAGTGTGCCCCAGTCTATTAGTCCATGGGAGGGTGCAATGCCAGAGCCTCATCCTTTGTCTCCATGGGGCTTGGGGATTTGCGGTCTGTTTCCTCCACTGTGACTATGGTAGGGGAATCAGCGGCTGAGGACAGCTATGCAGGAGGCGTGGTCCACTTGGCTGGGTCCTAGCTTCCAACCAGTTCTCTCGCAAGTTCTTGAGTACCTGCTGGGTTTCATGTGGACCCTGGGCTACTGGATCAGAACTGCCTGGGTAGGTGTTAACCCAAACCCAGGGCGTGCAAAACCCCTTCAGTTAAGCTCCTGAGGCTGGAAGCTTCCCTTCCTTGGGTCCACAGTTATTGGCTAAACCGTGTTTCCTCAAAATGCATATTGACTCCCAGCACCTCAGAATGTGAGTCTGAAGGGACGAGTCTGAAGGTATGGGCTTTAATGAGATAATGAGTCAAAATGAAGCCATCAGGGTGAGGTCCTGATCCAATCCGACTGGTGTCCTTATATGAAGGAGACATTACGGACACTCAGACAGTGAAATGGCCGTGTGAGGATCCAGGAAGATGACCATCATCTGGAAGCCAAGGAGATAGGCCCCAGGAGAAATCAACCTTGCAGATAACTTGGTGTCGCACTTCCAGATACCAGACCTGTGAGGAAATAAATATCTGGTGTTTGAGCCCTTCCACCCAGGGTAGTTGATTATGTCAACAGGAAGCAAATGAACACAGGATTCTTAAAGCATTAATGATGTCCCCACCCCCTTTCCCGGACAGCTCCCTGTCACAGCAAGCACTTTTGTCTGACCATGACTTCCTGTGTTCTCACAGTCCAGGACAGAGGGCGCAGGCTAGTTCATCCTAGCTCAGCCTCCACCACACCAAAACACTGGTTGCAGCGTGTCTCGGAGGACCTAGCTGACACATGTACGTTTCTGTCTCTGAGTTTATCTCATACGGATTTTGTTGTCCTCCACTTGAGCTGCTGCCCCCAGCCATGGTGCTGCTTTATTTTCCAAAGTTTCTTTTGGGGCCTCTGCTGTACAAAACTGGACTTTTCATTCTTGAAATGTTCTGATCCTTGGCTTATGTTAGGATTCTTTTTTTTTTTTTTTAAGAAAAATGTAAGTATTATATAGATCAATGCTTATTCCTTGAACCTATCAAAGGACCCGTAATTCACATTTGAGTCCTCTACCTTCATCAGTAGAAGTAACTACTATACTGAAGCATGTGTTCATCTTTCCTTTTTTTTTTTTTAACTATACTACATTGTATTACATTAGCCTGTCCTCTAAAGGACAACGGAACACACACATTTTATATATACATACACATATATACACATATATATGTATATATATATACGTATATATACATATATGTGTATATATATAAAATGTGTGTGTATGTGTGTGTACATATATATGTGTATATATATGTATCTTATATGAAAGCATACACACATACCTATTTTGAGAAATCCACAACAGACTCAAGTGTTAGAATGCTTGGTCCCTGGCTGGGGGTACTGTTTGGGGAGGTGATACAGCCTTGCTGGAGGAGACACATTCCCACCCTGGGGGGGTGGGGGTGGAGAGGCTTCAAGAGTGTGTAGCCTTCGTCCACTTTTAGTTTACTCTCTTAGTATTTATGGTTGAAGATGTGATTTCTTTTCCTGCTCCTGTCACCATGCCCAAGGTTTGTTGTCATGCCTACCCCCCACCCCCATATTGTATGCTCATCCTTCTAGAACCATAAGCCAAAATAAACTCTTTCTTCATAAGTTGTGTTTGGTCCAGGTATATTTATCACAGCAACAGAGAAGTAACTAATATACATATACACACATAGATGAAGCCTGGTCATACATTGGTGTATGATCAACACTCTCATGCTCTACCATCTGCAAGCTAAAGGTCTCGGAGAGCTGGAGGTATGTTTCAAAGGCCTGGAAGCTGAGAAGGTGATGGTATAGAGTCTAGTCCAAGCCAGAGAACTGGAAGAACAGAAGTTAGATCAGTGCCCAGCTATCAGCACGGAAAGACTTCAACTGTCCTCCTGATTTTTGTTCCACTCAGGCCCCCAGTGAGTTGTAAGATCCTTGCTCACACTGGGAACCTCTGCTCAGGTCACTGCCTCAAACATGCTCACAGATCCACCCAGAAATAATGTATATCAGATATACCGGTAACCTGTGACCAAGTCAAGTGACACAATGTTACGGCAATTGCTTTAGAAACGCGAGTTTTTCATCTCGTTTATCTGCATTCTGGGAAGCGCATCGTTTAGTCTGTGTTGTCTCCATCTCTTACTTGTCAACGTGAAACTCAGCTTTCCGTCAGTACTTCCCGCTGGCTGTTTAGAGCCGACTCAATCTGATGTTCTGCCCATTTTCACTCACGGTGCTAATTTTTCTTCTTTCTCTGTTTTTGTTGATTAGCCTTGACAGAGATTTGTCTGTTTTCGTCGTCTTTCCAAAGAATCACCTTTGGGCCTTAGGACTCATCTTCGTTGGCCGGTGTCTGCTTTCTAATTCGCTGGCTTCCATTTCGGTTTTTGTGTTCTTACTCCTTCTCTTGCCTTTCAGCTCCTTCTTTCCATCTCTTTGTCAATGCCTTCAGGTGGATGCTCAGGACATTCATTTTAGCCTTTCTTCTTTCACAATGGAGGCACTGGACGCTTGGATTTTACCATGACCCCACTTTTGCCACTTCTCACAAGTTTTAATGCCTAGAATTTCCATCACCATGCGATATCAAGAGTTTTTAAAATTCCCAGTTTAATTTTTTTTTTTTTGGTGGGGGGAGCAGCTTATAAGCCTGGAACTTTTCCTTTTAATGATATTTAAATATAATGTTTTATGGATTTATTGAGAATTCCATACATATCTACAGTGTATTCTGATCACGCTTGCTCTATAATCTTCCCCCTAACTCCTCCTATATCCAAGTCCACCGATCTCAATCCAGTACCAGGCGTGATTTCCTTCCTGTTAAGCAAGCCTTACGTCCAATCAAACAGTGATTATTTAGCACCAGGATATGAGATGGTCAGGAGTTCTTTGTGGAACAATGATGGCGTTCAAGATGGTGACAGCAGTCACAGGACCCCCATGGGTCTGTACAGAGTACAGCTCACAGAATCCCCCTGGGCATGTGGTATGATGAAAACGTTGTCTGGATTGGAGTGTGGGCCCATGTTGACCATTTGTTTGTTAGAAATGACTATGGTAGTCTGACCGTTAGGGACAGAGCTCCATGGATCTGAAACCTATACGTGTGCTCGCCCTCGGATTAGATGTTCACAGTGATGCGTGGTGACCGAGGCAGAAGTGATACAGAGCAAATGACACGCTGTGTGACCCAGCAGCTGTGCTTGAACTGATCTGGGCCGCTGCCTTGCCTCGTGGCCTGGTGATACCCACACTGCCGTCTACCTCCTTTCTTCTTGTGACCCCAGAAAACATCCGAGGGCTAAGAAAGCCCCTTATAATGATCCCGTGACCCTCATACAGTCTGATTCTAATTTTACCTACCTGGAAGAAGCCAGTTCTGATTATGCATCCCATACCCTTCTAATGAAATCTTCACCGGTCTGCCCTTTTCTCGAACATTCTCAGACAGGATTGTATCTGTCCTTTGGTTTATAGGAATTAAGTGTATGTGTCATTCATGTTTGCTGGAGCGCAACCTCTAAGGACAGTGTGGTTCTCCCTGAAGTGTACAGAACACGCTTCTTCTCAGAGTCCCTTCACAGCGCAACGCTGTCCAACTGCCTCTCTCACTCTGTCATGATCCATGCTCACTCAGCACGCCCGCCTTGTTACACCTGCTACAGGGACATCTTGATTTAAAATGTGTGAAATCTGTTTGCTTGGGGAAACAAACTCTGTAAGGATCTTTTTTTCTTCCATAATTTGTAATATCTCATACTATGTGAGATGTGTTCGTCCTGTGAACTCTATTAGCTACATGCATGGTAAGGCAGTGCTTGTCAGAGGAGCACAGATTACTTAAGAAAACAGCCTTGACAAGGGGCTGAAGGTAAACAATGCAAAGCCTAGCAGTTTGAAAGGAACACAGTAAGGGAAAAGCCTACGAGGAGGAACCAGGGCATTGATGTTCTTGGCCCAGGTAGAGCTGAGGTTTCCTTGTTCTTAAATAAAAGACGTGCACGTGATCTTCGTGAACCCTCTAAGATTTCATATCCACTGTCATTTTCTGAGATGTTATTTTTAAGCTCACAAAGGTATTGTGGGACCCTTATAAAAGTTTCAAACGATACAGACTTTTCAAGTGAAAAGTGATTGCTGTCCTTTCTCCTTCCCCGTGACCTTTCCCTCCCAGATGCTTTCGAATTTCTGTGCATCGCATGTGTGCTTTAATGCATGTAGGAACACAGAGAGACTTGGCTTCTGTAAACTATGTGTGTGTGTGTGTGTGTGTGTGTGTGTGTGTGTATAAATATATATATATACATATATAGAGAGAGAGAGACAGAGAGAGAGGGAGAGGGAGAGAGAGAGAGAGAGAGAGAGATTGTTTAGAGCTTTCTTGAATGTTATTTGATAATTGGTAGCTTTATAGGTCATGAAACAGAAGAGAGCATTGTGGTAGGGTCAAGGAGAGAGGCACACACACACACACACTCACACTGCCATAATGAAACTCACTTCTTTGTATACTAAACCAGGAACTCAACAAAAATTAAAGCAACAGAATCCCCACCAAAATTATCCCTAACACCTTTCCACCCTAGGACAACTAAATCAGTTTATCCTACCAATGAGCCACACAATGGTGTGTGAATGTAAGTAGCCTGTGAAGTCGCAACTGTTCCTCCACTGGAAGCCACTTAAAGCTCTTCTTGTTTTTTATTGCATATGAAGTGTTGCGATGAGTATCCTTGTACATTTATCTTTGAGTGTGTACATAAGTATTATTTTTATCAGGCATTTCTAGAAAAAAATGTTTGAATCCAAGTGTGTTAATGTTCTGTTTTGAAGAGTTTTACCAGCTGACTCCCAAAAATTATTTTTTCTTTGTTGAGACAAAATGTTTGTGCATATTTATAGGATATGGTACAATGGGTGAGCTAATGCCTGCCTACAATATATAACGATCAGATCTGGGCAATTAGCATTTCTAACTCCTCAAACATTAACCGTTCCTATATATTGGTAATTATATACTTCCAGTTGTTTTAGAATACATTGTAGGTCATTGTAGACAATAGTTCCCCTTCACTATGCTAGAGGGCACCAGAACCAATTCCCCTTCAATCACGCTTTGGTGACCCTAACATACCCCTATCCTATCCCTGGGGGAAGGGTAGAGTGATTGACATGTCCAGCTCATGAAACACAATCAGTATGGTATTTAGTACCAGCTGGGAGTTGTCCAGTTTAATGACTTGGATGAAATTTGGCTCTTTATAACCCTCAAATCCATGCTATCCCCATCAAAAGGAAATCTATCTTCTAAAATAAGGAACACAGAAGGGATATGGCAAGCAGGATGGTCAATTTATCACTGGGAATGAGATTAAAGTGCAGGATTCTAGCAGATCTTAGTATCTGATGCATACATACCCAGACACAGAATAGATGTTGCTGTGTGTGAGCATGCATACGTCTGTGTGTGTGTGTGTGTGTGTGTGTGTGTGTGTGTGTGTATGCATGTGTTTGTGTGTGTGTGTGTGAATAGGCATGTGTGTGTATGCATGTGGGGGTGGGGATTGTAGTGCAATGTACTTTAAGGAGCAGGACTTTATCACTGAGATCTTTGTCAGATGACTATCCTTTTGTGACATCTGTCTCTCAGTATAATGAGCTGCACAGCGGAGTACGATAAGCACTCCCAATGTAAGACAGAAACAACTGATGCTAGCACTATCACATCGTCCCCAGTGTCATTTGTCATTGATTCATCTCCGTGATGTCACACGTCACTGTCCACGTCACCTGACACAAAGGAGGACAGTAGACCTTCTTTATTTCCCTCTTGTGTTAACTCATACATTGTCATGGTCTCAGATGTGACTCTTGTTAAAAAAATATATTGGAAAAACCTCCAAAATAAAAGATCTGCAAGGGAACCTAGCTCAGCACATGTTCATGAACCCAGAAGGTGCTCATTTTTCGTTTCCTGAGACGAATGGCCTCAAAGTCAAGAGTAGAACTGATGAGTGGAGGTTGAACACAGGATCACAGATCCTTAAATCAAATGTGCTTGGGATTTATGCATATGCTTACCCGCTGCGTTTTAAAGCTTTTTCTTAAAGAACAAAAACTGGAGGCAACGAAAAACAGTTCTGCCCCTCATTTGAGATCTGATAGTGCTGCTTCCAAATGGCAGTGAGTTTCTTCTGACTGTTTGATGTGTGCGTTGCTGCTTGTTTGTGAGGCAGGGGCGGGGATCAGCAAAGAACAGAGCAGCAGTACTGAAGTTCACGGCCAGTTAGACAAGAAGAGTTTGTGATTCTCATCCTGGATTAATGAAGGAAGAGTGAAAATATCCTGGCTCGCTTTCTATTCTGGATTCTCAATCACCACAGACTCTCTATGCAGGACATGACCCTAATACAGGGGAAAGCGGGCCATTGTTTTGCCAGAAATACATACAACTCGGGTAACTCCAAGTATTCTTGAGCTTCTAGGTGTAAAATGTGTCATAGTAAGTCTTGCTCACTGAAAGCTCTGACCTGCTCACCCAGGAAGACCAGAGCCGACAGAATGGTTATCCAGTACTTGCTCATGCAAGAACCATTTTGTCTGCTCTGGTTGGTTACCCTTGAGTAAATCTGCTTTATTGTATGCCCTATTCTAGATCCTCACTATCTTCATCTTGTATATGAGTAACAGAGACCCAGGGATGTTAAGGAAATGGATAAGGGCCTATGATTTAAAAAGACAAAATCAAGTTTGGACTTAACCAGAAAAAGAGCCCACGTCTTTAGCCACTGTGCTCTCTTAGCTTCCAGGAGAGTAAAGTTCAAGGTGTGGACAAGGCATTGGAAGAGGTGGGGTGAATGAGGTGTTGGAGTTCCTGGTTGTCATAAATTCCTCATTCAAAGAGCAGAAGGCTTGAAGGTGGAAGTATGGACCGATGGTCCCTGGAACTGCTTGACATCGACAGGCTCAGAAGAATGGAAGGATATCCATATGACAAGTCTAATGTCCAATTGATGCTACAGCAGGCAATAAGACAAGCATGCTTAGCTTGACTGTGTGAGTGATTTGGGCTCTCAAAAGCAGCTGGAAACAGAGCACTTTTCTCGGGCTCCTGAGAATCGTGCACAAGGAGCAGTGACCAAGCTCTCTGCATGGAGCTATTAGCAAGGCAATGCTTCACACCTTTCTAGTGACAACACTTCTCAGGGAGTCACTAGTAACTGTAGCAAGGCAAGTAGACCCGAGGTGTCCGTACTCAGTGACTTGTTTATCCTACCACCATTTCCCTCGGGAGAGAGATTAGAGGGGTTTATAAGACTCATTCATTCTCAGTTTTCCTTCTGGAATGTTTCACAGTTTTACAAGAAGGCAAAGGGCTTTGCAAAACCGGGGGGGGGGGGGTGCGGGGGGATGTGCAGAGGTTCAGGGACAGGAAAGAACTGCAAGGTCACATGTGAAGAGTGACTAGAGGTTTTATGAGGTGGGTGGGTCCTGAACGGGCCTGGAACGGGAGCTGAGGTCTCCCCACTCACAAGTGTGAGAGAAGCAGATTTGGGAGACTCCACCTTCGTTCGTTTCATGGCGGCCATGTAATAGGAGCTCACCCATCCAATTATACCTATCAGTCGCAAGTAATGTCCCGAACCCTAGTTTACACACAACTAAGCAAAAGTGCGTTAATACCAACCAGAAAAGGTCTTTCCCTAGAAGATTCCTGTCCTCTGTAAAGCTGATGTCTCTTCAAAGTCCCCCAGTCTCTGAGGTGACACAATTAAGCTGCCAAGAATGGCTTTACTTCTAGGTAGACACGTATGGCAGGCTGTGATGAGCTGAATTTCACGATCCTCAAAATCGTATGTGGCAGTTTTCACGCTCAGTCTCTTAGAAGACGGCTGCGGAGAGCTATTTTATTTACTTGGTATGCACAACAATAGGTTTCATGGTGATGTTTTCAAACACGTACGCCATTGTATTTTGCTTAGATTCATCCTATCCATGAACAAGTTAAAATAAAGTCATCCAAGGGAAGCTTAATCCCCACATCCCCCCAATGTGACAAGTGTCCAGGAAGAAAGTAAATGTGTGTGCACACGAGTGTCCACGTGCACGCACGCGTGCGCGCAAACACATACATACACACACACACACACACACACACACACAGTGGAAACTGTGTGATAGCACAGGAAAAGAACAGCCATTTAGAAGAAACCAACACAAAGGACGCCTTCATCAGACACTCAGTGTCCGGAACTGTAAGAGGACGAATGTCTGTTGTTGAAGGCACCTGGTCTGTGGTACTCTGCCCTGGCAACTGAAGCTGTGGAATCTCCCTGCCATTCCCAACCACACCACACTACAACTTCCCACTGGACCGATGTTACTAAGTCCCCTTCCCACGTCCTCTCTCTTGAGGTAGCCAAGGGAAGCAGTGAGCCACCTCTTCCTAGACTTTTCTGACTCAAAATCATCACAGGAGAGCAGAAGGAAACAAGAAGGGGAGTTGGCAGAACAGACAGGGCATTGCCTGAGGGGTCTGTAGGATGCTGTGGGTGTGAGAGGTCTTGGCAGATACTGCTGCAGTCTCCCCCACAGACACTATCTGAGCTTTGGTTAGTTTGAAGGGCATGTGAAGAGAAGGAAGAGGGACCAGGTCTCTGCAAAGGGCTGTCCTTTACTCTTAAAACATCACCCCCACAAACACTTGCAGCTGACATTTGAGAAAGGGAAAACAGATTTTTTTTTTTACCTGCCCCTTGACCAGAGCAACTGATCCCCACATTCTGACAGAAACTTGACCCAGTTCCTATGTCCCATGGAGACAAGGAGACGGCCCCAAGATGGGAGACTTGGAAGAGCACAGGCCTACTTTGGAGATCACCACTTCTAAACCTTCTCCATTTCTCTTTGTCTTTTATCAGAATCCAGAAAGCTTGCCTGGTTGTGAATAATATTTATTTCTTATTATTTGGGGTGTGGGTGTGTATGATGTGCATGCCTGTGTATACATGTGTGGAGGCCAGGGATCAATGCTGAGTGTCTTCTACTGCTCTCTATCTTATGTATGTATGTATGTATTTACTTATTTATTTATTGTTTTTATTTTGTTTTATTCTTTGAAACAGAGACGCTCACAGTAAGCTCTGTGAATCTTTCTTTGCCACTGGAATTGAGCATGCGCACCACACCAAACTTTTTACATGAGTTGCTCGGGCTCCAAACCCATGCCCTCGTGCAAACCCTTTACTCACTAAGCCATCCCCACAGACTGCGGACATCACTTATTATTATTAATTTGCATCAGGTTGCATTAATTTGGACAGCCCTCGAAAAGAACTCACATCAGCACAAAACTGAAGCCAGCCGTAGTTGTTGGAATTAATTGGGCCAGGAGGCCGCCGGTTCCCTGGCTTCTGGGGCCAGTCTGTGTGGATTTTTCTCTTGCCCTCTCCCAGCAAGGGCTGGAGCTGAGGGATGCGTCAGTCCTTACTCCGCATGCATTTGAAACGAGCAGATGAAAGCTGCTGCTTAAAGCAGCCTAATTGGAGAGAATTGCGGTTTAGAGGGAAGGGCTGTGCCTAATAAGTAACAGGGGGAGGGGCAGGGTGCAGAAGAGAGGGTGGAGCTGGGCTCTTTTTTATGAAAATATGGGCCTCCCCACAGTCTTTCCTCTTCGGCTGCTGCCTCACAGATGGACCCTTTAATTGAATTTTCCTACAGGCCTGGGGGAGGGAGTCATTTCGGGGCCAGGAGCAATTGAAGTGAATCCAATGGTTTGGATTTCTTTTCATCAGGAGCCGGGGGCCAGGTGGGCAGTTGTCAGTCTTGGCATTTTTAATCTTCTTCCTGTTCACTCTTCTACTTTTTTTTTTTTTTTTATTCACCTGAAGGTCTGTCCTCCTTTGAAATCCCCCACCCGGGGTTATCTTGCTATATCCTGGCCTTATTACCATGGGTAAACGTAGAGAAAGATGAATTGGAAAGACAGGATTTTACTTGACTCCACTGTATCCACTGACCTTCTTTTATTGAGCATCTGATACACGTCGAGGCTTGGGTGCCACAAGGAAGAAAAAAATGAGAAGCTTAACGCTTGCAATTGGAGAACATACGACTAATCAGGAAGAACACTTTTCTTTTTCATCTTTCTTGGGACTTTCATACATGAGTACTATATTTCCACTATTTCCACCTCTCCTTCTTCCTCTGCAATTCCTCCCACATGCCGCCAACCTCCTCTCAAACCCATGACCTCTTCTTTAAATGTGGTCACATGTATACATATATGCAGATACATAAATGCAGCCTGCTGAGTCCGTTTAGCGTTGCTCATATGTCTATTCATTTAGGGCTGGCCACATGGGATTGAATAACCTATCCAGGGCTCTTCCTTCGAGAAGACTGGTTCTCCCTCTGTCGGCAGCCACTAATTGCTTGTAGCTCTTTATCTGGGGTGGAGCCTGGGAGGTTTCCATCCACAGTGGCATGTCAACTAGTATTGTTATTGTGCAGGTCTTTTTTCAGGCAGCCATATTTTTGAGAGTTGATGTATACAGCTTCCATGTCATATATAGAAGACACTATATTTTATCAGATGTTCTCTGGATCTTACCGTCTTTCTGCACCCTCTTCTGAGATGTTCTCTGAGGGTTAGATATAGGAGTTGTGTTGTAGAAGTATAAACAGAGTCTGGGCAACCCACAGTCAGTTGCTCTCTGTATTTTGACCAGTTGTGGCTTTCTGTAATAATCTCCATCTGCTGAAAAGAAGCTTCTTTGATGAGGAATGAGACTTATCTGTGGGTATGAGGATAAGTATTTAGAATTCAGTTAGATGTTATACTGGTTTAGGGAATTGGTAGTAGTAGATTCTCCCCTAGGGTCCATGGCCTCCTTGTGACAGATACTATGGAAGAGAGGAGTGAAGGGAGAGAGGTAAGGAAAGAGAGGAGAAGGATAGAAGGAGGATAGAAACATTTTTGTTTTTTCACATTAAGAAACATCAACTTGGAAAGGAAAAACAGCTATGGTACAGCATAGTTACTGTTCTAGAAGCCGTGGGGAGCCACATTCCAATCCAGCTGTCATGGTGTTCCTGTTTTCTCAAGGTGAATCTGGAATATGTTTTTTGGGGTTTTTTTTTTTTTTTTTGGTAGTGGGGGTGTTTGTTGTTTGCTTATTTTAGAGATGTTTATTTTATCATTTTATTAGAGATGCTTGTTTATTTTTTGAGATTTTAGAGATGGGGTCTCACTGTGTCCCAGGCTGGCCTAGCTCCATCTTGTGACCCTCCCGCCACACCCTACCCAAGTGATGATCTGTGTACACCAGCTCTGGAATACACCTAGCTCTGGAATATAGATTTCCTGAGAACTCCAATTTCTCCTTTGAAAGTGTCCCGTTCTGTTTCCTGTCATTGACTACAGCCATTTTGCAGGGTTTGGAATTCTCTTGTTTTTGAATCAAGGTAATTTCACAGCAATGACAATCATAACTTTAAAGCATTTGCTCAGAAAATATGGGTTGGGGAGGGGGGAATCCGATAAATCAGGCCACTTAATAAAACTACCACTGAAAGTAGACAATAAGGTTAATTCAAAAGTGAAAAATGAATGCCCAAATGCCAGGTTTGCCTCCTGGGCCTGGACCCTTGCCCTCGTCATGCTGCCTCGGACCCCTTCCTCACCAAAGTCTTAGAGTGTAGACTCCACAAACATTTTTCCAGAGATCAGCCCATGCCACCCACTGCTAGCCTTGAATCTTGCCTCCTCTATTTGAAAAACAAAAACAAACCCTCTTCAATGCACATATTGATTCATAAGTAATGAGAGCCCTTGTGCTGGTGAGCACAACCAGCGGGCCACATCTGGTATGTGCTTAGTGCTCAGAGACTTCTATCATAACAGGGAAGAGGAAGACATTAAGTTCCCCCTCGCTCCCCTGGGAGGCCCCAGCATCACCCTCACTGAACTGCCAGCTCAGTCCCAGGTAGGAAGCCTTGATTACTGGATGGCTGATGGTAAGCTATTTGTTGATCTCTGCATAGCACTGTGCTAAGAACTTCACAAATTTGCTGAGATAATATTTCATTGCAGGCTGTCTCAATCTGAGCGCTATTGCTAATCTGGACCAAATAGCTCTTTCTCATAAGGAACTTTGCTGTGAATGAGTAAGACTTGATAAGTAACACTCTTGAGTTCTAGCCACTAGACGCCAAAACCATCTCCAACATTGCTAACTGGTCTCCGGGTGACAAACTACCCCAAGTGAGGACCACCTAACTCATTCCAACTTTAATTTGATATGTCTCCATAGTGACCACTTAGCTCTAGTTCAGGATAGCACTGTATCTGAAGGCAGCCTTTGACTTGGGTCATTCTAGGCTATGCTTCCCCACCACTTGAAGTTTTGGGTAACAGGACTGACCCCCAACATAAGCCCATGCATCAGAACACCAGGCCAACTAATGAAGGACAAAGGCAGAATTCAAGTCCTTGGGTCTAGAGTTTCCTGGGTTAACTTGCTTGGAAACAGGGGCCAGTGGATGGAGAACCTTGGAAAAAGTCCACTTAAGTCCTGCCTGGTCATTAATTAGATGTATCGTCTCAAAAAGTGACATAAACTCTCTGAGGTTCAGTGTTCTTTCTGTAAAATCCATCACATAGGATCTTGGGAAAATTAGACAGCATGTTAAATACTCAGTTCCTTCCCACCTGTTGGGCACTGAGTAGGTTTACTGCATCTGAATTGTTTTGGTCTTATCCTTTAGACAAGCATAGGTTTTTATCTGCAGTGAAACCAGGGAGCACTGAGCAATGAATTCCACTAACCAGGCATGTTATGAATAGGTGGCCATATTTCCTTCCACGCATAGAGTTTGAACTTGGCATAATCCAAGCCCTTTGTGAATCTCCAAGTAATCTCCCTGTGGCTGTGTACACAGACCTGTGGGATCAAGGCTATCATTTGAGTGTTTATGGTGTGGGGAGGTGGGGGCCCCCCTGCAGGTGTCTGTCCTCCATAAGCTTGTCAACAGGAGCTTTTCAAAACCCAGCTCGTCTGTCAAGTGTACAGGTGTGCCTGGGCTCAGCTTACACCCTGGAGTCAAGGTCATGGCTGCTGGGGTAGAGGAACCACCTTCCCTCCAGCCTCTAGGGATGGGCGCTTTTATCAACCTACATAACAGCCTGCTATGCCCTAGAGCCCACAGAGGGCAATGAATAGGTTTCTCTCTTCCTTGCACCAAAAAGCTATGAACCGGAGCTCCTGTGCAAAGGATCCTGTGCTCAGTTCCCCTGGGCAATCAAGCTGGGAAGAATCTTAATGAAGATTTGGGTCACCATGCAGAGAGATCAGGGGAGACAGATATGGCTGTCCTGCAAGGCTTCATCCTTAGAAAGTAAAACCAAATAAGCAATAGTTAGGTGATTTCTGGGGCTGGAAATTTGGTTGGGATTGCCTCTGTTCTTCACTTCTCCTTTTTCAAACATGCATTTTCCAGACTCTTTCCAGAGAGGGCGTGGGGTCAGGCAGGATGGAATAAATGAAGATGGCGGTCGAATCTGAAACTCCCCCTAACGGTTGCAATCGGAAGAAGCAGCTCCGGGGTGAATAGGAGTCTGAGGGTAATTCGGATTATATGTATTCACACACCTGCTCTCCGTCTGACTTATCAGGTTCCTAGATTAATAACTATCAAATGTCCAGCGCACGGGTTACTTCTGGAGTAGTTAAGGAGCAACAATTACCAGAGGAAACAGAGCTAGCCTGAGAGGTCATTCGGCTGTATGGTGTCACTGGACTAAGCCATTTGAGCTCTCCAAGACTCCCAGAGGAAGAGCCTCAGACACCAGCCTGCTGAGACCCAGCTGAGCTGGAGGCAAGGGGAATGCTGTATAAAGTTTGTGAGAAATTGCATGAGTTTGGGACAGACTCAACTGGGCTAATGAGGACAGGACTTAACACAACCCTGTGACAACATCACTCTTATACTGCAGAATAATGCCTTTGGGGATGGTAGATGATAAAACCCACTAAAACTTAAAATTTGGAAATAAAAATGTGTGTGTGTGTGTGTGTGTGTGTGTGTGTGTGTGTGTTTCCCAGGAAAATGATGGAGCCGCCTGGAACCCATTTGAATGTCACCTTATAATTAAGACTGCACACTCTAGAGCCAGGCCTGGATTCAAATCCTAATTCATCTTCTAGCTGGGGGAAAGTATTTATTCTGTGCTTCTGCTTCTACAGCTGTGCAATGAAGGGCACAATGGCACCTGTGCATGTTGCCCAACATAAGTTAGCACAAACGACATGGCTTACACAGCAGACTTATTCTTCTCCTGTTCTAGAAGGCAGAGTTCTGAAACTGAAGGGTTGGGAGGGCTGCCCTCTCCCTTGATGCTCCAGAGAGGAGTGACTCCTTGTGCCTCCCAACATCTATGGGTAGCCAAGGGTCCTGGGCTCCTCTGGCTTTCAGCGACTGTGTCTCCTAGTCACAGGGCTCTCTCTTTTGTCTGCATCTCTTATGAGAACACTAGCTGTGTGTTGGATTTTGGGGCCACCGTAATGCATAGGACTCCATTCTAATTCAACTATCTACACCTGGAAAGACTCAATTTCCAAATGTTGCCACCCAGACCTAGAATTGCAATATGATTTTTTGGGGGGTGATGCATTTCTAAATTTTGCGGCAGGCTCAACAGGTAGATACCACTGTGCGTCTTCAACATCAGGGGAACCTAGGCTATGGAAACTGGACCTAGATCACCAAACTAGTGAGTGGCAAAGTGAGCTCTAATCCTGGTTCCCTTGGTTCCAGACTCTGCGCTTCCTCATTAGCTCACTACTGTACAAATTCAAGTGCAACTTGGTTTCTGTCTTCCTCTAGTTCTTTTATTGAGTTCATGTAAGTCTCATTTTCCAACCCTCAGGTTCCTCTACATGACACCCCACAGCACACACATTACTCAAATTCTAGTTCACTTCTTTAGAATCCCAAATTCAAAGACTTGTGACTACCACGGTATCGACGCTTACATTTAACACATCTTAAACCCTTACTGTGCCAAGGACCTCACAAGATTTAATCAGCAGAACCAAAGCAGACTGTGGATTTCTCTCCCTCCCAGAGTCTACAAAGACTAAAATGTCTTTAATCCCAGCATTTGGAAAACTGAACCAGCGGGCATCATGAATTCAAGGCTAGCCTGGGCTACATAGCAAAACTGTGCTTTAAAAAAAAAAATACAAAAGGTTTTCAGGTAGATATATCTAGAATTAGCCATTTACAAACAAAATTGGAGTGTGCCTGCTACACATATAATCTCCCTAACAATTCTGTGAAGGAGGTATCGGTTTATTATTGTGTTATAGGTTAAGACTCTGGAAGCACAGAAAGTCTGGGGTCACACAGCTGAAAGGTACTGCAATGTTCCAGAGCAAAGACTTTTTGCTCTAGAGACCGTGTGTTTGTGTGTGCTGTTCCCTGTGTCCTTTAGAATGCTAAAGTGATGTTTCATAGTTAAACATTAGGGATACCGTGGTAAGCATCCTCCAGCTAAATACGCACCTCCCGAACGAGAGAGTTCTTACAGGAGAATCGCGGTGTTAGAGTAGGCGTGTCATTAAGGCTTCGGTACATCATGTCGAATTGCAGGGATGAGGGAATGAGTTCTCAGGAAGTGAAAATGTCATCATCAGAAGCTCGAGACAGAAAGGGAATGGATGCTGGAAAACAGCAAACACGAGAGATGAACTGAACGCACAGAGTGCCAGGGCCTGAAGAACCGTCGCTCAAGTGGCCAGCTCCAAGCTTAGGGGCAATGGTAGCAACAGAGTAGGGGTGGCAGACACTGTGGAGTGACACTCAAGCCCCGGCACATGCTTCTGAACGAGGGAGGGAGGTGGTCAGATTATGTCTAAAATAATTCCCTCAAGGAAAACTTCCTGTTTCCCGTGATTCACCATCATACCTGTTTCAGCACCAATAGACGGGGGGGGAGGGGTGTGGTGAGAGAGGGGGGCTGGGTGGTCACTATCTGGTTTGTTCTCACATGCTGCATTCCCTACCGTAACATATAGGGAATAATATAAAGAATAAATGTATTAGAGGTATTAGAAGTTATTATGTATTTAATATGTCCGTGTTCTAGACATGTAAAATAAACAAAAGAATTATGTATATAACATAGTATCTGAGAATGCAAAGAAGACTAGGAAAGGATCCAATCTTGTTTGGGTTTCAGCCACCTCTTATACAGTCTTTATATTTCTACTCAGTTTTATGTAAATACGAAGGAGCAACAAACAGTGGTGTGAGGTCTGTGTTAAAACTTCATAGAAGTAGAATTGTAACACAGACATTTCACTGCAATTTAGTTCTTAATTCTCTGTCTTTCCCTCAGAAGTTACTATTATTGATACATGGAGTGTCATTTTCTTCACTGCTATTCCATAGCGTAGGCCTGAAATTCACTTGTCTTTCTCTTTTTCTTAGTTTGCTCCTTAAATGTTGCTGTTGCAAACAGTGCCATGGTGCTATCTTAACATTGTTTTCCATGTCTTCTTGTGTTCAGGCCAAGAGCAAAGAAAGACCTTCTTGTTGTGGAAGTTTATCTTTAGTTATATTCAAAATAATTGTTTTCATGCACTGTGGGAAAAGGGATGCCCAGGCCTTGGTATTTTGTATTGTCTGCAGGTGTTGGATCTCTGCGGGGGTTGTTTAATTACTAATGATCTGCATGTGTTATCAGTAAAATACCTGAGGCGTTCTGAAAGAATAAAAAACACCTGAGCTGGAACACTCCAGGTTCCATGGTCAATTGAGTATGGCCCTGGCCAGGACGGTGGTTCCCTCTGCTGAGGTCTTCCACGTATGAAAAACGCCTCAGTGTCTCTCTTGCTGAGCCTACACAGTGGCAAACGACTACACCTTCTCAACTGGAATTCCTTCTCTGAGTCACAGAAGGCAGACACCTGAGTACCTGGCTTTGCAAGCTACTCATTCCAGGTGCAGGAATAAAAGGATAATCCGCTTCCTTCCTGGATGCCTTAGGATAGGAGACCTGAATCCCTTACATCCCCCACCCCCCCAAAAAAGTGAAGATGACTTTGGGATATATCTTAGACGTGGCATTGCTGTGCATAATCACTCTTTTACCTGGAGGTGCCAGAAAGCTGTAGCAAAATGGACTACTGTGACAGAGCCCAGCGCTCCATAGAACCGTGAGCAAATTGGATGGCGGGGGGTGGGGGATCGGGGATCAGATCGGGGAAACACTTGCTGCTCATAAATGGGTAAAGCAGCTTATAGGATGTTGAACTTGCTTTCCTGTAGAGCCTAGCGTGGGCTTTCTTGTTTTGTGTCTTCATAGGCTACACTATTTGGGTTTCCCTTTCTGAATTTCCTGTCCAATCCTGACTCCAGCTAATTTATCTCTATTTGATTATTTGTCTTTCTCTTGTCAGTCGGTAGACATTCTTTACATATTGTTACTCTTCTTTTCCTGAGAGTTACCTGTTCTCCATCTAAGTCGGTTTGGTGATTCAGTTTCCTGGACTCACAGAAGCGTATGTGAGGAGTGATGTATAACAGTAGGCAGCTGTATCACAGAAAAGCTCTCCACACTAGCTCATGCAAGCTGCACTAGAGCTTCCTGGGCAGCATGCGGGCAGCTACCGTCATTAAAGGGTGCCCCCCCCCCCCCGTCCATCCGTTCAACCCCCTACCCACCCCACCCACCTCCACCTCCCTCTGTTGTGGAGCCTGGTGAGTCTTGCTGGTTTCCTAGCTTCCTGGATCTCCCCTGGCAGTTTCCTGAGCTTTGCGACCCCGTCCACAAAGCAAGGTTTCAGTCCCTAGCAAACAGCTACTTAGCCCACACTCTGGCTGATCTGAATTGTTAATGACTGACATACGGGACTGCAGGATGCCTCGGTGGGTAAAGGAGCTTGTCACCCAAGTCTGACCACCTGAGTGGTCAGCAGGAGGAGAGAAACAACTCCCAAAAGTTGTCCTGTGACTTGCTGCACGTGCAATCTGTGGCACATGTGCGCTGCCCTCTCACAGTGAAATAAACAAATACTAGATGTAATAAAGGTTTTTAGATAATTAATATAATTGAAAATCCCTTCACTATTTTAAGTTGTACCGAGTCCTACTTTAAGGCCAATGACGGAGAGAAGGAAGGAAGGAGAGAGAGGAGGGCAGGATTTCCCTAAGGAGCAGTTATGTTAGTTACACTTCCTTCATTCAATAGGTGGGTACCGAGTGTCTCCTGTGAATCAGACTGTGGGAGAAGGTGTGCACATAGAGAAGTAACAAAGATGGGACATCTACTCTTAAGAGAGCTGCCATTTAGAGAAGAAAAGAGACAGCCATTCAAGTTCAGTTACGGCCGCCTAAGTGCCATCGTAATTAGCCACAGGTCTTAGCCGCAGTGACACCACTTCGAGATGGAAAGAATGAACTGCTTCTGTGGCTTCTAATCGAATGGTGAAGAGGGAGGATGAGGAGAGCTGCCGTCCTGAGCCTCAGTCCCCATTCAAGGCAGGACCCAATTGGCCAGCCTAGGGTGCGGTCTCACCTGCTGCCTCCCAGTGCTAAGGCACCTGGCAGAAACAAGTCCCTCTTAAACCCACACTCTGTGTCCCTTGTTCTCACTCATCGAACAAGCTCTCTTCTTCCATCCCCATCCACTGCTCCCCTCAACTGTGTAGAGAGGACTGTTACACTGCACTTGCCGGGAGCTGCGATGTAGCCAGCCGTGACAGCTGGTGGCACGAAGTACCCGTGCATCTGCTTTCCTCTCCTTGCCAGGCCTCCCAGAATAATGTGGGGCCTTGTGTATACAAGAATGATGCTATTGATCCTCCAACAGTGGGCTCTAAGCACTGCATTGCTTTTTAAGTGTCTGGGGATTGCTTTTTCACTGGCCTGCATACACACCACTGCCTATTTTTCCCAGGGACCCGGGGAGCACATTTGCACTTGGTTTATAAATGCAAGCAGCCCCAGAGTCCTTGTCAAGAGAACAGTGTTTTGGTGGCATTTCTGTCACATACGAGTTGGGTGGCCATGGGGAAGTCGATAGACCTGCATCTCTTTCCTCTTATGTAAAGGAGGAGAATACTAGCAGTCCTGACTCCCAGAGATATATGTAGGAAATTACTTTTGAAATTGATTCGGGAACTCTCTAGCGTGAGGCAAATAGAAAAGGTTGTAATTATTTGCCACGATAGAGCTGCACTGTGCTGGTACAGAAGGCACAGTGCGAAAGGGGACTGTTAATTGTATCCTGTGGTTTCTCGGTCCACACAGCTGGGGCCCGACACAAATGGCACAGACCTTTGTTCCCGGACAGCTGAGACACTCAACCCTAACGGGGGGAAATTTAAGAAAAACAACCAGGAAGTCTCCTTGGATTTTTAGAGCGAGGGCTGCTATGTCTGCTCATTGTCCGTGGGCTGATCAGGATGGATTCGATCACAAACTTGAAGCAGGGAATGTGTTTTAGACTCACCTTCAGAGAACAGGCCTTTTCATTCACTTCTGAACCGTAGATAGACAGAAGTTAAGGAGCTAGAGACAGCGTGCACACTGTTAGGCAACTGGAAAGTGCAAAGAAAGTTCCGCTTTTCTTGGGCAAGGCAAACGGCCATAATCTCAATTACTTGTGCGAGCGTGCGTCCGTGAATGTGGACTCTTCTAGACAAACCAGGAAACTGAGGCTCAAAAACAATGAAAAGATTTCCTCAAAGTCATGTAGCTGGTTGGTGACCGAGCTGACACACTGGTCTGAGATGGTTGCTTCCCAACCCAGGTGTGATCCCAGAACTCTCCCGAGTTACCAAGAACCACACAGTAATTAACACATTGTCTAGTCTGTTTCTTGACACATTGAGATGCTCTGTTTAAAAAAAAAAAAATTAAGCCACCTTTTTTCCCTTTAATTTCTGAGAGCCGATCTGAGACCATGGGTGTAGATTTCCTTCCTGCAACAATGCGAGAAATAATACAATAAGATTGTACGTCACAGATGAAAACGCTGTATTTACGCCTCATTGTGGCCCATTCATTGCTTTATGGATCCGGAGTCCCCTTGGGACTGTCACAAATCCACATAACGTTCCTGAGTGCAGGATTTGGCTTTCGGATCTCTGATTTAGCTGTCAGATATGTAAAATCACATGTCGCCAGACAACTCCCCGAGGACTCCACAGCTGTGCGCACTGCAGAGCGCAAGTTACTCACGTGGCCAACATCAATTCATGCCCTCATACTGGCCCTCTAGAGCTACCCTTCTGTTGCCTTGACTCATTGTTAATGTGGCACACAGGCTGCTTGTGGAGTGATTCAAGGAGCATTTTATTCTCACGGACTTCTCCAAGATTTCTGGGAGTGACTTTCAAAGGCATCACCTGGGGGCTGGGGACGTAGCTCAGTGGTAGACCATTTTGTACACACACACACACACACACACACACACACACACACACACACACACTTACAGGAAGTAATAATTACCTGAGGGTGTTGCACAACCTTGACCAACAGCTTCACCTTCTGGGCCCCTCAGGCCCCTCCAGAGTGGCCATGATCTAAGGGTCCCACTCACCATGCAGACATTCTTATCACCGGACTATGCATCATCATCCACAGCATCTTCTCTTACGTCCATATGAGATCTAGCCAATGAGTGTTGAGAGACTGTTACTGAATAATAAACGCTTTTAACAGAAAGAACAACCAAGCTGTCACGTAAGTGATCCTTTCCTCAGGGCTGGGGTGCACCAAGAGATATTACTCTAGAGTGGAAAGTTGGCATTCACAGTCTCTCCATTCTCTTCCAAACTGAGAGGAAATAAAAACGGGGGAGGGGATGTTGAATCAATCAGAAGGTCTGGATTTAAAATCCCCCTCTGTCAGGTGGTCATTAAAATACGTAGAGTCAAGAAATATCTGTCTAGTTGTACGTGTTATTTTACTTTTCTGGGCTCATATTCTATAGATGAGAATGATCACAACCCTAGAAGAACTGAGGGGATTTTTGTAAAATAGGGGTATAATGGAAACAAAGAAGAAACAAATAAAGGAAAAGAGAGATGGGGGAAAGAAAGGGGGAGGAAGAAGAAGGGGCCTGGGGATATAGCTCAGTGGGCAGAGGACTTAACCACCATACACAAAGCCCTGAATTCAAACTCTGATACTACATAAAGCCAGATATGGTGGCACACATCTGTAATCCCAGAACTCAGGAGGTAGAGGCAAGAAGATCAGAGGCTCAGACTCATCCTCTGCTACATAGTAATTTCAGTGTAGGTCAGTGTAGGCCTGGGCCTATAATGTAAGACTCTCTGAGAGACAGAGAAAGAAGGGGGGGGGCAAAGGAGAGGGAGAGTCAGAGACAGACAAAGACAGGAAGATGCAGAGACAAACAGAGAGACAGAGACGACAGAGACACACACAGAGAGACATCCATATATTTTTTATGTTCAGCGTGTAGCCCACAGGCCGTATGCAACCAGGATGAATGCAGTCCAACACAAAATCATAACCTTACTTAAAACATACATTTTTTTTTTTTTTGTAACTTAATAGTGCAGTTCTCAAGTGTGAACTTTGTAGATGAATATACCACAAGTTTAGAAGGCTAGACCTACCTTATGGTGCCGTTCAACCCTTAAAAGTGAGCAATGCTAAACCGCAGCTTCCAAGAGGTCTCCCCGTAGGGAGCCCTTTCTAGATATGCCAGGCTTGAAAGTCACCTCTGTCTTCACAGATGCCCTCTGAGATTAAAGTCACCTCTGCTGGCTTTCTCAGAGCCAATGAATGTCACCAAAAAGGACTTCCAGTCCTTTTGACATAACCTCTTAATTGTGGTCACCACCTCTGTGCTGTTCGCTGTGTGAACGCCAAGTAGAAAACCCACAGCTTACTTTAATTGACTAGGGCGGAGCTCCACCCTTCTTCTTCCCCTTCCTTTGAGAACTCTCTTCTCTTCCCTCATCCTCAGTCTTCCCAGTTCTCCTTCCTTCCTCTCGAAGAAAGATGGCTCCCGTGGTCTCCTTGTTTCTATGGGGTAAACCACTTAGCCCTTGTTCTGCTGCTCACAATGCTCATGGCCACCAGCAGGTCACTCAGCCTTTGTGAAATCAGGTTTCCACTTGCCAGTCAGAGATGAGGGCCCAATTTCAGGGAACTTTTTGAGAATCCAATGGATGAGCTGTGTGGAGTGCCTGGCACAGAGTTGGCATGCAGGAGGCCATGTGCTTCCTGAGCGTCACCTCAGCCTGTGGATTTTCTGGAGTCAGTTTCTTGAATTAAAAGAAAAGCAGGTACTAATGACAAACCAGGCCATCTCTGGGCCTCCTTGAAGGCCAACAGTCCGCTTTATAGACCACAGTGGTCTGTACTTTGACACTGTGCTTTTAGTGCATTTTTAAATGACCTGTTGGTTGTTGTAATTCTTTGATTAACACCTGTAACTTCACTGTCCTGTGTATAGTCCCAGAGTTGCAGGGGGGGTGTGGCCTCAGCTGCTTCCATCCAGTTCCCAACTATTTGATGCCTTAAAGGACATGGAAATGAATGAGTATCCAGATACAGAAGAAAATGCTCTGTCTTGATGGAAAATTTTGAATATGGACTATCTCGGAAAAATATCTCCGGACACTGTTTCTGGTTATGTAGATATGGAGAGACAATGGGGGGAAGTATCTTCCCATACCCTCTGCCTCCTTCATCCCCCTGGAGTCCCATCTTCACCGCATCTGTCCTGAGGAAAGATGGTCTTTGTGAAAGCAGTGGACTGTTCTTCCAAATCCCAGGCATGAGATGGAGACAGGCAAGGAAGGAAACCAGCTGGCCATCTCTCTACTCTGTCTATACTTAGACCACTCTAAGGATTGCAGGGAAAAGGAGTGGACTTCAGCCTTTGGGGAGTCTAAAGAAATTCAAGGCCATTCTATACCTTTCCCTTCAGTTTTGGATATTGCACACAGATAGCCCCAGCTCATGGCCACCTAATAAGATCCACAGTGTTCTGTCTGAAATTTCTCCCACATCTAGGTGTGATAGATATTCCAGTTCTAACCTTTCCCAGCCCATCAAACCTCCACCCAGGAGCCCCATCCTCAAGCCTGAAGAGACTAAGTCAACTTCTTAGAACATGTGTTTAAGCAACTTTTTACCCCCATCCCCCAACCTTAATCTCTGTAGTCTGGGGTTTCCCCAGGCGATGCCTGAGTAGTGGTGCCCAGTGTAATAGCTGACTTTGTGAGTCCATCTAGAATAGTTTACTCATAAATGTTTTATGGAGATCTGCTCTTTTATAGGGGAGGAAAATGAAAAGGTTGCCCCAATAAATAACTCAGCCATGTTGTAAAAGAGAAAAGGGAATTGCTTGTGTCTCCATGTTAAAGTTATGGAAGCCTGAGAATCACTTTCATCATCCTCTCCGCCGTGCAACCTAACATGTTTATAGGATCGGAGTCATACCAGGTCAGTGCAGTGAAGCAGGCTCTTAATACCTTACATATGCTCTCTATTCCAACCTCATTTCACGATTACATAAAATGAGGTACCTTCGTTCAATTGTCCTACACAAGGAGCTGAAGACAGAGAGACATGAAACTGGACTGCTTCCTTTGTAGAGGGGAGTGCTGTAAGTCAAAGGAGACATGAATAGCAACCCCAAGGGCAGTGACAGTTCCAAATGGGTAGAAGAGGGCATGAGGGAAATTAGAGGCTCTGTAAAGTCATTATTAGGGAAGACTGCGCCGTTGTGGTTGTTGGTTTGTAGGTTGAGACCACAATACCAAAAAGAATCAGTCAGCCGGGGTGTGGTGGCGCACACCTTTAATCCTAGCACTTGGGAGGCAGAGGCAGAGGCAGGTGGATCTCTGTGAGTTCGAGGTCTACAGAGTGAGTTCCAGGACAGCCAGAGTTACAACAGAGAAACCCTGTCTCAAAAAACTGAAAAAAGAAAAAAGAAGGAAGGAAGGAAGGAAGGAAGGAAGGAGGGAGGGAGGGAGGGAGGGAGGAAGGAAGGAAAGAAGGAAGGAAGGAAGGTAGGGAGGGAGGAAGGAAGGTAGGGAGGGAGGAAGGAAGGGAGGAAGGAAGGAAGGAAGGGAGGGGCACTCCCCTCTATCAGATCTTCCTGTATCAAAGGCCAAGGTCAAGGAAAATCTACAGTTGTTGAAGCTGATGAGTAGAACTCAGCACTCCTCTTTACTGTGTATCCTTAGATTATTAAACAGATATTGAAAATGGTAATTATACTCATATTAAAGGTTTATTAAAATCTTATGACTACTTCTCCGGACCATAATTTCTTCTTCTGTATAAACAAAGAGGCTGGGCTGGAGAAGTGCTATTATTTCTTAGAAGAATGACCAAGGTTTTCTTTTCTTTTCTGTTTTTTTTTCTCTTACTCCCAAAAATAATGCAACATTTAATTGTAAAGTAATTAATATAGAAAATTATGAATAAAATAAAAAATGATTCTATATCTACTATCTAGAAGCAGCTGCCAGTACCTTTGATGTGTGTATTTTTTAAGATGTGTGTGTGTGTGTGTGTGAGTTTTCTTATTTTTATAAAAATAGTGAGTGCAGTAGGCATGATCTATAAACCTTTAAAAAACCAGGGGACTGGAGAGAAGACAAGATGACTCAGCAGTTAAGAGCACTGGCTGCTCTTCCAGAGGACCTGAGTTTAATTCCTAGCACCCACATGGTGGCTCACAACCATCTATAGTGGGATCTGATGTCCTCTTCTGGCATGCAGGTGTACATGCAGATAGAACACTCATACATTAAAAAAATAAATAACTAATTAATTAAAAAAAAAAAAACAGATCCCATGGGAGTGAGGTAACTCAGCAGGTAAAAACATTTGCCAATAAGTCTGGAGACATGAGTTTGGTCTCTGGAACCCTGAGTGGAAGGAAAGAACCAACATCTAAAAGTTGCCCTGTGACTTTCTAGATCAAGTGCATCTACACGCAGACACACACACACACAGATGCATTTTTAAAAATTAAAACTAGACACCTGTCATGGATTGCTGCTTCAGTAACTACATAGCTTTCTACTCAGTCCATCTTCGATTGACCAGACATTCAGATTTTCACCAGTGAAAATTAGATACCAGCAAGAGTTAACATCCATCTCTGTAGTCAGCTACTTACTTCTTCATAATTCTTTTTTAGAAATGGAATTATGAGGTATTTGGTGCGTTTGAAAACTACATGTTCACTGTGACTTCATACCTGCAAGTTCACTGTACAAGCTGGGCTCAGCCTAACGGGAGGCATTCAGACCAGGAGGGCCCCGGTTTTGGGAATGGACGGGTGCCACTGTGAAAGAATCTGAGTCTGTAAGCTGCAATTCTTGCTCTCTCCTCTTGCCTTCCATCTCCTGTTACGTGATAATGCAGCAAGATGAGCCTTGTCCAGTGCTTGTCAGAGGTCTTCCCAACCTCCAGGACCACGGAATACATTCTTCTGCATTGTTATCTACAAATCCACAGAGGCCTGGGTCGGAGCTCTAAAATGACTGAGACATCTTTTTTTTTTTAATCTTTAACAGTCAAATGGTTGAAAACAAGGACTTTTGTTTTACTAATTGAATTTTGTTTTTGTAATCGTTTGGTAATTGAATCCTAAAATTCAAATGTTACTCGTCGCCTAACACGAGGCTTAGCAAATACTTGGTGTGCAGTAAGTAGTCATTAATTTTTATGAGCTCAATTAATTACCAAAACTGAGTGTCTACTGGAAAGCTTAGAAACAAACTTGTGATTTATAAGAAAAAGTATAGATTGCTGCCCTAGGGCATGTTTTCTTAGTCTCTGTTGTGATTTATATATGAACTGTCCTGCCATCCCTGGCTCATGTCTTAAAAAGCTTGTTTCCCCCAATACTGGTACTGTATCAGGAAGCTTCAGAAGGTGGGATTTAGTTAGAGGAAGCAGGCCACTGTAGGTATGTCTTCTCCCTTATTGTCCCTCCCCAAAATTCCTGTCACCACTGAGCAAACAGCTTCCTCCTTCTCCACAAGCTTTGTCCTCATGTTTTGTCTCCATGTTTTGTGTTGCCTCGAGCACACAGCAAAAGAGAGAACAACCCAGGACTAAACCTCTGAAACCACTTGCCTTTCCTCCTTTGAAATTGTTTCTTTCAGATGTGTCAGCAACAAGGGCCCCACTGACACCAACAGCTGCCTGCTTGGACTTACCAGTCTTAGCTTTCTTATTCCCTGAACATCAGTTATTAATCATTTAAGATTTTTTAAAAACAAATAGTTCATTTATATTTTTCTTTTCTTATTATATGCATCATGTGTTTTGTCCTAAATTCTAAGATGAGAGTTGAAGGGACAGATGAACACATCAATAAGGAAAGGTAGTCGGAGGTTCTGGTGATGGTGACGTAACAATGACATCATACGGTAGCGCTTTACCAACCCCTTCTAAGCCCTGAAGATGGTGGGAATCCTTGCGGCTTCCCTTTCTCCTAGAAGAGACTTTTGGGGGGTGGCATCGGTGGTGGTTGTTGTTAACTGTCTACTTCATGGAGAACCACAGTGAAAACATTAACTCTGGGTGTGCTTTCGATGGCATTTTCAGGGAGGTTTAGCTGAGAGTAGAGACCCACCCTGAATGTTAGCCAGGCCCCTCAACCGGATCAGTAAGGAAAGTCAGTCCGAGGTTACTGATGATGGCGGTGGACTGATGATGTCATCACAGTGTGGCGCCTCCGAGAAGAGGAGCTGAGCACCAGCATTCATCTTTCTCTGATCCCCGAATTTAAGCGCAATGTGTCCAGGCATCTCATGCTCCTGTTACTGCCATGGACTCCACACTCAGATGGACTGTACCTTTAAACTGAGCCAGACGGAGCCTGTCCTTCCTTAATCTGCTTCTGTCGGGCATTTTGTCTCAGCAAAGAGAAAAATGACTGATAGGAACGAACAGACCCTCATCCAGTTAACTGACCCCCAGGGGGTGTCTAAGACACTTCTACGGAGCCAAGACAGTGGCTGGAGGAGAAGGTGAAAGGTCTTAGAGACTGTTGAAATGGGACACTTGAGGGAAAATGGACAGTAAAGAAACTGTCCTAGGAGAAGACGGCACAGTACTTGACCAGTTCTGTTCCGGTACCCTAATCTGAAGAAACATTTTTTTTGGGGGGGAAACTAAGATGTGTGTCCATTAAGTGTCTCCACAAGGAAATGGAACCTAGATTAATTATCACAAATGGACTCCGTGGATGCTCCACGAAGGTGAGGTCTCCCCTGACCAGAAGTATTCAAAGAGCCTGTAGGCTCAGCAGGCTCTGGACTCCTATGGAAGAGCCTCCTGCACTCTGGGCTGACGTGCCTGCGCTATTTTTCATTACCTTACAATCTGTCACTGTTTGATCAGTCAATTCAGCCCCACAATTAAATGGGAAGAAGAAGCAAGGAAAAAAAGGAGTCAAACTGATTGTTTTATTTCTTTTGTAAGAATTGATTGTTCGACTCGGACAAAAACGTTGATCCCGTTTTGCATGTGGAGATAGTCAATTTAGAAGGATTGTTCTTGCTGGCCTAAGCCCAGGGAGACAGAAATTAAACCTGACACTGCAGCTGAGGCTGGCATGAGGGAGAAGGTGAATGAATTACTAAACTCCTTAGAGCTTTTCCCCCTGGCTTCTTCGCATTTTGCAATCTGGTGGCTATAGCAGAGTGGCGTCAATTATTGACAATTTAATAAACATTAAGCAAACATTTATAATTGGTAGTTATTTGAAGGTATGGAATCTCCGACTTTGTCTAGCTGCGGGAACCTGGGAGATAAGGAGTAATAAGTGTAGCTTGTGAAGCATGGCCCTGGGAAAAGGCCTAGCAATGTCTTGGTGTGTTTACTTGTGGGTTGTTTCCTCTGTTCCCAAAGGGTCCTGCTTCCCTTCCTGGCACATGGCTAGGCTATATGGCCACTTAGCCTAGCCTCCAGGAAGGAAAGCACAGAATGTAGGTCAACCCATCCAGGAGGGTCCTAGGTCGGGGACAAAGAGTCGATGGAATGCAAAGAATTTTGGGAGAGTGTTGTCAGTAGAACATTCTCCCCAGTTTAATGCAAGGGTTCTGGTATTTTATGGGGTACAGGTTGGGGAGGATCTTTTAATACTCAGAGGTAAATGTCATTGGTTAAGATAGGGATGCTAGGATAGGTAAGTAAGCAATTCTGCCAGGCAGTTTTTGCTGTGGCTTGTGGTCTGTCAGTTCAGAGGGGAGGGGCCAAACTTCCGCCAGCCTTTTGGGATGGGCTAGGTTTTGCAAGTGTCCTCCACCCAACCACTTGAGCTTTCTATGAGGCACCAGGTTTACTTCATTATATAGACAAGGAAGTTACAAAGAAGGACCCAGGGATCAGCACATTTCCTTTTCAGTTCTAAGCCCTAGCCAGGGAGGAAGACAACCCAATGTGAAAAGCGCAATGTCTCTCACTTTCTATGTTGCATACTACGGTAGTCTTGGAGAATGCAGATGGTAACAGAGGAAGAATCCCAGAAGGTTCACAATGGTCTGGGGATTAAAGCCAAAATCAAAAGGAATAGATTAGAAAAAGCAGAAACGTTCTACCCTGGGACTTTTGCTGACAATACAAGTCTTGTCCAGAGAATGTGAAGCTCATATTTCTGGAAAAAAAGAGGGGTGTTGAGGGATCTGACCAATCCCTGGAGACTACAAGGGAGTCTGGTATCTTAAGAAGAAAGGGGCAAGCTTTGTTGCTGGAACTCTGAGGAGAGATGGAGGAACACCTTCAGGGAATAAGCCCTTATGGAAAAACCTACCTGGTGAGATCTCAAATCACAGGATTATTAAACTCACCAACTATATCTATCTTTGCTGTCCCCAAGGGTATAAATAAAGTCATCTAAAGTGACTAGAAATATGTTCTTAAGGATTATGAAATATGAATCAAGGCACGGAAGGATTTGATAGCCTGGGTATTATTTCCAGTATTTCTCATGTCAATAACTTGGATTTAGGGTGAGGTAGGTCAAGCTGGCCAGAGTCAGAGGACTCTGAAGATGACATTATGGGCAGGATCTAGATCACTGGGGGTGTGACACATGCTGAGTAGTGAGGTGGTGGCTTAGTGTACTAGGGTGAATTTCTGGAAGAGACGGAAGAATTCACCCAGCTGTTCACTGACCACAATGAGAATGTTTTATCAGTTCAAGCCTTGCAACTGTTCATTACCCTTTCCAGATAGGCATTACGGTTCTTTCAGGGTTAATAAGTCTGATCCAAAGAGAGGGTAGCTGCCTTCAAAAGTTTGAAGTCCTGTGTCCAGGGACCAACAGGCAAGGAAAGGAGTTATCCTCATGGCACATTTGTGTTTGATAAGCAGGTGGAGACACAATGACCATTTCACAAGGGTGGCAGGGAGGAACACACATAGTTCTAGGTGATCCACTCAAATACCTCTTCATTCTGAATCTACCACAGTTGCAAATGGGAAAATTCTGCCTTACAAAGAGCATATTTACCAGGGGTGATGGTTGATCTTGATTACCAACTTGTTAGCATTTCGAATCACCATAGAAACAACCTTCTGCACATGCCTGTGGGGAGTTTCTAGATTAGAATATTTGAAGTAGGAATACCTACCCTAAATGTGTTCAGCACTTTTGTCTGGCTGGAAACCTATACTGAAAAAGAAAGAAAGAAAGAAAGAAAGAAAGAAAGAAAGAAAGGAAGGAAGGAAGGAAGGAAGGAAGGAAGGAAGGAAGGAGGAAGGAAGGAAGGAAGGAAGGAAGGAAGGAAGGAAGGAAAGAAAGAAAGAAAGAAAGAAAGAAAGGAAAGAAAGAAAGAAAGAAAGAAAGAAAGAAAGAAAGAAAAAGAAAGAAAGAAAGAAAGAAAGAAAGAAAGAAAGAAAGAAAGAAAGAAAGAAAGAAAGAAAGAAAGAAAGAAAGAAAGAAAGAAAGAAAGAAAGAAAGAAAGAAAGAAGAAAGAAAGAAGGAAAGAAGGAAAGAAGGAAAGAAAGAAAGAAAGAAAGAAAGAAAGAAAGAAAGAAAGAAAGAAAGAAAGAAGGAAGGAAGGAAGGAAGGAAGGAAGGAAGGAAGGAAGGAAGGAAGGAAGGAAGGAAGGAAGGAAGGAAGGAAAGAAAGAAAGAAAGAAAGAAAGAAAGAAAAAAGAAAGAAAGAAAGGAAAGAAAGAAAGAAAAAAGAAAAGAAAAGGAAGAAAGAAAGAAAGGAAGAAAGGAAGGAAGAAAGGAAGGAAGAAAGAGCAAGGAGAATAACAACAGTCATGGTGTCTTAGTTAGGGTTTTCTATTGCTGTGAAGCAACACCATGACCACACCAGCTCTTACAAAAGAAAACATTTACAGTTCAGAGGTTTAGCCCATTATCACCATGATGAGAAGCATTGCAGCTCACAGGCAGATATGGTGCTGGAGACGTAGCTGAGAGTTCTACATCTGGCAGCAGGAAGAGAGAATGAGCCACTGAGTCTGGCTTGAGCATCTCAAATTTCAAAGCCCTCCCTTAGTGACATGCTTCCTCTCCAATAAGGCCACACTTCCTCCAACAAGGGTACACCACCTAATAGTGCCACTCCCCTTGACCCAGTGGAGGCCATTTTCATTCAAACTATCACATGTGGCTTTCTGTTTCCTGACTGCAATGTGACCAGCTGCCTCACATTCTGGTCATCATGACGGACTGCACTTCAAACTGTGAGCCAAAACATAAGTAATACACCAGGGGACTCTGCCCAGCATTCAGAAGTATAGCCCACTACTCTCCTCTTCATCAGCTTGGATCAGCTGCAAGCTGAGGTCCCAGTCTTAGCTTCAACCAATGACTAAGTAAGACCATGATCCAAGTACTTAACCATTTCCACCCACACAGGGCTCCTCTCAAGACTGACTTTGGCTTTCCTTGTTGAACTAGCGTAAATGACCAGATCCACATCCGTGTCTCATGCCTCTCCTACCTCACTCCCCTCCCCATTTCTTCCCAGGAGCATCAATTCTAAATAAGTATCTAGGCCCCTAACTCCATCTCTACATCTGCCTGTGGAAGGAAACAATCAGGACTGCTGAAGTTAGGCCATATAAACAGAGGTTCACTGTGGTCAGGGATACTGTGGGCATCTCTGCAGTAATAGGCCTTTAAAGAGGAGAGACAGCTGGGAAGGTGGGAAAGGATGTCATAAATACTAACCATAGATGAGGAGAGATGAAGATGCCTGGTAAATCACGCTGGGACTTGTCATTATTTCTCATGCTGCGAAAAATCAGAAGGTTTGACATTTTAAAAGTGGGAAGAGCTAAAAGTTACTGGTGGTTTTTTTTTTTTTTTCACTAGAAAGCCAGTGAGCCAGGGGACCAGACCAGGAGGAAAAATAATAATCTGAGATGTCTTATTTTATTTCAGTCAGCGGAGCGTGAGTAACAAAATGAATTGGAGATAATTTAAAAGAAATTCTTACAAGATAAGGCAATAAATACAGTCTTGTTTCACCAAGCTTGGGAGAAAAAAGAAATACACAATTGAAATATGTTGCTGGGAACATAAGCTCTAGTGGAGACAAATCTGCCTGTTAGAGGAAGAGATGGAGTCGAGTACAATGACAAGAAGACAGACATCTTTGGGGAAACCCGGGGACCTCAGATGTGGAAGAGTAGATAAGACGTAGGGAATGGAAAGGATAATGTTTCTCAAATCTAGCTAATCATCCAAATTACAAATTTAGATTACAAATTCTAGGAGTTGTGTCTTAACATGTAACTTAGGTGAATGCTTGGCTGGAGAGGAAGATAGGAAAAAATGGAGGTAATCAATTTCTAAATGTTTTTCTTAAAAGTCCCATAGGTGTGATTTGATCCTGTTGTAGGGATCAACTCTATAGACATTGACTAGAGGCATCGTTTACTCAAAGGCAATAAATAGAAAAACCCTCATTACGTTTCTACTAAAACGAAGCAACCAAATGAAAAGAAAAATTAAGAACTGTCCTAAGTTTAATTGAGACTGACTAGATGAAAGTAATACTTAACAGAGAGGATGAGAGAAGAGCCTTGGGGGAAAGGTCTCTGTGCTGACCAATCTTCATTGTCAATTTAACGAACTTAAGTCACCGTGGAAACACAGCTCTGAGCGTGTCTGTGAGGGTGTCTGCAGAAAGGAGAGAAAGACCCACTCTGAATGTAGGCATCACTATCCCTGGACTGGGGTCCCAGACTGAACAAAAAGGAGAAAACATCTGAGCAGGGCCATTCACCACTCTCTGCTTCCTGACTGGGGTTACGATGTGACCAGCCGTTTCACACTCCTGCTATCGTGCTTCCCTGCCATTTTGGATCATACCTTCAAACTGTGTCAGAATTAACCCTCCCTTCACTGGATGGTCGGGCATTTTGTTACATAACCTGAGTCCACAGAGTTTGAAGTAGCACATGTGTGACAGCAGAAGTCCAAAAAAGGGGGTCGGGGATCAAAAAGTGAAAAAGAACATCATGTCAATGCACAAGGAAAGATGGCTCATTATGTGAGATGATTGGAGAATATCTCATCCATATTGTGCCAGGCATATAGATCAGGCCAATGAGAAGAGAAAGGAAATCTACAAATGACACACCCAGTAAGCAAAGTAAACCAACCCCTCAGCTGTTCGCTGAGGACTTTCTAAAAAAAAAAAAAAAAAAAAAAGCTGATATGAGTACATTCACCACTCCCTGAAGTTTATATTGTTTGTCCAGGGCAGGAAATCAATGTAAGTGATTTTTAAATTCTCCTCTGAAGATTCTAGGACTTGACTATGCTTGCAAGCAACTGCCCTGGAAGTTTAGGTTTTAAAGGACAGGATGAGAAGGATGCAAACAGAAACAGAATAAAAGATAATGACAGAGAATTTTAGCCAAATGACCTGAAGACAGCAAAAGGGAAAAAAAAAAAAATCAAACCCAACATCCCTGTCAGCTGTATTTGGGACAATTTGGAGATGGGAAGAGGCCAAGATGCCTTAGAAGGCTGAAAATGAATGGCTATCTTTCCTGGTTTCTGAAATGGGTGGAAAAAAGAACCCGGAGCCAGTAGATGCGGGCGTGATGCAGAACTCAGACAAGAGCTCAGAGCACGCCACCGAAGCAATGCCAGAACCGGCACACAGGTGACAGTTGGCTAAAGCGTAGAGCTTAGGGTGCTGAGAACAAACCTAGCTGGTCTGGCCCATTTCCAGTTGCTCTGCAGCAACACCTTCCAAACTGAAACATTTCCATGCCTGAAGGAAGCCCCTTAAGACTCAGGAAATAAACGGTTCCAGTCTTGGGAAGTCCCCACTACTTGAAAGAGTCACAAAGCCCCTCTCCCTCCAGGATATATAGTCAATAAGAACTACTGGAGAAGAAGGCTCCACCTATGCAGCTGCCTGAAAGCCATGCAGAGAGCTTCAGGGATGCTGCTTTAGTGAGTCATTACCCATGCTGCAGTGGGCTTTGGGGACTGCAGCTGTCGAAGGACTCATCCATTCGAGTTTCTGTAAATAACTCCTCACTCATGAAACTTTGGTTTACCAAGTTGGACTTTGTGGTAGAGTCATGTCTCCCTAGGAACAGTTATACAACACCAGTTCTCAGGGGACTTGTCAGACAGATAATATCCACACATTTTCATTCAGGCTTCTGGACTCTAGCAAAACTATTGACAATGTTTTTAATGATACTCTGGTAGATGTGACAAAATCTTAGAACATTTTGATGGCTTTTTTAAAACCATTCAGAAGCTAAGTAGAAATATACCCACTAAAAGACAGATGCCAAATATGGTGAGGAGCTCCTAGGGCCAGGATGATCTCCCACAGAACCAGCTGACAGACCCACGTGTGCCTTGATGATTTTCTCAGTGACTTAGGTGGACATCCATATGCCTGTTCGTGTCTACCACAGACATCACGAAGACTGACATCACACTGAAGGACCAGGATGTAAGCAAGTGCTTCATGTTCTGGGATTTCTAACTCACTTCCGGATTCCGGATTTAAACACAGGTTGCTGTGATTGGAATGCAGTAGGTCTCCCCTGCAGGCTCATGTTTTGAACTCCTTGGCTGTAGAGCTTTGAGAAGATGGAGACTGGCTAACATGGGCTGCTAGGGATGGGCCTTGGAAGGTTCCATTCTTGTTCTCTCGCTTCCTGGGCATCCCCTGTGACCACCTGCCTCATGCTTCCCCTGTCACTGATGGTGCCATTCCCAAGGCCATGCCACAATGGGCTAGAATCCCTTGAACCAAGAACCAAAACAAATCTTTCCTCTCTCAAGTTTTTTTTTTTTAAATCAAGTATTGCATCAGCTACTTTTGATTCATTGCTGTGACAAAATGCCCAGCAAAGGCAATTTAGGGAAGAAAGCGATTATTTTGGCTTACAGTTTGAAGACAGAGGGAAAAGCATGGCAGTGGGAGGGGGTGTTTTCCTCTTCCTCCCCTTCCTCTTCCTCCTCCTCTTTCCTCCCTTCCTGCACCCTCTCCTCTTCTTCCTCCTCCTCCAAAACATTTATTTATTTTTTGTGTGTGAGTGTTTTGCCTGCGTGCGTGTATGTGCACCGTGTACATACCCGGTGCCTGTGGAGATCAGAGGAGAGTGTCAGATCCCCTAGAACTTGAGTTCAGATGGTTGAGAGCCACCATGTGGGTGGTTTGAACAGTCCAGGTCCTCTGCAAGAGCAGCCAGCACTCTTAACCACTGAGCCATCTATCCAGCCCCAGTTTCTTCTTTTTGTTTTATCCTAGACCACGGACTGGTTCTGCCTACATTTAGAGCAGGTCTTCTCATCTAAATTAACCTAATCTAGGAACTCTTTTACAAGATATTGCAAAAGGTTTGTTTCCATATTTATTTTAAATTCTGACAACCGGACCAACACAGGCATTTTGGTCCCAGTGATGAGTAAGTAGCTAATATCAATATCCCACCAGTAACATATCCTAGGGAAAACCCCAGCATGTGGAGAGAACTTACATCCAAGCTAAACCAAAAACAAATGGGCAACTGGTTTACCGGCTAGAGAAGACTAGGGGAATTAGACATGTGTCTTCAATCGCTAGACATCTGTTTTATAGAAGAGCATTAGTGTGTTCTGTCCTCCCTTGATTAAGCAAGAACTGAAGCTGTGGCCGGGCTGAAAACTGACTTATGTGGACATAAATGTTCGCAATGAACTGTCTAGAAACAGAATCTCACGAGGAAGATGGTCTTCAGTACAAAGGACACTGTGCAGGAGATTCAAGCACCAAATAAAAGGTATCTTGAGGGGCACTTAGATCCTGAAATGTTTCCATCCTTGGAATCCTGAGTACACTTACGTAATACCCAAGGTGTGCCTCCACCCATGAGCAGAGTAGAAGTGATTCTAGCTGTAAGTAGCTGGAGAACAGGCACTCTCTATCATGTTGGGTAGAAGATCAATCATCTATGGCCAGGGTTCCTCTTGGAAGCAATCCAAAATTGGGCCATCTCTGGCCTATCAAGTGAATTAGAACAAGGGATTGCCCTTTTTCCAATCCCATCTTTTCAGTGTGACCCAAACTAGATTTTTCTGAACTCCGACGGACTTTAAATGGGTCTGTTCCCCAAGGTCTGGCCTTAGTATCCCAGTGGTGAGGGTAGGGTAGGGTTGGGAAGTGACACTTGCCTCTAGTTACTCTCCTTTAGTTGCCACAATGAGGCTCTTAGCTTCCCTGGGGAGCCTATGTGGATGCCTCTTCTTTCTCAACACGGGGTCCCATGGAGTCAGGGTACACCCACACTGGGCCTGGGAACCTTCCTTCCCAGAGCCTGTGCACCTTCAGATGAGCAGGTTCCAGGTTCTTCTTGAAAGTCAAAGACCCTGCTGCCTCAGGATTTGGCTGGAACTACCAGAATCTTCCACCAGGAAGTCGGGTGTACGCTGGTTCCATGGTGGGCAAAGGGCAGGGAGGAAGTGTAAGTGGGCTCTTTCAGGGTCACATGACAGGGGATGAAGAGGTGGCTTCACTTACATTTTGTTTATTTTCCATGGACTAGACTCTAGCCGTTTTCACTTGAAAGTCTCTAAGGAAAACACAGCAGGGGCCACAGCAATAAAATGGTGTCCTGAAAAATTACAGAGCGCAGACTCCTCATACAGACTTACCTCTGACCCGTCGCAACGGAGCACGGAAGCAACTCTACCTACCCACACATCCTACCCACATCTACCAGTTTGAAAACCCTAAGTATCAACTCTGTTTGGCTCCATCAAAACCAGGAAAATGGGTCTCTGTCCCCCCCTCTGTCTCTCTCTCTGTCTCTCTCTCTGACATCCCTGGGGCCTGTGATGTCCGTGGAGCCCCATGTGAGTTTGGCTAGAACCTTGTTACATGCTTTTCTGCATTGAGAGTATTCTCTGTGTGTCTTGGCAATGGAGCAGGAATTTCTGCAGAAGGGAGTTAAACCTCTGTTGCTCACTAGCTTTTGTCCCAGATGAAAGTCTCCGGGCTATCTGCTGCTTGTTAGGGTCACCCAACAACAGCTTTTCGGGGTGAGGGCAGAACTCCACCAAGCCCATTAAACCATCTGTCTGCAGCTCTAGCTTAGAAAAAGGATCACAAATGATAATGAAGCCACTAGCCGGATACAGCCTGGGAATCGATGGAAGATTTAACTTGTCCAGTTTGTCCTCTGGACAGAGCAGGATGCTCATCCAGGGATGCAGAAATGTAGGATCTTTGAGAAGAAGTGAAGTTATGCAGTCACCTACCCGAATGCTTGTACCAAATGGGCAGATCATTTGGGCTGTAATGGTAGATGCTAAACCGCAAGAAGGAAGAAGTTATATTTAAAGGAGTATTCAAATTGAGAAGTTATTTTAAACACGGGGTAATTTTAAAACATGAAAATAAGTTATGACTTGTGCAAGCTAACTGTAGCCTCCACTTATGTTGAAAGGAAAACAGGGGTTAGCAATAATTGCGGATGACGGCACCCTTCTGACGCTCCCTATGGGGTTGGGCACTATTTTGCGTGTAATATTTTAACCCTCCCAGCAGCTCTGTCAGGTTTACTACATTAAGTGTCCCCATTTTATAGATGAGCATGTTAAGGCGGAAAGTAGTTAAGTAGCTAGTCGGAGGCCACGTAGTTAATAAATGGGCTGAAAGCCAAGTGGCTCTCCTCTAGAACGCTTCTGTGGACCACTACTGCGAGCTGCTTCTCCTAAGTTTCCTAGAGATATATCTCCTGTCTTTGGGGATAGGGTGGAAAACAGCAGGCTACACACTGAAGGAAGAGATGATCCCGAGGCATATTCATTTGTTCATAACGTCATTCATTTCAACATGGTACTCACACAGGCACTGGGAGATGGGCCTTGTAGTGGTCTCGAGGAGGCAGACTTTTCTAGCCTTTGTTCTCTTTCTGAAGCTTCATATGATCTCCCTTCGTGTTCTAGCAAATCTTTTCCACAAAATGAAGAAAAGCGTCGTGTCAGGAAAGCAATAATGAGTGTGTGAGTCCATCACGCTTCTGGCATCCATTCCCCGCTTAGGACCTTCTCGGACGTGTGCTGACACCGACACCGCCTGAGAGGCTCCGGGGCTGACTGTGCACATCTCCCCCCAGATCCATGGCCAGTGAATGGGTCATGCATGAGAGGATTGTTTGCGTTATAAAGTCAGCAGGTATGCAACTCAAAACTGTGTGTGTGTGCATGTGTGTGCATATGTGTATGTGTGTGTGTGTTCAGTCTTTCAATGCCAGCTTACCAG
This sequence comes from Cricetomys ansorgei, assembly GCA_026225945.1. Classification (NCBI taxonomy): domain Eukaryota; kingdom Metazoa; phylum Chordata; class Mammalia; order Rodentia; family Nesomyidae; genus Cricetomys; species Cricetomys ansorgei. The sequence goes on from JAMJFZ010001089.1 coordinate 9,430,249, forward strand.
TCTGTCACTGTACACTCCACAGGCCGCCTCCCCAAGAGGCACAGTGACAAGCCTCATGCCATTCTGCTTTCTCCAGTAACTGCATTTAGGATAATGCAGAGTACACACTTGTCTTCCTTCATGTTTCCCTCCAGGGCCATTATCATCTGTCAAGCAGAACTTTCATTAGGAACATTTTCACTCTAAAGAGGCACTAAACCACCAGAGTCGCCTGACTCACGACTTCCTGTGTCACAGGCACAGACACAGCGTTTCTCACATCTGCTGACTCTCTCCCCAAGTCCCCAGCTCACATACACACACAGCCCATCGCAGCACAGTTGAATTCTCTATTCCTGGTATCAGCTACGGTTGTGGTTAGATCAGCATTTGAACTCCGGCTTTTACCCTGTAGAATTCCCATTGAGACTCAGCTTCATCATCTGTAAACTGAGGATTAGGATATGATTAAATAAAGCTCATGGAGTCAACTTGATGAAACCACTTTAAAAAGTGTTTAACGCATATAGCACCCATCTGGCATGGATGGACAATTTGATGTGCTTAGCCGCTTCATCGGTGACTTTGCCTGTGGTTCTGACCCAGCAGAAGCAACTCGAGGAAGGAATTGCTTATGCTCATGGTTCAAAGGGACACAGTCCATCACAGTCAGGGAGGTGTGGTGATGGGAGCTCCATTAGTGTCAATGGGAGCTTGTTGCATGACTTGTTCCTCACATCTTAGCAGATCAGGCAGCAGAGAACTCGGCAAGAAGCAGGGCCAGGCTATCTTTCTCCCAGGTGACCCACTTCCTCTACCTAACCCTCCTCCCCCCCCCCCCGCACTAAAATAGCACCACCTGCTGGGGAACCAAGTGTTCAAACACATGAGCCTGTGGGGTGCATTTCTCAGTGAAACAACCACACACGTTTGTGATTCAGTTGGTTGGACTCTCTCTCTCTTGCATTCCCTCTGTCTGAGGCAGGACTCGCTCGTCCACAGTGGGCCTCATTTTCCTCCCACTTGAAGTAACCCCATCACCGGCCGTGTGAAGGGCCCACTTCCAGAGCAGTGGGAAGGAAATGCAGGAGCGGTGTGGGTCTGCGATTGGTGTTGGGAATCCAGTCAGGGCCCTAAGAGCTGGACAGGATGAAACAACTACCCTGGGACTGCCAGGCAGAGGTGGGACTGCCAGGCAGAGGTGTCCGAAAAGTTCATTTATTGCAAGGGCTCAGGTGAAACATCATGACATGAGTTGGAGGACAGACAGAGAATCAAAGGTTGGTCCAAAGGTTCCAAATGAGTTTGTGGAGGCAAAGTCTTAGAGAGAAATGATCTATACTGATTTCATCCTTTGGTTCACACTTCCCCACTGTGATGGACTGTGTCTCTTGGAACTACAAGCCAAGTTAAGGAACTCCTCCCTCGAGTTGTTTCTGCCGGGTCAGAACCACAAAGTCACCAATGCAGTGGCTAAGCACATCAAGCTGCCCATTAATGCCAGATGTGTGCTACATTTCACTGGATATTGGCAATATCCCAATGTAGAGCTCTGATCAAGCCACACATGACCACATACAAGAAAGTTATTGCTGGGAGCCCATCACCATTCTGTGGTGCAGGATGTGGACTGTTGATATTTCCTAGTGGCTACCCAGGTTACCCTCCTTGGAAGACAGCCTGCAGTATAAAATATGTTCTCTAGCTTTATTCTGTTGTATCTCTTTATCATTAATGTGCATCTCATGACTTGAAATTATGTCATTAACTCATTATTTACTCTCCCACGAGAAAGGAAGTTTGAGGGTTAGGGACTTGTCTTTTTTTTTTTTTCATACTGTACAAAACACTTAATGGATATTTGTTGCATGGCCAAATGAATGACATAACCATGACATGTTATATCAACAAAGATTTAGTCTTTTCTTCCTACTTCTTGGAGGGATTTGTTTTACTGTATATTTTCTAACTTATCAATTTGATGCTTCGTGTAATAATTACGGCCCTTCCTGCCTTGTGACTATAGGCACTGACTTTATAAATACTTGCTTTGCTGCATTCCCAAGTTTTGGGTTAAAACTGTTAAATACTATTCAGTGCCAAATACTTTCAAATTTAAGTTGAGATTTCTTTTATGACCCACTATGTACTCCGAAGCATGTGTGAATGCATATGCACATATGATCCATTTACAAATAAGTAAGGAGCAGAAGCAATGAGTCAGTGGTTAAGAGTATTTGTTGCTCCTGCAGAGGAACCAGGTTCAATGCCCAGTACCCACATGGTGGCTTACTACCATCTGTAACCCCAGATCCCGAGGATTTGACTCCCTCTTCTGGCTTCCATAGTCACCAGGCACGCACATGGTACACAGACAAACAGGTAGGCAAAACACTCATACCCACAAAATAAAACAAGTAAACATAAAGAAAAACTTTTTAAAATCAAATAAAATTAAATTATTGTACTATGTCTAAATTTATTTGTGAGCTGAGACTATACTGTAATTCTAATCATTTGTTTGCCATGCTGGGGATCAAGCACAGGGCCTTAGGCATGTAAGGAATGCACCCTACCACTAACCTGTATTCCATTCCTGAGTCTTAGTCTTTTGAGACAACAGTACTTAGGGCTTTCCAACTTCCAGCGTGCATTAATATTCCATGCACTCTGGAAAGGTGTACTCTCCACCCTCAAATGGGTCCCGTTGAGCATATTTGATAACTGTGCTGCTCAAACTCGTAACCTTTCTTCTGAACGGGTTACCACTATTCTACTTTAGTCTCTAGCTCCTTGCAAGCTAGTCTTTGATGTATCCTTAGTGACCGTTCCTTTGAAAAAGGGAAGAACTATGCTTGTGTCTGCAGCTAGGACCAGTCTTCTCCCAACTTAAATGTTCATCTCCCAGTTTTTCTATGTAAACTGGACACTGTTTTTTATTTATATTTATCTGTATCTTTCTTCATCATTCCTACCTGTATCTCAGATCTTTCATTTGGCATAATTGTCCTTCTGCCTATAGGAATCTTCCAGAAGCTTCCTTAATAGCAGTCTTTCTGTGACAAACTTGTGGTTTGCCTTTGTTTTGGCCTCATTCAATTTTCTGTTCCTGCTTTTGAGGTGAGGTCTCACTATGCAGTCCTCAAATGTATAATCCATCACCTCCCAAGTGCTGAGATAACAGATACGCACAACACACCAGCTTACCCCCATTCATAAAAGGTTGTTTCACAGGATATAATATTGTGAACTGACCATTTAGATATTAGATATCTCTGACATTTTAGATATTACTCTCCTGCCTAGAAATTTTGTAGATGAAGTGTACCTATTCGGTAGCTGGAGAGATGGCTCAGTTGGCAAAGTACTTTCTGCACAAGCATGAGACCCTGAGTTTAAGCCCCAACCTCAGTGTAAAAGCCAAATGCTAGGGAACATGACTGGAATTCCAGCACTGGGATGGGAGGCAGGGACAGGAGGCTTATTGCTCAGCTAGTCTAGATGACTTGGGGAGTTCCAAGTCCAATAAGAGACCCTGTCTCAAAAAATAAAATGGAAAAGAATAAAGAATTAAAGGAAGTATTTGACACTGACCTCTGGCCTCTACACAAGGAGACACACACACACACACACACACACACACACACACACACACACACACACACACACACCCCAGAAGTAAAGCAAGACATAGATCAGTCAAATCCCCATTTTCTTAGTAGGAGTTCTGGCTCTCCTCACTGGCTTCCTTGTAAATATCTCCCTTTCTCTCTTTTTTTCCCTGTAGTTTGCCTGTGAAAACTCAAGGTGTCATTAATTTGTCCTCATCTTACTTAAACTTAAGGAACTGCCAGAGTTCCAGCATGGTTTGCATGTTTGTGAGTTGCAAACTTGTGTCCCAGAATAGTAGCTGGTGGAACCTGCAAGTGGGAGGTCCTTAGCTAAGTCTGAGGCTTTGGAGGGACCATGGAACTCCAGCCTACCTCTGGTTCCCAGTTTCAAGATAGGTTCTGTTCTTATCATATGCACTTGTGCATGAACCTCAGAGAACATGACATCCTCCCCAGAGCTGAGCTGATGCTTGATGCCGTGCCTCAACCCTCCAGTACTGTGACCTGACTCGGGTAGTTTGTTATAGGAACAGAAAGCAGATGACTTCAGAGATTTCTAAAATAAGTATTAGTGTGACTGGTTAATTCTGGAAAATTCTTGGCCATTATCTCTTTGGATTGTGCCTCTCCCCTTTCTAATTATCCCCTTCTGGTACATTTATTAGACAGTAGTTAAACCAGTGATTCCCCTGTAGTAACCACATGTGGATAGTTAGAACGTTTTCATCACTGAAGACCATTTCATCAGGCAGACCCCCAGTGCACATTTGCTTTCTCTTAACCTTTCTTTCGTATTTTCCCACTCTGTCTCATGGGACCACGCATGAATGGTTTGTTTAGGTCAGTCTTCTGGTTCTCCATTCACTGTTTCTTTATTAGTCTGTGTAATCACATAGTTGTTTTTTTTTTAAATCCATTGCATATAGAGTTTTGTTTCTAGAAATTATATTTTGAGATATATGTAAATCTAAACACAAAATATACCTGGTGGTGATACTAGTCTAGGACTTTTTTTTAAAACTATTTTCTTACTCAAGAAGATTTATCAGCCTGTACAAGTAGTGTGACTTCTGACCAAAAGCTGGGGGAGGGGGCAGGGAGAGAGCATGGCTCACGGTTACTCGTTCTCACGGGAAACTCTGTTTCTCCTTTCCCCAGCCCCTAGAGTTGTGACAGATATGTTTTCTAGCTGTCAGGTTTTCTATGTGGTGGAGTTTATTTCTCATTAATCTAGCAGTGGCTGTTGTCCCCTGGGCTCCCAGCTTAACGCATGAGTGCGGGGATGGGAGATAGATGATGTTTTTCCATGGTGTTATATTCCACACATTGGAAAAGCCCTAGATGGCACGCCCTGCTTCACATGAAGCCATCAAGGTCTCAGGTCTTCATGGTTTGACAGCAAGCTCTGAGGGAGAAAGCCAGCCTCCATACTCAGAGTGTCCCTGACTTAATTTTTAAATTGTTAAGATCTCATCCATTGTGGTAACTCATGCCTATAATCTCAATACTTGGGAGGCTGAAGTTCAAAGATTTTCATGAGTTCATGAGTTCAGTGTTTGTAGATCCAATACTTAGCACAGAGATGGATGCTCACAGCATGAAAGCTCAGTTTCCCTGGATAGAATGGTCCAAGAAGAAACAGAGACAGAACAGCCAAGACCAAAACCATAGTGTGATTGTAGCCTAAGCTTAGGCTATATAGTTTAGACCAGCCTGAGTTACAGAGTGAGACCTCACCTCCAAAATATATATATATATTTCTAACAAAAACAAGTCGAGGAGCATTATACCCAATACCTGTCATGCATGCTTCAAAAGTTTAAAAAAAGTAAGGTAAGAAATCGTCATAGGCCAGAACAGAGGAGACTAATGTACTGTAACGCTCTGATGTACTGCAGAACCTTAGACTGGATTCTGACCCAAGAAAGGACATTAACCAAGAAATTAATGAGCTCCTTGCAAAGGGTCGTGTTCAGCTAAGAGTTTGAACCAGTGTTTCCAGGTGGTTTTGACAAAGGAGCGGTGGCAATGTAAGACAATCACCTCGACAGAGAACAGCACCGGAACTTGGTACTCTTTTTTTCTTTAAAACTTATTCTCAAGTAAAAAGTTGATTGAAAAATAGAACTCTGATGACCTCTTCCTTTTATTAAGTGCGTTTCTTCATTTAGGACTGGGATGTAGCTCAGGTGGCCGAGTGCTTCCCTCCCATGCACAAAGCCTTGGTTTCGATGCCCAGCACTGCTGGGTATGGTGGCTCATGCCTGTAAACCCAACACTCTGGAGGCAGAGGTGGAGGCAAGAAATGAACCCACAGAAGGCTTGTCTACTCTGCAGCCGTGCTTGTCCACACCCACCATAGTACATTGCCTCGCTTGACAACACTGCCCTACCCCCTACGAAACTGAAGTCTTTTATGCAGAAGGGATATTTCTCATCTCTATTATGCTCCTCAGCCTTGTGTTACTATGACAAAACACCTGAGATAAGAAAAGTTAAAGGAGAAACAGTTTCTTTGGCCTCATGGTTTCAGTCTCTGCTTTGCTGATCCTGTCATTTGGGAGCTTACAGTAAGTCCACAAACCACAGTGTGTGTGTGTGTGTGTGTGTGTGTCTGTATGTGTGTGCCACACTTGAATGGGAGGTGGGAGAGGGGTGCTGGAGGAAGCTGCTTACCTGGAGGCAGCCAGTAAGCCAAGAGAAAAAGGAAAAAAACAGAACCCTGATATCTACTTCAAGAGTGTGTCCACAACAACATAACTTCCTTCCAGAAGGCCCAAGCTCCTAAAGGTTCCACCACCTCCTAACAGTGCCACACCTAGGGATCAAGACTTCAAAATACAGGTGTTTGGAGAGGGGAGATCCAAATAATGTTTGTAGACCCAATACTTAGCAGAGATGGATGCTCACAGCATGAAAGCTCAGTTTCCCTGGATAGAATGGTCCAAGAAGAAACAGAGACATAACAGCCAAGACCAAAACCATAGTGTGATTGTAGCCTAAGCTTAGAAAGGTACATCATCATCTTCTCAACATTCGGGCAGGGAGGGGTCTATAGAGAAAGGGACTGTGAATTTGATTGGCCAGGACACTTGTTGCAGGACATGGCTGTGAGCAGAGTCGGGGGAACCCATGAATGTCTCTTACAAGGCAAAAGAGCTTACAGATGCCATTAAGGATCCTCAGTTGACTTCAAGTTCATGAAGGACTTCGAATCAGAATTAGCTAAGTTAGCCCATGTTCCTGTTCCACAACAATGGTACAATAGCAAATGATTATTCCTTTGTGGCACTAACTTCTGCAGTAATTTGTGTTTGGTAACAGATGTCTGATGCGTATTTAGCTCTGAGGGATGAGAGAAGGGTGAGTGTGTGCGTGTGTGTGTGTGTGTGTGTGTGTGTGTGTGTGTGTGTGTGTGTATGTGTGTGTGTACCTTAAAGTGAGTACAAAGACAGGAGCTAAGATGTCATATTTCAGAAAAGACAGTCAATACATAGTATATGAATTGAACATTGGAATATAAGAGCATAAACTTATTTCCTGAGAGGCAGAACCCATATTTGAAAGATGAGACAGTGTTTGCTTTGTACCAAATATGCAGAGTCGAGTGTACAGAGTTGGACTCTTGTTAGTAACACTAGGAGATACAGCTGACATTTAAATCCTATCCATGTATTTATTAGAAAATAAATGTGTTGAAAAGCCACCTTCATGAACCTCCTGTCAGGGTCTAGTATCAGAGACCATCTTGCTTCGTTACAAGCAAAATTCTAACCCTTTGATTCAGCAAAAGGACTGTAAAAGAGGGAGATTCTGAGATGACAGAAGAACCTACATGGATCGCTTCTTAGGTAGGGAAGTCTGATGGCTTCTCAGAGCTAGATGATTCATCCAGTGAGGTCCGTGAGAGCTACAGCAACATGAAAAGGATTCCAGAGTCGGATTAAGGAGTAGGTTCTTTACGCTGAAAAGAAAACTGGTTTCATAGAGGACCAGATGTTAGATGAGGTATTCATCACTCCAGGGCCCTGGGGAAGATGTTCATCTATCAAATCAGATAGCTGCTTCTGTAAGGGCTATCTGAAGGAGAGTTCTATAGAAATCCTTAGCTGCTTTTTTGTTTTGGTTTGGTTTGGTTTTGGTTTTTGAAGACAGGGTTTCTCTGTTGTAACTCTGGTTATCCTGGTACTCACTCTGTAGACCAGGCTGGCCTTGAACTCACAGAAAGATACACCTGCCTCTGCCTCCCAATTGCTGGGGTAAAAGGCATGTGTCACCACCCAGCTCCTTAGCTGTTTTTAACATGCTGATTGGGAGAAAGACTGACAGGTTACTGAAAGGTCCTTGTAGATTATTTTCTGTGCAGTAGGTGGTGTCAATTCACTTCCTGTGCTGACCAGATTACTAGAAGAAATTCACGCTCAAGTAAACATTATTTTTGTCATTATAAAATTCACTACAACTTTGGCATATTGTACTATAGTAGGCTTGGAACTTTCAATTGTCGTAACCATAGATTTGGCTGATAAATACCGAGAAGTCTTCTGAACTGCTCTTCTGAATTGTTGCCAGATTCCCATGAGATGAATCACCAGCATTGTGAGATTCTAGTGTGGGGAATGTACGATTCCAGGATTGCCAAATGATGATGATGATGATGATGATGATGATGATGATGATGATGATGACAATGACGGTGATGAAGACGGTGGTGATGATGATGATGGTGATGGTGGTAGTGGTGGTGATGATGATTATTGTGATGATGATTATGATGGTGATGATGGTGGTGATGATGATGATGGTGATGATGGTGATGATGATGGTGGTGATGATGATGGTGGTGATGATGGTGATGATGGTGGTGATGATGATGGTGATAATGATGGTGATGATTGTCATCTTTGAAAATCTTGCATCCTTCTAGAGAAGCTTCTCCTAGAAGCTCACAGTAATCTGTCAAGAGCAGTTGCTGCAACTCTGCCCCAGTCTTTGAAAGACCATCTTATCAGGAAATGAGAATAACAGGATGGAAATTCTGTAGACTTATCCCTTCCAGCGGGTGGCCCCATCATTCTCCATTGTCAGAAGCTGAGCAGACAAGGGAGTGGCATGCAACCACCCATACAGAAGGAGGAAGGAAGCTTCTGGTTGATGTCTTTGGATTTCTTCACCAGATCTTGGCCTTCTCTTGCCATGTTTTCAGTCTCTGGTCACATGTTAGTAGCCACCCCTCCCCCCTCACTTGCCTCATTAGATCCTGATTTTTCTGCCTAAGTGTGAGGCAAAGTGTCCAGCTATCCTGAAGGGTCTGGCAATTCTATTTCGAGCCCTCTGACCCTGCTTCCTTCTTCCCCATGCCTTCCTAACTTTCCCCTTCTCTTACTGTCTCATTTTCTTGCTTTTTCTGGTACCAGACAAAGAACATCAAACTGTGTAAGTGCAGTTATAACACATGGAAACCCCCTTCTTACAACTCAATGTGAGACATGTGTCCTTTGACTCCAGGGATTATTTTATTATTCATGATGACCTATCTTAGCAAGCCATGCTGGAGCACACATTCCTCCCTTTCAAACTGTGTTAACCCGCCTCACCTCCTCTACGCTTGCATTTGTTACCATCTACAGAATAGTTTTTGATAAGAACTGTAGCTCCCTAAAAATCCCTGGACTCCTGGGTGTCTGGCTACATATTGGCTCTCAGATTACTCTGGAGCATTAAGAAACTGGGAAGCTACATTGCTGCCATTGATCAGCCCCGTGGTGTAATGGCCAGGACCTCTGGCTCGGGGAACTCCTCTTCCAGTACTCAAAAACCAGCACTGCTGTGTTGTATTAGTTACTTTGATATCACAGTAACAAAATACCTAACAGGAGCAAATCAAAGGCTGGAGGCTTTATTCTGACTCACAGTTCAAGGGATATGGTCCATCCTGATGGAGGAAGTCTGGCAGTAGGAGCAGCTCCCAGCTGTGAAAATGGGAGCATGAGGTGCCTGGTTATACAATGTGGACTGTCAGGAAGCAGAGAGAAAGCTTAGGCTGAAATCAAGGAAAGGCGAAAACCCACTCCCTAGAACTAGATCATTACCTCCCAATGACTCAGTACCTACCCTTGCAAAAATAGTTCCACTAACTAGTGACAACTTGTTTAGACATGTGAGTCTGTGGAGGACATTTTATGTTCAAACCAAAACTATATATGTATATATCATGATTTATCCCAGAGCCTGCTCTAAACCATGGGCACGTGTCTCCTACATGTCTGCACCAGCAAGTTGCTGACCAGTTTCCATAGGACCAGAAAATGCTCTTGACATAATTACAATTTCCATTGTTGTGATAAAACTCCATGATCAAAATCAAGTCAGGGAGGGGAGTATTTCATCTAATAGACCATCATTCAGAAAAATCAGGGCAGGAAATTAAGGCAGAAACTTAGAAGACAGAAACTGATGAAGAGGAAAAGTGCTGCTTACAGGTTTACTCCTTATGACCTATTTTGTCATACACCACAGGACTGCCTGCCTAGGGGTAGCAGTGCCCCCCAGTAAGTAGAGCCGTCCCACATCAATTAAGAAATACACTATAGACTCTCCTATAGGCAAATCTTATGGAAGCATTTTCTCAATTGAGAGTCACTCTTCCTGATAACTCTAGCTTGTATCAAGTTGACATAAAACTAACACACATCTCACAGAGAGGCTGATAATTGGCCAGCAGCTCCGGCATGCGTGTACACACACGTACAGAGGGTCAGGGAGGGGGAAGCGAGATAACTGTTTTCTCTTGCGAATATCCATCTGCACATGGGTTTCTTTGGTAAATGCCAGTTTCCTAGATACAATCTAGATATTCAGATTTGATACGTTGGCACAGACGGGGCGCCCCAGCTCTGCATCAGTTATAGACTGCGACGGATATTGTAATTGGTCCCAGTAGATATGTGTGCCATTCAATAACAATGATGGATGATTTTTGTCTCTCTCCTTCATCTCTCCACCCCTGTCTCCCACGCACCCCTTTTATCAGAATAGTTAGGGATGGCTTGCTTAGCCACCCTCCATATCACTACCCCGCCATGTAAGATGAAAAGCCCAGATGTGTGTGACCCATCTGCAGTGTGTGTCACGGTTTTAGCATCTTCCTTATTTAGAGCTAGGAGAAAGAGACTCATTAGAGAGAGAGGAAGCCCAAAATGAAATTAGGAAACATTTGATAGGACCATTATCCCTGCACAATGCAGGCAATGAGGGAAACGCCGGAGTTGGCTGCAAACCCTAAACGTGTGCTGCGGCCCCCGTGGCTTGCACATCCCTCATCCCTCCAGCGCTGACCAGGAACGGGAGCCTGACAGCGACCGGCCTACGCAGAAGCTCAACATCATTAGGACATACCAGTTCTCTTTTCCCTTATGGCTTTCCTCTGGCTTTTGAAGTCTGTGGCAATTGGAACAGTCCAGGCCTTTGTTTATCTCAGTTCTTCTTCTTTGCTGCCTTCGCAGAAGCATTTGTGAGAACCAGGGGTGGGTAAAAGTCTGCTCACAACATCGACCTCTGGACAACAGGCCTTCTCCTCAGCTTCCCACCACACAAGGGCAGAGGCTTGCTACCCAGAACCTATGCCAAGGGCTCCATGCCATTCTTGAACTCCTCCTCCTCCTCCTCCTCCTCCTCCTCCTCCTTCCTCCTTCTCTCTCTCTCTCTCTCTCTCTCTCTCTCTCTCTCTCCCTTTCTCTCTCCTCTTTCTGTCTCAGCTTCTTTATTGAGTAGAGGTGAAGGTCAGACATAGATAGGCTCCCAAAGTGAATCGCTAATGGTATATGTTGAGCTCTGGGAGACCATTTGGATCAAAAAAAAAAAATCCAGTTCTGTCTTTAAGCACATGATCAGAATGGCATAGAAGCTGGCTCCATACTAGACAAGCGGAAATGAGGCACGAGGTGACCGTGTCCAGGGACTGGATCTAAGAGGGAAAAGAATGTGTTTTGCAGAATAAAAAAACTCCAGCCCTGGCTCGGTCACTGGCTGTGAGCCATTCAGACACTTAATCTCACTTGTAACAGGATTCAGAATGGTTGTTTTACCTCCTCGAAAGGGTGTTGCAAAAAGTATAATATGAGGATGGTTATTAAAGTGACCTGGACAATTAAAGCATCATATAAGAGAAAAGTGTGAGTTTTATTACTATCCGGTCCCACAGCGAGTTCACTGCCGTTTGTGGGGGCTAGAATTCATTCCCCATCTGTCGTTAAATCCACGCTGTTTCATCTGCTTCAATGGCATTAGAGACTTGCTATTCTCAAAAGACATGGAAAATCCATCTCTTGGTCCAGGTTTAGAGCAACATTTAGTACCGAGCACATGAACTTTAACAAAGCAATGGACCAAAGCCCACCACATCAGCACTGATGGCTACAAGCCCACCATCTGCACAGGGTGGGCACTCAGTATCTGTTCACTGGATGAATTAACTAAGGAAAATGTCTTACAGAGAAATCATATTAAAAATTAAACTGGGGACTGGAAAGATGGCTCCTCAGTTAAAGAGCACTGGCTGTTCTTTCAGAGGACCTGGATTCAATCCCCAGAATCCACATGGTGGCTCACAACCCTCTGTAACTCCAGTCCCAGGGGACCTGATGGCCTCCTCTTCCGGCCTTGGTAAGCACCAGGCATGCACATGGTGCACAGACAAATATGTAGGCAAAACACTCACACACATTTGAAAAAAAAGAAAAGGAAGAAAAAAAGCTTAATCCGCAGATGCAGTATTACTGAATGCCCACTGTGTTCATGCCTGTGGTTTAAACTCAAATGACGAGTTGAATCAGAATTCTCTTATGCACATGTGAGACACCTAAAGTTTTTCTTTATGGAGAGGTTTGGTACACAAGCACAGAAAAGTTTATTACTTTTTATTAAAGTGCACCCTAACTAAACTCATCTAAGTCAGTTCTAGTAAGTTTATCCCCCAACTCTCAAAAGGAGGAAAAGATGAGAATAGTGTAAAGAAGCAGATGGAAATGAGTAACAATGGTAGCAGGCAGGAGAGTGTCAGATGGAGCAGCAGGAAAACTGAGAGATTCTCGGAAGAATGGTGAGTTCGGGGCTGGCAAGACAGCTCAGAGGGTGAAGGCACTTGTCATGCAAACCTAGATACCTGAGTTAGGCTTCCAGAACTGGTGTAAAGGTGGACAGAGAGCAAACTCCATAAAGTTGTCCTCTGACGTCCGCACAGCATGACACAGGTATGTACACACACGCACACGCACTAATATGCTATGTGCACATATGATAATAATAAATAATATGCTTTAAGTGAATGGAGAGTCTGAGGTAAAAAGAAGTCTATACATTTCCATGAATTTGGGGACATAATTATTTTGGGTTTCTTTGAAACTGCTGTGACATAAGAAGCTGTCCTCTCGTTACTGTGTCTGTCTTGATACTACTAAGAATAACTTTTGCTGAACGACTCACTAGATTTTCTTTAAAAGGTAGAAAATGTTATATATATATATATATATATATATATATATATATATATATATATATTAGTGTAATCAAATGTTAAATGGAGAGGCAAGCAAACAGGGTATATTGTGCGTGTTTTCTGCCGTCTTTTTACATCTATCTTGTGGGTATACTAGCTTATTTTCCATCCTTGTCACAAAATACTTGAATAAGTCCATTTATGAGAGAAAAGGTTGATTTGTTGACTCATAGTTATGGAAGTTTTGCTCCATCATCAACTGGCTCCGTTGCTTTGGGCCCTGGGGCAAGCACATCAAGGTGGAGCACAACAGCTCAGCTCCTGCCTCAGATGCCAGAGGGAGGGGAAGACGAAGAGACCTGTGTCAGTTTAAAGGGTGCACCCCATGACCAAACACTTCCTGCAGGGCCAGTTCTTAGTATCCAGTCCCTCCCAATAGTGTCTGGGGAACAAGCCTTTACCTCGTGCGCTTTCTAAGGGACATTCCAGATCCAAACTTTAGTAGTAAATGCAATAACCAGAGACCTCTCTGTGAATTTGCCTGGTTCTCCTCTGCATTGTCTCAGGGTCATAAGCCAGGGATAAGTTCTGCCCACCTTCTGCCCGCAGAGGATGCTGACCAATGCATCAAAGACAAACACACACACACACACACACACACACACACACACACACACACACACACCACACTCTCCCACTACTATGATGCTCCAAAATCCTCTTTATGTGATCTGTCTGACTTAACTCCGCCTGAAGAAGAGGAGCTGGGAAGAGAGACACAAAAGTTTGTGTAATGTATGTATGCCCAGATATTTTCCTACAGAATATGTGCCTTGGTACCCTCTCTCACATCTTGCTTTGCTCTCTGACAGCTATTACTTTGCTGCCTCAGTACAAACTTCCAATTTAACACTTGATTACCCTGGAGAACTCCCACACGGAATAATATTAACGGAGAGGTGGGGGTAGGTTTTTCCATGGGGTGACCACTCAGCATGCACAGTTACCCATCCAACACGAGGGATACCTTTAACAGTTCTTATTTGGAAATATTTGGGTTTTTTTTGATGAGATGTTTTCAATTTAAATCCAGATGTTTGAGATCCGGGATGAAGCCAAAAACTGGGAAAATAAATTATAGTACAGCAAATGAGCCCTGGTTTTGATGTCTCTATTAAGATGCAATCTGACAGCACGTGGAATTGAATATCAGAAATTCTGGATCTTGGTCTAGATGTAGACACTAAAATTTTCTGTAGCTGGGAGGAGCTATTTACACCTCTGAACTCATTTTCTCCGCAACCAAAAAGAGGTTTATCTATTGTATTCTGAGAAACCGATAAGGTAAGTGGCTACTCCTATTGTGGAAAAGCTCATATTTTGTTTGGCATACAAACAACAGAAAAATGTAGTTTCCACCAAGGAACTATGTTGGCTTTATAGCATGTCCAAATGTCATTTAATACCTCATTTGAAAATGGAATCTACAGAGCCGGGCATGGTGGCTCAACCTCGTCACCCCAGCACTCAGGATGCAGGTGGATCAGAAGTTCAAGGCCAGCCTTAAGAATTTCAGGTCTTCAATGTAAATATGAACTACTTTTGACCCTATCTTTAAAAAAAATTTTTTTTAATCGATAGCATGTGGGAGCCTGAAGCAGGAAAAATCTCATGTTGAAGGCCAGCCTGAGAAACACAGTAAAACCCTGTATCTAATGAAAATAAAAAAGGTGGGGGGAGGTCTAGGCTGGGATGCAGCTCAGTGATGGAGTTCTTGCAAAGTCTAGCTCTCCTTCAGGCTCTCCTTAGTACGTTGTATCCAGTAAATAGATGCAGAAGAAATAGTGTTCATTTCATTGTACAACTGAAGCATTAAAGGCAATGGCTTCCTCCTTGCTCTCCCCATCGCTTCTTTGAAGGAGCCACGTTGTGAGGGCGCTCAAACAGCCCTAGGCACTGAGACCACTTCCCAGTAGCCGCTCCAAACTGAAGCTCCCTGCAGACCACCATCCAGTAGTGAGCTATCCTAGAAGCAGATTCTCCAGGGCCAGTCGGACCTGCGGATCGCTAACACTGACATCTACAGTATGTCTGCCCCCTCCTAAGAGACTCTGAGTCAGAAATCCCAGCTAAACTGCTCACCTACACCTGGCCCATAGCAATGGCGACTGCCCGCTGTGCGGGTCCAGTACATTGTAGTGTAAGTTATTATCTGAGATAACATAGAATTGGGTTCTGTGTGAGAGAGAGAGAGAGACAGAGAGAGAGCATACACGTGCACATGCGTAAAAACCTCACATTTGAATAGGAAGAATTGTTTCCAGATTTTGAAATCCTACTTAAAAAACAGCTCCTTAATCCTGCCCATTAAACCCATAGCTCACCGAAGTTACCATATAGACAAACAGACACATGTGCTATTTTTGAATGCATAGGGTAAGCACAGCGTCTTATTACGCTACCCTAACTGTCACTAATAAACTTAACAGCGCATCTGGGGTTACTTCTGGGTGCTTCCAGCATTAGCTCACTTCTTATAATGTCATCAATTTACTTTTTATTTGTTTAGGAACTTGTGT
This sequence comes from Cricetomys ansorgei, assembly GCA_026225945.1. NCBI lineage: Eukaryota > Metazoa > Chordata > Mammalia > Rodentia > Nesomyidae > Cricetomys > Cricetomys ansorgei. The sequence continues at coordinate 9,445,914 of JAMJFZ010001089.1, forward strand.
TTTAAAAGGAGAGCAGCTGCGTGTTTATTATGAAGATGAAATTTATCTTTCATGAGAATGAGATAAAGGAAATTGCACCTAGGATATTAAACAATACTCACCCAACAGAGGCCGTGATGACTTCACACAAAGTTTACATCTACCTGAATTGAATCCCCCCCAGTGGTCTTGTAGAGTGGGAGGGAGGGAACAGGATGTTTTTTGAATATGTGATGGGGGAAAAATTAAGTTTCTCTTAATTCGAGAACTTCTAGAACTCAGCCTATCTTTGAGTCTCCAAAGATGATACTCCAGTCTCCCCCCTTCCCTTTCCTGCTAGAGATGGAAAAGGCTTTCTGGAAAGGGCTCAGAGGGAATGCAAGCTGGGATGAAAGACTCCAGCTGCAGTTAGAAAGGTGTGCAGGTGAGAGGAACATGAGAGCCGTTCTGGGGTATGAATGAGCAGGGAGTGCTATGAGAGTTTGCAAGTGTGAGTGTGTGTGTGTGTGTGTGTGTACGCACATGTGCATACGCATGTGGAATCCAGAGGTTGACTTTGGGTGTCTTCCTGAGTCACTCTCCACCTTTAAAAAATATTCTATTAATTCTTCGGGAGTTTAACAGTGCATTTGGTCATATGGCTCTCTACCTTGTCTCAGTGCAGGGTGCCCCCCACCTCAGCCCCTCTCCCTCTCCTCTCTCTCTCTCTCCCTCCCTCCCTCTCTCCCTCCCTCTCCCTCTCCTCTCTCTCTCTCTCTCCCTCCCTCTCCCTCTCCCTCTCTCTCTCTCTGAAACTAGAGCACACTTTCTGGGATCTGCTAGCTCACTGATCCTCAGCACTGGGGTTACAGGTGCACACCACTTTTCCCGTGGTCCTGAGAATCCCAAGGTCCCCACATTTGTTCGGAAGCGCTTCACTAATCTCAGCGCAGGAAGAGGGGAATAGAGGAGAATGTATTTACATTGCTTTTGACTGAGCTGGAGAGGTAGGAAATAAGTAGAGGCCATGTTCATTAGTTTGACTTTTGTACCCTCCTTTTCCAACACATCGCTCTTAAACTCCTGAGCCCGGGTTCAGATAGTAAAATAAAAATGATCTTCAAAGAGTCCGGATCTCCTAATTAAATCAAACACTTTCTCCAGTTTATCAAACTTCACCCTTGTCCTTCATTCAGACAAGCGAATAGCAACTAATCATGCAGTGGCATTGGAGCCTGGGAAAGAACTTGGCTTTAAAGTGTGAAAAAATGTCATTCCCATATTCAGCTGGAGTTCAAGACCTGATTTTAGTCTCCTCTGGGTCAGGCTGCTGCCAAGTTTGAAATAAACAACCTGGATGGAGTCTTTAATGACGCAGACACAAAGCCAACATTGTTCTGAGCTAGCCCCATAACAAATGGCAATGCCTGCCTTCAAATGAGAATGAAACCCGTCTCCGACTGTACGTTTTTACCTAGGGTTGAGCCAAAGGCTTTATTTTGTTTTCCTCTGTCGTTATTCCTTTGTCTTAGGAATAAGGCTTTTTGCGTAGGGATCCAGAGAGTCTGTGCCAGAAAGCCTTTGTACCTCTTGAGGAGAGAAGGGCATTTGAGCGAGATTCCCAACATTAGGGGCAAAGAACTGTGAGCAGGCTTTTGGTGCTCCGGGCTGTGCGGCACCATGGGTGTGCTGTGCACTGTGCCTTTTAATACAAAGTAAAACACACCTTGGGGAATTCATTAACCTTAGGAGACTCTGTGCTCAGCTGCTTCTATCGTTAGAGCTGCTCCCACTGCCTTAGAATAGTGAATAGCACTGAAATAGAAAGTAGAACATAGGTCTCTCTCTCTCTCTCTCTCTCTCTCTCTCTCTCTCTCTCTCTCTCTCTCTCTCTCCCCACTCCATGTTGTGTTGTGTTTGTGTCGGGTGTGTGTGTGTGTGTGTGTGTGTGTGTGTGTGTGTGTGTGTGTGTGTTGAACCATGTAGCCCAGGCTAGCCTCAAACTCACTATGCTGTTATCAAAGTTGTTATTCTCTGAGCCTGAGCCTGGAAGCCCTAACAAGCTATGCCAGGCCACCCATCCTCAACAGGCAAATTAAACAGACAAGTTAACAGTGAAAGGTAGAGAAAGGAGATTTGAATAATACGGCTACATTAGGAAGAAGAACAAATAAAGAGGTCCAATGACACTGCCCCCCAACATCAACTCCATCTTCAGGGTCCTGACATGAGATGTAGCTTTACACAGAGGGCAGGAGGTACATGTAGCTAGCTGCATAATCCTGGTCAAGGTATGGTCCGCCCATCACTGACCGGTCATTGTGTTGGCTCCAGTCTCTCCTGCAAGGTGGTCTGATGATTTGTGAGAACTGTGTAGAATCTCTTCGTTCCTCTTACTGGCACAGAAGCTTCAATCGATCTTTCCCCCCCCCCCCCCCAGCTTTGAATTCCTGGGGAAATTGCACTTTCTTTGTGTCTGCTGTTTTAATAGTTTGATAGTCAAGCGGGAAGGAGACCAGGTATCTCTTTAGAATACCTTCATTCCTGCTAGGATGGTTACAATTCTGCCTCCACATTCCACACCCTGGCACAATATCCGGCAAGCATTTCTCTGGTTCAAGCTGACTCCTCCCTGTGTCTTACTGTTCTAAGATGCCATTCTTCCTGGTTTTCTTCTTCATTAGATGCCTTTGTTCAGACTCTTCCTGACTTTCTGTACTCAAGCTCAACTATGAGGGCTTGGTTGGGGTGGTCATCTATGACTATGCTTTGCTCTCTCTGCCTGTGGGGTATCATCCAGTCATCACGTGTATTTTGATGATGCCAGAATTTGTATATATGATCCTCATTTTTTTTCTTTGAACTAGGCATTTGCATATCCAGCTGCCTTCTAAGAGTATGGCCAGTTGGCTATCCAGAAGTTAGCACAAATTATACCTCTAAGAGGTACCCTTGATTTGGTCCCCAAATCTACTCCTCTACCCCTATTGCCCTCCTAAAGAAATGCTTCCTTTGCCAACTCAATTTGTCAACTGAAGATCAGAAGTTAATTGAACTCATCTCTTCCCCATTCATTTCTAGTACTTTCCATCTTGGCTTCAGTACGGTCCTCCAGGTCATCATATGTATGGTCTGATTGCCCTGCATAGTCCCCTACTAGTGTCTCCATGTGTGGTATGAGACTGTTTTCATAGCAATTGGAGTTATCTCTTCATTTCATGTTATTACATCATAGTTCTTCTTGATCATTAACCCCTGCTGCATTTTGGATAAAAACCAAACTCCCTACCACATCTACAAGCTCCTAAACAATCTATCCCCATGTGACTTACAACCTTATTTCCATTTTGCAACTCTCTCACTTCTGCCCACTTCTGCCATAATATATTTCTATGAGGAAAGGGAAGCCATAACACCTTCTACCCCATGCAGAACAGTGGAAACAGCCCTGTCCTAGGAAATGCAGGTCATGGACCTACTGGGAGACCATGGCAGGGATTCAGTGTGGATGCTGAGAAGAGGAGGCAGATCCAACACACAGAGTCGGGCTCAAGCTCAGCTAAGCACCAGTAAGTGAGGCATCAGGAGATGCTGTGGCAGCCATAAAGAGGCCTGGGACCAGGGTTGGGTCCAGACTGCTACCGAAGGCACAAGGCTTTCATCTAGGGTGATCTTAAAGCATCTGTGGGAATGTGACCTCATCACTCAACGGTGAGCACTTAGGACGTGTCGCTTTTTGCTCCAGTGAGTGAGATATAGCTCTGTCCTTAATTGCTATTCAACCTAATGAGAGATAGACAGAGAATTGCCACTAGGTTTGATAAGCGCTACTGGCAGAACATCTTTGGGAAGAAGCATGGCACAAGTCCATCGGTGAGGAAGATATCCCAGGTGGTAGCACGAAGCAGAAAGGGCAGGCACAGGGTTACACCTCTGTAAATGGTCATGGTCCCTGTCTTACTCACTGTTCTTTTGCTGTGAACAAACGTCATGACCAAGGTAACTGTTATTTAAATAAAATAAAAAAAAAAAAGAAGCATTTGATTGGGGTCTTGCTTACAGTTTCAGAGAGTTAGTCAATTATCATCATGATGGGGAGCAGTAGCTGAGAGTTCTACATCCTGATCCACAGACAGCAGATGAGAGAGAGGAGAGGGGGGGGGCATGCTTTTGAGACCTCAAAGCTCACCCCTAGTGACATACCTCCTTATCCTTCAGATCCTCCTCAAACCCAAAGCTATTTGCAGGGCAATGAAGGAGAGCCCATCCTTGCTGGATAATTCATGCTCTTAATTTCAAAGTGCCACAGAAAAACACGCATTTGCGATCTGCAGAAGGAACTAAAACCCTAGTCGCTGACATTCTAGTTGAACAACGTATTTTCAGTGTCATGCCAACATTAATAGCATTGCTGTCTTTTTTAAAAATATATTTCTTCATTTGAATCCCTGGGAAAGAACGCCACAAATGGAAAGCAATGGGAACGTCTTTACTATTATCGCATAAACGGCCATTGCTGAGTACAGGTGGTGCCATTAGGCGGCAGGTTTCTACTTTCTCCCCGTGGTCCACAAGACACATTTGATTCCTACACCCTTCCCTTCTTCTGAATAACTTAGGAAAGAAACTCTTCAGTTTGTGGGGATCAAAGCAGCACCCAAGATATAGCAGTGGGCATTTGCCTAACTAACACCTGTTCCCTCTGCCCCATCCCAAAGCCCTTCACAGAGTAAACTTTCCAAGAGGCAGGCGATCACCCCAGCACAGCGAGCGCTTGCTAATGGTAAGGAGTGCAATTGGATTAGTTCTCTGGAGGCAGGAATCAATAGCCCGGAGTATGTGGAGCCGATTAGACCTTGCTAATTAGAGCTCTCAGACATTAATCAAACACCACGTATGGGGCTAATCAACCGACGTAGGAAGCAGAAAAAGTCAATAACGTCCCAAGTCTCTCCTTGAATTTTCCAACCTGGTTGACCTTGAAATCCAGCCTAGAGGCAGCAATCCCTGTGGTTCGCCTGCATGTAGTATGCTGTGGCACTGTGCTGTTTCGTGGGCACAAGAGGCTGATGTGATGTCATCAGGACCCTTCTTAAATAAGCTCAAGCCCCTTTCTACAGCCCTGTCACTTTTCACTGAAGGGCAGCAGGGCTATGGGTCAGCTACAGGTTGGTCCCAAAGAGGCTGGCTGAAGCCCTGAGGGCAGGAACTGTAAATAAAAAAGAAACGCTCACTAAGTAATATTACTCATGAGTAGCCCAGCATGCAATTCATACAATTATTCCTATGCAATAAAGTAATAAATGTTAGGCTTGTGTTTACTAACATGAGTGGAGAATGAATCTGTGGTCAAATCAAAGCGTGCTTTATGAACTCCAGGAGAGACTCCACTAAACAACCCTGCCTACCTCCGTTTAGAGAGCTTCGGTAGACTGAATTCTAAGGTGTGACATTAAGCCCTTTAATATGGCAAAATGTATCAGCTAAACTGGCCTCAGATAGATTCTGTTTATAATGCTGAGCAAATGCAGACACTCTTGAGAATGAACAGCATACACTCAAAATATTTCCAAGTACCTACGTCCTTCATTGCTGACACCCTAACATCCCTGATGTTAGAGTTACCCTCCACGGAGTTACTTCTTGTCCAATATGCTTTCTGTATCTCATCAGAACCTCCTTCGAAAAGATACTTCTGTTGACAATCACATTGTGTATATGTGTGTGTACATGTGCCAGGAATAAAATTTTGTTTCTTCAGGAACAGAAAGTCAGCTTGAAATGAACTCAGACCTCGAAAGATTCATAGGAGAGTTAAGATTCGTACGCTGTAGGGATTGATCAGTTTTGGGGCTCTTAGAAAGCATGTTCTTCCAAGCCCTCTCAGCATTATCAGCTTTAGACTTAAGCAGAGAGAGTGAAATAGAATTTCAGAATGTAATTATGGGACACAGAGCAGTGCTGGGGGAAGGGAAAACACAATATAGAAAAATAAGACTGAAATAAAATCTTGCCTGGAATCCCAGGTCACAACATATTGATGGTGGGGCCTGGACAAATAGGCAATGTCCCTGAGTCTCTGAGATGATGACTGGAGTGTCTAAGATCACCTTGTGATGTAGGACAATACATATGACCGCCCGGGGTACCATGTGTGCTTGATGTTAGAAGGCAGAGCATGCTTGGCCAAGTCCCCTTGGCTTCTCCCTCCGGTGCTGGATATTGACTATTACATTCTAGAAAGCAATAACTGTCTTTTCTACATCTTTGACTCCTTAATGCCTGGCACTGTGGTGGTACATAACTGACTTAATAAATTATTATTGAGGAAAAAAAATGAATTGACTAAAGGACATGAAAAAAATTAATGGGGAACATAAGAATATTTCTTTCCCTCCTGCCCACAAGTCAATACAAAACAGGATCTCCAAGGATGTAATATCTGGACATTAGAGGAAATAGTTCAGAAGAATCAAAATTGATCCTTCCAGTAATTTCCACCTTTGAAAAGATTGGTTCTAAGGGAAAATATCATTTTTTTTTATTAAAATATAATTACTTCATTCCCCCCTTACTTTTCCTCCCTCAAACCTCCCCATGTCCCCTCTCATCTATGTCCCCAGTCCCTCCCTTACTTATTCTCAAATCCATGGCCTCTCTTCCTGTGATGATCATTGTTGCATATTGCCTTAGTTAGGTCTCCAGTGTTGTGATAGTGATAAAGACCAGGACCAAAACAGCTTGGGGAGGAAAGGGTTGATTTCGCCTAAAGACCTTCATGAAGGGAAGTCAGGGCAGGAACTCAGGGAAGGGACCTGGAGGCAGGAACTGAAGAGGAGATGATGGAGGACCACAGCTTCCCCTGGCTTGCTCGGTTTGCTTTCCTGTGCAACCCAAGCCAATCTGCCCAGGCACCACCCACAGTGGGCCCGCCCTTCCACATCAATCACCAATCAAGAAAATGCCTTCCACGCTTGCCTACAGGCAATCTGATAGAGGCATTTTCTCAGCTGAGAGTTCTCGTCCTAGATAACCAAGCTTGTGTCCGTTTAACAACAACAACCAAAAAAAGAAGAAGAAGAAGAAGAAGAAGAAGAAGAAGAAGAAGAAGAAGAAGAAGAAGAAGAAGAAGAAGAAGAAGAAGAAGAAGAAGAAGCAGAAGAAGAAGGAGCACACATATACAGAGAGAGAAATAGAAATACAACCTGTTAAATTTGTTTACTATTGCTTGTATGTATATGACTTCAGGATTGACCCACTTGGTATTGGATAGCCAATTAGAAAGCTAATCCCTGGGGAAGACTAATTCTCCCTCTCTCAGCTGTCATTCACTACCTATAGTTCTTTGTCTGGGGTGACCCCATGAGAATTTTCCTTTCTACATTACCATGTCTACTGGCAATGGCATTGTTCCGGTCTTACTTAGCCAGATTGTTGCACTATCATGGCTGTAGCTTTCCTGTCATTTTTAGGAGATACAATCCTCAGAAAACTTCTTGGTCTTGTGGCTCTTACCGTCTTTCTGCCCCCTCTTCTGTAATGTTCCTTTGTGCCTTTGTTACAGGAGTTGTGCTGGAGATGTATCCATTCGGGAGGACACTACTTAATGGGTTATTCTCAGCACTTTGACCAATAATGGTTTCCTATAATGATTTTTGCCTGCTGCTGAGAGAGGAAAGCTATACTTACCTCTAGGTATAAAGGAAAATATTCAGAACACGATTAGGAATTAGGCGGGTCTAGAAAAGTGGTGGTCGCAGGTTCTGCTCTTAAGATCCAATACCCTACTAGCTGTGGGTAGTTGACTAGGTTTCCAGAACCAGGCATAATTTCCCTCCTGTAGAGGAGCCTGTAAGTCTAATTAGAGAGCTATTGGTTACTGCCTGCCAAGATATGAGTGTCACTGTTGTACTTTTAGGGATATCTTACTGTGATGGCCATTACTGTGGTTCATAAACATCTCAGCTGGGTACAAGAGTTGATTGCTTTTCTTCCTTGGCAGCTGACAAAGCACCTTCCAGTATTATGAAATTGAGTCCTCATGGTGTACTTTCCTGTCATATCCAGGATGAGGAGGCTTTCAGGTCATATCCAGCTTGAAACTTCTGAGTCCTATTTTGGAAGTGCATGTTGTCTTTACCGTTCGTGTCTGGGAGGCAACCAAGAGCAACAGCAATAGCCTAGTGTTGTTTTGGAAGTCTCTTGCACTACCCTGACCAACAATTGGAAAGGAGGTTTTTCATGCCTGATGCTAGGGTTTTGTTTGTTTGTTTGTTTGGGGGGAGGGTGATATCAGTCCAAGTAGCATAACTTGCTTTGATTAAAAGATAGAAAATCAAGCCGGGCTGTGGTGGTGCACACCTTTAATCCCAGCACTTGGGAGGCAGAGGCAGGCAGATCTCTGTGAGTTCAAGGCCAGCCTGGTCTACAGAGTGAGTTCCAGAACAGCCAGAGTTACAACAGAGAAACCCTGTCTCAAAGAAACAAAACAAAACCAAAAAAAGATAGAGAAACAGATATAGATAGATAGATAGATAGATAGATAGATAGATGGGTAGAGATATGTGCTTACAGATATTATGCTTATATATTACACATAATTTTATATAAATACAAAATAATGTTTCCTAAAGGCTTTTCAAACATTCTCAGTGTCATTTAACCTCCTTCCTCCTTCTCCTTTTGTATTGACCCCCTCCCAATTAAAGCCTTCCTCCCTCCCCATTTTTCCCATTTAACCCTTCTTATCACTTGTGTCCTGCTATCTCCTTTGTTCGGGCTCCTCCCAACATGGTCCTTTCCTACTTTCTTGGTTTCTGTGTTTTTTTCTAAATGTGTGTATAAGTGTGTGTGCGTGTATAAATATAAATATAAATATATATAGAATATGGACAATAATTATGGAAAATGAATATAGCAGGTACCTCAAATAATAATTTTATGAACTGTATAGATGATTGGTCAAAGTGAGTAGAATACAGAACTCAGATATTAGAGAAAGAACATGAGCAGGGGATATTCTTAACACCCTGCATAAGTCTCAAAGGAAGTGTTGTGGGAAGGTCCACAGTCAGAAAGAACCCTTCAGCCTGGACCGTGAATACACCAGGGGCTAAAAGGACAGACGGCACACTGCCCATGAAGAGCTGTGCCGAGCTGTGAAAGGAAGGGTCCACCGGAAAAGTCAGAGTCCAGCCGTAGGCTGAAAGCACGGAACACTACCCAAGGCATCTCTTTCTAATTAAAAATCATATCTCCATTCTCTGAAAAGGGCAACATTCTGTACAACCTGTTTGTTTTTTTTAAGCTGATAGCTCATGTTTATGTTAGCATTATGACAATGACATGGCAGTGACAAAAACTAAACTTTGAAAAGCTTAACAGAAGTGAGAAACTAGTCGCCTTATTTGTGTTGATGCTTTGCTCTCTTGTGTCCAACCAAACCCCACTGGGGCACTTTCTGCAGGCTGGCGGAGAGCTAGCTCACCAAACGAGTCCCTCTCTCCTGCTTGCTATGTTCTACGTTATTGCTGGTTTCAATGGAGCTGTCATCTCAGCCCCCCAAAGCAAATCTTAGTTTAGTAAACCAAGTCTTTATCTATAACCTAAGAATATCATACCTGAATAATCACATCTCTCTTTCACATGCTTGGGAATCAAATTCCCAATTCCAAAAGTATTGGGAAGCCCCAGATAAGCCAAGGTTTGAACGCAGGGACATGGGGGTAGTGGACATTCAGCCTTCTCACATGAAGCACATCTGGAAGAAGAGACCTTACCCCAGTGTCTGCTCAGCCTTGCTCTGTGAGCCACTGTGTTCCAGGAGAGAAAGAAAAAAAAAAAAAAAACCAGCAGAGGCTGATGGGGGGGGCGGGGGGGCGGGGAGCGGAAGATTGAGTGTTTCCTTCGAAATCGGAGCCTTCGAATTTCATTCAGAAACCTTTTTTCCTGGGCTACCCTTGTCCTGCCTTTATTCATTAGACTCTATCACCCCAAGTCACTTCCTATATACAGCCCAAATTTCCTGTAATGAGGGGAAGCCGAGATGCAAACGCTCCACAGCTGCATTAAGTCTCAAGTTATTGAATTAGGTTGGCATAATTTTAAATATTAAGCAATCTTCCCAGCCCCTGGTTATTGTCACTCAATACGGAAGACATATGTCATATTATCTGCCCAACATTGTTACCCCTTGTCTGACAACAGCACCTCCTTTTCTTCTTGGGTAATTATCCTCCTGCCAATCCAGGGAGCACTGAGTATCATCTGGGGGGGGAGGGGGTTGAGGGGGTGGAGAAAATGGCTCCCTAGAAGGGACATCAGAGACCCGTCATGGATTTTTCTCCACAGTCGTAACAGGACATAAAAACAGCAATCATCACTCTCTGGCCTCAGGAAGCTTGGAGCATTCTCTGCAGACTTAACCAGCTCCCTCAACCAGAGAGAACTGACAGCATCATTCCCCCAAACCCCTGGATCCAGTCACGCCTGAAACCAGCTGCACCTCTGAACTTTGAAATCTTTAAGCCAGCCCTTGGCCTTGGGTAACATAAAGAGCCTAGTCTGAAATGTGCACTGTGTAATCTGCAGCTCCAACCATTACGATTCTATCATTCGTCCATTCCACACGTTGTCCTCCTCCAGGCTTGTTCAAAGGTTTTCTGGCTTTCTTTTGTTTTGTTTTTTCTTTGTTTTGTTGTTGTTTTTCCTACAAACCTAAATCCCTACACAAATCATTTCATCTGTTGGTTCTAGATATGCTCCATTTTATTTCAAAACGGTGCTTCTCTCAGCGAATTAATCGCTATCCTCTGGGCTCTGTGGCCTCAGAAAGTGCTGGACATGACTCATCCTGGCACTAAATCCTAATTTATCCCCTGACTCCACATGTTGTCTGGGCTTTCCCATGAACCCTCACCCAGCTATTCTTATTTTTTTTTTCCCCTTTGTTGGATATTTCATATTAAGGATTTTCTATAGCAAGGATTATTAGTAAGGTCCACAGCCTGGTCATTAGTTAGCTTTGGAGATGTCTCAATGTCACATGAAATTATAGGTAAGTTTTACATGAATATTCATATCTACATGCATTAGTCACCAATGCTATATAACAAATTACTCCATATTTTAACAGTCTAAAACAACAAACATTTATCACTTCACAATTTCTGTGGGTTCAAAATTCAGATGTGGCCCAGCTAGGTACCTCTCCCTCTGATGAGGCAATCAAGGAGAAGCATAAATTCAAGACTGTCGTGGGGATCTTTGTCAGTTGGAAAGGCTGTGGTAAAGGAAACTCAGCTCTTAGCTCACTGTCATGGTTGCAGCCAGCAAGTGGGTGTTCATAGGTTGGGGCTCGTGGTAGGCCAGCAAGAGCAACACAGGGCCACTGGGAGACACTTTGGCCTTGCTGTAATCTAGCCTCAGACGTGATGGTCTGTCATGGGGTTAAGTCTATAGATGATGAACCAGCTACTCAGCACAGCTCATGCTCAAGGTAAGAGGCTTGCACAGAGTTTGAATGCTGGGAGGCAGGAGCCACAGGGGCTCTCTTGGAAGTTTGCCGTGACAGTGTACTCTGAAGAAAAGACTCAGAGCATCTGATTTTAAATCACCGCCAATATTTGTACTCTGTCTTAATTCCTGTCTCAATGGGCAGTCTTGTTCAAAGTCTTTATTTTCACAAAAGAAATTGCCAGAAGGTTCTGGGTAATACACTTATATCAACTTCAGCTTTGGAACAGTCCCTATACCCCCTGCTTTTAAAATATTTTTGTGACATAAAGATCCTGTCATCACCTGCTTCCCCAGTAATGTCTCCCCACTGTAAATGGCTACTTGAAGAGAAGTAGATTGCTTTTTAAAAAAACACTTTAAAGCCTGGCAGTGGTGGCACAGGCCTTTAATCCCAGCACTCAGGAGGCAGAGGCAGGCAGATCTCTGTGAGTTCAAGACCAGCCTGGTCTACAGAGTGAGTTCCAGGATAGCCAGAGTTACAACAGAGAAACCCTGTCTTGGAAAAAAAAAATTAAAATTAGCATATAAAGTACCATTATGATTTTTTTTTGAGACAAACTTTCATGTAGCCTGGGCTAGTCTTGAATTTATTATGTAGCCAAGGCTGATCTCAAAAAACAAAGTTTGTCCCATGGGAGGGGTAACTAGCATTTTTCCATGAATCAGTCAACCACACCGCCTGCTATACTGAAGAAATATTGACCCATAATTACCATTTGCTCACACAGAACACCCCAAAGATACAGATACAATATAGTGCATAGTGTATACTGCTTCTTTGTCTGGAGGTGACACTGACTTTTCTTTCCACTGTGACAGTGAATCCATTGCCCGCTCTCGCAGCCAGGCGCCACTGCCTAAGACTGTCCTAGACACCAGGTTGCATCCAACGTCACTTCTGCATCAACAATTAAAAGATCAATATCTGTGTGAAAAGGCGAGCAACACCGTAGCACTCTTATAAAAATAGATTTTACTTCTCAGACACATAAGTGACTTAGGGACCCACGGAAATGCAGGACAACCCTTGGAAGCCATTGGCATAGACCGCTGCCCATGTATATTTTAACCTTGCCACTTGTTTACACGGTGGTTAGATAGATTATGCACTTGCTTCTGCTTTTCAGGGTCTGCTGGGTAAAGAGGCCTCTAATAAAATGTTCTGAATTAATGAGCAGGATCCATCCGATATTTCCCAAACATCACTAGTTCACAAGTTTTTCCAGAGAAACACAATCACTCAAGCTTAAATGAATATTTAAGAAGACCTTTTCTCAATCTGGAAACAAGCATATCCTTCCACGAATAGTAAAAACCACAGTATATTCTTTCAAAAGTGCATATATAACTACTCGGACTTTTGCAAAAGCTTTTCATCGAGTATACTGCCTGAAGACCTCCATTGAAAACTCACTTGTAGAAAGAGTGCTATTGCCCAAATAGCTCCTTCTTCCTCACGTATGTCTGAGCTCATCCCATTGGTAAATTAGGTTGATTGAAAATTGATTTGCTTGTATCTTTCAGATCCTCCTACTTACAGATTGCAAGTCACTCCTGTTGGGGATAATTAGAGAGGAGGAAGCCGGGGATTGGGTAAGAGACGAGAGAAGTGAAGCAGATGGCGAGGAAGAGATACAGATTTGGGCATGAAGCTCCGGGAGACATAAAGGAGAAAACAGAGGAGGAGACTTCCGTGCTGAATGGCCCTGTAGGGTCTGGAGAGGCAGGGAGGCGGGTGGGTGTGGAAAGAGCTAGAGAACTGTTCCTCTGAGTGAGGGGTGTTGGGCTCCAGCACTAAGAGCCAAACATGTTTACCCAGCTGTGTGAAATAAAGCTTTATGCAAAATCTTTCTATTAAATAAAAAACAAAAACATAAAAAAAACAAAAAAACCTTCACGTGTTCTTCGTCTCTGAGACCCGGGCCAAAGACAGGATGTTGATGAACATTTGGATGAAAGGCATGTGCCAATATCTTTGTACACACAAGTGTCACACACTCAAGTATGTGGTCTCTAGGTGTGTCCATTTTCTTCAGTGGACCAAAACAATTTGAAAGCACAGTGTAATCCGGGAGAATGTCATAAGAACTCCCTATTGATTGAGAAAGCATGAGTGGGAAAGAAGGCTATGATGCCTGCTGTGATTTTTTTCAAGTTGTGAAAATGAGCCTGAGAGTCTTTCTTCTATATTCATTTTGCCAGCTGAGGTTTGTGAGGTACCCGTGAGGACTTCTCCTGGCTCACCTGTTCCCTCTGTTCTCTAACTCTGCCTTTGCACAGACAATGGGCTCAAGGTTTGAATGAACTGATCAGGGGGTCTTCATCCGTCACACTATAGGACTGTGTCTCCTGTAGTCTCTGTCACATGTCTGAGCTTTCCCTAGTAGTCCCAGTTTAATGGACCGCTACTATAAAAACAAAGAATCCACGCTTCTCATTCTAAAAAGACAAATAAGTCTAGTACGTAGCTTTATTAAGTGAGCATCCACTTATGTCAGATGCTGTATTTAACTTTGGAACTGGGTAGGCAAAAGAGGTCAACAGATTTCTGATCGGGAGATTTGGCTGTCCATCGAGGGAAATCACAGTGGATTGCTGTGGAGAGACCATGTGCTTAGCACCACGAAGGGGTAAAGATCATGAGGACGTCAGGAAGCAGAATGGAGGCTCCTATAGTTTCTGGGACCATCTTTCCCTCCTATCTGCAGAGTCCAGTTGAACTTATAGCCAATACTATGGGGCACAAATGATTCAGTGTTCTGTTCCCCACTTGTCACCCTGAAATCCAGTGTAGAGGACCAGCTTATTTGGAGTACCCTGACATACTGACTTCTGGGCAGAAAATATGCTCCTTATAACGCCTTGTGAAGCCTAGTGTTATCCAGCACTCAAAGGCTGAGGCAGGCAGACTGTGAGCTTGACATCAGCCTAGACTGTTACAAGACATGGTCTCAAAAGAAACCGAAAACCTCAAATGCCCAATGAGATAACGAAAGAGACGACCAAGCAGTGTACCTATAAAGAGAGAATGTGAATCCTAAAATACAAGCAAAAAGCAGGAGTCATTTTGCTAAAGGCTAATCCATGGATCGTCTCAATAATAACCAACCCAAACTAACAAAACTGAGAAAAGTATTACCCTGATTTAGCTTCTGGACTATGGAACCCAGAGTGTTTGGGGATAGAAGAGAGTCGCTGCAAAAAGTGAATGTAGAGCTTCGGGAACATTCTTGAACTGTGGAAGGCAACAAACAACACACACCAGGAGTGCTGTGCTGGCATGCTGAGTTCTTAAACCAGAGGGAACTTGAAGATTTGGGCTCTGTCTCTCCAACCTTCCAGCATTCACCTCTCCCAAGCACAGAGAAAGATTCTCAGGCATCCATTTATCACCTAAAAGGCTCCCTACCAAAAAGAGACAAACTGCCTTCTGTCCTTTTCCTGGGACTTCCTTGGTCAGGATGGATTAAACTCCCATCGCAGGGTAGAGAGATGGGGATGCAGTTGGGGGTTGGGGGATGACTTCATCACCAACTTTGTGTGTTCTCCATCTACTCAACTTCTGGGGAAAACCACTTACAAATTGTTATGCTCATTGGGCCCACTGGGCTGTCTGAGGATCATGTACCACCCCACAGCATTGCCTCCAGTTCCACACCTCTCCTCCCTGCGGAGAAGGCACATCAGCCCCTGAGTCCAGCTGAGTTATCAGGCCAGCTTCCTTCAGTGTGCCTTATACACTTTCTTTTCTAACCATATATTGTGAATTTATGACCTTCATAGGGCAGGGGGGGCATGTTTCCCTCTCCCTGTGCACCAGGCACAATGTAACAGAGATGTAACAGAGGCACCATAGGACTCACCAGATAAGACACAGACGGGGAGCTTCGACAGTGCTCAGGCTGAAAGAGATATCACTAAAGAGACAAGAGTCGGGGAAGAGACACACACAGAAAGATGGTCTGCCACAGCCAGACTACACCAGGATATTGAGGAACCAAGGGAAGAGATGCTGAGGAGACAAGTAAAAGGGTGGGAGGAGTCCACACCAAATGCTGCCTTCCTTTCTAATTACTGTTCTCCTCCAGGGAACATTCTAGAACCAGCAGGGATTGTTGTGATTATTGCTGTTGCTTATTACATGTTGATATCCAAATATGTAGATTATGCAGCCAACCCTTACACCTGCTGTATCCTAAATGAGTGCTTTCCAGAATGGAATCTCTGATTGTCAGTTTATCAATGACTCAGGTGATGTGCAAGCCCAACTAAGTCTTTGTCACCAAAATGCATCTATCTATTTACTTCTCTGTGTCACTCGGTGCTGATGTTACAGAATCCACAGCCCTGGCTGGCTCTTTATGTAGGTGCCGGGGATTTAAATTCACGTTCGCATGGCTGCCCAACAATGCTCTTACCCATTTTCTATCTCCCGAGCCCTCAAGACAAAACTCTTGACATTCTGTGTTTTGATTTTTTTTTTTACTGACATACGTGAGTTAGTTCCTCTGAAGCTCTGCAGAGTTGTGGTCCTGCACTGACATTGACCCTCTCTCAGGAGAGGCACAGATGCAGGTCCCTAGCAAGCATTAAAAGGGCACTTTGAGCTGGCTCCTGAGTTACACATTAACTCCGCTCTGCAGTTCCGGAGGCTGCAGCCTTTAGACCCCCTTCCCCGTCCAGGGCGTTCATCCTTCCCTCGATCTCTTACAGCAGGATCTGTATTTATAATTCATGATTCTCTGCTGGTTTCCTTTCCAGGTCTCTCTGGGCTGGTGATTAAACAAACTCTCTACTCACACTGAGCACATGTCAGTCCTTCCTCAATTAATAATTGATAGTAATGACGATAATCACGTGCAAATGTTTAAGAGTATTTATCTTCTGTCTTTCATCCGAAGGTCACTTCTTTCCTTGTTACAAGGGGTAGCATAGACCAACTCAGACCACCTGAAACATCACTGTCTAGATTTTATGTAATAGGCATACACCAGGCACACACCAAACCTTGAAGACACAACCTGCTATATTTTTACCATCAGAATTTAAACTGTCTTCCAGCATGGTAGAACAGTATTTTCCTTCAGAGAATAGTCTCCCCTTCTTCTTATGCCAACTATCAGCTCTTGTCCATCCTCAGTTGAAGATGAAGTCACCATCAGACTACCTGAGTAGTCAGTGGTTGCCTAGATGAGATCTGTTCTCAGACCATCAGAATCTGCATTGTTCAAGACCTTGTGAGAAATGCAATCTCAGGTCTGACTTGAGTCAGAACCCGCTATTCATCCTGCCTGGCTAGATAAGCCCCAGTGTCTACCCTCATATAAAACTCCCAGGTGAGCAGCCTGGTGGTGGTGGTACACACCTTTAATCCCAGCACTCAGGAAGCAGAGGCAAGCGGATCTCTGTGAGTTAGAGGTCAGCCTGGTCTACAGAGTGAGTTTCAGGACAGCCAGAGTTACAACAGAGAAACCCTGTCTCGAAAAGAAAGAAAGAAAAATAAATAAATAAAACCAACAAAATCAAAATCCCTCCCAGGTGAGTCCTATTCGTGTTGTGATTTGAAGGGTGTTTATCAGGGTCCCTGCACAGCTGTGGTCCTGAGGATTACACAGTAGCACCAAGAAGGTCTAAGCCTCTGTTAGTGGTTGGGAAGTATATTCTGAAAGTGACTAGATGTGTGTGTGTGCAGGTGTGTACATGCGTGCCGGTGTGTGCAGGTACGTGAGTGTGTGTGTGTGTACATGCACTCGCGCACACATGTGCAGATGTGTACATGTGAGAGGACAACCTCAAATATCATTCCTCAGACACCTACTACTTTCTGTTTGAGACAGGGTCTCTCATCGGCCTGGAACTTTGCCAAATAGGCAGGCCAGCTGGCCAGTGGGCTTCCAGGGATCTGCCAGTCTTCGTCTCCAATCTCAGCGTCGCTGAGACGGCAAGCCTGAACCACTACACCGGCTTTTCACATGAGTTCCGGAGGTCAAGCTCAGGTCCTCACGCTCTATGGAATGATTGTCTCTCCTGCCCTGGATCTGAACCTTGAAGTCTGTATTCCCAGTGGCTGGCAGCCTTTAGGCAAACAGGAAGGAGACAAGGCGGTGTGGAAATCAGCCCACACAAGGGAAGAGAAAGAGACCAACTCAGTCTTCAATCATGTCGCTGCACCTCATTTTGCAGGTGTGCCTAGAGCTGCAACTTCAGCGAGGCAGTTCGAACACCAGACATGCATTCCCTTTCTTAATTGGGGAAACACTCCCTTGAATTTACTAGAAACTGAGAAAACCCTCTAGGATCAGGACTCAACTCCTGAAGGAGGAGACTTCCTGCCCAACCACCATCATGGACAGCCTTGCCACCCCAAAAGACATATCCAGGTTACATAGTTTTTTAATGTGTTCTTACAAGACATCTCCCAAGAGAGGCTTTTTCAATATGCACTACCCCAGTCGGAAGAAACCCACAGGACACGGTACTAAAGTGCCTAAGGCTTCCTTCTACTGATATGACCTTAGCTCCCCTATTCCTCTCCGGAATGAGAAAGAGCCGTCTCGGCACTGCCCAGGCACACTGCTGACCTTTGGAAAGAACAGCCAGCCTAGGAACGTTAATGCTCACATCGCAAACACCCAATTCTGAGTTGGTTGATGGGTCTTCTTAGTTCGCCTGACTATCCGTTTACCAGATAGCTCAGCAGCTCCCTGACGCATTCCTGTAATGTAGCTGCCTTGCACAGATGCTGGAAGCATCTAGGTTTGCCCCCAAGTTCCTGGTCTGACAAAATGCGTCTGTGCAGAGGCTGCTGAAAAATTTGGTTTGTTTTCCACTTCCGTGGAACAAAGGGATGGGGACAGTCGAGCAGTTGTCCACAAGGGGGTATTTCGAAGGCAGACGGCTTTACCTGCTTGCTTGCTTCCATGGACCTAGCACCGCCCTGCCAACAGATCTCAAAGAATAGTTCAGGAGTCTTATGTCTCAGCACTGCTGGGGGTGTGTACTCTACCTGGGATCTCTGGACTCCTTCCCTCCTCCTCTGGACTGCCTTAGCCCCACATTAATTATTTTGTTGGCGTTGGAGTGGATGAGCTGCATAAAGGTTCTTTTTGACCCTGAAATTCTGCTGTACCATCAAGAGTGTGACATAGCTGTTTCCTCTGGGCTGGAGCTGACCATCGCCAACTGGCAGAGACCTCCATGAAATCAGGGCTGCTCACATTTCCTCGTGGAGGGAGAGGATGGGTCAGGAGGCTCACGAGGCTTTCCGAGAGTCTCATGAGCGCCCCCCCCCATCCATTAGATTATATAAGAAATGAATAATTGACCAGGATGGAACTCTTCTGTGGCATGCTTGCTCATCAGTCCCCCAGAGGACTTCCCCGTGGTATAACTGCCTATGAACTACCCATATTTCCTAAGTAGCCCCAACAAGCTCTGTGGCTTGCCAAGATGGACTTGGATGGAATCCTCTCTTTGGTCTATGATAGTACCCTCTCTCCCTGGGAAGAATGATTTCTCTCTGTCTCCCTAGGAAAAGTCACTTACTGGAAGATAACAGCCTTCAAATGTTAAAGGTGAAGGGCTGAGAAGATGAGAAAGAAGCTTTTGAGGATGGGAAGAGTGAGTGTGACCAGTGCAGACCAGTCGATGGCTTTGGACAGTGGTTTTGACCTCCTGATAAATAAGAAACAGAACCAGGGGCTACAGTGAGACTTGGGGGATGAACTCTAAAGTGGAGAGGCAGCAAAAGGTCACTGGAGGAGAATGAGGCACCATGGCAACTCCCACAGTGGGCTCCTTGGCTCTGCAAAACACAGATGTTCCCAGAAAAACCCAGGCAACCTCCTATACATGTTAGTGGAGCCAATGAAGCACTTCAGGTTTAGCTGTCTAAAACTTTTTTGTTCATTTTTGAGATAGCATCTTCCGTAGCACAGGCTAGCCTCAAACTCACTATGTATCTGAGAATGGCTTTGATCCTCTGATCCTCCTGCCTCTACCTTCCAAGAGCTTGGCTCACACCAACAGACTGTCTAAAATATTGGGGACCCTTTTGGTTTTGTGTCTTGGTCATGAAGAGCTCCTGATATTACTATTTTGCTCCTTCCTTCCTTCCTTCCTTCCTTTCTTTCTTTCTTTCTTTCTTTCTTTCTTTCTTTCTTTTTTTCTCTTTTTTACCCAAGACAAGGTTTCTCTGTTATAACTCTGGCTGTCCTGGAACTCTCTCTGTAGACCAGGCTGGCCTTGAACTCACAGAGATCCACCTGTCTCTGCCTCCTGAGTGCTGGGATTAAAGGCGTGCTCTACCACCACCTCGTGAGCTCCTGATATTATTAAGTTGAAAAGTTATATTTGTTTCTGAGATATGCTTGAACAACTTAATATTTTACTCAGCGCACACATGGGTTAGATTAAACTGGACACTGAAGAGATTGTCATCTGCTCTGTTGTGAGGCCACTCTGCTGTGCTTTGATCTGTGTTACAGATCAAAAATAGCTGTGTTGACCCTATGAAGACAGCAGTGTTATGTAATGTAAGGCAGAGGCAGGGCTTTACAGGTAAGTCAGCTGAGAACCAAAGAAGCGTGGTCTCTCAGTCCTTGCAAATTGTTCGAGTGGATTTGCTCACTATGGAAAATTACTGACTACACAGTAATGTGTTTTCCAATAGCTGTAGGAACTATAAATATGTAAGGATTACTGTGGGGCTGAAAACAACACGTTGACAGACATGGGTCCTTCTGGAGGCGTCAGTGACTGCCAGCAGCCTTAGGTTTATGATTATACAGCTTTGGCTTCTCTCCTGTGGCCAAATGTCCCTGTACCTCTTCTTACAAGGACACTTGTGGTCGCTTGAAGAATCTATCCAGATAATCTTCCTGCTATGGTTTGCATACTGCCTGGGTTCCCTAGGGCTCCAGTGTTGAAGCTTAATCCCCACTGGGAGGAATTAAGAAAGTTAGGTGATTAGGATTAGGCGAAGTCACTGGGGTAGAGATCCTGCGATTGAATAGTGGTGGCTTTAAAAGGGAAAAGAGAGTTACCAAGACCCACACACGTTCCCTGACTTTCAGTACGTGCTTCCCTGAACCACGTCGGACTCTGGAAACAAGGTCATTGCCAGATTCAGACGCTTGAAACTTCAGAATTGTAATATGAATATTAACCTCTTCATAAAGTTTCTAGGCCTCGAGTATTTTATTGCAGTATCAAAAAATGGACAGATAACATTCCATTCTCAAGGTCATTAATATAAACACGTTCTCAAAAATTCATACAAGGCTCCTCGGCTGGCATTTCATTGTGTGCCAATGTTCAGTCTACTACAACAGATGTGAGAGGGGAGATATTTGAAGAAGGGATTGTCAGGGTAGGGCAAATACAGTGCTATTGACTTCTAGATAGCAGCCATCAAGGAAGAGCTTGCCTAATGTCACTTACAGAAGAAGCACACTGTGCTGGACTGTCTGTGTTAGACTTCACTTGGTGCCAAATACGGGTTAAAGAGGAGAAGATCTATGAGTCTGCATGGCAATAATGGGCGCTACCCAAGTCAAAACAATGACTCAGTTTCTCCTACTACCGCCTGTTTTCTCTATAAAGCCTAGTTTGACATCAGTACCAGGAAGGAAGATAAGGCAAAAAAACCTAGAGCTTGTAGCGGACATTGAGAAATGGACTTTTCTATATACATGAAAAACAACATTTAAGCCAGTCTGGGACTATGGTCAGAGAAGGCATTTAATTACTGGCTTTTGTGTCTTTTTGTGTATACTTAGAAGAACAATTCTTCTAAATCCATGGCTCTTTGAAACAAATTCCTATAGAGTAAAACGGTCTGGTCTTACCACATTTCTTAAGTTCTGATGTCACTCTGTGACTCTACACCATGCTGAAAGCCACATTCACTATTCAGATAGGCCGTGCCTTGCTGTCTTCATGTCTGAAACACAGGTCAGAATGCAGGGTTGGGGCACTTGAGGATGTCTCCCTGCTGTGGATTTCCAGCTCACATCATCATCCCAACTTCCTCCAGCTCCGAAATGCTTTGGTTCCAAACTCTATCCTGGAGGGGCCCTCTGTTCAATCCACACATACGTACAAGCGCTGATCAGCTCTGGGACCTTCCTTTCCTTCTCAGTCCAGCTGAGAATATTCTACAAGAGCATTTCTATTCTCAATGTATTCTCGCCCTCTCCTCTCTCTCCTAGAAAACCTCTCTTTGTTTCAGTCTCTCTATTGTCTATTCTAGATCCTTCTCCCCCAGTAAAAAATCATCTTGGTTAAGCTGTTGACTTGCACGCAAAAAAATCCATCCCGATTCTACACGGGTGTTCCACCCTGTGGAATTTCAGAGTTGAATTTTGTTAGCTTGTTGTTTATATCAGTAGCTTTTGCACTTTCAACTATTTGGGAATCATTAAGACATAAGAAGACCAGAAACACCATAATCACTTCAAAAAACTGGATGGCTAATAAACAGATGTGCTTGGTTTAAATGGAGCAATGGAAGTTGTTTGTTATTGCAAGACTAGCTTCAGCTAGAGGCAGATATACAACCCAAAACATTATCAAGGAAGACAACAAGAGGTGAGTGTGTAGGCAAAACCAAAGCCACCCCTCAAAACTCTTTGACTTTAAATGTGTGTTTTTGTCATGGTCCCAGTGGTCCAATAGGCAAGCAGCATGAGTTCTGTATGTCTACAGCTGTGAGCACCTGCCGACAGCAGTTAGCATTTAAATAGGCTCCTACAGGAGTTCAACTGTCTACCTTTTCCAAGGCATGTTTTCAAAACTGGCTCCCCACCTTCCAACCAAGAGCAAAAAGAAATCAACCAGTAAGAGAAAAGGGGTAACTGCATGGGGTTTGACTCCAGTGATCCTCAATCGAAGGGTCTGAGTTGTTGCTATCCTCTTGTAAGGGGACTCAGTCTCCACAGGTCTGCTCAAAGAGAAGCCTGTTCAGGCCTCCCCGTTCACTATGAAATGGAGAAGACCTGGGTCCTGAGGGATGCTGATGGAAACCCATGCCCTGGCCTCTGTTTATAGTCACACTAGGCACATGGAGGTACCCAGTCCTCAATTTCATTCAGAGCTCAGCAAGCACTCAAGTTCACAGTGCCCTGTGAGTCCGAGTGATCATAATCACCCCGTTTTACAGACAAAGCCCAGGGCGCTCTGGTCTTACCAGTCTCTTGCAGATCATGGCTAGTGCTAGGGTTTGAGCCATGGGCCTCCTGGTTGTTCCCTTGAAAAACCCTACGAATGGATATTCGCTGAGCTGCCTGATAACTCCATTTTCCTCTGACGCTTATTATTTGCTGAAAGCTAATTAATTCTAGTTCACTTCCAATTTCCTTTCCCAGCCTTGCTTTTTCTATGCCATTTCCACACTCCAAAACGTGCTCTGTGTTGTGATTCTGTGTCTCTGTTTCTGCCTCTGCCTAGCCGACTCATGCAGTATCCCTCTGTCCCTCAGTCTCTCTTCCCTCTCTTTCTTTCCGTGAGACTCCCTTCAAATCCTTAGGTGGAGTGTCTAGATATAATAGCGAAGGCTCCAGTAATATTTGCTTTGACCTGCTTGTCTGATTTCTTTGCATCGGGCCTCTTGTTAGACCCCCAGTAACCCAAGGGGGTGGACAGTATCGTTATCTGCATGGCACAGATAACAACCGCAAAGATCTAAGACACTAGGCTGTTTGTCCAAGGCTAGAGTAATGAGTGACAGAGTGGCAGCTAGTCCTGTGTTCTGGCCCAGTCAGCCTCTCTTCTCCCTCTCTGGTTCCCTCAGGAACCTAAGCCTCCCCCACTGCCTCCAGCAGCCTATGTTTGCACTAGTATGCTGTGAGTGTCCAGGCTCCTCCTGGCCAGCTGCTGAATGTCATGAGATGTGAACTCATTTGGCTATCTCCATGGCGAGGCTCTGGAGCATGGCAAAAGCTCTGTCCACGGGAGTCTGGCTGTTCAGAGACACAACCCTCCCGGTCAGTATTGTCATAGCCTGAAGTTAATTGACAAAGACTCTTTAGATACTTATGGTGGCCAGAGAGTCGGGGTCCCAGGCAGTGAGCACCAAAGTTTAATGGCTGGAGCCACTAAACCTTCTGACTACGCTGTCTGTTGCCTTATGGGTAGATAAGCTTCATATGCAGGCAAGTGTCTGCAAGAGGGTAGCTGGCTGGCTGTCCTGCGGCTGTTCCCTCCAAAGGAAAACCTGGACTAGGAGCCATGAGAGCTCTGTGGCCGTAGGTCCCAAAGGCCTCCAAGGTTCGTTTCTGACTTCATGCCCTAGTGAAGACAGTGAGATTAGAGGACGTGGGTCGGCACAGAAACCCGTGGTCAGACAACTTGAAATGTCCATCTTGTTGTAAAGCCACCCCGTGTTTAGCACATCTGTGGCATTTAAAACCTTTTTGCTGGTGAATTATCCAACACTGTTATTTCCTTTGTGCGGTAAAAGCATGCATTCGTCATCAGGGGGTGATAATCTTTAAGAGGCTAGTTTGCTACCCTGTTAGGTTTGTGTGCCACACACGGTCGCTATAAAATAGTCTTCGTATTTTACTTCTTTTAAAAAAATAACCTTTTACAAACATAAGAATAATTCTTAGTTCACAGACTGTGCAGAAAGGGGCTGCAGCCTGCATTTGATATGCCAGTCACCCTAAATGCAAATACGTATGTGAAGATACTGCTATTTTTGTGATGCTCTTGTATCTTCACTAATCTTTTTTCATTGACTTCCTTAAAATTACAGGATTGGCTGAGATCGGTGTCTGTTCTGGCCAGACTTTATAGAAAAGGGTCTTCACTAGTCAATAGTTCCCACTGAGTGGAAACAGAAAACTACCATTTTATTATTCTGTCCAAACAGATCTTCAGGAAGCTTCTGTGGTCATCTCTGCCCTCATCTTTCCCTGCCTGCGGAGTGGGTATAACATCAGCACAGGCCCCGACAGTAACCACAGGCCTTTTGTGCTCCTCTGGTCTGATGCATTCCACTCAGAAACTACAAATTCTGAGGCTGGTTTGGTAGCTGTGGCTTTGCAATGGAAGCTTTTTACTATCTCATGGACCACGACGGGAAACTGTGGAGTGGAATGAGTAATCCCAGGACAGCAGCTGGGGAATGCCAGGGGTGACTTTAGGACTCCAGATTCTCAAGGTCTCTGCAGCACAGCGAGATGACACCAAATATCTCACTACACCCATCCATCTGTCTCTTCTTCCTGGGACACTGCGGCCAATCCAACCATTAGGGCCGTGGGGAGCCACAGAGCCTCAACTCCTAGCTCCCCCATCCTCCCAGTGGGAGGAAGAACCAAGGTGCATCCTCCGCTCAGGGATGTAGCAGGTGTCTGCTGGGTTTGAAGTCTCAGACCTTGAAGCTAGCAGGCCTGGGTTTGAGTTCCCTCTGCAACACGACTCCATATAACAATTACTTTAGAAAACGAAATCCCTCTGAACCATGCTGGCTCTACCATGCTGGCTTTGAATGATCTCCAGGATCCTCCTGGCATCAACAAACATCCTAGGTCCCATGGAGGCACCTTCTGACCCTCTACAGACAGCTTTATGTCCTACTTCCTAGAGGAAAGAAAGAAACGAGAAGAAAAAAGAATGAAAAGAAAAGAAAGGAAGGAAAAGAGAGTAAGAGAGAGAGAGAAGGCAGCAAAGGCAACTTTGCTTACATCCGCTGCTCTCCCACCCCTTTGTGACTGACATGCTTTTTTATGTTTCTTTCTCAAGCACAGTAGAAATAAGAAGGAAGTAGAGTGACCTTTCTCCCACTGCTGAGTGCCCTTCCTGTCCCATCTCTCCCAGGGTCCCATTCCCTTAGTCATTTCCTCTCACCTGTGTCTCCACGGTCCCCATCTCTGTCCCCTTTCAAAGGCAGAAGTACATCTAAAACATCTCTTAAGAAAACGTATCCCTTCCCCTGCCACCTTAGTCCACCCTCCCTCCAAGAGCCCGGTCCTGCACTGCTAAGCCCAGTGTTCTTCCCTTACTGCGGCATCTTGGCATCCCAGTGGGTAAACATCCCTGTGTGTAAACATCCCCATGGGTAACCATCCCCCTGGATAAGCATCCTCAGGGGTAAGCATCCCTGCCAATCTGCCTGTCCCCAGCTCTCCTTGCTCATGCTGAGAACTGGGACTGGAGGACACCATGACTGTCATTTCTGTCCTCTCTGTGCCAGTTATATTGAATTATGGAAAAATAGCACCAAAGAAACAGCTTTGGCAAGCTTTGACGTATACGTGTTCAGAAGGGCAGCTCCTACCTTGGTCTAGTCCTTAACAACCAGCCTTTGAGTTTCTATCCATCAAGAGTCCTTTCCCTGTAACAGAAACGGGCCCCCAACAAGGCGAGGCTTATGTTTTAGCCAATTTCCTCATTCTCTTCTTTAAAGGAGGGATGATTTGAGAAGCTAAGATTTTAAGCCTTCCCAGAGGTCATACGAATTGCTTTTTTTTTTTTTCCACAATGGTGGTAAGGCAGGAGAGGCTTCCTGTGATGTCTTCCTGGAAGCCCCCAGCTAGCAGAGCTGCACCGTAGTGAGGGGGTAGCCCCTCTGGTGGACAGATCGGATCGCAAATGGAGAAACAAGGCGAGCCAGCAGGAGCCGCAGCGGCAGGGAAATTATTTCCTAATAAAACTACAAAGGGAAGGGCGATAACCGGGCACCGCTGACAAGTATTGTTGTCTTGTATCAAAATCTCTTTATAAACCTGTTTGAAGAAAAGAGTCCTGTTTCTCTTTGAAGTCCCGGTTCAAAGCCATTGACTCCGGGTGGGGGATGGCCAGGGAAGAGAAGTCAGGACTTGGCAAACTCTCCCTCAGCCCTCCGAGGACACTTTCCGTGATAATCACGGAGTCCTACTTCTGTATTGGGCCCTCCTTGAATCCATCTCATTTAACACTGGCATTTCTGCAAGCCAGTGTCCTGTCCTTGCAGATGGTTTTCAGAGAGGGTGGGAAAGATGGAGGAGATATATCACATACCAGGGCGGAAGGAAAAGCTCTGGTCTTAAACTCAGAACAGCTCCCATTTAGCTTGGGATTCTAACAGCCTAGCCGTGTCCACACACCCCCCACCCCCACACCTCCATCACCCCCACCGTGCCTGTCTCTTCATCTGCCCCTAGCACCATATTCTCTTAGCTGCTTCCACTAATACACACCCAGTCCGGTCCCTCTTTCCAAAAGCAGGTTCCTCCGGTCTCCAAATGAGTGCGGCTCAAAGTGTAGTCTCTGGACGGGCAGCAAGAGCACGGTCTGGGAATCTGCTGGAAAAGCACATATTTGAGCTGCACGGCAAGCCTACTGTGTCACAAACTCTGGAAGCAGGCCTGAGATCTGTGGTATCCCAAGTTCTAAGGGTAAACCACAGCTTCAACTCCAGCAAGGCCACAGCAATGGAGTCAGAAGCTCATATAGAACAGGTGTTTGCATCATCAGTAGCACGAGCTAGGCGACCATACTTTCAGGGGAGGATGTGAAGGCAGAACGCGGCCATTTTCTTTGAGGCTAGATGCCCGCCCTCCCCTCTGCAAGATGTCCCTGGGAGAACAAAATAGGGCCGATAAAAAGCCAGACCTTTCGATATTTACAATGTAAGGTCATGGGCCTTCTGACCTTCTGGAACTGGCCCCGCCATCCCCCACAGGGCAGGCATGAGATGAACACAAGGTGAGCTGTCTTGTCTCAAGAAGATCAAAGGGGCGTTCTTTGTTTTCTCCGCGCGGTGGATGAGCTGGTATAAGCTGGTGTGACATCCTGTCTGTGTTTGACAGCCGCTTTGCTTCCTTCTCTGAAAGTCGCTTCCCTGATAGTAAAGGCCTTCTCTGTCTCCCTTCCGTAGGAAAGACTTGCAAGCCAGGTGGCTCTGCTTCCCTGACACCGGACACGAACTATAAGCTTCTTTAAGTGCTTCATCGCTCAAACTAGGGGGAAGCATTTGGCTAAAAGCAGCTGTCCTTGGCCAACCTGGTTTTCAGGATTAGCGCCCCAAAGACCTCATATCAGTACCCAGACCAGATGTCATCCTCACAGCCCTGATTTCACAGCTTGTGTCTAGTGAGGCCTGAAACAGGACACTTAGAAATGCGGACTTTTCAGTTGGTGTCTTGTCTGTTTGATTTGTTTTGCTTTGCTTAGGAGAGGGTTCTCCCATAGTCTGTGCCTGCCTGGAACTCACTCTGTAGCCGAGGATAGCCTTGAGCTTCTGATTTTACGTCCCCATCTCTAGAGCGCTTAGATTACAGGTGTGTGTGTCACCACATCTGGCTTATTGAGTGCTGGGAAATGAATCCACGTTCTTCTATATACTAGGAAGGTGCTGTACTGAGTGAGTGAGTTACAGCCCTGGTTCCCATTGTTTCTTGCTTCTTGTTTACCTCCTATGTTTAGGATAGAAGTTCAAGGGCCCATATGAGGAAAGGCTACTGCTCTCTGTCTCCTAGCCTGAGCCAGCCCTCCATAGGGACCTACTTCCCCCCAGAGTCCTATTCTCCCGTCCCCACCATCCATACCGATCCTAACCCACTCTCTAAGAGGGGTCCTGGACCAACATTTTCAGTGTCCTCTGAAACAAAACAGCTTCCAACACTGAACTCTGATTGGCGTGCAGTGTTTACCCAACTTGTGGCATGAGAACGCTGCCCCTCCTAAAGTCATCCAGCGCATCACCTTCGGGGCTTTCTGAGTCCTAAAAACATCATCTCACACAGTTCCTCATGAACCGGCTGCCAAGGAAGCAGGGATCACAGCTGCTGGGGACAACAGAGAGATACCATAAAGCTAGCGCGGGCGTCTGGGACATGGAGCCGGCATCCCCTTTGGCAGAGAGTCCTTGAATTGCTGTTTCACTTTATGCCATGCAAATGAGGGGCCCGATGAGGTCACTGTGTTCTGCTGGATTATTATCTCTGACATTTTATTCATAATAATTATAGGGCCTTTCCACCTTGAAAGTGCTTTGCAAACAATAATTAATTAATTAACACGCGTCACACCCCCGTGAGGTAGTTCAGTGTTATTAATTCGTCTCTCCAGCATGTTATTATCCGTCTTCTCCTCCATCCCCTCTGTAAGGACCACGGAGCCCCTGAGCTGTGCTCCAGCCCTTGACGGCGCTCCCCATCCCTCTCCATTCTTCCACTGTCTTCACCAGAGCCCTGCCTCAGAGCTGTGACAGCCCTGCAAACACCTCTTTAGATTTTAGAACAAGTTCACCATAACTACCCACTCAGCCATGTAATATGGGAGTAATTTCTGGCCCCAGAATCCCCCAGGCCTGTGTTATCCTTTTAGCCTGCTCACTCCCTGTTCTGTCTCCCCCTACAACTTGATCCTTGTTACTCTTAATGTTGCTCTTGTTGTTGTTGTTCCAGCACAAGTATATCTTCAAACCCCTCTCTCCCCCACCCCTTTGTGTTTCTTTCCTATCATCCTAATTCTACCCCCTCTATCTCCTCACCATTCATTCTCCTCATTATTTGGATTTTAATTATGCAAATTTGACATCTCCAGGGGATGCTTAAAAGAAGGGTATCAATGACTCCCCTCTCCCAGCTCTCCCTCCCCATTTCTTATTGCCTCTCCTTGGTACAGCCTCTTCCCTGCCCCCATCCCTTCTGAATTTCGCAACCCACAACTGGGCCTCTGTTCCTGCACCCATGGCACACCAGACCCCGAGTGCCCACTGTGTGCCAGGCTGCCACGTTCTGCACTAAGCACGGCAGAGGTGGGGCCGAGGAGGATGACAACGATAGGTTATGATGCCCCCCCGCCCCCGTGTCATCTCCAAGAGATGACATCCTTGCAAGAGAAGATGGGGAAAGTACTACTGCAGTCCAGAGATCCAGAGACGGTAGTAAACTGTAATTCTGCAGGAAGACAGAGGAGGTGGGTTGCAAGAATCTTCACAGAAGATATTCACAGTGGAGAACTGGGGAGAGGCACCATGTGGAGGCAAAGCATGCAGGGAGGGCAGGCTTGGGCTGTCTCTGATTTCACCTTGTGCCACCCAATAGCAGGTGCTCCATTGCCTCTCACTGAGGATACTGAAAGAGTAGAGGGGAAATTAATGCCATGAGCATCTAAAGGGCCAGCGATTGTCCATGGGTAATTCACCCAGAGAGGGTGTGTGTGTGTGTGTGTGTGTGTGTGTGTGTGTGTGTGTGTGTGTGTGTGTGTGTGTGTGTATGAGAGAGAGAGACAGAGAGAGAGAGAGAGAGAGATCTCCAGACACTTCCACTCAACCCTGTCTTCCAAAGCCCCTATGATAATGCTTTCCCTGGCTTCCACAGCTTCCCACACTCGCATCCCTGGTCCTGCATTTTCCCTGTCTGCCCTGCTCTTCTTCTCTGGCATCTGCTCACAGTGTCACATCAATTGTCTCTGGGCCGCAGATGGCCGCAGACAGAAGGCGCTCCGGGCACAGGATCTTAGTAGACTGGGAGAGTCATGGCAAATAGCAAATGATATCTTTCCATCACAAGTAAACATGTCAGCCATATTTGCTGGTGGAAATTCAAACAGTCTACTTAAAACTATGCAGGCTGGGCGGGGGGGTGGTGGATTGGGTTGGGGGGTGGGGAGGGCTTCAAATGCTCAGCTAAGGAGTTTGAACTGGTTCCTATAACACCAAGGAGGACAGCGCTCATTGTCAAAGGCAGTTATAAGGAAGTAGCCCAGCTGGGTGGATTAAAGCAACAGAAATTTATACTCTCAGTTCCTCAGACTCCAAGTCCAAGATCAAGGTAGAGGCATGCTTACTTCTCCTGTCAGCCTCTGGCGTGGTGGCACAGCTGCCAAATTGCTTTCATCTCTGCCTCCATCCTTACACGGCCTCCCCTGGCCCTCTGTGTCTTTACATGGCCAGCCTTTCGCAAGAACACCAGTGCTGTCGTGCTGGAGGCCTATCCTATTCCAACGTGACCTCACAGACAGATCCTCCTTAAATTACAACGGGGGTCATACCCCCAGTAAACCTATTATAAGTGAACATACACGTAATAAAACTAACCCACCCAATGGCACATATTTACCTCGGACGTGCCCAGAATACGCACATCAGCCTGCAGCTGAGCAAAACCTACCACGAAGCCTATTTTATAGTGAAGTTGTTTTTTTTTTTTTTTTTCTGTATCTCATTTGAAAGTGAATGAACACAAGAGAAGAATAACCATTTATTAGATAGATTTCCCCACCAGTGCAAAGTGGGAAGATCTCTGTCCAAGCATCAGGCTAGACACCATCTGTAATTACATTGATAATGGACTTTTTTTTCCATATATGGTCACATTCTGGGGTGCTAGGAGTTAGGATTGCAACTTATCTTTTGGAG
The DNA here is from genome assembly GCA_026225945.1 of Cricetomys ansorgei. Taxonomy (NCBI): domain Eukaryota; kingdom Metazoa; phylum Chordata; class Mammalia; order Rodentia; family Nesomyidae; genus Cricetomys; species Cricetomys ansorgei. The sequence continues at coordinate 9,476,743 of JAMJFZ010001089.1, forward strand.
GTTACTAGCCAACCAACCTAAGTAACTTGAGGGTTCACCCGACTAGACCCACACCTAAGCAGAAAGGTACCTGGACCACAGCATGTGAAGGCCAGGTAAGACCAGAGAGAAACATCAGCAGGTCAGAGAGCAGCTAAGAGGGATAAAACTGCCTTAGTTTCCCCAAAAATGACCCCAAGGCAACACTCCGTCTTATCTCTTCTCAACCCACCTCTATTACTTGCTTTTCTGGCCCCTGAGATAAAATCCCCAGGGAAGGCACTTCAAGGGATTGATTTTTGGCTCACAATTTGAGGGAATATAGTCTATTGTGATTTTTTGTTTGTTTGTTTGTTTTGTTTTTTGGCCTGGAGGCAAGAGACCAGGAAAGGAGAAAGAATGAAAGCAACAGAGAGAGACAGAGGGATATTCTGATGGAAGGGCCGCCATGCTATGACCCTAAGGAAGCCCTCCTGTTCGCTCCAGCAAACCACTTCACTTCCTCCAGCTAGGCTCCACCTCATCAAGATTCTATAGCCTCCCAAAACAGTGCCAGCAGCCAAGGACCGAGTGTTCAAATATATGAGGGCATGGGGTACATTTCACACTCCAACCATCACACACCACCTTTCACATGCCTGATTCTAACACAATTCTAAATAACTTAAATGTAACAGTAAGGGTTGGGATTGATCACGTGCTTACCGCGGTTCAGGTACCGTGCCAAGCATCTCGTGAAAAACATTCCATTTAATCCCCACAGCTTCTTTGTAAAGTAGGTTCATGACCACTTGGCATGGCACCAGCCCTGTGCAAGCCACCTCTGATAAGTGCTTCTGAACTGCTAACTCATTTAACCCCATTACAATCCGACGCCGTCTATTTTACAGATGCATCCATAAAGGTTATAAACACGTGATGCTCTCAAACCTGCTCCTGCCCTCAGAAGCACTGTTCTGTCTCCACAATGAGCAAAGGATGACCTTGCAAAGCCGGAAGTCATTGGTTGTTGGGAGCATGGGTTGACAGACTACACAGAACATTTAAGCTTGGGGATAAACAAAGCTGCACAGGAGGGGAAGGAGAAGCAAAAACAAAAACCAAAAAACTTGAAATAAGTATCTGTCTTTCCCACGCACTCTCTCTTCCCCTCCCTCAAGATATAAGAAAGTGAGTGTCGCTCAGTAGTAGAGGACTTGCCTAACATCTGCAAGGCTCTGCGTTCTAATCTCAAACCTCACACAGACCTGAAGGGATCATTCAGTAAGAGTAGTAGTCCTCAAAACAACAAAAGCCTCATGCATACAAAGGAAAGCGTGCCACTGATGGCAGAGAGGCCTGTGGGGTCTGGGCTAAAGCTTCCCAGGGGAAATGGACAGGGGCTTCTGAGACAGGCAGAAATGTCAGTCCTGTGTGGACCCAGCCCCTGGGCTCAGCCCAATCTTCCAAGTAAGGATCTTGCTCAAACTCCAATCTGATTATGTCACCCTCTTCCCTGTCAAAAATACAATGACTCCCCTCACCTCCCTACTAGCTACCCCAAAGCAGGTTAATTCTTCTGTAGTTGTATGTTGCTGTGATGGTTCCGTCAGAAAGACAAGGAGGCATATTTCATATCGGCAAACCCTGCCAGACTTCAGCAGAGGGAACCACCGTCCTGGCTCGAACCAGACTCCATAGTGAAATCCTGAGCTCTTAGCTCAGGTGCCTTTTATTGATTCAGAACTCCTCAGGTATTCTACTGATAGCACATGCAGATCATTAGCAATTAAACAACCGCCACAGAGATCTAACACCTGCAAACAACACAAAATCCCCTAGCAGCCCCTTGCCCAACAGTGCATAAAACAATTATTTTATATATAACTAAAAATAAATTTCTGCAACATTCTTCCCCCACACTTCCCCTGAATCCATTTTGGGTCACATTGGGCACTATTTGGGGTCGACCATCTGAACCCTCTGGAGACCATGGTCCTGGGCTGGTGAGACAGCTTGTGCCACAAGTCTGATTGCATGAGTTCAGTTCCTGAAAACCACAAAAAGCCAAATGCAGTGGAAGGCAATCCCGGCACTCCTGAGGTGAGGGGAGGTGGAGACTGGAGAATCTGCCCAAAGCTCATGGGCCAGCTAGCCTGGAGTATGCATCATGGTAGAAACAAGAGACTCCACCTCAACAAGGTAGAGAGATCCAATTCCCAAACCCATGTAAAATGGCCAAAATACACACACACACACACACACACACACACACACACACACACACACACACACGCACACCACAAATAGTAAAGAAAATTTAAATGTAAGAAAGTACAGTTCAATGGTGGTGGGCCACACGCGTGGGCTCCCATCTCCAAAATGCTTTTGGCCTTCCAAAACAGACATTTGGCCCCAACTGAATACTTACTCTCTGTGGCCCCTCCCCCGGCCCCTGATGTTCAGTTTTACTTCTGTCTGACCTTACAGAACTGACTGCTCTGGACTGCTCTGAGAACCTCCCTTGTCTTTCATTGGATCACAGTTTCGACCAGGAATATGATTTCCGAACTCGTCACTCCAGAGCACAGGAGCATTACTTTTAACTGAACCATCTGAGATCCTACTGGATTCCCCATCTTCTGGATCAGTAGAAACTCAAGCATAATCACCAACAAGGCTTCCTGCCTGGAGGATGACATGGTAACCACCCTCCACTATTGCCAAACTCTGAAGAAGCCCTGTGGACTCTACTCATTATCAGACCCCCGGGGATCCCCGGAGTTCGCACTATCCTAGCCAGTGTGCATCTCCTGGACCAACAGTTTGACACTCTGGGGACGGGAGTGATCTGGGATCTCTGGTGTCTCAGATCTAGTGCCTTGAGGTCTCTACACCCACCCTTTCTCTGTCTTTTGCATCCCCTCACCTCTGTCTCCCCCCCCCCTTGTTCCTTGCTCTCTCTCTCAGCCTCATACCCTGGAATCATCCCCTCCTCCCCACTGCTGCCCTCAAAGGCCTCCTTTTTACCCGCCACACCTCTGGGACCCCTAACATCCCTTATAAAAAGAGCTTAGAACTTTTACAAAAGCCTTTGACTTCAAGCAGCTTCTGTTTTCTGCCCGGAAACCATCCGGAGGCAAGGACGGGCAAAGGGCCAGTCTACCCGGTGATGCCAAGCAAATCGCAAAACAATTGCTCAGAATGTTACTCTGCTGTATGTATGGAGTTTCGTGCTTTCCTCCTCACCGGACTAGACACAGCTGTAGAGCAGGTGTCATCTCTTGTCTCAAAGGTCTCCTCTGCCGAGTAGCTTTTCAGTGAACATGGTGGACTACAAGAACTGAAGCAAGCCAGACGTTTTCTTCTTCTCCCTTTTTGATATACACACAGGAGCATAAAAGATCCAGTCTTGAAGACAGGTAGGGACGTGGAAATGTCATCCTACTACCAATAACATTTATTTTACTGTTGGGTTTTCCTGCCTTAAAGAGTATGCACAATTCAAGATTTTAGAATAGAAGAAAAATGCATTTAATTTCAAAATTAGGGTTTACGGATTGGGAAAGAAGGAAACCACACATCCCTCTAGCTCCGCAAGCCAGTCTGCACTCACTGCTGTGGTGGTTTAGGAATATGTCTCTCTTTCATGGTATGGGTTGAAGATTCCTTACTCAAAATGCTTGGGATCAGAAATGTTTTACATTTCAAAATTTTTAAACTTTCGGATATTTGTGCAATACGGTCTGAAAACTTAAAATCCCAAATATGCAGAAATTTGAAATATTCATTCATTCACTGAGGTGCAGGAGGTTGGACCTGGGGCTTGTGGATGGTAGATAAGTGTTCTACCACAGGGGTGCATCCCCCAATCTTTGTTACTTGGGGTAGGAGTGGAGTGTGTGTGTGTGTGGGGGGGGGTTTCAGGCATTTCTTATTTGGTTTATTGTTTTTAAAACATATTCTAGTTTGCTTCTATTATTATGGTAAAGCACTCTGACCTAAAATTAGGGAGGAAAGGGTTTATCTCATACCTCCAGGTCACATTCCATCACTGAGGAAAGTCAGGGCAGGAACCTAAGCAAGAACTAAAGTAGAAGCCACGAAGGAACACTCCTTATTGGCTTGCTTTCTGGCTCACGCTCAGCTATGCAGCCCAGGCCCACCTGCCTGGGGATGGAGCCACCCACAGTGGGCTGATCCTTCCCACTTCAACCATCAGTTATGAAAATTCCTCACAGACATCATCTTATCAAGGCAACTCTTCAGTTGAGATTCTTTCTTCTCAGTTAACTCTAGGTTTGTGTCAAGTGGACAGTAAAAGCCAACCATCTCAAAACTGAATTTCTCTGTATAGACTAGGCTGGCCTACAATTTGTGATCCTCCTGCCTCAGCCCTCCCAGTTGGGATTATATGTGTATGCCCAGCCAATTTTTAAATGTGTTAAAGGTACTAACATGATGCTCAGAAAGTTTCAGATTTCATAGCATCTTGGTCTTACTTAGGGGAGGAGGTGTTTCAGATTAGGGGTGCTCAATGGTGTGACCTAGGGATGGAATCAGTACCTACAGGCTCTTCCAGTGGGGCTAGAATCTGGGAAAGAGGAGGAAGAATCAATAGGTGAGTGACTTCAATCCAAGTTGGGAACAAACGCCCAGGGCCTCAGGTGACCTCAAAGCTGATGAAGAACAGCATGTGTTCTGTCCGGGTGGGAGACTCGGCAGCAATGGCTGCCTGGGATTTCTAGTAGCCAGTTCTGATCAAGAGAGCCTCATCACGCTGGGTCCAGGCTGAGAATAGCCTCCCGCGGTGGCACAGCATCCGGACAGTCTCTGGAGCCAGCCATCTGCAGTGGGCAACCCCATTAAATGACCCCCGATTCATCCTCTCCCATTCACTTCAAAGGACACCCCATGAGGGAGAGAAACAAAAGGCTGTCAAGGGGAGTTGTGGGGGAGGGAGGGAACTGGCTAAATAATTAGCCCCACAACTTTCAAAGTAGTCTATAATCATTAATTAATCCACCCACCTGCGGTTCGTGGGCAGATGGATGCTCATCTCCCTCCTCGCCATGCCCCTTGCTAACTGGAGCCTGGGGGCTGTGCGAACGTATACTGGAGCCACAGCGCCACCTGAGAGCAAAGGGACTGAGACCACAGGCTTTGGCTGCGAGGCCTGCTGGGAAAGAAAAGCTATGGTTAACCTGAGTGAGGTGGCAGAAAGGGAACCAGGGCGCTTTGAAGTTAGACTCCACCCTGTGGCTGGGGAAACAGACTGAGGCAGTGGGGAAGCGGGGAGGTAATTTCAAAGCATTGAAAAGGTGATAGCTCTGGATCAGCAAAGAGGCTGCCTTCATGCGACTGTGTCTGAAAGAATGGCTGTCCTAAGCAGCCCTGAGAGAAGAGAATCCTTCCTCCTCCCACTTCCCGCCCCCTTCCCACCACTGGGTAGAAAGGCAGCTGCTCCCACTTGGAGCAGGAAGGGAAGGCAGGTGTCTCCAGCAGGGACCGTGTCCTTGCTGCAAGGCTTCCTGGTCCAGTCGCATGCCTTTACTAGGAAGCCCAGCCCAGGTGAACTTGAGTACCTGATAGATTGGAGGTGGGGAACTCTGGAAGGAATCATGGTGGCTGAGCCATGTCATGGGAGCAACCACTCTACCATTGAGCTTCATGCTCAGCCTCCCCATACCCCCTTTTTTTTTTTAACTTCTTATTTAGGATCTCAGAGCAGGGTGTGGTTGTTCAAACCAGTGATCTCAGCACTAGAGAGCCGGAAGCCAATGGATTATTATAAATTCAAGGCCAACCTGGCCTACTCACTGAGCTCCAGGCCAGGTGGGGGGGGCTACATATTGAGATACCTTTTATAAAACAATACAAATCAGAAACAGAAAACAGGGTCTTTGTAGGTTGTCCAGGGTGGGCATGCAGTCGAGATCTCCCTGCTTCGTTCAGGCAAGTAGCTGGTATCACCAGTCTGTGTCTCCATGTTGAGATATCTCATGGGTCTCATTTGCTTGCTTTCTCAAGACAGGGTTCATCTGCTGTAACTCTGGCTGTCCTGGAACTCATTCTTTAGACCAGGCTAGCCTTGAATTCACAGAGATCCATCTGCCTGCCTCTTCCTCCGGAGTGCTGGGATTAAAGGCGTACACCACCACAGCCCAGCTGTCTCATGAGTCTTAAATCTTTCAGGCATGTCCAACCTGTGATTCAAAGGCCCCATGTGCCCCACCAGGATAACTAGGGGTATAGTCCAACACAAAATTGTACACTTAACTAAAATGCTATGAGGTTGTTCTTAGTAGCTCGATTGAGTGGGTTTTTTTGGAACATGAACTTTGTCACAGTGTCAGAGGAGTCAGAAGAGCCAGGGGGAGAGGTGGTCTTTCACTTAATGATAGGCAGATTCCAGTAATAGTAAAATCAGGGTGTATCCAAAGACTCTGCCCCCATGGTTGAGCTCACACTTCCCGGTTCTGTATTTCTATCAAGCCTCAGGAGAAACCTGTTACCAGAAGGATAAACCAAGAAAATCTCAATATGAACTCAGTGACAGTCCCGTGAACTCATAGGACTACCTGTCCCTGGAGCATACGGATCCCAAAGGTAGTGTCTTAAAGCTGTTCGGACCAGAAGGGGGTGATTCATGCTAGCAAAACTTACAAGAGACTGATAGATAGCAGTGAACGGTGATCGTGTCTGCTGCCGCTGAATGCTCACTGTGAGCCTGGTGTTCCCCACAGCACTTTTACCTCTTGCCGGGACATCCCTTTTCCTTTCTCATCTGTACCTAGGATGGGGCTGTTCTAGACTTGGGTTTTCTGAGGTGTTCTCTAGAGATGGAATCAAAAGAAATCTTCCAAGGGTCTCTATGGGCTCCTGAAACCTGGCCACAGCTCAGCAAACCTCCAGGGCAGTCCCTAATGGAGCATGTCCTCTGTGGTACATGGGGTCAGCCTGCTCAGACCGCTGCCTCTTTCCCTCTTGCAGCAAACCATGAGGACCCCATCTCCAATGGGATGACACTGTGTGCTGGTCTCTATCTCTGAGGGCACCTTCCAAGTCCCCTCTGTTCTACTGAGTCCCAAATGAAAAAGATGATCTGGAATCTACAACAGGCACTTCATAGATAAAGAGAAGAATGGAGGCTACAGGGGCTGCGGAGAGAAGGAAGAAGGGAATTTCCACTTGATGAGTATAGTTTCTACTAGGAACCATGAGTGTTTTATAGCTGGTGGTCACATAGCATGTGGCTATATGGAGAGCCACTGAGTCATACACTCACACAGAGCTAAAACAATAAACAGTGTCTCGTGTATGTGTGTGTATTTTAACCACAGTTTTAAAAAACCATATTACAACGGGAAGAAATTTGAAGACGTTACGTGAAGTGAGACAAGCCAATCACAGAAAGGCCGATTCTCTACGATCCCTGTCCTCACCCAAGGAATAGAACTGACAGAATGGTACACATTAAAAGGGAATTCATTAGATCAGCTTACGCAAAATGACCCGAGTAGCGCAACATCGGTTGTCTTCACACTGGAGAGACTGAGAACCCCGTAGCTGTTCAGTTCATGAGACCAGATGCCTGGACAATCCCAGTCGGATGCTGAAGGTCTGGAAGATTCCTGGAGATCCACTGGTCTTCGGTCAGGGTTAGAAGGCTGGAGAAGTTGGTTTCTAATGTGCACAAAAAGGTGCAGGAGCAACGAGGTAGATGAGGTCAAGAGCAAGACAGGACAAGGTAGATGAACCTGCCAGCACGACTGGAAGACAGCCAGGCCAAAAGCAAGAGCTTTCCCTGGGGGACCTCCTTGTATCTGGGGGGGGGTCACCCACACTTCGATGGAGCCTTTCACTTCTTGCCCTCTGGACAAGAAAATCCCTTGCCGGTGTGCCCAGTGGCTTCTCTCTTAGTTGATTCCAGGGCCACAAGCCTATTTACAAGATGTGTCTAGAACATTCATAGAAAATGGAGCTGTGGTTGGAAAAGCAGGGGTAGAAAGGGTTGGAAAAACCTTGCTTAACAGAATTCAGCTGCCAAGATGAGAGACCTAGAGAGGTGGATGCTGGGATGGTTACGCTATCTCGTGTTGTTCAGGGACTCTCAAATGTGCACTAAAATAGTTTAAATTGTAAGCCTTGTATCTTGTATAGTTTGCTGGGATAATCTTTATTTACCTTATACAAGAGGGGGCTATTTTATGCAGCATACCGTGCAGCGGGACACTCGGAAGAAGTTTTTTTTATTATTTTGGTTCCTTTAAAAACACAAAATGGTGTTTGACTAGGTTTGCGTTCCCATCCCAGGTGTGGTGAATGATTATGAGTTGGATTTGGAATGCTTGATGCAGGTGGCTATAATTTGGTTAGGTGCAGTCATTCCGGGATGTGTAGCTTGTTCTTGGGATTGTGTGCCGCATGGGTTTGTAAGAACTTTTGCTTAGCGTATAGAAGGTTTGAAGCCCCGAGAGCCAGGGTGAGTGTTGGTTCGTCCGTGCTTAGTGTGTTGATTCTTGCATAGAAGATCAAAGGTTGGAGAGATTGAGTTTGCAGATAGTGAGCCAAGATGCTAGTCTGACTGTCAGCTGGTCCTCTTCAAGCTTAGGACACCCTGAAAAGGCTGTGAAAATTTCTACCTTTCTCTCATTCTCTATCAAAGCCACCTGCAAAAGTGGTGAAAATTTCTCTCTAGCTTTCCTTTCTCTTTCCCTAAATTGAGAGTAAAAGTTTGACGTTTACCAAAACAGCACCCTCTAAGACTCTCTCTGCAACACGGACCCCATGTGCAAGAGCATGAAAACTTTTAGTCAAGTGCACACCTGTAATCCCACCACTTGGAAGGCTGAGGCAGAAAGATGGCCACTCTGGGCTACATGGTAAGTCCCTGTCTCAAGTAGAACAAAGCAAAAGTAGGCCCTTTTTTCGTAGAGTAAAGAGACACTGACAGTTTCCCACTGCTCCCAGGACAAAGGCCACCATGGCCTTTTCTATCCCAGAAAACACTGTGCATGGGTGGGGGGCACCTTTATAGCTCTCCCAGAGATCCAGACTAGAAGCAAACTTGATAGCTGGCAGGCTCAGGGACCCTACAGGCTCCCCTTTTGGGAATGACTCCCAAATCAGGGTCCCCTTGCTTTCTTGAGCTGGCCTATCCTCATGACCCTGGTGAGAAAAGACTGCGTCTGATGCCTCCCCCAATCCCGGGAGTCACTGCAGAGAGCAGGGGCTGCAGCAGGTGTCTGTTGTGACTTTGCCATTGACAGCAACAGGCAGCGGTGCGAGGCCTGCTCAGAAAACCCGTTGATGGCCAGGCATGGAGACCTCGACTGAGTGCAGCTGGAAGCCTGCCCGGGCTAGTGTCTTCAGACTGGTCTGTTCTCACTTCCTGACAAGGCTCTGTACTCCCCTGCCTCCCTGTCTGCGGACTCTTTGGGCCCAGCCTCCAGTGGCAGCTGAGCTTTGGACAGGTTTTATGACTAGAGCTGTCGGCTGGAGAGACATGTTTTAAAATTCATGACCTTTCCCATTAGGGTTCACAAAACAGATCAGACTCAGAGATGAAAGCTGAGTTGATTCTTTCACGGGTGTCTTGAGCTCCCCCAGCCCCTGTGCCCACCCCTCCTCTTGGCATCTTCCTCCCCCAGCCTTCCTTCTCCATTGTCCTTTCAAATCTTTTGCATTTAGCCCTGTGTTTAATCCCAAGGCCAAATGAAAATTGCCCTGTCTCAAAGCAGAGGCTGCAGTGCAGCCGGACTCTCAAAGGTATCTCTCTTGGTCAGGTAGGGAGAGGCCAGCCAGGGAACAGCTGTCCCAGAGAGATAGGGCCCAGTTTGGAGTTGAAAGGGAGGCAGGCAACAAGGGCTGAGGAGTAGAAAGGCCCATTCTGAGGACAAGCCTTCCAGGCTTGGGGAGGCCAGGACACAACAGGGACCCATAGTCAGGCCAATAGGCATCCTGTAAGCATGCCCTGCCAGGAAAATTAAAGAGGATGTTTGCTTCCTGCCAAAGTATAAACAACAACAGAGTTCCCAGGGAATCTGCCTTGGCTGGGCTTCTTCAAGGGCCCCAGTGTGAAAAGCAATACCTAGCAGCCTGGTTCACAGGAAGACCAGAACAGGGGCTCCCTCCCAGCTTGCCACACAGGAAACCTGTAGACTCTTGCAGCTGCAAGGAGATGGGGAAAGGAGGGAAGAGAACTCTGCTGACTTTGGGAATATTGGACACCAAGAACTTGTCCCAGCTACAGTGAGCGACAGCATCCATTTCCAGAAGGAGTGATAGATAAACTTACTGAGAACATAGTCACTAAGTTCTCCGTATGTATATCAGCTCAGGTAAGCCATACATAAGCCTCAGAAAGTAGATCTTATCAGCCATGGGTCCTCGTTAATCCAGTGCATCAACTCAGCCGCAGCGGCCACGTACTTGGCCAAACACCTGTACAGATATAGGGATGGAGCTAATTCGGGTGTGAGATTAACATTGAAGCAGATAGTCTGAGTAAAGTAGATTATGCTCATGTGCTCTCCTTCAGCCAACTGAAATCCTTAGGGAAAAAAGAACCAAGTTTTCCCCAGTCCTCAGACCCCTGAGGACATGGGAACTCTGGTCCAGAAGATCTTTGGATTTTTTGCTGCCACTTCAGCCCTTTGCATCCACCCTGCAGAGGAACTGGAGCCAGTTCCTCAAGAGAATCGCCCCTCTCCTCTAGATCGTGTTTCCCCGGAGAATCTTAACTAATACTCTTGCTTTGGTTTGAATGTGTTCCTGGAAGTTCGTGTGCTGGTAACTTAACTCATGCACCGGTGGTATTTGGGGGAGTGGCCTTTGGGGACACCATTAAGACTAGGTTCCGAAGGCTAGGAGAGTGGGATTCCAGGATAGCGTGAGTGCTTTAAAAGAGGAAGAAGAGAAGATTGCTTCCTCTTAACCATGTGTCAGCTTTTTGATTGTTGTGACAAAATATATAAAATAATCAGCTTCTCTGTGTGTGTGTGTGTGTGTGTGTGTGTGTGTGTGTGTGTGTGTGTGTGTATGGGGGTGTATTTTGGCTTCTGGCCTCAAAGATTTCAGTCTATGGTTATAGGACCCTGATATTTGGACCTGTAGTAGTACAACACACCACAGTCAGAATGTATAGTGGAGGGGACCCATCCTGAGGGCAGGCAAGAAATGGAAAGGGAAACAGGAAGGGGATTGGGATCCTTTGCCCTTGGACATCACCTCGGTGACCTCTTTTCTTATGCTAGGCTCCGCCTCCTAGAGGTTTCACCATCTCTCAATTCAGATACAGGCTCCCACCCAAGCCTATAGACCATAGACTTTGGGGACATTTCTGAACCACAGCCCATGTAACTCACACAGCAGGAAAGCCCTCTGCAGGTATCAGGACTACACTGTTAGATTTCCCAGCCTCCTGAACTATAGGAAATAATATCTTTCTTTTTTGGGGGGGAGGTGGGGAAGGTATCCAAGACAGGGTTTCTCTGTTGTAACTCTGGCTGACATCATGGAACTCACTCTGTAGACCAGGCTGGCCTCAAACTCACAGAGATCCACCTGCCTCTGCCTCCTGAGTGCTAGGATTACAGGCATGCACCACCACCACCCAGCATTTTTTTTTTTCTGTTTTATAAATGATTTTGTCTCAGGTATTCTGTTATAGCAAGTCAAAGGGATGAAGACAACACTCACACACCCACTTTGAAAGTGAGTAAATGGAAACACAAGTAGTTAGAGGTCCTGGCCTATATCTTGAGGCTAGTGTATAGGCAATGCATGCGGCCTGGTACCAGATTGGGTGCTTGCTTAGACACACTGAAGTCAGGACATATCTTGCAGGAAGGCAAAACTACTACTCCACCAGCAAATCACAGGAGGGGAGAGGTAAGAATGGAGGTATGTGTAGACATTTGAAACCAGCGATGCTTGTTATCTGGCTTCGCTTTGATCCGTGACGTTAAGTATGTGATCTAAATCTCACTGGGCCTCCATCTTCCTGATCTGCAAAATACTGTGAAAACTTCCCAGGCTGCTGATGGATTAAATGGGATCATTTCATGTGCAAATAGTCTTTCCCAGGATAGGAGTGTGAAATCATACGGGTTGTGTGATTAGACAACAGCTCCAGATACTAATAGACGAAGTGCCCCCTCACCTGACCTACCAGAAATAGGCTTCTATAAATAGCTCCCTCTCAAATGAATTTCTATTCAAAATCTCGTATCCCTGTACCAACCGCCCATGCCTGTACCTACGGTTAGATCCCACCCACCTATGCCCACAGCAAGACAGTCTGGCTGTCCCTGTGATGGAGTTGATTCCCACCTGGAATTACTATCTTTGAGCCAAGCAGATCCTCCAATAGGGACAAGTCGAGTTTTCTTGCGGGACCCACCTCTATGACAGTATCAAAAGACTCATGATTGAGTGTTTCGTGCCCACCTGGTGGCACTGCTGAGAGGGGACTCGATAATGAAGGTGCTCACCTCATCAGTGGATTCATCCACCCATCATTTCACAGCAGAATGAGCCAATAGGAGATAGGGTCTGGTTGGAGAAAGGAGGTCATGGAAGTCATGCCTTCTAAGGTGTGCCCTGCCACCAAACCTCCCCTGTGCCTGCTTCCTGGAGGCCATGATGTAAGGACGCTTTGTTCTACCATGCAGTCACACCCTCCACCGTGATGCTGTCTCAGTCCAAGCAACCATGGCCTGAAAGCATGAGCCAGATAAATCTTTCCTTCTTCGAATGGGTGTTCTCAGGCGTCTGTCACATCAACGGAGAGGAATTATCATAACGATACAGACACCCACTCCCTGGCCTGCTGACCACAGCCCATCTCTCTTACTCAGTTTGTTTGCTGTTCAGGTCTCAGCCTTCACTGTCTCCCTGATTAGTCCCCATCAAACTATCAGATCTGTGTGTGTCCATGTCTGCTGGTGAACAGGGCCCATGTGTTCCTCTCGGTGTCACCAGGGACATCCCTGGGACAGATGTCGCTAAGCTGAAGGAGCCTGGAGGCTTGCTTGAGAGTAACGAGGCGTTTGGTTTGCTTCACCTTTTGTTGTTTTTGCTGTTGTGTTGGCATAGTTGTTGCTGTTCTCACTGCTGACCACACTGCATTGTGAGGCCATCATATGGCCTCTACTACGCCATCTGACCCTCCCAGGACCACTGCTATTTCATCAATAATTACCCTACCCATTTTATGGAGGGGAAAACTAAGGGTAAATTATGAGAAGCAGGATTTACCTGCCAGCAAACCCCTACCCCATAAAGAAGAAAGAAGAATCATAGAGGCTGGGGTGGGGCGGGGGGGTGGCTCAGTGGTTAACGTACTCGTTGCTCAAATGTGAGGACTTGAGTTTGAACCCTAGCACTGTATTAAAAGCTGGGCGCGGGCAGCATGTGCCTATAATCCCGGCTTTGGGGAGGCAGAGACAAGAGGACCAGTGAGGTGGACCAGTGAGCTCTGGGTTCAGCGAGAGACCCTGTCTCAAAAAACAAGGTAAAGTGAGTGAGTAAGACACATACGTGACCCCCCACATTTCCTCTCAAATGGGGGGGGGGGTGGAAAGAAACAACAACAAAAAAGTTCTAAAGAAAAATTACATACTAGTTCTTCAGAGTTCCAGAGCCATAGCCTTGCCTGCCTCCAGCACCTCCATCTTGAGTCACCGTGCTAAGAGAACAGTTCTGCCCCGACTCTCTGTCTCTGGAAAGTCCAGCGATGCTGAGGAAACTCTGAGACCCTTGGGCTCTGTTTGGTCATTTATTTGGAAGAGAACTGGCGTAGAAAATCCTAATGGCTACCTCAAGAAGGTCTGTGCTGCTTACTGCTTTCGGAGCACAACTTCCACAGCTGACACTCAGCATGGGGGAAACTCTTAAAACACAGAAATAAACAATGGCACTGGCCGCCAGCCATAGCAGAATACCGTTTTGCATAGCACAAATTCGTGGCGCTGTTTGCTTTGCTTTGAATGGAAACACAAGGTCTCAAGAAACACTGCTGAGAGAAGGCGTGTTGGAAACTAAAGCTATCTCCAGTCCTGGGGCCCTCCAAGGAATTACTCTCTTGATAACATGAACATGTTATCAGCAGGGTGGAAATATCTGTCCTAGTTAAAAGTAAACATTGAGAACCTCCTTTCTTTAAAAGAAAAAAAAAGAAAGAAAGAAAGACATAGTGAAAATTGCCATAAGAACTAAGTATAAAGTCTCCACAAAGTCTGGGAAAAAAATAAAAGAGGCAGAGGGAGAAATCTGAGTAGCATCCATCTGCTCATGCACAGTCTCTCTCCGTTTAACTCCCCAGGAGCTGGGCTCACAGGTTAGATTAGTCTTAGGACCACAAATGGTGAGGACCCCTCCCAAAATAAATGGGGACTCAGCTCACTCTTGGAGCTGCTCACCTGGCCACCCATCCAACTCAATTCCCATTATGCCCTTGGATTTTCTATGCCTTGGCCTTGGGCACCCTTATAACCCTTGTCATGGGTGCCCTTGTCACAACAGGGCTTGGGGCTTGTATCATTAGGAGGCCCAGTAGACTCTTGAGAATGGTCTCCGTGTTCCCCAGCTTTCTCTTATTTTTTACTTTAAGCCACTTTTATTGGGTTATGTATTTATTTGTATCTTGAAAATGCACAGCTTGAGCTCCCAGAGAGACTGTCAAATTCCTGCCTCAAGTCTCTATGAATACACACCGAGAAAGCCCGTTTCATATGGCAGGAGGTGTCTGCGCAGAAACCAAAGGACACTACCTGTGACATTCAGGTCAGGAATTTAATTTTCTCTGAATGGTATCCTGCTCTAGGACTAAAAACAGGCAGATATCTCTCTCTGGAACCTGCAACACTGAGGGTTCCAGAGAAGGGGCAAACACTCCCAGGATTCATCTCTCCGCTATTGACTTCTACCTGCTCTGACACTGGCTTTGACAGAAGCTTCCAGAACCATCCTTTGATATCCAGAGAACCAAACTACCAGTTTGTACCCGTAATCTGTATCACCTGTGGGGTGCTGCCGTGGGTTTTGAAGAGATAGGGCCTCACTCACAGACATCCTCAGAGAAAGAAGTACAGCATTTGATGATGATGGTAAGATGATACAGATGATGACAGGAACGAAATGGAGACTATAAACAAAGCAACAGCTCTCGGAGTCGGACTTCTTGCTTGCGCCATCCCATCCCCAGTGCCCGGCTGAGCCTCGCTGCCAGCTTGGAACAGCAGCGGCAGTTTGATGCCAGTTTCTCGCGGGGTGCCACACTCCCTGACGTGTGCCATCCCCCCTAATCTACTTCAGCTGTATCGAAATGAAAAATGAATAGGAAGTAGATCTTGCTGCTAAGACATATGTGTCAGAAAATCATTATGAGCATTAAATTACAGCAATAAAATGAACCAGAACTAATCCTGCAGATTAAGATCCAATAAATTCTTTTTCATGGACACACCTTTCCTTAAATAAAAGGAGAAAGAAAGAAAGGAAGAAAGAAAGAAAGAAAGAAAGAAAGAAAGAAAGAAAGAAAGAAAGAAAGAAAGAAAGAAAGAAAGAGTTAGCTATATAATAGCTGAGCATATGGCTTTAGGGGATGGGGTTGAACTAGTGGAAACCAGACATTTCAATATGAGAAATAGGTATGTATTCTTGGGGGAGGGGTGCAGGCTGAGTAGTGGATAGTTACTGCCCCTGTGCCAAATGCTATAATGATCAGATTTTACACTGACATACCTACATTTATTTCACGTAAAATTTAAGGATACAAGTTCCCTTCTTTCTCCTCTGCACCTTCCCCACCCCGCCTCTCCCCCCTTAGTTGAGGTTACGCTGACATAAGAAACTAGTACATTTCTGATAACCTCTTAGTTTTGGAAGAGAGGACACTGTCGTTCAAATTAAATCTGAAGCTATAAACAAACCTTTGGAGAGTTGCCTGCTCACTGGAATAACAGGATAAACCCCCCAACCCTGCGGGAGAAAAGCGACTGTAATTAGTCCATTGTCCATGAATAGGCACAAAAGAAGCAAAGCCCCAGACTGGGCTCCCTTTCAAGGGGGGATTTTGGGGCAGATGTTAATTAAGTGAGTAACTTCTAACATCTCCTGGGAACGCTGAGAAGCAACGCTCTCCTTCCAAAGGGGACACTGGGGAAGGGGTGTACCCTGATGAAGGACATACAGAGTCTCCAAAGGAAAAAAAAGAAAAGAAAAAAGGAAAAAAAACAGGATACATCTCCCTGCTGTCAGCCCTCCTGCCGCTGGCATTGGAAGAACATTCCAGAGCTGTTCTCCCGACACTCACCAAACCAAACTATTTATAGCCGCCCAATCATTATAAATAAATCTGTTTATACTGTGGAGCCTTGGCCCTGCATGAGTTAAATCTCTCGGCTGGCAGCTATAAATAGCTGTTACACGCTCCAGTGTGACGACTGACGGGTATGTCCTCAAATTGTGACAAATAATGACAAGTTTGTTTCACAAACATTCCGCTGACAGTCATCTGATTTTGAATAAGTGGCGCTGCTTTCTTAATTTGGTCCCTGAGGCCCAGGATCTGGGAGACTTCCTTTATTCTCTCTCACCTCCTGCATGGGAACTGTCCTGCAGTCCGGAGTTGTTTCTCTCCCTAATCAACTGGAAGGGATTTGAGGCCATTTAAAGGGGAAGCTTATTAAATCCACTGTTTCTCTCTTGGGACAGTTCTGCTGTAGGGGCTTTGCAAGGGTCTGGGGACTTTTGTTAATGACATGAGAGCCAGAGGGGAGAGGTGGGGGAGGTGAGGGCCAGACTGGGGTGTGGAGTAGCACAAGATGCAACAAACTGAACCCAAAAAAGTTGGGATGGCAGACTTCAAGGAGGATCTGAGACATAGATGTTCTAGAAGCCACTTAGAAGGAAATGGGTGAAAGGTGTGTGGGCAGAGGGACTCACAGCCTGGTGCTCCTGCTGGGTTGGGTAAGACCAGATTGAAGTCCTCAGAGCTTGAGGTCCTTTCTCTAGATCAGCTGATATTAATACGTATCCTGGATTACACAGGACCTTAAAATACACACAGGCTTCATCGCCTGTCTAATGCAACAAGGTCCTCATGCTGGAGGAGCTGGGACAGAGACCACTACAGAACTAGACTTCCAGATCGCCATCCAGGGCTCCATGCTCATCAGGACCATCAGGGAACTTACTTGCTGGAAAGCCCTTGGAACCATGCCTGCCTGTGGCCAGCCCCTTCTAAGTGCTGGCAATTGCGGGAGCAGTCAGTGCCATCTCCCACTCTCTGCTGCTGTGTCAGTGTTGACTCTGCAAGGGTCACCCACACTGTCCCTTGGTGTCCTCTATAGGTGTGTCTTCTGTCCATGTACTAACTCTGTTTCCATGTATCCTCCTCCTGTGTGTTCGCGCACGAATTTGTGTGTGTGCATGACAAGAATAGAAGAGAACCTTAGGTTATCCTCATGGGAGCTGTCAACATTGTTTTTATGGAGACAGGTTCTCTTCTTGGCCTGAAACTGGCCAAGCAAGTCAGACCAGTGGTGGCCAGTAAGCACCAGAGATTTGCCTGTCTCCATCTCCCCAGTGTTGGAATTACAGGTGCATGCCATCACACCCAGCAGTTTTTAATGTGGTTGCTGGGGATTACATTCAGATCTTCATGCTTACAAGGCAAATGCTTTCCTAAGCTGTCAACAAGCCCTCCCTTCTCTGATCTCTCCTACATAAAGCTCTCGCCATCTTTTGAACATTCAGCTTTAACCACAAAACTGCTGTCCCCTACAAACCACAAAACCTCCTTCCCAGCCTGAAATGGGACTGCAGTAGGGGACATCGCTCTCAGAGCCTGCCTGAGTCTGTTTGCTGGGACTATAACAAAACACCCAAGGCCAAGGAATGCATAAGTAAAGAGATTTACTTTCCTCCTAACTCTGGGGGCTGGGAGTCCGAGATTCTGGGGTGGTGCTTCTGGCTACAGTACACCATGGAGGTGGTACAGGTAACAGTGAGAATGTGTATGAGACGGAGCATGGCAAAACAATAGGCAAGAGGGATCCTGTTAGGATCGATGCTTCTATAACCACCCTCTCCCGAGGGAAATAACTGAGACCCTAAGAGAATACATCAATCTCTTCCTAGGGTAGTGCCCCAATGACCTAACTGCCTCCCATCTCTTAAAGGTCCACCATATTAATCCTGTTACCCTGAGTTCCAAGCTTCCAGCACACAAAACTTTGGGGGTGGACACCCTCAAACCATATCCAGGCCATGGTAGTGCCCTACAAAGGCAGAGCAGGCACCAGAGTCTTCGTCAGCTGTGTTGCCTAGGTCCCTTGCTTACCTCCTTGTCCCAGCTCAGCTCCCCCCATCCTGAGGTCACTCCTACATCCCATCAGTCCCCATCTGCCTAAATGATTGCACACTCATTGCCCCGGCCAGCCAAGTGCTGGGTTGCCAGCCTTACCCACCTGTACAGTACAAATCCATTCTTTGCCTCAGTGAGCTCCTCGATCATCCCAGAGCACATGCCTTCAGATGCTGTGGTCTCCGCCTGGGCCCTGACTAGCTTTCTGAACTTGTGAATGCCTGTGGAAGCCTCTGCTGAGTGATCAGGCAGCTGCCTACATCTCCCCTGAATCTCTACCCCCTTTTCCCTGTCTCCCTCTTAGCACCAGCCTGCCTTAATCCTGCCTTGCTGTGGTCTGTGAATCTGCTTGTGTTTACTCCTCTTCCCCAGTGGTCAGGCGTATGCTACCTTAATCATTTTGGTGTCATCCAGCCTGGTGTCTTCCTAAACTGGGGTAATTATGACAGTCAACTTCCTGACAAAACAACCCAGCAACAAAACCCAGGGCTGAAGAGATAGACTGTTCAGCCATCAAGCACTTCCTGCTCTTGCAGAGGACCGGGGTTTGGTTCCTAGCACCCACATGGCAGCTTACAGGGGTCTATAACTCCAGTTCTAGGGGATCTGTCCCTAGAATGTCTGAGGTGTCTTCCACTAGCTCATGACAGAACCCGGAACAGGGCACATCAGAGCCCATGGAGCAGAAGCAGATGGGAAGTGCTGACAAGCTAACCACCAAAGTACAAACCCACAAATTAAAAACTCCTTAAAGAGCCAAATCCTTGCTCAAAAGTTGTGGGAGCTGGGGGAGGACTTTAGGTCCCTTTGTGCATTTCCGTATTAACACAGTCACACTCGGCCATGCACATGTCAGTTCCAATAAACACCAGGGCTTTCCAGGGCCCAGCCTCTAATTGAAGGGATTGTTACTGTTGGTGAATGGCTGGGGAATTAATTAGTGCAGGGCAAACCAGTTCATAAATGGCCTGCTTTGTAAGAAGTCCTCGAGTCCTGGGGAACCTCGACTCCTGTGGCCGGCTCTGCCCCAGGAACCCGTGCCAGCAAATGGTATTTATTATCCTTGTAGGCCTCACCTGGAGATGGGCTTCCCCGTCAGCACAGCCAGGTTTGTTTCTTCCGGGCCCAGCAGGCATTACTGAAAAAACTCCCTCGGATCTTCTGGATCTTGCTTCCACAGCCTGACTTGGTTTCTGAAGAAAGGCTTCATTTGCAAGTCAGAGATGGAAACGGGAGTGCTAGCTTCACACAGCCCACGCTGCCGTTCCCAGTTTGCATGCAGGTTCAAACACGTGCTCACGTGTGCACTAAAGCAACATCACGTGCATACACACAGCTGCTCTGATCTCTGTTAAGCAACTGACTCCAGACCTAGTTCTGAGCTGGACGAGGCAAGCCAACTCTTCAGGTAAGCTATATCCTAAGACTATAAGATGCGGATGGGGGAGTCTCCCAAGCCCCCTTCCTCGTATTAACACTTAGGGCTCAGAATGAACACAGCAATCTGAGTTGAGCTGATGGAGCCAGGCTATACTGTGGGGTGGCCATCTTTGAATCTTTCTCTAAGCTGCGGGGGTAGGACATCCTGTGTTGTGAAAGATGGTGGAACTGAAGATGGGTTTTTAGATTGAAGAAGCTTGGTCTTTTTGTTTGTTTGTTTGTTTTTGTTTTTGTTTTTTCTTCTTTACATGGTCTGTGCTGAGGTGTACACATGTTCTATAGTAAAAATGTTTTATAGCCTTCTCCCCAACTCCAATGAGTGAAGTAAAAATAAATAAAACACTTAAAATGTCATAAAAATCCCTCTAGATTCTGGGCATGGCTTTGGCAATTTTTGTCCAATTTTTGCAGAAGTGTTCTGGTCTCAAAAATTAGCCTGCGTCACAAAGGAGTCTGTGACAGTCTCTGAACTGAGACCTTGCACCACCGGCTTCTGGTTGACCTTAGGAAATGAAAAGCAAAGGGAGGTGTCTGTCCCTTCTCCCCCACAGCTCTGTTCTGGCTCTTAGCACTCTCTCTGTTTTGTTCTGGGTTAGAGTCTGGTATCAGTTATTAGCACCGTGGAATGAATTAACTCAGTTCGCACTTAACTCCAATATTAGAAGTTAATATTTTTATTTTCATTCAGATATATTCAGTTATGTAATGAAACCAGATGTCTGGGCTCTTGGCTCCTTTATCTGTGGGAAAGGCAAGCCCTGGGACCATTCACATAGCTCTGTGATAAATATCGGCCCTTTAGCTATAGCATATCACCATTTATTACCCCGTCTCTTCAGAAAGAAACCCCTCCCCAGGGACACTGCTAAGAGAATGATTACAAATCGTGTGTCATAAGCAAAAACAAACAGGCCTGGCATTTTGAAAAGTAAAACTCTTTCCACTTGCTATACCTACCTGTACAACTGTACTTTTCTCCATATATATGTTCAGTGGCAGTATGAGTATACCGTGATTTGTGGTACTCAATTTTGGAAAGAGATGATAAAATAACATCCCAGAGAAGTGAAATCCTTGAAGGACTCACTCACTGATCAATGAGCTATTGCTTGACCTAGGAAAGGGTGGGGTGGTCTCTGCCTCCTGATCAGACTTCTTTTATTTCAAGTCACGCATTTCCAAGCCATCTAATGCAAGTGCTGGAAAACTGGGCTATCCTTCACAAGTGGAAACCGCGGACCAAGCTGAGTGTGGTGGGGCACTCCTGGAGGCCCCAGCCCTCAGGAGGTGAAGACAGGAAGATTAAGAGTTTAAGGCCGTCCTTGACTACAAAGCAGGTCCAAGAGCAGCCTGGGCTACCTGAGATTCTGTCTCAAAAGGGACAGAAAGAAAAGGAAATGGAAAGAAAAAAAGAGAAAAGAAGAAAGCCTGAGACAAATCTTCCCGATGTTCTCTCCTCTGGGGAATTCTTGGCAAATAGGCTCAGCATCGAGACTGAATGGGAACGTAGCGTGCTCTGACTGCGTGAGCCTCCTCCGTGTATCAGAACACGCTCTCGGGGAGACAGCAACGCAGAGAGGGCAATCGCTTCTCACCCTTGCCTCCCGTCATTCTCACCCACACCCCAACGCAGTTAAGCCCTGTCCCCACACACTGTCCAGTTCCCAGAGAAGGGCGAGTCCTCCAAGGGCCCACAAGAACCATCTGATGTTGAGATAAGGCAATATCTCAAAGCAGAAGGATGAAGTGATGGGGGTCTTCTGTCATAGGTGGATAAACAATTGACTCAGGTTTGTGGTATACCTGGGGTCTCCAGTGCCAAGTCCAATGTGGACATATCTGAGAGCCCCGTGCCTAGGCTTTGTGCCTACGGCTCTCCCCACATCACCCCACCTCCTGTGGCCTGAGATAAGGTGGGATCCTGACCGTGGCACTACAGTTCTCATTTAGAGACTGCATTCAGTTATGATATAGTAAGTGATCCTCACATACCAGGCTCCAAAACAGGCTTTCACTGTGCAAATAGATGCTGTTCCTACTCTTGACAAGCTGACATGAGAATCAGAATGAAAGAAAAACTCAGAACTAGGGAGGCTGAGGTAGAGAGGCTCATGGGTTTGGAGCTAACCTGAGCTTATGCAGTGGATTCCAAGCTAGCCTAGGCTATATAGCAAGATACCGCCTCCAAAAGCAAACAAATGAAAGTACAGAGAGAAAAGAAAGGGAGGAGGGCAGAATGACTTTTACCTGAGTTAATTTGCATGCAGACCCCAGCAAAGAGTGGCCTAGGAAAGTAAAACAGCAGGACACCCTCTGCCCCCTGGCCACACTCCGGGGGGCAGGTGTGCCTTGTTGCAGAGATGTGCACATGAGGCTTTGGGGACCGTGCTTGTGGGTTGTGGGGCATGAACCACTAGTCTAGCTGTGTCACACCTTAGCCGAATCATGTCACAGATGTCACCTGTTTGTCCTTTGTTAGCTCACTTTAAGGTCTCTTGTCTCCCCGAGATTCTGCATTTGCATTCTGGTTATCGAGTGGGTCAGATGTAGCCTCTGGTAAATTCTCTTCACTAAGACAAGCCCCCATCCGCAGCACCCAGAGCCGATGTGAAACGATTCTGCCACACTCCCTCCTAAACCAGCAGCAAACAAATTAGGAAATAAAATAACAGCATAACCCGTGACGTGACACATGTGCTGGCTAGTTTTATGTTAACTTGACACAAGCTAGAGTCATCTGAGAAGAGGGGACCTCAACTGAGAAAATACCTCCATTACAATGTCCTGACGGCAAGTCTGTGAGACATTTTCTTGATTAGTCATTGGTATAGGAAGGTCCAGTCCACTGTGGTCAGTGCTGTTCCCGGACAGGAGCCATGACTGAGCACATCTGTGAGGTATAAGAAAGCAGACTGACCAAGCCATGGAGAGCAAGCCAGTAAGCAGCACTCCTCCGTGGCCTCCACATCAGTTCCTGCCTCCAGGTTGCTGCCCTGCCTGAGTTCCTGCCTTGGCCTCTCTTGATGATGGACTGTGATCGGGACATATAAACCAAATAAACTTTCTCCTCCCCAAGTTACTTTTGGTCGTGGTCTTTATCACAGCCAAAAGAAAACTAGGATGAAACGCATAGTGAATCTAATTCTAAGAAAGCCCTGCCTGGGTATAGCCTGACGTAATACAGCCATTGATGGGGCAGTTGTGGGATGGACGAATGAATGGATGGTGAATGCTGACACCCTTCTGTATCAGTTACTTTTCTCCTCACTGTGACCAAATACCCAACAAGAAGCAACGTAAGACAAGAAAGGTTTAATTAAGCTCACAGTTTAAGAAGGGATACGATCCACGGGGAAGACTTGGAGGCAGGTGGTTCCATGTGGCAGGCATGTGCAGCTGAGACTCTTCATCCCACAGCTTGACAGAACAGGAAGCAGAGGCCAGACAGGCCAGACTAGAAACCCCCAGGCCTGTCCGCAATAACCCACTTCCTCTGAGGAGACTCCGACTCCTGAAGGTTCCGCAACCTTCCAAAACAGCCAATAGCTGGGGACCAAATGTTCAAACACGTGAACCTGTGAGGGACATTTTGCATTCAAACCCAAACACCCCCTTACCTAAAATACAGTGATACATGGTCCGACATAATTTAGTACGCTTAGTATTGTTAGGTGGAATGAGAAAAGGACTGCATAATTGTAGGTATAATTGTAGCATGGCGCAATGTGGGCATTCGATTGTTGAAGAAACAAATGATGGAGCTGGAGAGATGGCTGTCTTTAACAGCCACACAAGGGACGAGGACCGAATTCAATCTTCCAGAAACCTCACAAAAAACTAGGTGTGTCGACGCATCCCTGTCATCCTGGACCTGAGAGACAGAGACAGGAGGATCCTGGGGCTCGCCGGCCAGTCAAACTAGAATGCGTTGAGTCCTGGTTCAGTGAGCAACCCTGTCTCTAAGACACAAGGTAGAGCACAGCTGAGCAAGACACTCCGTGTTGGCCTCTGGCCTCGATATGCACGTATGTGCGTTTACACGTATGAATTTTTACACGCACCCCACCCACCTACACGCACCCCGAGATGGGGGGTAGAGAAATGAATGAATCACTAGGCACAGTAATACACACCTGCAATCAACCACAGTACCTGGGGAGAGGCAGGAGGACCGTGAGTTCCAGCCTTCCCTAAACCATATATTGAGACTGACTCAGAAAGAAAAAAAAGAAAGAAAGAAAAAGGATGGATGGATGCTGAGAGCTATAAAAGGATTTTTAGGCTACATAAATACCTTCCGTTTCATTCAGCCAGCTGTCAGTGTGATGATTAAATTAAATTTGCTTAAACGTATGAAGTTAAACTAAGTGAGACCACAGCCACTCTGCCTTTCTTTCAAGGGTCTTAGGCTGCAGGGTACTGGCGACTGATGAGGAAGGCTTTCTGTCCCCTTCCCCTCAGGCTGGCTGGACCCTGTGGAGGGCTTATCATGCTCATCAGCGAGTCTACCTTTGTTCTGGGAGCCTGATTACCAGCAGCCTGGTTCCTTTTTTACTGAAAGAGACCAGTGGGGCAAGGGGCCTCCAAACTTCATGTCTGATGTTAAATATATATATGATATAAATATATATATGAGAATACCAACCTTCCCTTAAAGGGTGCAAACGGCAAAACAGAGAAATTCCACCATGACAGCAGGAAGACAGACTGGGCAGCAGCAAACACTGCTTCTGTGCGGCTTGGAGTGTGACTTGCTTGGTAGACTCTGGCTTGGAGTCACATGTAACCTGCTGTGACGGGAGCCATTGTCCTTCTGGTATGAGGGTCTTAGCATATCCAGGCTACTGAGCAGGTCCTATCCACTCTGATACTAGAACGCTGATCTCCTCCTCTCCACCCCACCTCCTAACAAGCATTTGGATGTAATGCAATTGCTTTGGTAAGGTACTGTGTCCCATCTTCCTGGCAACCTGTCATCCATGTTCCTACATGGTAGAGGAATCTCAGGCTGGGACACCACAGGAAATTCCAGAAGTAGCTGTGCCAATCCTGTTGGTAACCGTTCCTGGCTTGGGAGTTTTTCTTTTAGCTCTTGGAAATAACGAGCAAGGGATTCTCAAAAGCGCATGTCATGAAAGGACAGACCTCTGTGTACTCGGTTTCCACTCCAAAGTGCTCCCCGCTCCCCACGTGCAAAGCCTTGGAGTATGTACTGGTCTGCTCAGGTGCATACTACAGCACGTGCTGTAGGTCTAAATCATGGAACTGTGCAGAACTGTAAGTGCTCACTCTCTGACATGTAGCCTAAGATCTGTCCCTTCTCAACAATATACTCCATGCTCCCTGAGTGGACTCTGCCAACGGTTCCTTCAGCTAGCCTCTCAGATGTCAGGAGCCAAGTTCTGTGGTTGGTTTTCATAGATTTGTTTGATTGATTGATTAAGATAGAGTCTCACTGTATAGCCCTGGATGGCCCAGAACTCACTATGTAGACTAGGCTAGCCTTGAACTCATGGTCATCCACTTGCCTCTGACTCTGCTGGGATTAAAGATGTGAGCCGCCATGCCCAGTTTTCATATATTTCTTTAAGGCAAGTTATGTTCCATATGTTTATCTCCCATGGCTTCTGTAACTTATTAATGTAAACTTGGGGAATTAGAACAGTAGAAATTTGGATTCCTCAAGTTCTGGTATCTGAAGTCTGAAGTCTGAAGTTTGAAGTCTAAGTGTGGGCAAGGCCTCATTTCTTCTGGAGGCTCTGGGGGAGAGTCCTTTCTTGTCTTGTTGGCATTGGGTGCCTCCTGGGATTCCTTGGCTTGTGTCTGCATCACTCTACACTCTGCCTCAATCTTTGCTCCTCTATGTGGTCTATTCTGTGTCTTCAAGGACATCTGTTGTTGGATTCAGGGCCACCCAGATAACCCAGATCTTGTATTGTGAAATCTTTAAATTGACTACCTCTGCCAGATTTCTTTTCCTGCATAATATTACGTAGTTATTAGCCACTGCATGGGCTCAGCAAGGAAGACACTGAGGCATTTTCATGGTGCAAGTCCTGCCAGACCTCAGCGGAGGGAACCACCATCCTGGCCATCGCCATACTGGACTGTAAAACCCAGAGTGTCTGAGCTCAGGTGTTTTTACTGATCCAGAACTCCTCAGGTATGCTACTGATAGCACGTGCAGATCATTAGCAATCAAACATCCCCCACATAAATCCAACACCTGCAGACAATACAAAACACCAAGACCTCGGGAGCCCCTCATCCAACAGTGCATAAAATGATTTTATACATAATTAAAAATAAACTTCTACAACAAGGTTACAAGTCAGGGAGTTATGATGTGGATATTGGTCCCAGGAAGCCATCATTCAATACTCTATAATCTCTCCTAATGCTTCAGCTCACTCCTAAGTCAGGGTTGGATCAATGTACTGTAGGGATATTAAATGCTGTATTACACAGTCTTCTACCACTGTGATAAACACTCGAGCAATCAACTTTAAAAGACAAAAAGATTTTAGCCCACAGTTCTAGAGATTTCAGCCATGGTGGGTTGATTTCATTGCCCTGGGACTTGTGACAGCAAGTACATCATGGTAGGAACTCATGTTGGAGGAAGCTGTTCACTTCCTAGCAGCCAGGAAGCATAGAGGGTGGTATCTCAGGTCCCAGATCTCCTTTAAGAATGCCAATGGCCTCACTCCCTCGCCATTTCCCACAGGTTCCTCCACCTCCACACATCAGCGCAGGCTGGCACCCAAGCCTTTGACCCGAGGGCCTTCAGAGGACACAAGTTCAAACGTAAATCATTCATTCACCCACCATGTATTGCGTGTTGTTTTTGGATATGGACATTGGTTTGGTGTCGATCACATGAAATGAATGAGGAGGCATAATTCTTGCTCTCCAGAATTTCTTAGTCCAGTGAGTCAAGAGACTACAACATCTAAATCATCACTTATACACCATGATGGATGCTATGAAAACCTGGAAAGGCCTGTCACTCAAGAATCCTACAGCCCATGTGCCAGTTTCAATCAGCGTCACCTTTCTGTTCATCTGTCACAGAACTGACTTAACCAGAAAATGGAAGCTGAAGGAGGAAGAGAGGAGGCCCGGAGATGAAAGAGTGTTCTTCCCTGGAGAAGTTTCTCTGGAGCATGAATATGTCTGTCTGAATATCGAAAACAAGGAGAGGCGTTTAGTGCAAACCCGGCACCGGGTGCGTAATGCATCTGACTATGAGCAGAGAACATCTCAGAGTCAGAAACTGTGCCCCCCGTGGACAGAAGTGATGCCTTCCAGAAAAGCCATTTCCAAATTTGTGCGCGAATCAACAGTTTGGATGAAGGCCAAGAACAAGCTCACTCCTTCGCTGCTGAGTTATTTAAGCATTTAATGCTTCAGGCATGAGGGGCTGTGTGTGAGCTGCCGTGTGAAAGCTGTGCGTTGAGTGCGCTGGATAGGAAATGGCCCGGCTCACACACGCAGGAACAAGCCATGACTTTCCCTTTTATCACGATTCCTTTGGCTGAGACCGGACTCTAGGTTCCCTAAGCAGATAAGTGTGATAGTGGTTTGAATGAGAAATGCCCCCATAGACTCCTGTATCTGAATGCTTGGTCCTGGTTAATAGTGGTTTGAATGAGAAATGCCCCCCATAGACTCCTGTATCTGAATGCTTGGTCCTGGTTTGTGGGACTGTTTAGAGAGGTCATGGAGCCTTTAGACATCGAAGTCTTGATGGAGGAAGTATCCCTAGGGTTGGGCTTTGAGAGCCTAAAGTCTTACCCCACTTCCTGCTCACTCCTTGTGTATATGTCTCCCTCTCTCTCTGTGCATTACCCCCCCATCTCTTTCTCTTTGTCTCTCTCTCTTTTTCTCTGTCTTGTCTCTCTCTCTCTTTCTCTCTCTGTTTCCTTCCTATGTGCACTGAAATGTGATCACCCAGCTTCCCCACTGCCGTTGCTATGCCTTCTCCACCATTATGGCCTCTTTCCCTGTAGAACCATAAGCTAAATAAAACCTTTCCTCCTTCTGTTGTTTTTCATAACAGAAAAGTAACTCACAAGGGATTGAGTTGCTTGGGCTTTACTCAAGCTGCTGAAATGCCAAGAAGATAAATTAAACAGATAAGCTACTTCTTGTCAAGAGATTGTCTCTAAGCAGAAGGTTCTTTCTGTGGCTTTCATCTTCCATATTTTAGGGGGGCAAATTATGGATAATGGTTACCCTTGAACATTGGTGCATAGACGTAGAAGGGACCAGGACCACGGTCAGTGTGCAAATGACCTGGGATACTGTGACTCAAAACAAAACCATTTTGTTTTATAGTGAGACCCCTAGACTCTCTCCCTTAAAGAGCATGGAGCATGTTATAGTAAAGAGATTTTTCTCATGAATTTTTTTTCATAGTTGGAATTTAATGGACGTCATGGATAAGTTATTCCAAACCAACCCTTATCTTAAGATCCCTGCCGTTGCCTCTTAAAAAAAGAAAAGAATTAATCCCTGAAGAGAGTTTTTAAGGAAACCGTTAAGGACCTACCAATAACTACCAAAGTTCAAAGACTGTTTCCGGAAAGCAGGGATTTGGTAGAAACCTCTGGAAACAAACTCTTGCCTGTGAGAAATGGCTGCTGGGAAACACGGTGGTGGGGATTCTATTGTTTGCTTCCAGAGTGACTTGTGTTGACTCCCAAATGAGGATGTCAGTGTGGAATTTCAACAGTGATTAGAATCAACATCAAGTGACACCTCCAGGAATCTGACTCTACAGCTGAAGGACGTTACCAGGGCAATGGGGAACTGACCTTCTGGGTTCCCAGATCCTCTGGGCACGCCCTTTCAGCACAGGGAATGACTTCTACTGACCTTATATAGCTCTCAGAGAGCTAATAGCACCAGCCAGACACTGGCTTACATAGGTAAGTATGCCTACCACAAACACCAGTCCTGATTCAGTCTCCCAGAGGAAAAAAAAAAAAAAACAGACACCTCCATCCTTGGGAGAACAGAGAAATACAAGTGGCTAATTCTTTCTTCCAGAACTTACTGAACCACACTACTTTTGCAATAAACATAATCTGAGGACCTACTTTGTGCTGCACATGTCGTGATAAACATCAGAGATGCAGAAAAGTTAACAAATCAGAATACAGTCTGCCCTCCATATTTAGAGTTCTGCTCACCATAATAGAGTCAATAATTCTTGCTTCAAAAATAACTGAGATCTGGCTCAGTGGGTACAGGCACTTGCTGCTCAGCCTGACAGCCTGAGTTTGCTCCCTGGGACTCACATGGAGGAAAAGAGAGAACCAACTCTAAAAGGTTATCCTTAGACATCCATACATACACACATATGAACACAACATACACACACACAAGGGAGCATGGGAATTAAAAATGAAAAGAATAAGAATCGGGAGAGTGTGCTTTTCCTGAACATGTTCACATGTTTTCTCTTCCAAGTATTCCCTAAGCAGTACAGCATAATAACTATTTCCACGGCATTTACTTTGTGTCCGGAATAACGAGTGATCCAGAGCTTGTTTAAAGTGTACAGGAGGATCGTGCAATAGGTTCTAGGCAAACACTGCCTTGCTTTAAATAGGTACCTGCAGATTTGGGGACCCACAGCAGGGAAGAGGGTCTCCTGGAGGCTGTGCCCTCTGTCTGCTCAGCTGGAGTCAGTTCTCACTTTCCATAGTGCAGGTTCCGGGGATCTAATTCAGGTCGGCAGGCTTGGTGGCAAATTCTTTTACCTGCTGAGCCAACTTCACAGTGCAATAAGCAATAGTGTGGACACACGTGCAAAGGCTGGGTCTGGAAAGATGGCTCCGTGCGGTTAAAAGCACAACTGCTCTTGGAGAGGACCCAAGTTCACTCACCAGCATTTACATGGTGTCTCACAGTAATTCCAGGGAATCTAACACCCTCTTCTGGCCTTCCTACATGGGCACCCGTCTGCACGCGTGGTGTACATAAATGCAGGCGAGCACACACTCTTGAAAATAATATTGAAAAAAGAAATACATGCAAAGTTCCATCAGAGACCAGTCTTGCAAGATGCTCCCCAGAGTATATGACCGAGAAGGAAGATAGAAATCAAGATTAAAGCAACAGCACACTAAGCTGCAAACATTCTGAGCATCTAAAAACTCCTTTCTCCTTTGTTCCCGATTGGTTTGCTCTGCTTCTAAAACCATCTTCTGCACATGCTGGTGAGGACGTGGAGAGAAGGGGACCCTTCTTCATTGCTGATGAGGGTATAAGCTAGTCTGGTTACTGTGGAAGTCAATGTGGAGGTCCCTCAGAGAACCAAAAATAGAATTACCATACGATCCAACCATCCTACTTCCTAGGTACAGTCCTAAATTGGCTGCCCACAGAGAAGCCTACACGGCTTCATTTGACTATAGTGCTGCTCAGAGTAGCCATGCCTTAGCCTCGGCCTCCATGTCCGCTGTATGGTGTGAGTGAAGTCCCCATCGAGTGAAATTCTGAATGAATGTGTTGAGGACCAAGACCTCTGACCCATGGGAAACCAGCAAAGTTTTGCACATTCCCCCAATCAGCCTCAAAAGACAAAGCGTTCCTCTGGCCCAAATACAAGTGTTTATGAAAGAATGACCAATGTGTACAAAAACTAGCAACTACAGCTTCCTGTGACTGTTCAACTATAGTCACCACCTACTGGGACCAGCTAATTTCTCCCCCTGCTCTGTACCTGTTATGCATGCCAAGGTTCCTGGTTGTTGTTTGGTAGTTGGTGCCTCTCCATCCGAGTGCACCAACATACACCTTTTCTGTATGTGTGTCTATGTGTCTGGGTGTCTGTCCTTTCCCTCACTGACCCTAGTCAGGGTTCCAGAGCACAGGAGTAGAGGCTGCAGCAGTCAGCAACAGAAACCAGTGGAGAAGAGAGCGTGGTAGATGTGCCCAGTGGAGTTTCATTCAGTTGAAAAGAGCAAAGCTGTCATTTTCAGGTGAAATGACTAGAGCTAGAAAGCATCATGCTAAGAGAAATAAGCCAGTAGAAGGCAAATACTACATGTTTAATATATGGAACATGGGTTTTTTTTGGGGGGGGCACTGATATGAAAGTAGAAGGGGGAGCTGTCTGGAAAGAGAGGTCAGTGGAGGTGGGGAGAGAGCGACAGAAAATGAACAAGGATTCTGTGCACATGTATGAAACGTGGTACTTTGTGTAATGAAAATACGTTTACACGCAACTTTAAAAACAATGAAGTCATCTCCCCGCACTCAGCTTTTAAATGGCGTTTAAATTGAGCAGTCTTTATCTGCAAGAAAAGCCAATATGACACAAACCTCCTATTTATAGTTTCTTGAAAATAGAAAACCAATCTTCCCCTCCCAGTCCAAGCTCATGGTGCTCTATGGAATGCTAGCACAGATGCCTTTTGTAGGACAGCAACATCCTGGGTAAGGCAGGAGCACAGCAGGACCAAAATGTAGGAAAGCCGAGTAGATAGACCACTTGCACTGTGGGTACCAATAAGCACAAGGACTGTATAAAAAATTATATTTCATGATGGAACTGGATGGAGAGAGATCTCTGTATCTATCACATATTGGTAGATTCATACCTGTCCAGATTTATTTCTACTGTTTCTATATATGATACACACACACACACACACACACACACACACACCACATATAGCATTCCTTAACCAAGTACAAAGATTTTTATTTTTAATCTAAAAATGTAAAGAATCCTTAAACCTGGCAGTCTTGTTTGAAAGAAACTATTAATTGTATCTCATTCACTAACCATTAAAGTAGAAATTACCAAGTGCGTATATACATGAACAATAAAGAGGATTCTGAAGAATCTTTTGGCAATCCTTTCTTCAATACTTACAATACTTGCAATACTTACAATTTAGTTCAAAAGACCAATGTTGGCTGGGGCTGCAGCTCAGCTAGTAGACTGCTTGCCTAGCATGCACGAACCCCTGGGTTCCACCTGCAGTATTTTTATAAACCATGCATAGTGGCATATGCCAGAAATCCCAGCTCTGGAGAGGTAGAGGCAAGAGGCTCAGAAGTTCAAGGGTACCCCAAGCTACAAAACACATGGGATGCACAGACATATAAGACACTGTTTTGAAGCAAAACAAAAGAGTAAAATATATATCATGACATAGTGCCTTGTAAGTCTCCTTGATAACCCAATTCCTCATAATTACTAGCACATTTCCAACTTTTTTTTTTTTCCCAGACACGGTTTCTCTGTTGTAACTCTGGCTGTCCTGGAACTCGCTCTGTAGACCAGGCTGGCCTTGAACTCACAGAGATCCACCTGCCTCTGCCTCCAGAGTGCTGGGATGAAAGGTGTGCCACCACTGCCTGGCTCCTTTTCAATCTTTATTACCCCCAAATTTCTGTATGTTTCATTCGCTCACACATTTACATTGATACTTCAAGACCAGTTTCCATATGTCAAGCTGAGATCTTTACAAATCAGCTGAAAAGTGACCAGTTTGAACATCGCACGTTGGTACTGTCAGCCAACAGCTGTGTCTGCAATTATCTGAAATTTTTTATAGCATTTTGGCCCTGTGATTTTATAAATAATAGACATGAAAATGGAAAATAGATGCACAGAAAGGAAATCTCATGAATGTAACAAAATGAAGACAAGACTGGAAATCAGGGGCCCAGTGTGGTTAAACACTTACCGGATTTAAGCCAGTGAAGGAAAATTAATAATAATAATGATAATAATAATAATAATAATGCTAAAGAACTTTCATGAAATGTTTTAAATAGATTGGGAAAGGCTAGGACTAAAGGCGGAGGCCAGCTAGAGATTTGGTCGTATTTTACGGCCTGTGAGGACAGAGACCTTTCTTTCCCCTGTATTGCTTTTTTCACACACCCAAGTGAAGTGGAAACACTCAGGAAGTAATTGCTTATAAAAGCAGTCAACTAGCAGAGGACCTGAGTTTAGCTCCCAAAGCCCACCACAACCTCCTGTAACTCCAGGTCCAATAGACCTGATGCCAGCTGGCCTCCACGGGCACCTGCATGGGTGTGCTACATGCAGACACACCCAGATACACATAAATAAAAACAAAACAAAGTACCCATAGATCGGTGAAGGAGGTCACAGGATTTTGTACTAGCCTGCCCCTCCCGTTTTCTGAGCTCCACGAAAGGAAGGCAAGGGCTATGGTTTGGATAGCTGATTCCAATTCCCTTGTGTTAAAGGATTGATTTCCAGCCTGCGATACTACTAGGAGGAAGTAGAATCTGTAGGAAGTATATCTAGTGGGAGGAAGTTACGTCACTGGGGGAAAGGCATGGCCATGAAAGGAGTATTGGAACCCTTTCTTTCTTTTCTCTACTGTGAGGAAGGAAGCTTGCACCATCCCCACCTCCTGCCCCTACCACCATGGTGTGCTGTCTCACCAAACGCCCAGAACCAACCAGGCCAAACATTACCAAAACCTTCAAACCATGAACCCACATCAACCCTTCATTTGTGAAAAGCTGCTGTTTCAGGTGTTTTGAATTTATTCCCCAGTAGTAGAACTCTGGCAATTAAAGAAGGCCCTTGGGCAGCTTCCCGATTCTCCTTTTTTCATAGTTCACTCCGTCTCACTGCCCTAGCTATGTAATAGAGTTTGAGCCCAGTCCAGTGGATAACAAGCGACAATTTTGTCCCCGGGAAACATTGACAATTTCTGTAGACATTTGCGTCGTAATTTAGGATAGGATTCCTACTAACAGCACCTAAAGGAGATAAGCCAAGGATAACATTAAGCACCCTACCCAGGGCAGCCATCTATACGAAGAATCACATGACCTGAAATGTCAACATCAGGATTCTGTTGAATAAAACTCTAGCCTCTAAACTCTACCCATAATTCAGGAATTCAACCTCTGTTTTAAAATTCACCAAATCGAGGTCATCTCTCTAAACCCCTTGGACTATGTATGCATTTTCCTCCTCGCTTGACATGGGATGAGTGACTACATCCACGTGGATGGAAGAGCTGAATAATTCAGAAAGAGACTTGAATAATCACTGTCATTTGCTGAGGGCTTCCGGCGAGCTGGCCAGGCACAGTTTTCAAAGCTTCTGTGTATATTAACACATTTTATCCTGATAAGAGCCCTAGGTCCGTCCACTGTGTTCCTCATTTTACAGACAAGCAGTCTCAGGCTAAGGAAGGGCGGGGGAGGCGATCCAAATCACAGCCGCCATTAGAGCAAAAATTGCACTCTAGAAAGTCTGATCAAGGGATAGGAGAAGAGACAATGGTAGAAAAACGAAAAGATGGCAAAGCAGACGAGGTTCCCACGTGAGAAGCAAAGGAGAGGAGAGCTAGATACAAAGCCAGCTGGAGCAGATCCGGTGGGTCCAGGCGAGGAGGGCGGCTTTTCCCTTCAGGTTCTTAATGCTGACTCTGCTATGGAAACTGCGGTTCTGGGTACTGACCCTCTGACACCAGGGCTCACTGCACGCGGCCCTGCTACTTAATTCCCTCACTCTGTGGCTCCGACATGACGTATAAGCAAGAGGCGTCTTCCACCTACTCACACTCCACTCCGTCTGGCTTTGGGCAGAAGCCAGCGACTCGCAGAGGGGACGTATGTTTAAATCTGCCGCAGCAATGTGCTGAGCGGTGAGGTTTGTGTATTAAGATCTTTATGTGGAGTGAAGCACCACTGAGCTCATGTCAGTTGGATTATGGAGGGGGCCCCTGTTTTCAAGATCAGGCT
This sequence comes from Cricetomys ansorgei, assembly GCA_026225945.1. NCBI lineage: Eukaryota > Metazoa > Chordata > Mammalia > Rodentia > Nesomyidae > Cricetomys > Cricetomys ansorgei. The sequence continues at coordinate 9,511,280 of JAMJFZ010001089.1, forward strand.
ACTGTTTGTCTCCAGTGCTGAGCTGACGGAAGGACGGCCGCGTACATCATGCCCCCCCAAACATCTGTATTAGAGTCAGCAATGAAGAGCCAAGGCTCCAAATGGAGTTCCGACTGCGGAAAGCCCTCGTCTGTCAATAGATGAAGCTGCTATTTTTATCCAAAGGGGAAGCTAGCAGGAGAATAAACGAGTTAAGGATAACAGAAACTGGGCTGCCAGTTTATTTTTGCACGCTCGCAAAATGCATGGACATGGACATGGGGTGGGATTTATTTTTTTCTTGTTAGTGGTGTTAGAAGAGAAAAAAATAAGAGAACTGGGTACAACATAGGGATGAATTTACCCTCCTTGGTTCTCCCCACTTGAATACATCTCTGAATTAGGAAGGATGGATGCAGAGAGGTTTGCCTTTGGCTATGAACCTTCTTATGTAAAACATGGCTTTCCGCCGAGCGGTGGTGACACACTCCCAGCACTCTGGGAGGCAGAGGCAGGCAGATCTCTGTGAATTTGAGGCCAGCCTGGTCTACGGAGTGAGTTCTAGGACAGCCAGAGTTACAACAGAGAAATCCTCTCTGGAAAAACAAAACAAAACAAAAAACAACCCAGCCCTCACTCATATGGGTCTTTGGATAAGGAGCTAAAGTTTTTGATAATACCCACATCGGGTAGTAAGAGTGGTGGCAGTTGTGAATAGTTGACGCACGTACCACCCTACTAATGCCCACACTCTTCCAGTTAGACCTGATATGATCTACTTATTTAAAGCCTTACTGAACAGTAACGTTCATATAGAAACTGACACAAACTTTTAAAGACACGATTCTGCGAATTGCACAAAGTAGACACGCTCAGGGAACCACCGCTCAGAAGAAAAAACCAGGACGTGGGTGGGCCTGTGATATGGGATGAGTACCACAGAGCCTTTCTCGGCTCTCGGTGGGTTTAACTCAGGGGACTGAAGTCCCGGAAACTCAGCTGCCACTAAAGCCACCTGAAGCCAGTGGTTTCTGAGTTCATCGTCTCTGAGAAGAAAGAAGTGTGAGCAAGGAGGGGCAAAATGAATGTGTTTATTAAAGAAAAAAAAAAAAGCCAAGAATCAGTTCCTAGAGTAAAAGAGGCTCCAGAGGGTGAATATAACCATGTTGCCCAGACAGAGTTTGTGTATGGTAGAGGGCAGGGAGGGGGGTGCTGCTAATGTATATTATATAAGGAACTGGATGGAGATCGAAGGTAATCTTTATTGAGATTGGTCATTTTTGAGCGCATGAAAGGCCGAGCCAGGAAGGAGTCTACACATCCTGTGTATATCCTCTTGGTTCAATCATAGTTACTGGTTCGTTCTGGAGAGGGGTCTAGATTGGGATCCACAACGGACCCTGCTCTTACTTCTAAGGGGAGCTAACTCCTGTCTCACAGCCAGGCCTCCATCCCCTTCCCCTACATTAGGTAACCCCCTGCCTCAACTTAGGATCACACAAGTTGGTTTCACCCGGCTTCCACTTTGCATACATGCTGTTGTACCCTGTATACCCTTTCTGATCTGACTTGTCACTCAGCTTTACTGTGTGGCCTTTACCCGTATTACTGTGTATAGTTTTATCTTGTAGGTTTCAGATTTCTCATCCTCCCAGCTACAGAACTCCCTCATACAAGCATATAATGCTATTTATTTCCCCCATTTTAATATGAATGGGTTTTATGCTTAGTTTAAGGCTAAAGTTTAAGGTTCAGTTGAAGGTTAAGGAAACAGGGAGGCAAAGGACTGAAAATAACTTTCCCAATCCATGACTCCTGTAAAAGTAGATCTGGGATTACAACTCCTGCTGGCCTGACTCCAAAGCCCAGGCATTGGGCACCATGCTGTCTTGTCTCAGAAAAGCAAGGTTTGCAGGTACTTCTCTCAGTTGGGTGAAAAGGCCTTTTGTATAAGTAATTTGGGAGAATCTTGGGAAGGGTACATTTGAACAGTGTGCCACGAGTCCTCTGTCTCCCCATCTCTGTGGAATGAGTGCCTTCAGGCATCTCTCTTGGCCTGTAATTCCATCTGGCACTTTTCCCATTCTCTGTTACTTTGATCAACTCTTCCAATAGGCCTGTCAGGATCTCCAGCACTGCTAAAGCCCGCTGTAGCAAGTTGGACTGTACCTGGGTCGGGGAGTAGGAGAGAGTGAGGATTAAGAAAAAAGATTGGGAGGGCATGCAGTGAATACTGCAGCACCGTGTCTATTTACCACAGCTTATTAATACCCTTCAGAGGACGTGAGAAGCCAAGCACAATAGTTACCTAAACAATAACTGATATTTACTAAGGAAGTCTGCTCTTATCTTATTATCCTCCTTTACAAGGTCAGAGAATGCTCAGATCCTTGCCTCGGGCTCCAAGGTACCTCCTTCTGCTTAGTAGATAAACCATTCTGCTTTGCAAGCAGGATGTCCAAGGTTAACATCTCCTTGTCTCAAAACAGCTCCTTGTTAAAATGGCTCCTGACACAGCAATGAGTAGCAGATGATGGAGAGGCACACTGCACCTGAAACCTAGAGACACTGACTACAGAGCATACACTTAGAGCCACAGCTATGGAGAAGGCTAATGTGTTGATGGATTCACAAATGCCTAGTTCCCGGTTAGTTATGTATACACACACTCATGTTGCTGACTTGGCTGTTTTCCCTGCTCCCATTTCTTCCATGAAGAGTCCACGATGCTATTACCAGTTCTTAGCATGCCATGCCTATGTCCAGTAAGCAAACTAGCTGTATCCATTCATTCTGCCTGCACATTTTCTAGAAGGAGAAGAGGAAAGAATGCTTTAAAAGAATCTGTATAGCTGCAGCAACTATTAGTGGTTGATCTGTTGCTAACCATCTGCCCTCTTCAACTGAATAGAAATTCATCACAGAGGGGATGTCAGCCCGGTGCACAGAGAGCATGTTGCAGCTTGCCTTTTCTGGCCCTCACAACCAGAAATGAGACAACAGACCACTCACAGATGAAGACCCGAAAGATCATCTGTAGATAAACTGTGGGTACCTTAAGGAAGATTTCAGTCCAGCTTGCTTTCCTGCAGATGGGCACAGAATCCACCTCAGCAGAAGCCTATGAGCTGGCTATGAAGCGAACTCACAGTTTTCTGGAGTTGGTGAGCACAGCTTGTTAAGATGACAGCTGGATCAGCTAAGGTGGGAGTCAGTTGTTTCATTTACATAAACACTATGGAGGTGCCTAGACACCCCGCTCTCCCCCCCAGGGACCTATGTGTCCCACAGTCTAGGAAATCTTAGCTTCTTCCCTAAAGCATGAGAGAGCATGCTAGGAGGCCCCTGGCATTTGTCCGAAGATCTGACTTTAGAGTGGATAAATTCCAAGAAGATTCGAAGTCCTTTCAAGATTCATAATCCCAGGACACTTTACCAGAGACTCTGATACAGTGAGTCTAGTTTAGGACAGAGATCTGATGGTGAAGGTGGTCCCAGCACCATCCTTATGAAGATCCAGGATGATACATCAAATTCCAGTATTCTAGGAGCTGTGCAGAGAAACCAGACTGCAGCAATCAAGAGAATCCACGAGGGGAAGAGAGAGAAGAGAAGGGCTGGGTGTCTTCAGGACCCTGCCTCTGCCCGTATCTTATACTTGCGTCCACATCGCAGACCTGTAGAATAAAGCCTTCTCCATTGTGTAAACTGTTCAAATTGTTTTCTAATCACTTGCAGTCAAGCATGCCTTCCGAGTCTGGAATTTGAGTGCTCCGGAGGCAAAGTCACAGAGCCTGGGCCTAATTTTCCCGTATTCCTGTTTGTACACAGGAAAACAGGGAACCCCAGAAGAGGTATCCTGGCCTGTGTTGGGGAAAAGGGGGGAGACATCAATGGTCATGTGCAACTACTGACTATTGCGCTCTTAATGGGGTGGCTGGGGCTGTGGTGACCATATAAATCTCAGCCCTGAAGACCCACTGCAGCCTCATTGTGCCTGGAAGGACTGCAAGAAGTTTATTTAGCCAAAATTCTGCAGCTCCATTTTTTCTGAGGTAGAGCAGTTACAGGCAGAAAGATCATTAAAGGGATGCCATTCCGTCGGTCCTCGATGCCATCGAAGCTGTGTACACTGTCTGCCGTGGTGGTTGGTCCTTAGGTCCCCGAGACATCATGGGCCACTGACTGCAGGGAATTTCCAGTCTCAGGAACTCAGCAGCAGCTGCAGGTAGGGAGAACCACTCAATACCGACTCCCGTCGACTATGGAAGCCTTTAGGGACCTTGACTAAGGTAAAACTGGTGGATCCTTGGCTTGCCAGAGAAAAGGGCTTTCAGGGTGAGCCAGTATGAAGTTGTGTGGGATTTTATTAAAAAAGATTTTTAATAAAGATGTTAAGCGTTTGTATTAAAACAGAGAGAGGTGTGGGCTTCTCCAAGGAGAGTCCGGCTGCATTGTTTTTACCATTTTGGTGGCTTTTTGAAGCTTTTAGCTTAAAGGGAGCTGAGCTAAGGAGGGAGCCCTGAGGTGTTTCCTAGTAGGGGGTAGGATGACAGCTGATAAGGTGGAACGCTAGCTCACAAAGTTTGTACGGGAAACTAAGATGTTTTTACTGTAGACAAAAGTTTGTCTTGTTTGGGAGATTCCCAGAAAATATCTTAGAAAGGCAAAAGGCTTAAACGTGGGTTATCACTATCTTAACATTCTCCTTCATATAAAAGATTATATACGTGTATATATATATATACAGTGACCTTCACGGCAGGTGTTAACTATGCTGGAATTCTTGATTTGCTGCTGAGAGACCTCACCAAGACTTTGGAGTGAGTGGGTCCCTTCTTTTCCCATGTCCTCTTAATCCTCATTCCATCTGCCTCCTTACCAACCTGCATACAAGGGAATGAGTTAAACTGGGACATCTGTGTCTGACCAGCACCACCCTGGGCCATGGAGGTCTCTGCTGAAGCCAATCAGCCTGCCCCTGAAGGTAGGAGGCAGCAGCCGCATCTCTGCACGAGATCATCACTTCCCCAAAAGCCTTGCCCTCGTCCTTAACCTCGTGGAATTCTAGATCTGAAGGTAAGGGTGGTGTAGGGAACAAGCCTGAAGTCGACATTTCTTCCTGTGGGAGCAATCCTTTGAAAGAGGGATAAGTCAGGAAAAAAAAAAAAAAATGCCAGGCCCGATGTTAGCTTTCAAGCCTAATACAATCTGCCACCTGATGGCCTGGCTGCTTTCAGAGGGGGAAGAGCTGGCAGGAAAGAATGATGGGGTTAGGGGGCTGCAGAGAGGGAGGGGGAGGGGCGTAGGTCAACTCTTCAAAGCCATTATCTTAGAGCAAGATCCTGGGCGCCTTCCTGCATGGCGGAAGTACATATGTCATTAATTCACTGGCTTCCTGTCTGTTTTCCTGGTTTCCCAGCTCTCTTTGCCTTCCCTACAAGGCACAGCAAGTCTCAAATTTAAGCAGCTGTCATCCCCTGCATAGCCAAGGTCTTCGGAGAAGGCCAGCCAACCCAAACAACCAGATGACAGGGGTCAAAGGTACCACATGAGGCTCTTCATTAACTGAGGAGCCAACAAATTTATGAAAATCGTGAATCAATTATTCCATTACTCACAATGATTAATAGCTAATTAACACCAGGATAGAGCCTGACCCTACTTTTCATCTCCACTAACTCCGAGTACCCATTTCCAGACCCAACTCCGGGACAGAAAATGGAATGCACATTGACATTGTGTTCAAGCCTGCCCAGTGAGACGAGGCTGGCAGAGTAGATGAACTGAACCTCTAATAATGTCAGGACTTCCTCAGAGAGTGCGTGCATATTTTAAACTTTATATGATGGGAGATGGAGGGATGGTTCAGTGGTTGAGAGTGCTTCCTGCTCACACAAAGGCCCAGAGTTAGGTTCCTACATACACAAAGGGCAGATGGTCTGGCTGCTTTAACTCCTTAACTCCTGAGCATCCAATACTCTCTTACAGACTCTGCATGTGCCTGCACTCACACATACACATACCTACACACAGACACACACATGCGCATAGTTTAGATGAATAAAATAAGGCTTCGTATTTTGGAAATCGTGGCTGTCGTGAATCTTAAAGTTTGTCATTGCCTTGCCGTCTTTTTGAACACCAATTGGATTTCCACATTCTAGAGATGGCCCTCAGCTTGACGATTTCTAATTCTTTTCTCAGTTCCCCAAAGTGATCAACTGAGAATATGCCTTAGTCAACCTATGGGACAGCTAGATGCAATGGGCTTGGCTGTCCGCTGACCACAAACCCTCTGTGGGCATCAGGTGTACGGCTGTGACTGCCTCACGCGCGGTATGTCTTCACGGGACTCGTGACTGCTTTCTCTACCAGCTGTGTCCAACTTTTTGTCACTGGAGCACAACATCTCATCTGCAGAGCTCATATTTAAGAGCTACACAATGGAGTTAGCCAGAAAAGAAAAAAATAATCTCATGTTTTAAAGAAGTTTATGATCCTTAGCTATCTGGGGTCCATGTGGCCCATGGGTTGCAGGATAAACATGGCTGCCTAGAACCCGCCAACTAGAATTTCTCTTAGGAATTCTGCTTGGATATAAATCTGGACCCCAGTAAATAATAAAGTTAATTCTCTCTCTCTCTCTCTCTCTTTTTTTCTCTTCTCTCTCCCCTCACTCCCTTTTTCCTTCTCTCCATATATCTTCTTTGTTTCTCTCTTTCTTTTCCTCTCCTTGCTAAACATGTGTGTGGCTGCTGGCTCCCTCCTCTTCACAGACCCTGTGAAGTATGTTGTCCTCTTCTCTCTAGGATCTGTAAGCAGTGCGATGCTTCTATATTATCATAGATCTTGTTGGGTTCCTGCCTCTGTGACTCACCTGACTGATATACCCAAATCTAACCCCTTTCCTGGCCATGGCTTTCCTGGAGAGGGACTACCTTGGTAGGAATAAACTGGACACTGTTCAAACAAAAGCTACGCAGTACAAACAAGTTTGCTGTGAGAGGAGCACCTGGTCACAGTGTTAGACACTTGCTGCCTGGATTTGGAGTTGCCTGGGAGACACACATCCGGACTGGGCTGTGAGGATGATTTTAGGAAAAGCTGCTGAGGGAATAAAGACCCAGCATGAATGTGGGTGGCCCCATTCCCATGGGTTGGGTGCTTGGACTGCATAGAAAAGGAAAAAAAGTAGAAAACCATGTGAGTATAAGCATTCCTAGACCCACACTTCCCCGTCCACAGACACGAGGAAGCAGCCTTTTGCTCCTGTGGCCACAGCTGTGCTGTTCCTATTCTGTGCCCTCCTAGTCATGGGACTGTGCCACAATACATCTCTCCTCCCTTAACTTGTTCCTTGACAAGCATTGGTCACAACAGTGAGAAAAAGCCACCAATATAGAAGCTTCGTTCAGATCGTTTTGAAGGTTCTGGGTGCTATTTAGTTTGTTTCTTCCAAGGATTACAAAGGCTTAGTATATACTTCCATAAAGACTGGTTGTTCTTTTTATAGCATCATTAGTTCTCAGTGATTATTGCCCAGATAATCAATAGTTTGGATTGGGGTGATCTTGTCCTCCACGGGAGCATGGAAGTGTCAACAGTTTCGAAGACCATATCTGGACAAAGGAATGTTGCAGGAATCTCAAGGAAAGGGGTCTAGAAATCTGCTAAATGCCCTATAACAAAGAATCATGCATCCCACAACGTCAGTAGTGCAAAGCTTAGACACTTTGGGCTGAATCTGTTTGTTTATGTGGGATTCTAAAACATTTTATTCTAATGCTGTCGTTCATATTTTATTTACTAGCCAGTATAATAACATAAAGGAAAAAACTTTCTGCCCAACTATCTGGTTCCCTTCAGAGAATTCATATGGCAAACATCAGTAAATGCTTGATTTTTTCACTTGCCAGTTTTCAAAATAATGAAGCAATTTTCTAGCTTCCTCTGGAAATTACCAATGGAGTTCTTTTTCTTCTAAGAATCACTTAAATTGGGGGTTTGAAGCACTAGATATGTGCCACTTATTTTGGTAGCTACGGATCCCACTCGGACGCTACAAGCCTCCCTGGTCAGTTTCCTGAGTCTTCTTGATGTGCCCGGGCACCCTAACCTTCTTTGAAAGGTTTGCTTGTATACAGGACTAACTAAGTCTCTAAGCTCATCCTCTTTACTTTCTGTCCTCAACAGGAACCAGCCACTTTTCCAAGGAGGCTCCTGGAAGTGGTACTTGGTGGTACATTCGTGTCCTAAGGGGACTTTAGACATTTTAAGACACAAATATCCCTTAAAATGTTGCATAGTTCTCTAAGAAGGGAAATGTATGAGTTACATTTTATCATTGAAAAACTGAAGCACTCAAGAGAGCGGTTTTGTCCCAACTCAGATGTAAAGCAAATGGAAAATTTCAAAAGCGGGCAAATAAAAGTTTCGCTTTCTTGATCTGTATGCCTGGGTGGGAATAGATCATCCCTAAAGCCCAATAATGAGACATCAAAATAGACTGGGGCTTGAGAACCAGAGGCATGGAGATGCCAGAATTGTGGAAGCTCCTTCTCCTTTATGGACACAATGTGAGCCAACCTGGCCTGTAGGAAACCAGCACCCATGGGCAAAGACTTCTGTAGGAAAAGGTATCTGTGAGGATGACAAGCCACAGGACACATGATGGGCATCAACTTTACCAAACCTGTTACAGGGAAACAAAAACATCGTCTTTGATAGTAAAAATCGAAAGGTCACCAGTGTGGTGATTCACATCTTTAATCCCAGCACTTTGGGAGGCCGATTGTGAGTTAGAGGCTAGTCTGGGCTACATATCAAGTTCCAGGCCAGACTGAACTACATAGAGAGAACTCTACCTACAAAAAGGGAGGGGAGGGGAGAGGATGGGAAGAAAGGAAAAAAATTATATGCATAATATAAATTAAAATTGTATATGATTTTATATATATATGCATCCTCTAATAATCTGACAGCCCAGGCTCCTGTCATAAAGAGATTAAAACATACAGAGATTAAACATAAAGAGATTAAACATAAAGAGATTAAAACATCCCATCACCCTCATGACATACAGTGAGCTGCCTCCTCCTAGACTTGGGTTAAAATATACCAAGGCCACTTACAGAAGGAAGGGTAAGAGTCCATCACCATGACAGCAGGGAGGCATGGCAATAGGTTGGTGGCTGGAGCAGCAAGCTGAGAGCTCACATCTTGAACTACAAGCATGAAGGAGAGGGAGCAGGTGGAGTAAATGGCATGGGTCTTCAAACTCTTTTTTTTTTTTGAGACAGGGTTTCTCTGTTGTAATTCTGGCTGTCCTGGAACTCACTCTGTAGACCAGGCTGGCCTCAAACTCACAGATATCAGCCTGCCTCTGCCTCACGAGTGCAGGGATTAAAGGTGTGTACCACCACCGCCCCACCAGGGTCTTTAAACTCTTAAAGCCCACCTCCAATGACATGCTTCCTCCAACAAGGCCACACCTCCCCAAATAGCATTACCAACTGGGGACCAAGTGTTCAAATGCATGATCCTATTGGGGGGCATTTTCATTCAAACCACCACAGCCATTCAGTCAGTGATAATTATTATAGCAGCTAGGTTCACTAAGACAACCTCACAAACCCTCTTACCTAACTTCTTCTGGATCTTGGAATGCACCCTTTGGAATCTGCCTGTTTCCATTTGTTTTCCACTCTTCTGCATGCCCCAAAGTTTTCTCTCACGAGCATGCTCTATTAAATGTCTCTGATTTCTGGCTGCTTCTTTCACCTGGAGCAGGTATTCTTCCTCAGCCTTTGCCTGACCCCAGCATCCAGCCACTCTGGCTCATTTTTTAAAGTACGTACCACATGCATGGCACTGCACAAAGGCAAGCTAAAGCAGGAAGTGTGGCAGTGGTTATCCCTACTGCAAAGCCAGAAACGGGTGTGCCAGAGAAAATGCAGAAGCAATGACGAAATCGTCAGTTTTTGCAATGATGAAATCATCAGGTTTTTTTGTATTGACACCAAATGAAGGCAATCCTAAACAAAGCTAGCAATGAAGATTTTTTTTTTTCCCTGTGAGGAATGTTTCCGCTTCATTTCCCACCACTGGAATATCACTGACTGGAGAGAAATCCAATCCTCCGTGGTTCCTCAAGTTGCCGATACCTCACAGAGAATAGCAACTACTTGATGCAGGGATAGTGTAGGGATTTCCATTCCAAGGGAAGAGTTTACTGATGAGATGTTAGTGGACCTTAACTCCACAGGACCAGCTCTGGACTTCAGTCAGTTCAAGAAGGAACAGACCCACAACAACAACGAGACAGAACAAGAATAAAACACCTTCTGGAGAGAGCTGAGGATGCACGTGGGTGGGGATGCACACCAACAGGTGAGCATACTCGCCAAGCAGAGACCGCATCACTTCTCGAGAACCTTTGCCCTGGTCCTGATGATGAAACAGTCGAACATTCTTTTTTTCCCCTTACACCCTGGCTGGGCTGTAATTAAAATGCTATATTATTTGCTATGTTTTATTCTTGACATTGTGACCACATACCAGAGGAGAAGCAACTTAAAAGAAGAAGGATTTGGGCTCATGGTTTGAGAGGGGACATTCCATCATGGCTACTGAGGCAGCTGGGTCCGTGACGACAGGGGCATGAGGCTGTTTGTTTACGTCTCAGTGGATCAGGAAGTGTACAACTTAGGTCAGAAACGGAGCCAATCAATAACCCTCAAATCCCACCATAGGCTTCATGGGGTGAAGATTCCACAATATTCCCAAACAGTGCCACCAGCAGGGACCAAGGATCTTTACACATAAGCCTGCAGAGAACACTTCACGCCCAAACCAAAACGCTATACAGTTTACCTATTTGAAGTGAATAATTATTCAGTGACTTTTAGTACATTCACAGTACTGTGTCTCCTTCAGCACCGGTTTTGCAATCTGTTACTTATTCCAAAGAGAAGCCCTGTATCACTTACCTATGATGTGTCAATCGTCCTCTTGTTAAAAAGAGTAGAAAAGGGGTAAGAAAATTGGGATTGTATTGAACGCATCCTTTTCACACCTACTACTGCCCAAGGTCCAGTCTGACACACACAGATACACAAACATCCATCCATCCATTCATTTGTCACCATGATGCAAGTGTGGGGACCTACCTGCAGCCCCAGGACCCTCGTTCACTAGCTACAGCTACACAAATGCATCTGCTTGCACACTATCCCACCCATATGCAGACCTTGCTTTCTCTCCTTCACAGGGAACACTTGAGGAGATACGGCAGAGACTGCCTTTACCTGAGGCAAGTTCCCACACTGGACTCTGTTCTCTGGAGACTGGACTTGGCAACTCTGTCCTCAAATTTCCCACCACTGGGCTTGTTCATTATTTCTGAGAGCTAATTGCCTTCGCCTCTGAATCCTTATTCTTGATCTACTTCCCCCGCCAAATCATCTACTTTTCCTTCCTCAAGATGGCCAAGGCCAAGTTACTACTAACAACCACATGTGATCCCATGAAGCGCTTAATAACGACATACTTTTTTGAAGTTCTTCCTAGACTGGTTCAGAAAAGAAAGCATCGTCCTCGTTTTAGAGATGGGACCCGGAGGCTCGGAGAGCTTCTATACTGTTTCTGAGCCTATCCCACGCACAAATGGGAAAGCTCGCCTTGCAGTGGAAGGCTGTGACTCTACTGTGGACTGCCCTAAGCTTCGCCACACAAGGATGCTTGCTTCTTATCTCACAACAGATCTGCATGCAGGACTAAGAGCACTCACCTGGGAGGTCAACCAAGTCCCATACTCCCTGTAACTTTCTGCTTTGCCACCCTTAGCTTGGGACTTCGTGATCAAAATTCTCCTCCAGATTCTAGATTTTAATCAGGATGATGATAACTTTTCTAGATGTCTCATCCAGTAGGTAACTTAGTTTATTTTCCATCCCCCTAACAAACTACTGAAGACTGGGAACCGATGAATAATAGAAGTTCTTGTCCCTTAAGAGTCTGAAGACTGAGAAGTCCAAAAGCAGATCACTGGCATCTGGTCAGCTTCTGGTGAGGGTCTGCTTAGTGTGTCATAACACAACAAAGGCATGACCCAGTAAGACAGAGTCACCGATGTCGTCATGAAGACATCATGCTCATGACCTCATTGAGTCCTAATTATCTCCCAGAAGCCCTACCTCCAAAATTATTAACATAAACTGGGGGCTTAAATTTCAGACAAACGTTTGTGGGGGCATATCCAAGCTGTAGCAGGAAGCATTGCTTATATCTCATTGGCTTCTTAAGAGTTTGTAACATCTCTGCTGGAAACGAAACCCATGCCTGTTGTACAGAGGAGGAGAATGGATGCGGAGATTGAAACCTGCAGTGTTGAACAGATGTGTTTTTGATCTTGGCCATATCACCTCACCCCTAAACAGTAAGTGTCCTTGATACTACTTGGGATAACCCAAGTACACTCTGACTTCTATCAAGTCCCTTTTGTCCTGACAATAGATAAGCCTTTCCTTCTGACTCACAGGGACCAGATGCTCTTGCTTGCATTCAGACCCATATATTTGTGTCATAAGTCCCTGGTTCATTACATCCTGTCTGCTTCCCTCCAGTCTCTGGCCCCTTGGAGCCAGTTCTCATGGACTAGGGCCAGGGAAGAGGTGGGTCATTTTATTAATTTTGCTGCTGGCCCAAGTCTCCACTTTGAGAAGAATTAGAAAAGCTCTAGAGAGGCTCCTGGATCTCAGCTTCCCGGTACTCGCTGAGCTGCAGGCTTTCATGAAAGAGCGTCCAGTGTGCTCATTCCAGATGTGCCCCTTTTGTAGAACCAGACTCACAAGGACTCCAGCATAAATTAGGTCTTAATCACTATCATGAGATGTGTGGGAATATCTGAGCAGCACTAGCCAGGGGGTGGGGGAGATTCAGGAGAGGGGAAAATAAAAAGAACCTCTTAGTTGACAATACAATGCAAAGTCTAGCAGAAACACCCAAGTTCATAGAGGGTTTAGCCTTATGGCAGACACATCAGCTTTGCCCTCCACTCCCTTTGATTGATGAGCCCAAATGGCCTAGGAAGCTTGGCCTCGTGGCAGGAAACTTGGCCATGTGATATTTTTCCAAGAGAAAACAGTTTAGCGGGTTCAGCTGCCCGCCCCAAGAAGCCCTGCTCCAAAGGCTTGGTCACTGTTAAACCCTTTCATGTCCCACCTGCTAAGAACACAGTGTTCCCCGGGGCCCCTAAACTCACAGCTAGTTCTCTGGTGTCCAGATGTGTGGGAATATCTGAGCAGTACTAACCAGGAGGTGGGGGATGAGGACCAAAGGGAGACTGGCCAAGGGCCCAAAGTCTCTGAAGATGATACAAGGTATCTTGGGTTTTCAGCAAATACCCTTCAAAAGGTGGCCCCTGGGGAAAACTCTAACACTGTTTGAGAAGTACCAGCTCCTGGAAGGACTGCAGGTTTCCATAATTCTGGCTTCTAGACCTGGATTCTAGACTAGTCAGAACACTTTCTGGCCATCCATTGGCTGCCTCAGCTAGGAAATGAGGATTTAAATTAAGGGAGATTAAAAACCACTTCTGTCCCCGATTCTATGTGCTCAAGTGCAATAAAGCATGTGAGTCTCTCTTTCTGCATGAATCCTCTTAGAAAACAGGAATCAAAGATGCTCATGATAATGACGGTTGAGTGGGTACCACAAGCCCTTGCAAAGCACTTTAACCTGTTAACTCTTAATCCTCGCAGCAATTCTATTACAGAGTGATATTAACAGCGCACATCTACTAATGAATTAACAAGAGTGTGGAGAGATAAGTAGCCTACCACCGCATTTCTTTGCTACTCAGGAAGTCCAGAAACATTTCCAGTTTAGCGAGCCCAGAGCTAAACCTTCGTCTCTCCTCCCCGACCTCATCCAAGCATACTCTTCGTGCTCTGCTGAATAACCAGTAACCCCACACTCCCTACTTCCCTGGGGAGAATACCTGTGTCATCCTCCCACACCCAAGTCACCACACAAAACAGGTCACCTTTCCTTCCAAATAAGTACAGAAGTCACAACTACTCACTACCTAACGGTGTGGCCAACCTGATCTACGCCTCCACTCCTTACAGTCTGGATGGTTGCGAGAACCTTCTTAGCGGTCCCCCTGCCGCAAGCTTTCTGCTCCGCCCCCCTCAGGCACGCGGCCTTCCCTCTGTGTAGTAGAAAGGAGGCTTTGCCAATGTGACATACATCATGTCTGTACTTCGATCTTGGCAGCAGCCCCCCACCTCGCTGCCACTGAAATCCGAAGTCTTTCACCTGTAAGGTTCTCCAAGAAGTCCTCCGTTCTCCACCCCTCTGGGACTCCCAGCAGCCTCATCCTCATGGCTCTACTCGCCCCTCAGCCTCAGTGGTCCCTCATCTTCCTCAAGCACCTCCCCAGGCCCCTCCCTGTCCCAGACCTCGCCTGGCCTGCCCTCCCCTCAGACACACTAGCTCCCTTCCTCGCTCCCCCCTGAACCTCACAGTTCCGACCAGGTACAGCAACACCTCCCCCATGGGTCGGTAGCCTCTTGGCTTGGTTTATCTTGGTTTGTTTTCCTCTTCGGCATGTATCTATGTCTCACATATATTATATGATATATTTATTTTCATTCCCATTTGCTCCCCCAAAAGTTAAGCTCTACAAGGACACAGTGGCTGCTGTATTCACTTCTAAATCTCCGAAGCCTGGAACAGTGCTTGGTGGCATTCAGAAAACCCACTCAACAGATAAAAGCGGTCTCTGTTATCTAAATCTTTTTTTTTTTTTTAATTTGTGACTAGTGAGTTTAGGCATAGCAAGAGCCCATGATGTCTCACATTAAAGGGGGGGGGGGTAATATTGCTCTTTTGTATGTCACCTGTGCTCTTTAATTACCTATAACACAACCCACTGTGGATTTCTGAATGATACAAGGCATTTAAGCCACCAATTACCTAATTATTTGACTCTTAATGAACTCATTAGCGAGCAGGTTCGTGATAGTACAGAGTAAGGCTGAAGGGATTAAGGTCTCCTTCTACATCCGAGCGAATCACACACCGCGACATAAACACACAATAAAGCGCTTTGTTAAAGATGGATAATGAATGCAATATCATTATCAAAATAAACTTTAAAAAAAAAAAAAACCACTTATCGACTTCGGACTTTCCTGTGAGAGATGGGAACCGCGGTTACTGTTACAACTAATGGAGAGAGCATTCGAACAGCGCTGGAGGGTGAAGATCAATCCCAAGGCACGTTCATTTCCCAGGTGAGGAGTTTTCTGCTCATTAGCAGGTAGCTTTCAGTTCTTGGCATTCCGGAGCCTTGGGTAGATGGCTGTGAATCACCATCGGAAGCCATACATGAGGCAATGGGATTGACACAGCAAACATCCAAAACAGACATATGTTTTAACCACATGACGATACAATTAATTACCCACACTGGGGTAATTTTGACAGTGAGAGAAAAATAAACAAACACTATATAATTTTTCAGGGCACATTTGTAGATTGACAAGTTGACTTCACTAATGGTAGGTCTATAAAATCGTTTAAGTCATGTATCCTTGTCAAAAGCAGAATTATGTCTCAAAATCAAAAAGGCAATGTGCGTTAAAGCAAAAAAAAAAAAAAAAAAAAATTAAAGTTTGTCAGCTCGACCTGCCTAGATATTTTTAAAACAGTATTGTGCAGAATTCCATCCCCGGTTTCTAATCGCTTATTGTCATAGTTGTGTGGTCATTTTAATACCTGATAACGTGTTATTGGTATTTTTTAAAGAAGGTATCTCAACATATGGGTTGTTTTCACTAAATCACCTACAATCCTTCTGAATGTTGAATGGTGCATTTTGTAAGTTTGAAGTTAATGACGCTCAGTGGATTCTTCTGTCCATACACGTTTAATAAAAAGCACACTCTTTTACCCCCGAGCAGTACTGGGATTGAAGCTAGAGCCCCACACCTGTTGGAAATGCGAACTAGATACCAGAAGAGAGTATTCTCTCTGCAAATGCTGAAGACCCTCATGAACTGAGAACTAATCCCACAAAACAGAGGCTATTCTCCGATTTAACTCTTCTTATTCCAATGTGTTAATACTTCTATCCAAATCTCTTCAAGGACATTGCCCTTTTCCCAATTCTTGCTTTCTCTGGTTGAGCGCCAACGTTGGGATCCTCCCGTCTCAGCCTGCGGAGAACTGGGCACACCACCGTGCCGGGTCTGCCATTGGAAGACACAGCTCTCAAGTCTAAGAAATGAAAGCTGTGGTTTATTCTGGAGCAAATATGAGTGACTATGGCCAGGAACGTACATTTAGGTCTCCACAAATTTAATGTTTCAACAAGGAAGCAGTTTTGTGGAATCTTTATAGTAAGAGAACAAAACAAAAAAGTTACAAATCCAGGAATTTTAAAAAAAGATTGGTAGCAACATCAGATAGACGGTTTTCAACAACGCACAGAAATCTCTCCTGTAGACCTCAAGTGCTACCTGGTGACCATCTCAGCTTTTTATTCCAAAAGGCTTTTTTGTCCGTTAATCACAGGATGTTAGCGTTGACGAGGGGTCAGCTAGCTAGCCCTAGGGAAGGTGTCGTCAGGCTCTGAACCAGCAACATCCCAGCCTCCCCACAATTGCACTGCAGCTCAGTCTTCGCAGACACAGCTTCTTTCCCAGGAATTCCCATTCACAATTCAGAGAGAGTTTCTCTGGCAAAATGATTTGTAAAAACAGAGCTTATCAAATAAGTTTTCTGTTTATAATTTTTAAAAACAGTTTCATATGCCAAATTTATATGCCAAAAAAAAAAGCGCTCTCTATTTTGTTCCATTCTGACTTAGAATTCATTTAATTAAAGAAGAAGGATCACCCATAGATCAAGACATTGCAAAGCAACAGGAGTTTCCAATTTAAACGATATCGTTTGTCTGACCCTTCCTACGGTTTCCTCCTACGGAGACGTTCTTCTTCTCTCTCTTTTTTTTTTTCTTCCTTTTTTAAAAATTATCTTACAAAGAATCAAGTGTCACTGTGGCTTTTTTCAAACAAAATCTTTTTTTTTTTTGCTTCTCTCCACTTCCTCCCCACCCCACCCCCCACAAAGTTCTGTTTTCAACAATTACATTTTCCTAGAAGCTTCAAGAGCTGAAGTTCTTTGGCTCGCAATACAGCTAATCCTTGCTTAAGGATTACCAGTTGATTTGAACGAAATGCAAACAACATTTAGAGAACTCATTTATTTTAAAAAAAAAATTAAAAAAAGGAAAGGTCGGGGAGGGTTCGGCATTTCCGAAGTCTAAGAGCAGACAGAAGAGCTAAAGAGGCTTGTCCTGCCATGTGCAGCGTGTTTTTAATTCGGTACCGTCTCTATCACAAATATTTTATAGTTTGATTTCTCTGTGTATGAGTAGAAATGTTTACGTCTGCCAACTGCGGCGTCTATCTGGTTAGGAGACTCTCACAGCTGATCTGGGTGCAGTTATAAACAATGGCTATGCTGCATCCCGTTCCAAATAGTTTCCGTTCTGTTCCGCAAGTTGCTCGACTTGGTAATGGCACTCTCTCCCACTCTGCCGTGCTCCCTCCAAGTCTCTAACTGCCTGGTCTCCGCTACACTTGTCTCCAGTTGTCTGTCTTCTGTCTTTCATTGAGGTAATGAACGTCCAAAACCTTAACTTTAAGCCCATAATTTGAGTGGAGGAAAAAAAGTCAAGGCATTGTTTCAGCTAATTGATTTTCTCAGGAAAAAAACGGATCTAAACCAAAGCTGCTTGACCATGTGTGACGTTCTGTGAATAGAGCCATTTGATCACACTAGCAGGACGAGAAAGGACATAAGCAAAATTAACATGGAAGAATAATCTTTTTTTTTTTTTTTTTAAATGAGAAAGTCATACTTTCCACTGTGGCATATAAACATACTGACGCATGTTAAAACTAATTTTTCAGGAGCTCTTTTTTTTTTTTCTTTAAGATTTTTGTCTTCTGAGTTTGCACGTGGTCGGTAGGTTACAACGACCCCTGTTTACGGTAGATGGTGACGAGCATGTGGGCGAGACTCACATTCTCCATCCACACTTTTGAGAAATGATCATTTGATGCTTCTGTTCCTATTAAATGTGCATCCTTTGTTTTTAGCTGAAAGACTTTGTGTTTGTTTTTTGAAAAAAAAAAAAAAAAGATCATGAGGAGGATGAAGATGAGGAGACGGTTGTGCTGGTGAAGCACTTGCTACCCATGAGGACTTGAATCTGCATCTTTAGTGTCCATAGCTGGGAGCGGTGGGATGTCTATAAACCCAGAACTTTAAAGGAGGAGAGAGTGGAATCCCTGGAGTTCACAGGGCATCCTGTCTAGCAGAATTGATGAGCTCTGTGTCCAATGAGAGAGTCTGTCCCCAAAAATAAGGCAGAGAATGAGAGACAAAGAGTTCTGGCATCTATACACATGAACATGTACACACACACACACACACACACACACACACACACACACACACACACATAAACACAGCACAAACACAGCACAAACACCTACTCACAAAGTCAAAACAAGGAGGGACAATCTACCATCTGCACGTACAGCCATGCAGCCTTCCATCTACGTCAAAACTCGTGGCTATTCGAGCCCTGTGTCGCGCCCCGTCTCTCGCCTTTATGAAGCTTACTCACTCTATTGGTTCTGGTTCTCTAGAGGACCCTGACTAATACACTGGCCTTGGACAAATGAAACAGACTCTCCTCTGAGCCCTCCAGAAACAATCAGTTGGCCTGATATCCTGTCTAACCTCTGGAAGTCTGAAGGAACACGTTGCTACAGTTTTAAGGTACCCGTTGTCTCCTGCTTGTTATAACAACTGTGGGACAGGAACGTGCAGCCCTCCTCAGGGGAGTCCTCACAAGTTCTCATGTCTAGTTTTGACTTTCACTGCAGAGAGCCGTATCTCTCTGGCTTGGCAACTTGATTCGTGCAACTTTTAAAACCCTCAGACTCTCCTGGAACTGATACACATAGGAGCAATTTCAGCATTTTTTTTTTTTAACAACACAAAGCACTTTGGTACCCACAAAGCAGGGTTAAGGGGATACAGATAGTTATGGTTGTCTTGGGGACAGGATTACTTTCGATACATCAGACCTTCTATGTGGGCTGTTCCCCACGTCCTAAAGTACCCCTCTCCGAGATTCCACTTTTCCTTGAGAAATGAATAAATTAGCTTCGTCAGATGTCTATGACATCACAAAAGGTCCAAGAACTTGTGTTTTCTGATCATCTCCAAATTCCTTCCTCCGCTTTAGACACCTTTATTGTTTGTTCCTTCAAAGCATGCCTCATGGAATCAGGAAGCTGAGGGAGAACTTTCTGAAGGCCTAAGAATGGAGAAGATTGCTGCATGGTACTTAGGTAAGAGTTTAACACTGAACTTGAACCTTAGGCACCATTCCTAAGATACTTTGTATTTCTTCCCTCCAGCCACCTTTCTCTTCTTGTTGCTGGGCCAACTCTCTGCCTAGTGCTTCCTTCTCTCTGTTCCTTAATGATACATGAACATGTTCACTGGCCTTCTGAAATCTCATAATTTGCCCTTGGACATGCTATTTAACCTTTATGTGTAGCAGCTTCTTCATTTGGAAAATAAGTATGATCGTATTCAGCCATAAACTGGGATGAAGTTTAAAAGAAAAGGAACGAAGCAGCAACACCCGTTATAGTCACCACAGGCCTCAGAAACATTAGGCTAAATGAGAAACATCACACGCAAAAGGTCACGCATCAGATGCTTTCATCTATATGGAATGTACAAAGCAGGTAAATCCAGAGAAACAGGAAGCAGATTGGAGGGTACCAAAGAGGAGAAAGAGAGGAAAGAAGAGAGATTGCTTAATGGCTTAATGAGTCA
This sequence comes from Cricetomys ansorgei, assembly GCA_026225945.1. Classification (NCBI taxonomy): domain Eukaryota; kingdom Metazoa; phylum Chordata; class Mammalia; order Rodentia; family Nesomyidae; genus Cricetomys; species Cricetomys ansorgei. The sequence continues at coordinate 9,531,197 of JAMJFZ010001089.1, forward strand.
ATAGGTTGGGTTATGTTCCCCACACATAAGATAATAATTGTAGACCCAAACAGCTGAGAATGTAGACTCTAGAGATGGTCCGAGATGGTCCCCAATCCAATACGACTGGCATCCTTCTAAGCAGCGGGAATTTGGAAACAAAGATGGACATAGGGCTAACAGTGTGCACATGCACGGAACAGTTGCTGTAAGATGAGGACATCGGATATGAAGCCGAGTGCCAGGGATCACCAAGACCGCTGTCCACGCTGGAAACAAGACAGAGGTGTGTGGAGATGCCACTCAGCCTCAAAGGAGGTCTGGTTCTGCATCACCTGTGGTTCTCCTGCCCTCAGGACGGTGAGACAACAACTTTCTGTCAGTTGAAGTCTCAGCAGTCCTGGGTAACTAACGCAAAAGATGTGGGTTTCCTTTGGGGGCGATGAAAATGCTCTGGAGCTAGGCAGAGGTAGAGCCAGTATGTTGGAAGCATATTGAACGTCATTGACTTTTCCATTCTGTGTGGCTAATCTAATATAAATTTTGCCTCAATAAATATACACACACACACACACCATAGTGTGCTGAGAGCTTTCAGTGGTTCACCCCACAGGAAAGACACAGATCCTGCAATGCTCGATAAGTGGGGTGATATTTTCCTGTCTCCCTACAGACTTCCCACCTCTAGACATCAAATAAGGAACAAGTAACTGTTCCCCAAGGTTGTGTTCTCTTTTATGTAGAACCTTACAGCTCTCTCCTGCTAATCTGAGCTACTGAAGATGACTATGAAACTTTTCACACCAATTCATTTTCCCCAGAGTTTCCCATACAGTAGATAAATTCTATCCCCCCCATTCATCCCCCAAACCTGCCACCAAATATTTTTTTTTTTAAAAATCACATTGGGCCAAATTTGTAAAAAAAAAAAAAAATTATTTCCATCTCAGCCTGTACAGAATCTGCCTATAAGAACGAGCCCACTTTTCTACTAGCAACAGACAAGTGCATTCAGTTGTCTGTCTTCCAGTTGCCGGAGTGGAATTCAGACACCTAACCTGAGGTACCAGGTTCCAACGGCAGATTCACGGTCCTCCATTCAGTTTATTCCATGCCTTAGGACACCCAGGTAGGTGGACACCGACCATCGACTACAGTGATTAAACACCCAAACTAAGGATTTTTAAAACCCACAGCACAATTACCAATTCGCTTTAAAGGTGTCTTTGCTTTCCCCATCCCACCTCCTGGAAATACACTGTAGGAACAAGCTTTGCTCTCTGTTGAAAAGCCAGAGATTCGGTGAAGATTTTGTGAAGTAAGAAACTGATCGAGGGAGGAAAGGGAAGGGGGAAGGATTGTGCATGGGAACTAGAGCAATGGAAGGTAAAATTCAAGGAGACACGTTAGGCTGCAATAGTCAATTCGATGCAAGCATGCCATAGATTTGGGGTGGGCGTTTTTGATACTGTATGCCTCAAATTACATCTTACAGGACCACAGTTAACATGGTACAGCACGTGTGAACATGCTGCGTCTTTGGGAAGGGCCCTCTCCAGTTATTAATATTTTATCGTTTTACTACCAGGCACCATCGGAGAGCACGTAGGGAACTGAGCGCATGCTCTCAGCCAGGCATTGGGGCAACAGCTCCAAGCATGGGTCCCAACCATCCCACGTCACACCAGATACCTATTTATGTTTTGTGGGTTTTGCGGTCAGTGCAGAGTTCTCCAGGGAGTGAGCGGCACAGAGTCACTAACCCAAGAAACAGATTCTGGGGAAAGCCTCCACGGTGCAAATCCGTTTATTGCCGAGGGAAATGGGTTTTTATGGACAGAGTAGCGCCGTGCACAAGGAAGAAGTCCAATTGCGTTGGTCTGTGCTTACTAGCCACTTCAATCAGCCTATCTAAAGCTTGTTGATCAGAAAGGGATGGGTAAAGGTCAGGAAAGGCCAAATAGCCAATATGGGTGAACAAGGTTTCTGTAAAAACAGAGGAAGTGGATACTGCTCTGGCAGGCTTTTCAACTGGCGTGCCAGGATCCGCCATTTAAAGAGCCACGCACGCATGCGCTACTGGCCAGGTACTGGCCTAGGACAGGCACTGAAGCCCTCCTCTCTCTCCTACCATGGTGATCCAGCAGCTACCAACAATGTCTGAGTTGATTTCTTCTCCATCAACATTCCCTCTGGAGTCTCCATGTTCCTCCCTATCCATGTAGGAATCAGTTAACCCCACAGTCAAGCACTACCAGAGGAGCTTTGGAAACTACTGTTTTCTGAACAACAGTGAAAGTTCAAGAACTATGTGGACTGTGGGCATCTCATCACCACATCAGCATGCTTCCGCACAAAGATTTCCCCCTCATATCTGCCATTGTTATCACAAAAAAATGGAGGCTGCACTTATAAAGAAAAATACATGTGTGTATATTGCTTAAGATAAGACGTGTGAGAAAATCTGAGTCAAACTAATAAAAGATGATAGAAGGTCATGATTAAAGTAATCGTCACCAACGTTCCCAGTGCACACAGACCAAGCCCTGCACTGAGTAGTGGCTATAATTTACCTGTGTTAATACTTCCAGCCACCCAAAAGCGTCTCATCATCCCCATTTTACAGATGATGGTAACTGACGCTCAGGGAACATGGCCAAGTCTGTGGGCTGTTAAGTGGAGCCAGCAGCCAGCCCTCTGATTTAGGTTTATCTGATTCCCAAGCCCACGGTCTGATTATAGAGTTGGCTGCCCAGACGCAAGTTTTCCCATACCTTCTAACCATTTCCCCCTCAACGAATTAATACACTCTTTGTGGTTTTGTTAAAGGAGGTGATTTTGTTACAGCTCCCGTTGCTGTCCTTCTCTGTGACCGGGTCTGCTGGACGGACATGGGCAGCAGCCTCTTTTTGATAAAGGGGTTAGGCGAAGTGTGCTTGCTGGCTGGGATTCAAAAAAATAAACCCAATCGTTATAAACAACTAAATATAGTTATTGCAAAGACAAATAATAAAAATGGAGCCCCTGAACGTATTAGAGGGGAAAGCTGGGCGCCCTGCAGTCAAGATATAATTGCTAGAGAGAGAGACAAAGGGGGTTGAACCGGATGGAGAAATCCAACCCAGAACTCTAAAGTCGAAGGCAAAGGCAGCGATGGGTAAAGGCTTCTCTTCGATAATTAAAACTGGGCTCTTCTAAGATATGAAGCTAGACACCTGACAAATTATATATTTCTAATTTCTAATTCTTCTACTGGAGCGCCATAGGCGAGACAGCCTCCCAGGCATTAATGAAAAGGCTGCAGCAGGAGGGCCGAAAATCACTGCAGTGTGCCAAAGCTAACAAAACAGGCCCAGAAAACCCAGGAAAAAAAAAATGGCCAAGCGAATTCCTTTGATCCGTTGATTTTTAAATTGTTCTCAAACTGACACCACTTCCCCACTCTGCCATGTCTGTGTGTCTGTGCGTGTCAGTACGTCTGCGTGTCTGTGCGTGTCTGCTTGTCTCTCTGTGTGTGGCAGGGTTGGGGGAGGGGACCCTAAGACTATTTTCCGGATGGGATTCTCTGTCTTTGAAAGGTACCTTATTATTCTTTGATCTGACATCACCCCGATGTTGAGCTAGAGTCTAATGACTTCCCACACTTAGCAAGACTGGAGCAGTTCCGGTACTTAGACCAAAATGGATGTGCAGCCGGAGACAGAAAACCCACTTCTGCTTTGGGCAGCTTGTTACACCCACTTACTTCTAAGCCTGCAAAGAGCCTGGGTGTTAAAAAGCCACGGTGTGAAAGGCCAGCACCGCCCAAATTCTGCTTTTGGGTACTGTCTCCTCAGGCAGAGCATGGGCTTCCTTCCAACCCTCTGCCCTGTCCAAGCCTGCTCAGCCCCTGCTGGTAGGGTATAAATTAGCCTCAGCTCTGTAGACAACATTTGGCTATGTGCATCAAAAATATCAATAATACCGTCTTCTGAAAACCACACAGAACTATAATATGCACAAGAGGTTTATGCATGAAAATGTTAATTACAGAACCATTTAAAACTGGAAGGAAAAAATACAGTGTCCAATTATGGGAGAATGTTTGGGAAAATAATAATCCGTCCATTTATATAAGGATATTTTTACCATTAAAATGATTATGATATGCTGAAAGTAAAAAGAAGCTATGAATTCATTTATAGTATAAATTCTGCCATAAAAATACCACCCACAGGATGAAAAAAATGCCAAATATATTTATTTCTACATAGCTGAATTATGTTTATATGTAAGATAATAAAAGAAATAATATTTCTTTCTTGGGTATGTTTTCCTTTCCTTTATCCAAGTTTTATATGATAGATTCTAATGTCTTACATACAAGTAAGTAACAGAATTGTCAAATGGGAAGACCCAGTTAACATCCCAGATACTATACAGCTACGTGACCTCAGCCAGGTACTCAACATCCCTTGACTAAAGGTCCCTCTCCAGTGAAATGGAGGTCATTTTACTGATGAAAGGAGTCACTATTAGGAAGGCACTGACAAACACTAAATGCTCAGGAAATGTTGCCTATCCTTACTAAACATTTATGAAGCACCTATTACATGCAAATATTAGTACTGTTAACACAGACAATGGCTCCTTGTTCTGAAAGAGGGAAATAGACGTGTAAACCAACAGTGACAATTCCAGGAGGTGAACTCTGTAGCGAAGGGAGATTTAGGGGACTGTAAGAGTATAGAACGTAATTCCAGTCGCGTCAAGACAAGAATTTTCACATCCATGCTCCACCGTCGTTGATACTAGAATGTTTCCAACCATTTGAGACCCAAATGTCAACTATTCTCTCTATGTTTCAAGTGACTTGGTAGAAAGCAAATATCCACAGATGAACTGTCCCCATAGGCAGGAAGTAGCAGAGACCCATCACCTTAAGGCTGTAGAACACTAAGAAGTCAGCACGCTGCTGTAATCTGCACCATCCCAATTTGTTCTCACAACACACCTCTGAGAAAAGTGCCTTCTGTGAAAGCTTGGAGAGGCAGTGAACAGACCACAGTTTCTCAGTGAGATGGAACCAAGATAAGACACAAGCCTAGGCGCTTTGTGTGTGAGGGTGGGGGTTTAGCATCGTACCAGAGGTGCTGCCAAAAGGGCATCCCATCAGGCGGTCTCACGGTTTGGACCTCGGATGTCTCCTAAAGACCCGTGTCTGAAGGTTTGGCCACCATGGTACGGCACAATGAGAGGGTGGAACACTGAAGAGGTGGCACACGGTGGAGTTCATTAAACTGGAAGCTCATAGCTGGAGGAGATATTGGGACCACAGCCCCTCCTGTCTCTCCCTTTGGTTGCTACTGGCAATATGGTGGTGAGAACTCTCACCAGTTATACACTCCCGTCATGAGGTGCTGCCTCACCATAGGCCCAAAGGCAATGAGGCCAAGCAGCCATGCGCAGAAACACCCAAACTTATGTGCCAAACGTAACCTTCCTCCCTTGAAAGTTTAGTGTCTCGGCTATTTTTCCACAGTAATGGAAAACTCGCACATCGTGTTTTCCATTTAATCTATAGTCTTTACTACACCTGCCGTGTACCATTTAATGATACAGAGGCTTTCTGAGAAATACATCATTAGTAAGTTTCTATGGTGTCAGTCCACCCAGTGACATCATCTTATCAGACCACCGTCATACGTGCAGGCCATTTCTATGTGACATCACTACATGCGGGAATAAAGGCCACAGAAGGCAGAGAGAGGGGGAACTGAAGAAGATTAAAAAGGAGACTTTGAATCAGCATAACTTATGGTTACCTACACCATGAAGTTAGGACCAAAAACAATTCTGTAATCATCTCTAATAAATGAGTTTTCCACATCACAGGAGAGGCAAAAAGGGTTTAAAACACCAATAATCAATCAGGCAACTGGGAAAGGCCAAACACGAACCCCTAGAGAGAAATCATTTGAACAACCTGCTCTCAAGAGCTCATACTCTTTTTAAAAAAAAGCAAGGAATGAGACAGACTCTTGTTGATCCCAAGGCTCCTTGATTATGTACCCTTCATATGCGCTAACCTTCGGCTTACGCCTGACAAATGCTTTGAATTTATCAGCCATCTGTGAAGACCTCTTATTCTTGCTGGGAAATAGCAATGTGGTCTGAAGAAAACAATAGTGAACCTGGAATCAGTTACCTGGCATTGGACTTGATTCAGCTATTGGTTAGCTGGAGGACTTAACAAGTGGCTTGAACTTCTCTTAGCTTTAGCTTTAGCTTCCCTTGCTTTACAACATAGACATACTGATGGCTATCTCTTCGGATTGGCTGATGAATTAAATACAATGCATTATGTCTTTTGAAACACTCAGCAAAATGGTGATAGGTTCATAAATAGTCCAGCCTTCTGAAGAAAGGAATGGATTTTTAGACATGTCAGCTACATCATCGGCATCCCAGACTAATAATCAGGTGTCAAGCGTTCTGACTACTTGGCAACGATGCTAGTCAGCTGGACCATTGCTGAAGTCACTGACTGTGATGGTTACCTTAACTGTCAACATGACTGAACTTGTAATCACCTAGAAGGGACACCTCTGGGCATGTCTGTGAGAATATTTTCAGAAACACTTAGCTGAGAGGGGAAAACCCACCCTGGATGTAGATGGTACCACCCCAGATCCTGGGGTCCTGTGTGGAATAAAAAGGTACAAAGGGAGAAGCCTCTCGAAAGCTGGCATTGATCTCTCTCTGCTCCTGTCCTCCTTGATGTCAGCAGACAGCCTCCTGCTGCTGCGCCTTTCCTGCCAGGTTAGACCGACAATCAAACTGTGCAAAACAGAAATTTCCTCCCATGAGTTGCACCACGCCAGGTTTATGGCCACAGCAATGAGAAGAACAGTGGATACACCAGTAGACATATTTCCCAATGAACTTAGAACCACCACAAAAGAAAGAGTTTTCATGTGACTTACATCCAACTGGGTGGATGAACCCGCTGTTTTTTAACATCTAGGTCAATAATATGCATTGTTGAAATAAATAAATAAATAAATAAATAAATAAATAAATAAATAAATAAGACAGAGAACCGCTGTAGGATAAAAACAAATCTCTCCTGGGCCCTGTATTTCGGTAGAGAATCTTCGATGCCATGAATGGCTCTTGATCCACACATTCTTCTGTTGCCAAAACGGGCCCTTCCTCATACGGTGACAGCCAAGCAGGCGCTTAGCAACCTCACCAACCATAAATGGATGCAGTGATCGTCCCGAGTGATGAAATATGATTAGCAAATTACAGCTCTGGTGTTTTATTTTAAGGGCACATAAAGAAAATGAATGGATCGAGCTGTTTTGCATTTTTCAGTCGAATCATTTAAAAAACGAGTGGGTAATGGAGAAGGCGAGACTGATGGCTGGGAGAAATAACACAATAAGGCACAAATAACACGCACTTCACAGCCTATCAGCATAATTCATCCTCGCCTCCCGTCCCCGAACTGTTGGATGGTGTTGCTGTACACGGTTAAACAGCTGCCATTTATTTCCGGCATCCTTATTTTAGCGCTGGATAAATTGGCCCGGAATTTTTTATTTTATTTTTTTATTTCATATAGGAATGCAAAAAAAAAAGACACGGGAGACTCATCATAGTTTCACACTGTGCTGTCATTACTAGTTAGGTCACCCACCGGGCTTGCATAAAGGACTCAACGACTCTTGCAGGTGTGGGATGTTTTCCACACCTCCTTTACAACAAACCGCACTGTGACAGAGCTCAGGGTTTGGGGGAATCTCGGTAGGACCTTCGCCATTTTCAAATACCTCATACAGGGAACAGCACTGACTCCTTCTGCTTCTGTCTTCAAATCCTGGACTTAGAACTCTTTACGCCTCTGCCACAGAGTTGGCAGTGAAGCAAAATTCCCATCAGCCCCTCATTTCTCACCGATAGTGTTATAATATTTGAGGCACAGTCCTCTGGAAATAAACTTGGCCCTGAAATGTGGCTGCTGAAGCACAGTTAAGAATACACACCTGGGAGGCAGAGGCAGGCGGATCTCTGTGAGTTCGAGGCCAGCCTGGCCTACAGAGTGAGTTCCAGGACAGCCAGAGTTACAACAGAGAAACCCTGTCTCAAAACAACAACAACAAATAAAAAAACCACCATATGTTTGTAATCTGAAGACTTGAAAGGCTAAAGCAGGAAGACTGCATGGGTTCAAGGCCAGCCTACACTGCACAGGGAGTGTGTGTCAGTCAGCCTGAGTTACAGAATGAGACTTTGTCTCCAAAAACAGAGAGAGGTAGGGCTGTCAGAGAAAGGGAAGGGGGTTAGGAGGAGAGGTTGAAGAGGGAGAAGCCGGAAGGGAGTTTTAAGAACGTATTTCAAACAGTAAACACGTAGTACTCAAAACGACTATATAGAAAGGGAGACAGTATTTGAGACGTGGGCTTATACTATGTATCAAACCTAAGACTTGGGATAAGTCATCTACCTTTACAGAAGTAAAGAATTTTAAAGTGAGTTAAGAGGTATTACTTTATGGCACAAGGAGATTAAAGGCATGGTAATATCTGGTACATGATACTACTACGATTATGATACGGGTTCAACACTAGTATCGCTCAAGTTGAGCACAAGGCTAGAACTGGGCTATCGGGCAGGGTGTTGAAGCAATACCAGCAGGTAATGTGACAGCATCAGTGAAAACAGATTCTCCTTTCTGTCTATTTTCAAATGCAAGTCTTACATTGTTCAGACTTGTCTGACTTGTGGCTCAGGGAACAAATATCTTGCTGTACAAGTGTAAGGGCCTGAGTTTGGATTGCCAAAACCTGTATAAAACCAGACACAGAAGTGCCCATTTGTAATCCCAACCCTCCAATGGGGAGACAGGAGGTGGAGGTAGGAGAGCATCTGGGAGCTTTGGAGCCACCTAACCCTGTGCACCCAGCAGTGATCAAGAAATATTGTCTCAAACAAAAGTAATAGACACTTCCTCCAAAGCCTTTTGAGATCCTCCGTCTTGAGTACCAGCTGTTAATGTGCCCAGACACAGTCAATTAGCAGACATGTTGGGAGTTTGGTTGGTTGGTTTTCCCCTCTGGTCCTTTTCCCACTTGCAGAATTTGTTGTAGCTTACTGTATAGTTTCTATCTTTATGGTCCCCAGGGGCTCAGTCTCCAGCGTGTGGCACTCTTGACAGGCGTGGGACCTTTAAGAAGAGCCTTGTTGGGAGTGTTTTGTCTGTTAGAAGCATGTCTTCGTGGGAACTGTGGGATTCCGACCTTTTCCTGTTCCTCTCTCTGTGGTTCCTGGTCGTGAATGGAATGGACCTTGTAGACCTGTGATTTTCTGCCGAGATGTGCTGGCTCTCCAACAGTCCCCAGAGCGACAAAGGTCAACCAACCATGAACACCTGCAAAACTACAAACCAAAACAAATATCTTTTTCTTTAGATGCAGACTATCTCAAATGTTTCATTTTAGTAATAAGAAGCTATTTAACAAATAGTCTCTGTTCTCAGTCTTCATTTTTTTATCATTTCTGTTTAAATTTGTGAGCCCCTCTTTAGTACCCCTTAGCCATCCAGTCTTCTAAACATTTTACATATCGTTGCTCATTGAAAATCACTCGCATTGGCCAAGAAGTACTGACCCTAAGCTTCCTTTACTTTTTTTTTTTTTTTTAACATTTTCCCATACTGAAAAGGACAGGTCTTTCTTCATTCATAAAATCTTGTTCCAAACAGCCAGCACCTCTCCATCTCTTCTCTAATCAGAGTATTATTCAGATTCCCTCTCCTCCAGGATTTCAGGCTTCCCAAAGCCTGCTCTGTGGGCCCAGTGCCTTCCCTTGCATCTAGAATCCTGGATGCTTCTTGGGATCCTTCACTATCTTCCAAATTGCGGTCCGTGCTGCAGCCGCCACTTCTCCTCAGACACGGTCAGAGTCAGGTCCGAGAGACCTGTCCCCGTTCTGGCATCCTATTCTGCACCTTAGGAAGTTGTCATAATCACACTTCACTTGTCAGCAGCATGACACATGGGTCAGATCGTCCCTTTTACTCTTGAATCTTGGCAGCACTTAAGAATTAGTGTCTAATGACACAGAGGCAAAAAGTTAATGGAAGTTTAATTGAAAAAAAAAAAAAAAAACAACCTACCATCCCAGCAAGAATTGAACCTAGTGGCCTTAACAGGAGGAGGGTATTCCATCCACTGGGCTTTGGAGTTTAGTGCAGTGTACTTGGCTACAGATAGGTATCACTTCAGTAAACAGATGATTCCTGCATTTTCCCAGTATTACTTTGGTCAACAGAATGAAGAAAGGAAGTGGATTCCAATTTAAATGTCAGAGCTATCTACTGTAAGGATTCTGAACAGGGGGCTTTAATGAAAATAGGATTTAATTTCCTGTAAATGTTTGAGTTCTTTCACCCTAATATATAGAAGTGATGAATATTTATACCAACGAAATGCATCTTTCCTCTTAGAATAGCGTTTAGTCAGCCACAAACAAAGGAATTATGGGAGAATTTTTTAAAGGATTTTATGGATTTTTCTAGAGGTAATAACATTATCTGAATAATATTATTTTCATATTTTTCTCCAAAAGGTTAAGGGGTACAAAAGAGTGTTTCAAGTACACTTTTTAAAATAATATTTTTACTTAATCTTTTAAATTTTCATGCATGCATAAAGTGTATTTTAATCTTATCTACCCCCAACTCATGTATAACTGTTTGGATAGCTCCACATACAGACAACCTGCAGGGATTTAAACTATTGGGCTATTGTCATGTGTTTTTATTTTTTAAAATGAATTAAGCTTATCCAATATTTTATATCCAGATTAACCTAGTTTTCATCCAATCTCTGGTACTTAAGGGAAGTAGAGTTCCCTGAATAAAGTAGGAATGTTTCAGAACACAGTGAGGTTGAGATCAGGATAAATCTCAGTCTCTAACCTCATTTGCTTTCTTCATTTGGATGCTTTATTTTGCTTTGAGACAAGGTCTCATTATGTAGCCCTCCCTGGACCGGCAACTTGCTAAGTAGACTAGACTGGCTTTGAACTCACAGAGATGTAACTTCCTATGTAACTATAACTGAACTAACCATGGAATCACTGAAAACCCAGCAAAAGATTCTCAGGAAAAAAGAGTGCTTTGCAAAATGACAGAAATAATAAAACTCAAGCAATCAATAGGGAAGTGGCAGGCAGGCCTCAGCCTTCTCTCTTACATAGGCCAGCTCTCACTAGAAGCTAAAAAAAAAAGGAAGAAAAAAAAAAACTTGAGGATTTTATTTTCAAATATTGACAGAGCTAGGCATGGTCATATCTAGTGTCAAAGCTGTCCCCTCCGTCCCTCATAGTAGTTTCCCCTAAAACACTGCACTCGTCTCATCATATGTCTCCAATATCAATCTCAACAGTTTTCTTTCAAATTTTTTTATATCATTTTTCAAAATATTTGGTCTTTCTTTATAAAAATACCTTCTCTCTTGATAACTTCTCGTTAGTTCATGAAATGCCTTCGACAATGGTCTGGCTTCTGCACATACTAATTCAACCCCCCCTGTGATCATCAACTGCTCCTAGATCACTTTTCGCCAAATTGTAATCTCCTTCATCTTCTTCCCTTGCTCCTCGAAAACTTTCTTCTGAAGTTCAACCATCTCAATCGACTCGAGTGAAAAGCATAGGATCTCTTGCAAACCCCTCCCTCAGCATCACTCATATAACTTCGAGGACAAAAGTTCATCTTAGTTAGTACTTCCTCTCTCCAATCAAAATGCTGATAGAAGATAATTTGGTAATGCTTAACCTCTTAGCTTAGCAGGTGTCTCATCATAGCACTAATGTGCCCTTGAGTAGTATGTTAAAATTTGATGTCTTCTTTTTTCTTAGAACAATAAAATGAACAGGAGAAAGTTTCAGTGTTCAAGCTTTCATCTCTGGGATACTGTAATTCCAGCTACACTAGCAGGAACTAGCATCTAGATGCGAGTCTATTTCAATTCTGAAATCATCTTAGTGCTCTCATAGTAAGTCTGAAGGATCATCTAAACATGGGAATAAATCATCTTCAAAAATTTCAAACTTACTGCATCCTCAACAACATAGCTGGACCAAAACAACTTCAGAGTCCTGAATAAATAGATTCATACTCATCAATTTGAACTTTGAAGTTCTCACTAGGGAATAGCATCTTCATGCTGTTCATCAAGTCCGTCATGACTACCTCCTGTTGTCACTCTGCCTGCAGCTGCTTGGAGCATAGCAGATGTAATTCCCTCTGAGAGTACCTTCAGTCCCCTTCACTCTCACTCTCATCCACCCTTGTTCTTTTGGGATCGCAGATCACTACATTGACTTTTCTCCAAATAGGAAGAACAGGATCAAAAAACGACACCAATTTTAACCATACGTTTCTAAACCCTCTTCTCAAGATCTAGAGGCAGTTGGGCTCTTCATTCAAGATGCCAGTTTCAAGCCGAGTGGTAGTCTATGTCAGTCAAGAGACACCAGTCTGCCTTTTGCCAGTCTATCTGCATAGTTACAATACAATAGAAACGTTTATGTGTGACAGCTTGTTCATCCCCTCTTCAGTTGCAAGCCCGTCTGAGTTCACTGGGTCTCAGTGTGTCGAGTCATTTTACTTTCTCATTCTGTCTTCCGCAATGTGGTCACTTCTCCAGACTACTCTTAAGGCCTTAAGTTGTAAGGAACCCTGACCTATTAAGGCTGTTCTACAAAGGCATAATGGAATAGCCCCGCAGTGTCTTCATCCTCGGAACCCTTTTCTAAGGAAAATTAAGTGATTACCGATCTATGTTTGCTCAAATGTCAAGCCAATGTCCTTCTCTAATGAGTTCACTTTCAAACTCAAGGGTTCCACCAACTCTCTAGTTCCATATATCAAGCCCTGAATAAAGTAGGAATGTTTCAGAACACAGTGAGGTTGAGATCAGGATAAATCTCAGTCTCTAACCTCATTTGCTTTCTTCATTTGGATGCTTTATTTTGCTTTGAGACAAGGTCTCATTATGTAGCCCTCCCTGGACCGGCAACTTGCTAAGTAGACTAGACTGGCTTTGAACTCACAGAGATGTAACTTCCTATGTAACTATAACTGAACTAACCATGGAATCACTGAAAACCCAGCAAAAGATTCTCAGGAAAAAAGAGTGCTTTGCAAAATGACAGAAATAATAAAACTCAAGCAATCAATAGGGAAGTGGCAGGCAGGCCTCAGCCTTCTCTCTTACATAGGCCAGCTCTCACTAGAAGCTAAAAAAAAAAGGAAGAAAAAAAAAAACTTGAGGATTTTATTTTCAAATATTGACAGAGCTAGGCATGGTGGAGCATATAATACTAGTATTCAGGAGATGGAGGCAGATCTCTTTGTCCTCATAGTGAGTTTCCAGGGCCAGCTACAAAGTAAGATCACCTGTCTCAAAACAATAATGACTCCCAAATCAATGTGTCAACAGTTTTTTTAAAGGCTTCAAAATTTGTTCTTCTTTTTAAAAAAATATTTTTATCTTTTATTTTATGTTTATGAGTGTTAGCCTGCGTGTATATCTGTATACCTCATGCATGCAGTGCCCTTGGAGGCCAGAAGAGGGCAGTGAGTCCCCTGAAACTGGAGTTACAAATGGTTGTGAGTGGCCATGTGAGTGCTAGGAACTCAACCCAGGTCCTCTGCTGCTGAGCCATTTCTCCTGCCCCTCAAATTTACTTTTTAAAGCTTAAAGGAAAATCTTAATCCACAATCATTAACAAACACCCTTGCAGTAAACATCTCGGACGCCAGTTGGTGATGGTAGAAAGCCACAGTCAAGGTGACATCGAAAGAAAAGCATATGGAGCTCTTAAGCAAATGCCCACAATACCTCTGTGCTTCAGGTCATGTAGATAGCCAGTCTGAGACTGACAAAACCTTTCTAAGCTTAGTGATAAGTACTTATAAGCCTCTGTTCCTGAGACAGTAAAAATGGCTTTGTGAGTAGTTAATAAATTTTAAAAAATAGGTTTTTAAATGCTTTAACTTCATCTTCAATTAATTAGGTTGAAAGCTATAGTAATAATGAACTAATGGAGAGAGTAGATCAGGGTGTTTAAAGCTTGTCATGGTGGGATAGACCTGTAATCCCAGCTACATAGAGGACTGAGGCAGGAGGACTGAGGATTCAAGATTAGTCTGGGCTACAGAATGAGTCTGAGGCCAGGCTAGGCAGCTTAGTTAGACTTCAAGGTAACTTAGTAGAAGAAGAGAGAGCTAAACATTCTGAACAAGATGAGTGGATGGCTGATATTTCAAAAAAGATAGTCGCTAGAAGAAATCAAAATCTCTCAAATCACAAGTAGCTGGAGCCAAAACAATCTTCAGAATATTTGAAATCAATGAAGAATGACTTAAGGGAGCAATAAAAGAGGCCTTGAATGAAAATTCTCAACTTCAGGAAAGCCAGAAACAGCTTTTACAAGAAGCTGAAGTAATGAAAGAACAAGTAAACAAACTCAATAAACAGAAAGTAACATTTGAAGAATCCAAAGTACAGGCAGAGCAAGTTTCGAATGACAAAATCAGATCAAGTCTCTGATCAACAGCCTGCTGAAGATCAAAGACTGGGCTGCTGTGCTTGGAGAAGACATAGCAGATAATGGTAATCTGAACTTGGAGTGAAGAATGACCCAGAAAATGATGCTCACTTAGATAACCAGCCAACCGGAGGAGACAGAGTTCTGAGTGGCGGAGATGGGACAAGATACAGGGACAATGAAGTGGTCTTCTTACTGAGGATAAGACAGAGAAGCAGAGAGGCTGACTGAGGCAGTATTGGGTAGTAAAAGCTCACAGAAACACAGAAGCAGTCTGAGGAATCTGAAGCAGAGACATAGAGGCAGTTCAGCAGAGGAAGTCAGTATCAGATATGAAGAGTGAGTTAGTTTGAAGCCGAGCAGGGTAGTTCAGTATGAGGCAGTCAGAGAATCAGCCAGAGTCTGCAGAGTTGCCAGCTCAGAAGGTCAGTCAGAACCAGTCATCTTAGAGAAAAGTTTGAGCCAGAACAGCGACTGTGTTGAATTGAACCAGAAAAGCGAGTTGATCAGTACGGCTCTGAGTTCAGAATGAGCTAGTCAGAGTGGCTCAGTCAGCAATAAGTCTTCTAGACTTAGACGTTCTAGATTGTACGGAAGCTAAGGCTGAAACTTTCCAGTTTTAGGCTTAAACGTTTAAGATTGTAAGAAACCCTCCAGGGCTCCAGAATTAAGCACTGGTGATTGGATTAGACAAGGAATAAACCACCTTTTTGCACCAGCATCAATGTCTGCACCTACACTTAGAGAAACCCTTTCTGAAAATGAAAAGTAAAAAGTAAGTGAATTGGATCTATAGTGAGCTCAGGAAGGAAAGATGTACTTTGGCTCATGTTCCGGTAGGATTTCAGCCTTTCATACTCAGTGGGTACGGCTGAGCAACTCAGATGAGCAGAAGCATATGGTAGAGTATGCTCACATCACAATGACCAGGAAGCAGGAACCAGAAACCAGGGATAACTTCCCAAGGCCTGCCCTGGGTAACCTACTTCTGCCTGCTAGGCTGTACCTCCAAAAGTTTCCAAAAACTCCCAAAATTGTGTCTATAGTTGTTAGACTGCTATGGCAGTTCAGCAAGGATGACAAAGAGGCATATTCATTAAGTCCAAACTCTGCCAGACCTCAGCAGAGGGAACCACTATCGTGGTCACTGCCATACTTGACAGTGGAACCCTGAGCATCTGAGCTCAGGTGTTTTTACTGATACAGAACCGCTCAGGTGTTCTACTGATAGCACACACAGATCATTAGCAATCAAACAACCCCCACATAGATCCAATACCTGCAGGCAATACAAAACACCAAGGCCTAGGCAGTCCTTTTCCCAATAGTGCACAATTATTTTATACATAACTGAAAACAAAATTTCTACAAGTGTCACCAGGATGAGGTCATGTGTTCAAAGCATGAAACTTTGGAGGACATCATTTCAGATTCAAACAATGTACGGTGGTAAGAGTCCATTAAATGTGATGTCTGATCATTACCGTAATTGCCTTTTTCATATCTGGCCCAACAGTTAGCTTTACTCTCTCTTAGCCACTCACTGTGTCCTTACTTGCCTTTGATCCTAATGTCTTCCCCACCAGCTGTACATGGTCAAATTTCTGTACTTTTCAGTTTAATTAAATGCCACTCACACCATGAATTTTCTCCACTTCTGCCTAGCTAGAAGTCGCTTTCTCCGTTTCTGTGCATAAGGAACACTTTACTTACATCTGGGAAAATGTTGCATTCTAGCTTAAGCATAACAAACCTGACAGACACAGAATTGTTGATATGTATGTCATACTTCGTCCTTGAGAGAGAAGGTCTTGAGGATCTGGACATTCTCTACCCGTGTGTGTCCTTCCCAAAGCACTCAGTGCTGAGCCTTGCCCTTACTAACAATCAATAAACATGAGCTGGATTACTTAATTAACGTTTCTGTCCACTCAATATAAAATGTCCGCTCAAAGACAGGCCAGGCAATGAGAAGGCTCACTGGGTAATCGATATTTCAATTTTTATGCATCCAATCAATGTCATGTGTTACAATAAATAAGATGCTACAGTATTCATCTACACACAACTGTGAAATGCCCCCTCGGCCTGCCTTCCTCACCAGTAATTTGATGACTTCGGAAAAGTCATTACCCATTTCAGGGATGAAGGCCCTCATCAGTAAAAATAAGGGATGGAGTTGCACCCAAGGAGTCTTCTCAGATACAAGCCAGTATCTCATACATGACACTCTTGCTTCAAAGGTGTTAGAAAAGACAAGACACAAGCTATCAAAAAACTTAGCATGTGAGGTCATGCATCTGTAAATTAACTTGATTTATCAATGCATGACTAATGTATCTATCAAAACATTGTGTTGTATTTCATAGACGTATATAGTTTCAAGTTGTATAAACCCAAACTCAGAGCAACCCTTAGATAAGCAATGCCAAGAAGCCACTATCTCACCTAGGGTGAGAAAATAGGGGAGAAGGTTTTGCTACCAGAGCCTGAGGCAGAAGTCTCCCAGCAGGAGGGACTGCTCACAAGGACCACAATGGCTCTCTGAGTGACATTTAGCTGGAAGGAATATTTTAGCTTCCCCTTTCCTCCATATTTATTCTTATCGGCCAAACATAGCTATCAAACATTCTGTGATGTTGTTTGCAAACATTGTCTGTGGGGTTGATGCTGGGCAGTAGGAAAGAGCACAGCCAATGGGAATGAGGCCTGAGAGCAGACAGACAAGGAACCAACCATATGGTCCTGGAGCTATCTGAGAGGTGGCTTTCTGGAGTAGAATTTCTCTTCTTTGTGATTTCTTTGAAGGTCCTTATACTGCTCCCAGTCATCACACCTTGCTGTAAATACTGATGCTTTGGGGTCACTGAGAAGCAGCCTCATCAAAATGGTTTGAATGGAAAGTGTCATCCAAGGGCTCATGTGTCTGAACTCTTGCTCTCTAGCTGGTGGAGGTTGGGAAACTAAAAGAGAAGTCTGGAGGACAGACATAGGTCCCTGCAAGTAGGCTTATGGGTTATAACCCAGCCTAGGTTCTAGATCAAGTGCCTCCCGTCCCCCGTCCCCCATCCTCTCTGCTTCTCAGTGTCTGCCTCTGCCTTAGGAGCTGCATAAGCTTCCACAACGAGGTAATGCAGTTGTGATGCACGGACACTAGCACATTAGACTCACAGTAGAAGTTCCCAGAACGTTTCTCTGAATGCTTCTCAACATCTGTTATATTTGCCCACAATCAGTGTTTTCCCAGTGCAACACAACCCAGGCTGGCACATCAGCCCGTTTCCCAGGAAGGTCTTTGATCTCATTGGTTTAAGTGATTTAGCATTCTGCTGCAAACTATATATAAAGTTAGCCTTAGCAACAGACCATATTCCAAGGACCAGTGTGTTACTCCAAAACACACTCCCATGAAACCCATCGGCGCGGTTACCTGCTGATAGCTCTGTTAGCACAAGCTACTTTTCTTTTCTGTATGTTTCACAAGGACGTTGTTTCATCGAAAGCCGGAATCATGAAACACGCGGTGGGATGGTGCCGTGCGCAAGTTTAACACGTATAAATGCAGTTACATTTACTCCAAGGAGATAGAGAAAGGAGATTCACACAAGGTGGGGACCACGGCTACAGAGAAGGAGAGAATGGACATTTTTCCCTCTACGTGGGGGCTGCTACCAGCCTTTTCGAGCACTGAATAAATGTCACATCTAGATAAGGCGGGTGAGAGATGTGAATCTGCTCTGCCCTGAGTCCATCTTCACTCTGGGCTATCTCTCAGAGCCCTTTGATGAGATGCTAATACTTACAGATGGTGAAGTAACATTAAATATTACTTATTCTGTCTTTCGTTTGTTTTTGCTTTTCAAGACAGGGTTTCTCTGTTGTAACTCTGGCTGTCCTGGAACTCACTCTGTACACCAGGCTGGCCTCGAACTCACAGAGATCCACCTACCTCTGCCTCCCAAGTGCTGGAATTAAAGGCATGCACCACCACCACCCAACTGCTTACTCAATCTTAACTATAGTTCCTTTTTATAAATCGTCAACTGTGTGTTCTGTCTAAAAAACAGATTTGCAGCTTCATACCAATGTTAAAATCAAATTCTCCTTATGATATCAGGCCTGTGTGTATGAGCTGAGCCTGAAGATTTGACTGAGAGGTTGCACTGGTGCAAAAACGGGGAAAGAGAGCTGCACAGTCTGCTAAGGTGAGAGAGAAGAGGGAGGAGAGTCCAGCCTAACAGTCTAAAATCACCGTGACTGCAAGGCTTACCCTCACATGCTATTTAACCTCAAGGCTATAGCTGGAATACCCAGGTACCCCTGCAAGATTCACTGTAGGAAGATATAAGTTAAATTTGTCTTGAGGATGCTGAGGAAAATATTACCTTGGGTCACAGTGACCTCATCTTTCTCAAAATATTTCACTGTACTTTCAGTTTTCTCCGGCATATCTGAATTACCAGCATCACTAGCTTGGGCTCTGAGGACATTATTAAATGAAATAAGACTCATTTAAGCACACGCACAGCAGCACCAAGAGTGTGGATGTGATAACAGGGACAGCTACCAAACAGCAACTGGGCAGGAAGCTCACACAGAGTGGATACACTCCACCAAAGAGAGTTCCTGCCTAAGGCAGGACATAGTGGAATGGCTTGTGATTTTGTCATGCTACTCAGGATAAAAAAGAAAAAAAAAAAAGTGCAATTAAAAGCTTGTGAATTGAGCCAGGAATGGTGTCCCACACCTTTAATCCCAACACTAAGAGGCAGAGTCAGGCAAAATTCTGAGTTTAAGGTCAGCTTGTTCTCCAGAGAAAGTTCCAACACAGCCAGGGCTACACAAAGAAGCCCTGTCTCAAACACAAAAGCAACTATGAAATAAGCTGGGAATGTGGATCTGGGTTTGAGTACTGACTTAGCATTCACTGGGTCATGAGGATGATCCCTAGTGTTGCAAAATAAACAAAAACTTGAGTTATTTCTAGAATTCCCCATGACTGGGTCATGAATGATGGATAATGACGGCATTTATTTTCCTGTATCTGAGCTATCTCTGTAATAAAGCGGGGCATGACATCTGCCTCTTTCTTCTCACCACAGAGATAGGAGTAACTCCAAATACTGGTCATACATTACCCAACAGCTAACAGGTTTAGAATCCAAAATGATAGCCAGATTCTCAGAATAACTCCTTGTGGATCTGTTCATCTCAAAAAATGGCCAAACTTTATATTGTTGGGACACAAACAACAGTGTGGATTTCGCTTCAAACAACAACAACAAGATCTAAATGGCACTCCTACTTAATGTAATGTGTCAGGAGAAAAATTTTTCCAACCTTCATTTGAGCTTAAAACGTTTCATCCAAGCTGCTTCAGTTTCCTGATCTCAACAGGGTGATATCCAAAATACACAAGAACCACGAAGCAAGCCAGGAAAATCACGTGCCTGCTCCTACAGTCTGCAAAGCTGCCTTCAGCAACAAGCTTAACTGCATGGGCTCTTGCCTACCTCCCCCTCTCCTACCCCCACCTCCCACTTCTTTCCACAGCCCCGCCTTCTCTAACATGCCAGGTCAGCGTTGAGAAGAAACACAAACCACAAAGGACCAAAAAGTAAATATTTTTGGCCCAAAGCTAATGTAACAAATTACATGCAAGATCTAAACTCCAAGAATCTTTTTTAAATGGTGCAAGTCTACACAAACATGCAACATCCCACTCGCCAAGGCTTGAAAATTAAATTAAATTTCAGTGTTGGACCCCTAGGGGATTAACAGAACCAGGGTTCTGGCCTCAGCAGGGCCCCAACGTTCCCTGATCCTCTAGGACAGTAATTTCTCTCATGTCTGCTGCCAGTCTATGCCCTGCATACATAAAAACTGTGAACATACACGGAGCATGTCCTGCTCTGTGTGAGGCAGGTTTCTGTGCATGATCAGAGACTCATCTGCAACGGCTTCCAGCAAGTGCTCAGTTGCAGTTTGGTTCTGGAGGGCTCGTTTTGACTGTCAACTTGACTGAACTGGAATCACTAAGAACGTGCCCCTCTGGCCATATCTGTGAAGAAGTTTCCAGAAAGATTTAACCGAGGAGGAAAGACCCACCTTGAACTGGGCAGCACCATCCCATAGGCTGGAATCCCAAGACAAAATAAAAAAGGAGAAAGGAGAAAGCCAGCCAAGATCCAACATTTATCTCTCTGTTCCCTGTTCTGCCCAGATGTAGAATCCTGGCTATACGCTGGTCTTCCCATGCTTCCCCACCCTCGTGGACTAGATCTACTTAAACTATCATCCAAAAGCAACTTCCTCCCGTGGTGAGTTGCTTCTAGTCTGCACCATGGCCTCAATGATCAGTAAAGTAGCTAATAGAACCTTGCTGCGCCACATGTATGACCCTGCAGCCTGTCGATGGCAAACAGGTGGGCACATAGACCTGAAACCACATTCTCTTTCCGCCAGAAGCAAGATTGCATCCAACTGGAGGAACAGACAGCATCACACATGCATGCTCTCTCCCCTTGGTCAGCAGGTTCATACGTTTAGAAAGGGAGCATTACAAATGCCCAATAGGAGCCTGATTCCTAACTGGGAACACAACAGCTGTCAGAGTTGATACTATTCTGTGGAAAGCCAGACAAGAGGCAAACATCTGGACACAGCTGCTTTGGAGGGAGTCTTCGCCTTGACGAGCATCTGTGGTTAGACATTGGAAACCAGCAGATACATTGGACTGTGGCTCCCTTTGCCACAGCTGTTTTACCTAGCATTCAACCCAATTCTCTAGTTCCTGCTCCTTCGATTGTGGCCACATCCCCAAGCAGCAGTGTGGATGAAACTGAAGAAGCCCATTTAGAGAAAATACGTGAAGTGCAGTAGGGAAATCAGCCATGTAATGTTGGAGCCAAGCGGTCGCATCTGGCTTTGTTTAGCTCATATGCTCAGTTGGATACAAGGCTGCAGTGATGGCCATAGTTTGAGCACTTGAAGAAATACAAGCATATTTTTTTAAGTCAGTATGTGCCATTGGTTCTGCATCAGTTTCTCTCCTAACTTTCCATATGCTTTGACTTCTAGCGGAATCTCAGAAACATCATTTCAGCCCCGCCTATCAGTAGGAAGATGAGTTACCATCAACTATCGACCACTTGTTTCCATATGGCTCCAAATTTGGGTCGTATGGCTCCAAATTTCCCCTTGAAAAACCATGCTATGAGATGGTCCTCCGGTGTCTGAGAAAAGCAACAGGATGCTGGCCACCAGGAAAAGGCCGTGACCAAATCCACAGATTCAAGTGCAAAAAGCCAGCAATGAGAAAATCCCAAGGCACACAGGAATACCAGCATTCAGAGCTATCAACCAACCACTTGAAACAGTTCCCATAGATTCTGAGTGCTTTTGAATAGAGGAGGATGAAGAGGGAAAAGACGAGACAAAGGAAAAATGAGATGGTGTGCCTAGCTCCCAGACGTCAGCCACTTCCAGGAAGTATTCAGCGTGGTACCCTGGCAATGAGTCATTCTATTCTTTTCTCTGCTTTCCTGATTGTCTACAGTAAATAAATGGCTTCTGATAATCAAGAAGAAGGAGACTTGTCCTCATTTGCTAAATGTACTTGCTTCCTGAGTTCTGACAGTTGAATGTTTGGACAATGGACTTGGAGAGGGAAAAAAATATGTAATTGATTCCTGGGTTTCAGAAAACAAAAACTGAGAGTTGAGAGTGTGGTGGGTTTATCTAACTTAGTTTGGGCCCTGAGCTCTGAAGGAAACATTTGAATAATGAAAGACAAAGCAGCAAGAGATGTCTAATGAAAGGACAACCCTGCAGTTATCTTTACTTACGTGCATGTGTGCTGCCTCTTTGTCTGTATGCACGCCACGTATGTGAGTGGGTGACCGAAGAGGCCAGAAAAGGGAGACAGAAACCCTGGAACTCGACTTACAGGTGGCTGTGAGCCACCTTTCATGGGTGCTGAGCCACCTTACATGAGTGCTGGGAGCCAAATTCGGATCCTCTACATGAACAGTAAATGCCCTTAACCATTGAGCCATCTCTCCGGCTGCCTTATAATGAATTTTTAATATACTATCATTTCCCTCTACTTCCTATATGTAAGCACAAAAACATACTCCGATAGACAATTTTGCAAGTTCTATAAGTGAAGTTTGATAGCCTATACATATGACAAGATTTTATATGTTTTCTTTGTGCCCATCTCCTGTCTCCACCTGTACCCGTGTACCCTGGTTTGTTTGTTTGTTTGTTTGTTTGTTTTGCATTAAGAATGACCAAAGGCCAAGGTTTCACTCAGGCTAGGTAAGTGCTCTACTGTTAAGCTGTCTCCCTAGATCTTTATTTTTGTTAAGAGAAATTCTCCCTAAGTGGCCCAGACTAGCCTTGAACTTGCCAAGCAGCCACAGTTGACTTTGAACTCTTGGTTTTCCTGTCCCCGTTTTTTTAAAGCACCTGGGATTACAGATGCTTCCTCAGAGGCTAGAGGGATAGGAACCTCTGGAACTGGAATTACAGACAGTCGTGAGCCATCAAATGTTACTTCTAGGAATCAAACTTGAGTCCTTTGCAAGAACAGTAAGTGCTCTGAACCACTAAGCCATCTCTCTGATCATCCTAAGATCTGTTTTTAATGTTAATCTGTGTCTTCCCAAATATTTTATCAGTGCAGTAAAGTTCTAAGAGACATAGGCAAAAACACGAGACAATAAGGAAGCATGACTTTTGCCATCAACCACCAAGGCTTCACTTGGCTTTGGGCAAATTAAGTTAGAGAGATCAAAGTACCTACCAAACCCCCATGCCCTATGCCCTGTACCCTATTCTCTATGCCAAGAAACTAAAACTTGTCAAAAAACTCAAGAACTTGACCATTTTATATATACTACTTAAGAAGAACTTTCATAGCTGTCAAATGAACACAGGTGTGTTACTATATCTCAAGAAAAAGACATGACCAGAGAGCCAGAATTGTTTTCAGATAAAAATGAAAGGTGAGATAGAACCTTCTGGAGATTTTTTTTCCTTTCTTTAATACCTTCCACATATAACCCGCCTGGACTCATTTCATGTTCCCTGGGATATTTCACAAATGCAAGTTAGGTTTGGAAACACAGCTCAGGAACTCATCATGCAGCTCATGGAGTCCCTCGCAGTTTCCCACAGCATTCCATTCATCCACTCTTGGGGCCTGCGGTGAGTGCTGCCAGCATCTGTTCCAGTGAAAGGCCTTGTTGCTCAGCACACAGTAACTGGGACTCGGTCTATGTAGAAGGAGAATGCCATCAAGGCCAGTAACTGTCTAGGAGCAAAAGAACTCAGTGAGCCTCACAAGGCAACTGAGACCTGACCTATGACCCTGTATAACCATGGTGAACTGCTCTCACTGTGCCGTAAAGTGGCACAATGGACACTTAGGAAAACACTAGCTTACTTCTGACTAATAGCACTCAGCTCTACATACTCTCTGCCATGATTCTAAGGCATCACGCTTTCTAAGTAAAGGATGAGAGAGGGGAAGGTGAAATGTCTAGAAACAGGGCCAAGGCTGACCACTGGACTGGAAGACCCAAGGGTATGAACATCGTAGGAATCCTCATTTGAAATAACGGCTAATGTTCTTCACAACAGCCCTGTCTTAGCCAGTGTTCTATTGCTGTGAAGAAATACCATGACCACAATGACGCTTATAAAGGAAAGCATTTAACTCAAGCTGGCTTACAGCTTCAGAAGTTCAGTCCATTTTCATCATGGCAAGGAGCTTGGAGGCACAGGGGAAGACATGGTGCTGCAGAAGTAGCTGAGGATTTCACATCTGGATCCTCAGGCAGCAGGAAGAAAGAGAACCTCTGGGCTTGGCTTGAGCTTCTGAAACCTCAAACCCACCTCCAGTGACATACTTCCTCCAACAAGTCCACACCTCCTAATCCTTTCAAGTAGTGTCACTTCCTGGTGGCCAACCATTTGAATCTATGAGTCTACGGGAGCCATTCTTATTCAAACCAACACAAGCCCCATCAGACATGTGCTTTAATTCCATCTTACAGATGAGAAAAATCAAGGGGAAGAGATGAGAACATTTCCCAAGATCTCAGATAGAAAATAATGGAGCTGAGTCTCCAAACTCAGTATCATCCCTGCTCTTTCAACCTCTGTAAAATTCCTTCCAAATATTAACCAAAGGAGTATGGACAGAGGACATTAAGAATTCACGGAAACATTAGGACTGTTTAGTCCTTTGATGCTCTGCCTAAGTTATCAATGCCATTTCTCGTGCTACTGTTTACAATTTCCTTAATGTAGAGACCTATCAGAGCAAATGGTGTCCCTTTTCCTTAAACGGTCTCCTTCTAGCTTCTGGACAATGAAATCTCCCCAGAACCTTATCAGCACCAGGCCAATTCTGTGTCCACACAGGATCCACTAATCGAGAAAAGCACTCTTCCTATTCTCCCATCTTCCCCGAGTCTTTCAGACCCTGTGCTGAGCTGTGTGGCTGCTGTTTTATCAGCAACCATACTTTACCTTTCATAGCCTTTCTCATCCACTCCAGACTCTGAGCTCATGAACCCTGAAAGGCAACTAAAAAAAAAAAAAGGAAAATGTTCATCTTCAACTGTCAGCTCAAGCAGATTTAGAATCAACTGGGACACATAGCTCTAGGTGTGAGTGAAGGCCTTTGCAGAGAGGGTTAGTTGTGGGGGAAGACCCAGAAGCATCGTTTATGGGTGGAGTTCCAGAGTGAACAAAATGGGGAAACAGGAGGAGGCTGAGGAGCGGTGATATTCATCTCTCTCTGCTTCCTGATTGTGGCCACGATGTCACCACCTCACGCTCCTCCGTAGCACCATGCCTTCCCCTCTGCAATAGACTGTATCCCCTCAAACCATGAGTGCAGACAAACCTTTTCTGACTTACATCACATTTGTCAGGTAATTTGTCATAAAGTTCAGACCAGGGCTACCACAAACTCACACCCAACCAACTAGTACTTGACTGTGGCTGGTGCTTAGTACTCTGCTGTTTGTTCTCAACCATCCCCTGAGGCCTGTCCACAGGATGACTCTTATAGATCCTCTATCTAGTCTTAAGATCCTCATGCTGGGCCATCTTCTTCACCAAGTCAACTAGAGACCTACTAGCATAATCTTGGCTTTGAGACCCCTTCGACTACATGTGCCCCTTCCTCTTGGCTCTCCACCGTGGCTCCCCAGTCCCAAGACAGTCCTCTCAGCAATCTCTTCTGAAGCCAGCCCTGGTGTTTCCTCCCTCCTCTGAAATATTCCTTATGTGGATCTTCTCGTTAGGCTCTCAAGGTTCACTGCCAAGTATTTCTCATCTTCCCCTTGACTCTTCTTTTAATATTTTAAATTGCACAGACACCAGTCTGCCTTATCTCTTTTCATGCGCGTATCCTGTCTCCTCACCCACACTGGGCGTCCTCCAAGGGTCTGCCCTTTCCCATCTGCTCATCTCCATTCCTAGTGACTCCCTCGGATAGTTTTCTCCCACTTACATAACACCATGGACGCTTTCATAGTCTTCCCCAAAACCTACTAGGAGGCCACTGGCCTAATGGCCCTTTCGCTTTCTCTTAATCACTCCAGATGCCCACTATTTTCTCAAGGCTGCCTCCAAATCCAAGGAAGCCTTCTTCAAAGTACGCGGCTCATTAATGATTCATTTAAAAAGATTCTTTAAAGTAGATTTGGTGCGTGCGTGTGTGTGTGTGTGTGTGTGTGTGTGTGTGTATGTGCGCGCGCCTGCGTGCGCGCGTGCATGTATATATGGGCATTCATATATGATAATGTATATGTGAAAGGCAGAGGACAAGCTGCAGAAGTTGTCCACTGTGTGGGTCCAAGGGATTGAACTCAGGTCATCAGGCTTAACAGGAAATGCCTTTACCCATGGAGCCATCTTGCCGGCTGAGTTTCTATAGCACTCATGTCTGTACAAACAATTTAATGCCTATATGTATTCTTGTCTTGTTATCTGTGAGTGTTCACATCTCCTGTTTCTCTACATACAGTGGGGACTTCCTAAGAGCAACAACCAAAACTTCATATGCATGCTTCTCTAGCACAGTGCAGGGCATTCTGGGTGCTTTTGTAACCTGCTAGTAGCCTATACTTTAAGAGTTAAGCCATCAGGGTTGGAAAGATGACTCATTGGTTAAGACTGCTTGATGCTCATCCAGGAGACTGGAGTTCGGTTCTCAGCAGGAAAATCAGGCAGCTAACAACTTCCTGTAATTCCAGCTCCAGGGGATCCAGTGCCTTCTTCTAGCTTCTACAGGCCCCAACACAAATGGCACACACAAGCACACGTAGATAGATAGATAGATAGATAGATAGATAGATAGATAGATAGATAGATAGATAGATAGAAATCCTGAAAGAAACAAGAGTTAAGGATAATTCAGGATTTTGATTTCATATGTGGCACAGCAAACAATGGTCATAGTTGGGGGAAAATGCCAAGCCTAAATCCTTAGAGGAACAGGTTTTATATGCTTAAGAATCTCCTTTCACAGGTCACCAAATTTAATGACAGTGCAAACAGCCCCCAACTTCACAGGTTGTTTCAGTTCATTATTTCAGACCCAAAACAGCACCTTGAAAAAGGCCGTCTGGACCCTTATTCAGCCCCCATTTTGCTAAGTGCAGAGTCACATGTGGCCAAGCAAAGCAGACCCGATGAAAGCCAGTATGTCCAGCTTCCTTTCAAATCAGCAGTTATAAGTGCCGCTGGCGTTTAACACGGCATCGGGTCGCCTCTGTGTTCTCTAGCCAAGAACGTTGGCCAGCTCAGCACCTTCTGAAGCCCCAGTGGCTGGAATCCAAGGCAAACATGAAAGAACAGGTGAATCACAGCAGTGGAAACCCAGCAGCTGCCATTGTAAGCCAGGGAGCTCACCCACAACGAGACAGGACAGGGAATAACTTGTAAGGAGTTAGATTTAGGTCTGGTTCAATCGTCAGTCTCCAGTAACCACTGATGATAAATTCTTCTCTTGCCTCTTCTTGGTCTAAAAGTATAATAGGCTCTCCTGCATTAGAGAGCTAGGCTTCATGTTAGAAATGTGGTACTACACACCCTTGAAGACACAGCCTCCAGGGAGATGAACAACAACAACAAAAAAACTAACAATCTAATTCTTCCTCTCGAGGCTGAAACAGGGAAATTACCATGAATTCAAGGCCATCCTGGGATATATTGTGAATACCTGACCAATCAGGACTACATAGCACATAGTCTCTCAGAGAGGAGGGTGACAGTTCCGTTGTCCCTGAAGAGGTGCCATGAGACTAGTTCTACAGTGAGGGGAGGTTTGCAAAGAGAATGGAACTGCCAATGAAAGAAGGAACTGCCACTGCTGTGGTAAAATGTGCAGAGTCGAGTGCTGTTCATAGGAGCAGCAGGCCAACAGGAAGTCCACAGAAAACTGCACAGGAAGGAGCAAGATCCTACTTTATCCTCTCTGAGCCCAACAGGGAGCTTGCTAACAAAGGAGAAGCGGGTGTTTCCGGTTTCCAGGAGCCTAGCTCCAGCAACGTAAAACCTAGTCTAGAAGCACAGGTTTGGAGTTGAGAGGCAGTAACTTCATAACTAACGCTGCTGGAATGAGATGAGAGGGCCCCGGAGGATTCTTACACAAGAGACTTACAAAGGCTGACTCACTCTTGACATCTGTGAGGAGGGCAAGAGGTGATTGGTTTCTGGATTATAGGAGTTGTATTGATAATTGGCATGTAGGCTGTGTGGAGGAGGAGGAGAAGGAGGAGGAGGAGGAGGAGAAGGAGGAGGAGGAGGAGGAAAGTCACTCCCACACTTTAGCCTATGTAAGGGAATGTGATGGAGAATTATGCTTAAGAAGGATCAGGGTGACCAGGAGCAGCTCTAATTGCTGGGGAGTAATCTAAGTAGATATACCCAATAGTATGGATCAGAATAATGTATACTTGAGACCCACCCAACCATACAGAGACAGGATTAGCTGAAGTCACAGGCATTGTGTCAACCCAGCTCAGCATGCAAAATGGCTAGGAACAGGATCTGGAGTCAGAGAGGATGTGGATTTGAATCTCAGATTCAAATCACGCATTGCTGTGATTTGAATGTAAAATGCTCCTCATAGGCTCATGTGTTGGGAGTCTTGGTCTCCAGCTGGTGGCGCTGTTGTGAAATCTTCAGAAGACGGAGCCTTGCTATAAAAGTGTATCACTAGAGGTGGGCCTTGAGGTTTTTGTAGCATAGCTCCATTTCCTCCTGTTCTTACTCTGCTTTCTCAAGCTTCTCTCACTTTCTGCACCATGGCAGATCGTATCTTTCATCCCCTCTGGAAAAGTAAGCTGAATAAAATCCTACCCTCTTAAGTTGCTTTTGTCAAAGTGTCTATGCTGAACCTACGGGAGGAACGAGTGCAATCAGAGAAGGACATGCCTTACACCAGTGCCTGCCTGCCACGAACTCCTAGAAACAGAAGCTTCTGTCATTCTCTTATTCCTTTTAGTCAAAGTTAGCCCAAGCCTCGGAACCAGAGTCCAGATCCTAAAGGCTCAAAAGCAAAGAAAACGAAATTGTACTGAACTATGTGAATGTGGCATTGTACACGGAGTCACTTATAAGCCATGTCTCTGAACTCCATTTGTCATGTTATGCAGCTGTTTCCTCTAAATTGAGACATTCCTTTGTGGAGAGAGGCAGGAGTCTCAGAAAACTCAGCAAGGTTCACAAGGTCTTTCCCCCAAGGCTATAGAGCGCTAAGCAGTTGATGGAACAAAAAGACTCTTCAGAGGAGCTGCCTACAAGTTGAGCAGAGAGCTCTGCTCCAGGAATGCAGTTTTTGTGTGTCTTCCCCATGCTGAGGAGGGCTTTCTACTAATGCAATTGCCTTTAGTCAACCATGTTCCTGTAGTTAACCCTTCGCTCAGATTCATTGGCTCACCTTAGACTTGGGAGGCATCGTATCTTTGGTCTGTCATTGGTAGCCTATATGAAGTGAATAAATGTTTTTTCACACACACCCAGAAAATCTCACACAACATTTTAACACAATTATTTTAAGTACTCAAGTATTTTCCATTGGGACAACTCTCTAGATCTGTACCTGTAGCAAACGTGACCCCAGCTCCCAAGCCAGAAAGTGGTGCAAGGTCAAGTCTGTCCTCTTCCAGGAGCCAGAAGAAGACAAAGAAAGTTGAGAGGGAAGCTGTAGTGTACATTGCAGTATATTAAGAACTGAGGCTCTATTTACAATTGACTAGGCGTGGAATAAGAGGAGATACCAGACAACCAGCATCAGAGAAGGAAGGAAGGAAGGAAGGAAAGAAGGGAGGGAGGGAGGGAAGGAAGTAGGGAGGGAGAGAGAGAGGGAGGAAGAGAGGGATGAGGAAAGAGAGAGAGAGAAATCTACAGATTCTAAGAAGACTTTATCAGTAAATTCTTTAAAATGCCCAAACTGAATCTTCACGCAAGCCCAAGAGAGCAACAGAAACCTTGCCTGGAGATGAACTCTTAGGACACAGGGTTGCCAGTCACATGCATACTGGGTAAGCTTTGGATGAGTCAAAAATAAACACCTCACCGTGACAGCTCTAAGCCTTGAGCTGAGGCACTACTCCCTCCCAACCAGCTTGGGAACCAAGCCCCTCCTCCATTGAGAGTTGGCCTCTCCTTCTTCACATGGCGAGGCCTTTCCTTCCAAGAGCTCAGCTACATGGTTATGTAAGGTTCTCCAGTATCCCTGGGCCAAGAACTGAGTCAGCTGCCTGCTTGGATAGGTCAGTTCAGGAAAAGAAATCACACAGCCCAGAAAATGCAGGGTGTAAGAGAAGCTGAAGAAGCTGCTTTCTGACCTTCTGACCCACCTTCTGACCCCAACTGTGAGATCCTGGCTTCTCTGCAGGTTGGCATGAAGGACCTTTGAGTGAAGTCTCTCCATGACCATCTTGTCGGGGATCAGAACTTCTCACTTGGCTCTTCCGACAACCTTTTCCCACACAAGTGTCCGATGCTTTCACAATATCAAAAACCTCACTGTCCAGAGACTCCATTCCAAACAGCTGTTCCTGGATGCTAAGAGGGAACCTTCTAGAACAGCTGTTCTCAGCCCTGCTGAGTTGGTGCCTCTGGAGATGGGCAGGGCATTCACTGAGAATTTGTTTGGGTTCTTTGAGTGTTTGGGCTGTGTGCTTTAGAACTAACCATTGTGGATTCCCACTTTCCTCTAGGGTTCTAAAGCCGTTGCTGGGCTGGGCCTTGTAAGGCTAGAGTAGGCATGATGATCACTACCAAGCCCCTCTCTTCTTCCCTTTCTCCTCTATTTCTGGCATCAGTGAACAGGGAGACCATCCCTAACCTTGGTCTCTCAACCTCAATATAACTGACATATTTCTGTTAATATCTGAACCAAAGCACAGCCCCAAAGAAAACTATAATGAAGCCAGGAGCTTTAAAAGGCTGACTGACCTAGTCATTGTACCTGTTTAGAAAAACAATTGTGGTAGACAGTGGTAGTGCACACCTTTAATCCCAGCACTAGGAAGTCAGAGGCAGGTGGATCTCCATGAGTTCAAGGCCAGCCAGGGCTACAGAGTGAGTTCCAGAGTTACAGCAGAGAAACCCTGCCTCAAAAACAAAAAACAACAAACAAAAGAGACAGAAAAACAATTCCTCTTGCCTAGCCCGGGAACCCATCCCTGGAACTGAAAAAAAAAAAAAAACAAGAAAGAGAGGGGGAGAGAGAGAAAGAGACAGAGAGACTACAGGAATGTGATGGAGAGCTAGCAAGCCTCCTTTCTTACTCTGTGCCTCAGTTTCCCTACCTATCACACAGACATAGCGAATTCAGACATCTGAAGCCCTCTGGGGCGAAGCTGAGCAGAGCTCCCTCATCGCCATTTTCAAAAATTTGCATTCCCCAGTACTGGCTCACCAGCCCCGCTCCTCTTTTTTTTTTTCACTCCTGAAAGCTTCTATTATCAATCACTGCATGAGGTAAATTTTCAAATCAGCAGTCAGGGTTTTTAAGCCGCATGACTCCTATTCCAGGCAAAAGGAAGCAGGTGACCAACACCAACCAGTGCAATCTCAAAATTCCGCGCGTCCTTCCTCCGGCCCATTGCTTCAATTTCGTGGCTCGCATGGAGGCTGGGTTCTTAACAAAACCTTTCCTGAGGAAGACCCAAGGGAACGGGAAGGGAAAGCAAGGATCTAAAAAGGGGGAAGGGAGGTAAGCAGAATCCGAACACGTGTTCCCTTGGCCTTTTAGAGCACCTCCCAGCTGGCTCCACTGGGTAGCCTTGAAACTGCCTTTCTCTCCATCCCTATTGCCCCTTTCCTCAGTCTTTGCAGTTTCTCTGAGGGATGCCTCATACTCACGGCTTAAGCAGAGTCCCTAACGCTGTCTTTCTGACCCCATTGGAGGCCCTTCTGCCCTTCTCCCTCAGCCTCCTGATTTTTCACATCACACAGTGGTTGAATTTTTTACTGTGTCTTCATCCAAGACACTTGGTACAGTTGGGCCTCCTTGTCCTTTGGAGATCTGAGCAACCTCCATGCACCCAATTTCAGGACTCTTGACGTCTCGTCCCCTCTGTAATTTCAGCCAATTCCAAGTATTTCCTCTCCCATGATGCCCCTGGTCACTGGTTTCTGCACACTCACCTATGGTTTGTTGTTGTGTCATAGGGACCCCTCCTGAATTCAATACTATTCCCATCTAGTAATTAGCAAATGGTGTAAGATCCTACACTGTAGGGTCATCTCAGTGGTTAAGAGTGTGCTCTGGCTTTGGAGAGGACTAAGAGTTTGATTCCCAGCATCCAGGTCAAGCGATTCACAACCACCTGTAACTAGAGTTCTGGGGATCTGTTACTCTTTTCTGGACTCTATGGGAACCTGCCCTCACATGTACATACTTACACACAGACACGTGGACACAGGTAACTAAACATAATAAAAATTGAGAGAACCACCAGGGCACCCCCTTGTGATGGCTGGGCCCTGACCTCTGCTCTTCCAGAGTCCCCGGTGATTCTCAAGAAAGCCCCAAAGCCAGCTGTTGGCCAATAAGAGCTTTCCACAAGTCTCACAGGAGCCTCACTCTCCAGAGAACCCCTCATTTCCCTGCCAGATGTAAGGAACCAATCCAGTAAGTACCCATGCTCAGGTCCTGACCAATTGGAGAGATCCCCCTAGTGACTGCTGTTTCACTTAAAAACCCCTGTGCACCCACATATGGGACAGTCATATTTTTTTTAATTGGGCAGCTAGTATGTAACCCTCAGAAAATAAACTGCTTTGTATGACCATACATATCTCTCATGTCTACACGAGCTATTTTGCAAACCTAACAATAACTAAACATAATAAAATAATAATTTTTAAAGGAAACATATCCAGCACAAATGAAGAATGCACAATTCACATTCCCAGTTCCTCTGGGCTACCCTACATCTAGGTAGAAGGGTCTTCCTTTGTCTGCTCTCTTCTAACTCAGTCCCAAGGCCTACAGGGCAACAAAGAAGTAAAGGTCTTGAGGTTTGGAGCAAGAGGTGAGAGAGTTAACTATCAGCAGTGGCTGGAGAAGCCAGGAGGAGACCCCTCAGGCTGCAGGATGAAGGGGACAGTGTTTCCTACCAGGCTTTAGTGTCTTGGCTGTGGATTCAGCGGTAATTGTTTGCATTCACTTCTTCCTGTAAAGCAGAAGTCCCTATTTCTCAGTCCCCTGAATCCTCCTCTGCACCCTGAAGTTCAATCAGAAGGCTCAGAACCCTGCTCTGTGTACCTCCTAAGCATGTAACCTTAACCTCCCCAACTCCTTGCTCTTGGGATAGAGACCTGTCACCTTCAGACACTGTTCCCATGTTCACAGCCTCTGCCATAGGCAACACAGGTCACCCTCTACACCATCATTTCTCAACCTGTGGGTCTTGACCCCTTTAGGGGTCGGCTAAGACCATCTGCATATCAGATATTTACATTACGATTCATAACAGAAGCAAAATTACAGTGGTAAAGTAGCAACAAAAATAATTTTACGGCTGGGGGGGTCACAGCATGAGGAACTGTATGAAAGAGTCGCAGCATTAGGAAGTAATAGCTCTCAGCTGTTGGCCAATTAGAGCTTTCTGAGAACCACTGGGGACTCCCAAAGAGCCTAGGTCAGGGCCCGCCCATCATGAGGTGGTGGGTGTCCTGGCAGTCCTCTCAGAAGGTTGAGAACCACTGTTGTATTTTATTCTTCTGACTCCTGCCTTCTGTCCCATCATTCTCTCTGTAGAAGAAACAGATGCCCAAGTACAAGATCCTCAACCTGAGCCTCTAAGACGTAAACAAGCCGCAGGGGACAGTACAGGCAGGAAGAAGAGTCACCTTTACGCCAGAGAGCTTGTACAAAAACTAAAGTCGTGAACCCCCCCTACACACACAGCCGAGCAGCTACCCCACCTCTGAGGCAGCAAAATCAAGACTGAAGGGACTACAGAGCTGTCCCACGTTCAAGTTCGAATGGGGGAGGGTCATGATGATGAACAAACACCAAGGTTGTAGGGAGTTTCCTGGTTCCTAAGGGGACAGTCTGCACAAGGAAAACAAACGCTGGGTGGGGTCGATGCTGGAAAATACAGAGTAGGAGCAAATAAGTCAATGAAACATAGGATAGAGCAAAGAAAACCTCAGAAACTAGCAAGGGTGACCTTTTCATCCAGTGTGATAATGCCACACACAAATCCACGAAATAAGATAGCCTTTTGCCTCCTGTCACAAAAGGCTCACGTGTTTAAAAGAAAAAAAAAAAAAAGAAAAACGAAAAAAATGGCTCGTCTGTTTTGTTTTTTTTTTTTTTTCCAGCTGAAAATTTCTGCATCCGTTGAAAGCCCATATCCCATGGTCTGGGTAGCAGCGGACACAAACTGGGGCCTGAAAATACTGATAGGGCTGTCTAGAGGACCATGGAGTGGTTTTTCCACTCCGTTCTAGTTCTGAAAGATGAGAACCTTCAGGATGGATATAGCGAGGACAAAGGCGCGGTACCGCGGTTAATCTTGATTGCCCGTTCAGTGGGATTAATAAACACCTACGGTCCTCGTGAGGCCCGCCTCTGGGTGAGGTGGTGAGGGCGTTTCTAGAGAGGAGTCACTGATGAGAAAATGCACCCTGGATATGGGACAGGATGGGCGGAATAAAAGAGGAAAGGGGCAGAAAGCCAGCTAAACGCCAGCGTTCATCCCTTCCTGTTTTCTGGTCCACGGAGAGATGAGGCATCCCAACCACGTATCCCAACTACTATGGAGCCACCCTCCTCGCCAGGCCTTCCTCACGTGGTAAGTTATAGGCCCTAAAATTATGAGCCAGAATATCTCTTTCCTCTCTGAAGTCGCGTCTGTCAGGTACTTGGTCTCAGCAAGGAGAAAAGTAATTAATAAACAGGGTTACCCGGGCTTTCCTGGGGCCATTACAGGAGGCTGCAAGTCACTCGTGTGAGGAAGAGAAAGAATCAAGAAAAGAAAAGAGCATGAGCATACGACCAAGCCTTGTCTTCCGAAGCATCAGCATGGCGAGTGGGAAGAGTAGGTGTGGGGGGGGGTGGGAGGAGCGGGGTAATAACTCACCAAGATCAAAGGACAAAGGGGGGCCCTTGGTGACCCAGGCGCAGTGCCCCAGGAACTCAGGCAGACAGTCGGTGCTGAGGAAGCCTCCTCCTCCCCCTCCGCCTCCCCCTCCTCTTCCTTCTCCCCCTCCCCCACCCCTCATCATATCGACAGACCCCCTGGTTGTTGTTTCTGTTGTTGTGTCTGTTTGTTGTTTTTATTTTTATGGAAGGATCCGACAGTGTTCGAGACTGGAAACCGATAAAAACTTCAGTGACACTGGCTTCGCAGTGAACGGAGTTGCTTGGAAAGAGAACTGCCACAACGTCTGAGAGTTGCCTGAAAGCCGTGATTGCGCAGCTCACTTAGCAGCCACACGCAGGCCAACAGGAACCAATTCATCCAGCCTCTCCAGCCCTGTCGCCTTGACACTTCAATTACCCGGTGGATGCAATCGCGTTTTCCCAGCCAGGCAGAGAAACTTAGAAAAAGAGACTAACTTTTTCTGTTTTGGCTTCTGCTTACCTTCCACTTTTGAAATCAGAACGAAGACCAACACGATCACTGTAAGCATGAAACCCAGAAGAGCCACAGACCTGAGTTCCAGTCTTGACTCTGACGGTGAATACTAATTATCAACCTGACAGAAACTGTCACCTGGGAGACAAGCCTCCGGTCACACCGGTGAAGGATGATCTTCATTAGGTTAACTGAGGTGGGGAGTAGGCAGAACCACTCCCTGGGCTTGGGTCCCGAAGGCAAAAGCTAGCTGAGCTCCCAGCATGCATTGTTCTCAGCTTTCTGGTTGGGGTTGCCATGTGGCGGCAAGCTCCAGCTATCCTGACTTCCCCACCACGACGGACTGGACCCTAAAACCATGAGCCAGATAAATTCCTTCTTCAGTCTGTTTGGCTCAGGGAATTTTATCATAGTCGCAAGAGGAGTAACGAAGACACTGACTCTCATTTCCCAATACTGTGACCTGGGGCAAACTCCCTGGACTCTTTGAACTTCAGTGTCCTCTTCTGTGAAATAGAAGTTGCTATGAGAAACAGAATAAGAACTGAAACACGTAGATGCCATGGTGATTGCTCTCATGCCAATAACGATAGTAAATACGGATCCAGCTCTTACTGGAGGACATTTCTCCTCACCTGAATGCTTTGCTGTCTCTAGAATATGATTATTAGCAGACAACCTACTTTTCGTTTTATGCAAAAATGCCCTGCTCCAATTAAACCAAAAGCTCTAGGAATCAGCCTTGTTTCATCTCACACCACCACCCTTCCCAACACCAACAGAAATATAACATCTGTATTTTGTACGTGTGAAACAATAACTACAATCGATTAGCACATTGGTAATAGCGAGAAAGAGGCCATGTTCAGTGCTCAAACTTACACCAAAGTGAGTTTCTTCTCTTGCTTTGACCAGTGTAAAGATCGCGGCAGAGACAGCAACCACCGTCTCTGAACCCCACTCT
Organism: Cricetomys ansorgei; assembly: GCA_026225945.1. NCBI lineage: Eukaryota > Metazoa > Chordata > Mammalia > Rodentia > Nesomyidae > Cricetomys > Cricetomys ansorgei. The sequence goes on from JAMJFZ010001089.1 coordinate 9,567,881, forward strand.
GCTTTAGACGTAGTTCTACTGAGGCAGCCGGTGTTCCTCTTTCATGCTGTTTGTTCACTAAAATGTGACGTAAGGCTATAAGCTGTAGGGCGAGACCTACATCTTAACCCTCTTTGTACACTTATGATCACACAGCAAGCCGGGACGAATGCATGAGTAGGTTCCATCCACACTCGCAGCAGGAAAAGATTGCTCAGTGGTAAAGGTGCTGGGTGCCCAGTCTGAGGGCCTGAGTAACTTCACGAGATATTTTTTTTCTTTTCTGTGATGGTACGGGAAAACACCAAAGAGAATGGATCTGGAAAACAGGGTATTCCTTCAGTGGAACCGGATGTCTTTCAACTCTGTGATCCTAGGGTCCTAACCCTGGTGGTCCACATCCTTCGAATGGATCTTAACACTAGCTTAGCCCTAGCAACAAAGCAGAATACTTAACATTACTTCAAGAAACCCCTGAAGATTCGTAGCACAAGGTGCTTCGGGCACTAGAAGCCAGTGATAAACCCATACCAAACTCCAACAGTTTCAAGAACCTTTTATTTTTCCACCCCCCTCCTCCATCTTGCTTTCACTGAATGAGCCTTCTAATCTAATCCCCCTTCCTCTTATTCTATTTTTTTTTTTCCTTAGTTTCACCATCTGTTCAGTAAATATCCCCACGCTTAGACCTGAAGCCCCAGAGGAAATCTTGAGGTGATACACTGGACAGGTGCTAGACCTGCTAATACCTAAGAAAATCAATATATCTCTCGCCTTCTACCTTCCCAGAAATTAGGAAGAAAAAAAAATCACTATCTTCATAAAACAAAAATAAAATAAATAACTTCTTTTCTCACAGGGTCTCCCTGTGTCCAACATGAATCGCCTCGACTTCACTGCATCCTGCTTCTCAACATGGATATGTCCACACGGGGTCCTAATTATTGCCTCTAGATTCACCCCAGACCTCAGGCCCTTTCTGACGTCACCAAAAAGCTGGTCAAGAGGACATCCACGTGAAGAAGACCTCAGAATGGTGTGCTGTCCTGGAAGACACCGGTGCAGTTTCTCAAAGAAATAAATAAAGGGTCTTCTAGGTATGCGCCCAAAAGAGGTGAAAGCAGGACCTGAAGACATTCTTGTATACCCACGTTCAGAGCCACACCCCTTACAACAGTCGAGACTTAGAAACAGCCGAAGTGTCCGCCAGAGTGTGAATGGCTAAACTGAATGGAGATACACAAACAACAGAATATGATTCTGCCTTACAAGTTGTGAGGTTCTTTGGATTTTCTTTTGTTTTATTTGGGGGGATTTTTGTTGTTGATTTTGTTGTCAGTAGTGGTGGTGGCTGTTTTTGTTTTGTTTTTTTTAAATTTTTGTTACAGGGTATTGGGAAGTTGACACAGGGTCTTAATCATACCTCAGGCTAGTCTGGAATCCACTCTGAAGTCCAGGCTAGCCTAGAGCTTACAATTCTCCTGCCTCCGCGTTCTAAGTGTTAGGGTTGCGAACGTGTACCCCCACAGCAAGCAGAAGGCAACAGATTCTTACAGAGGCTACAATATGGATAAATTTTGAGGGCATAGTGTTAAATGGAATAAAAAAAAAAAGTTATGAAAGACAAAGACTGCATGATTCTCACAGACAGGTAGAATGGTAGTTGTTGGGCCAGAGAAGGTGCAACAGGACATGTTTTATTTAGTGGGTAAAGCATTTCCGGTTTGTAAAAAAAAAAAAAACTTCTGAGGATTGGCAGTAAGGTGACCTGAGGGCAACACCATTGAGCCACAGACGTAAGACAGTGAATTTATTTTCATGTCATATCTACGGGGTCAAAGCTTCGTAAAGGGGGAAGGACTTTCTATGTCCCAGGGCCACTGTTGCCCCTAAAATCTAGTCTACAAGGCTGACCCACCTCACCCTCAGATCCTGCTGTGTAGTGCTCTTCTAGCCAGCAGGAGCCCTCCCATCCCTGAACGTCTTGTGTTGCACAATGATAGTTTTTGGTCGTAGCATAACTGTAGCCCACCAAAGTAGAAATATTAAGAGCTCCCATCTGTAGTAACATTCCATTTTTTGACTTTGTGATGGTTGCATAAGTGTAAAAAAAAACAATTCACTGGGCCAAGCACAGTGACACATATCCTTAATCCCATAGCTAGGGAAGCAGAGGCAGGAGACTACAAATTTGAGGCCACTTTGGTCTCCATAGTGAGTTCCTGGCTAGCCAGGGCTATGCAACAAGACCCTGTCAGAGAGAGAGAGAGACAGAAAGAAAGAAAGAAAGAAGCCACCACTGTACACTTAGGATTTGAACCCTGTGAGACTCCAGATTCAACCCTGCTTTATTATTTCTGGCTTGATTCATTCAATCATTTCTTCAAAAGATAATAGTAAAAGGCCTCTCAGAGACTGGTAGCATATAAGGCACGTATGAGGAGCGTGGTTGTTGATTTTATTTAATTATTCTTCTCGTGCATTCATGGCAGAGAACAGTTTGTTCTTTGCTAATTCAATCACCGGTCCTAGAAGGCTTCAGCCTCTGTACAGTCTAATCTGTGAACCTAGAATGTTTCAACCTCTGAGACTTACTATTGACTGGATTCACTCAGACTAGCTATCTTCTGAACTAGTTCTTTTCACTCTGAGCTTTACTCTGATCTCCAAATTATAAATTATAAACCATCTGCTTCTGACTCTCTGCTTTCTCTGCTCATTCTGGAGTGGCTCTGCCTTCTCGGCTTCTCCTTCTGTCTGTGAGCTGACTGCACTCAAATTGCCTGACTGAACATTAGTTCAGCTGACTGAACTCTCTGCTTCTCTCTCTAAGCTCTGCTCTTGTCTGCTTCCCTTCTGCCTCTGCCTTGCTTCTCTGTCTGAGCTCTGCTCTCTGAACTCTGCTTCCACACATCCACCTGTTCCTTCAGAAATCTTCCTTCTGAATTGGGATTAAAGGCATGCGCCACCACTTCCTTCTGAGTTGGGATTAAAGGTGTGTACTATGTTGCCTTAACTACAGAAATCCCTTTCACCTAGCCCTAGTATAGAGGACAGGATTAGTCTGACTAACTTATTCTTTCGGCACGCCATCTGGATCACACAGGCCTCTAAAAGTGATCCTTTCATACAGGCATTTGGATGGGATCCCTTCCTAGCTATCACATAGGCCTTTCAGTGTGATTCTTTGCTAGAGCAGCCATGCTGGCTGGATTTTTGCCCACTGATATCACTGCAATTTGGAAATCTGAGGATCTAGAGGGAGAAGAACAGAGCATGAGGCAGTGGGACAGTTTTGTAATATATTCCTCTGCAACAGATAAACAAAGGCGCTGGTTGGCTGTGTGTCCATGGCATCGGCACAGGCCAGCAGATGGGAAACTCAGCCAGTGCTGACGACTCGCCCATGTCATAGAAGTGCAACAGTTTCCATTTTTGTAAAATATATACATATGTGTACACATGTATGTACACACAAACCCCCAAATCCCAACCCCAGCTTCACTATAAAAATGACCGAGATGGCAACATGTATCTCAGTTTCTTTTCCTGATGTTGTGATAAAATGCCCTGACAGAAGGATTTATTTTAGTTCACAGTTCAAAGTGCCATCTATTATGGCAGAGAAGCCAAAGCAACAGGAGCTTGAAGTAGCTGGTAACATCACATCCACGAAAGAAGGGGATGAACCACGCTGATGCTCAGCTTGCTTTCTCCATCTTATAAAGTCTAGGATCCCCTACATAAGGAATGATCCACCCACAGTGGGTGTTTTCCCACCTCGATGCAATCAAGATAATCCCAGACGGCATACACAGACGCCCGTCTCCCAAGTGATTCTAGATCCTGTCAAGTTGACAGTTAATGCTAACCATCACAGGGTGAAAGTTAATGTCCATTGTGAACAATGCTCCAAATCTGGGGCCTTTGGCAAGCTCTTGTGGGCTTTGTAGTTAGTCAGTGATAAGGCCCCATTCCTCAGGACAGGAAGGGAACAGCAAGCCTCCCTTGTCCTACAAATCCTTATGATAAGCCAATTTCCAAAAGATTACTAAGTGTTGACCCTAAAGCACAAAGGCCGAAAGATGACGTCCCCGAAAGAGCAAGAGTCTCTAAAGCACCAGGTTAGACGGAGTCACTTTAAACGTCAGTATTCAGACTCTAAGTAAGGCAATCTGGCGCCCTTGAATAGGGGAGGAGGAGTGGTTTCTGCGTCAGCTGTTTCTACATGAGCCAAGAAGAGTCCGGTCTGGCATGCTTGGGCGGCAGTAACCAGAGCAAGGGCCGGAAGTTGCTTCCTCCTCCCCTGTGAACAGGAGCTGAGAGGGTGGCGGGGGATGGAAGGATCCAGAGGCAGGATTCGGTGCCAAGGAGATGAGTAAGGTCTGACGCAAGCACCACGAGCGTGTGGGGTTTGTGAGACCTACAGGTCTGGAGGAGAACATGTTCTAGGGAAACCACCCAGCCTGACTTAGCCAGGAAAGGCTACCGGGACTGCCTGGTGGCTTTGAAATGGAGAATGGGATCAGGGGTAGCCCTTAACTTCTCTTCCTAGTGCTCTTTTCTTTGACAAGCCGAGTGGAATCCCCAAGGCAAAGGAGGGCGAGAAGGAGGCCTCCCTCTCTCGGCAGATTTACGGGGCCTTCTGGATTCAGCCTGTGTTTGTCAGGCCAAAATGGTGAGGGTGGGCTAATAGAGTCAAATTACAGCTTCCTATAATAGGGAAAGTTAAATAGACAAGCTTTCCCACCCTGAGGAGAACGAAGCAGAGGTCAATGCTAGTGGTTTTGAACATGAATGGGCCTTCCCCCTCCGTCCCCTTTCACATGTGGCTCAGCAACAGTAACAGACAGATGCGACACAAAGAGAGACACACCTGATTAACCATCAATACAACAGCTGTCGCCTGGCCACCGTAGCCACCGCTCCTCACACTCTCTCGTTCTGCCTGCTTTGGTTTTCTTTTCCCTTTCTTTCAAATAGCAAAAGGAAATTAAACCTACCATTAAGACTCAAGTTAGTGGGAGGGGAGAGCGTTGGCAGCCGGGGCCTTTGTTTCTCTGCTCACAGGCATGCGATAGGTAATCCTCTATCTGGCCTTCCATGTGAAGAAGAGTGGAGCCTACTGTTAACTGCCCCCTGGACTCAAAACCTGGAGATGGGGCAGCCATGGGCAGAACAAGATGGAAGGTGACTCAAAGTGGGAAGAAGAAGGTGTACGTGAAGTTGTGGCCCTCCCCGCCACCCCTAGCTTCTTTTCAATCGCTTGTCTCTGTCAGCTGGAACTCCTCGCTGTCAAAAACGAACACCCACCTCTAAGACAAATTGACGATCTTGAATCTACAGAGGAGGTGGACTCACCCCAACATTGCCCTGGCTTGGAAATGTGCTCATTTTACCTGAACCTGAAGTATCCAGGCAAAAAAAAAAAGAATGGGATAAGGTAGACCTCAGCGTCTCTGACGTGGACAATCCTGAGGTCACCCTCACTGCCAAGGCGTTAGCAACCAGGTAGAGGAAGGGCTGGAAGCATTGAATTGCCAAGAGTCTCTAGTGGCATGATGTAACTGGGTGAGTTTCCAGAAACCTGGTCATTAAAGCCCTGAGTGTGAATCTAAATTAAATAAATAAATAAATAAATTTTTTTTTTTTCCTATTTAGATTTGGCTTGATTTTGTTTGGTTTAGGAGAGATTGGGCTCCTCAGTTAATCATCCAACAACTGAAGCCTGCCTTGCTATTTCTTAAAAATGTCTCTGTCTATTGTCCAAAAAATCCCTTCTGTGGTTTCAAAGACAGGATGATAAAGATGATCAGAAATCACCCTGCAAGCACAAAGCCTCTGACACCGCAGGGGGACAGAAAACTGAGCAGCACAGTCACACGGAAATCCAAACGATGTGTCTTATTTCCTCGCACAAGTAGGAAACGAATGGAATATCCCTAGACATCCGTGGAAGCTCACAGTTCCTCGTGGAGCCCAGACCGCAGCAGCATTTTTGTCTTCATCACAGAGGGCGAAGGAGATCCCTCCTCCGTCAGTGAAGTGTCTGCCTTGCAAGCACCAGGACCTGAGGGCAAACCCTAGAATGCAGTTTTTTAAAAGCCAGGCATGGTACACATTCGTAATCCCAGCACTGGGGAAGGGGAGACAGGCAGATCCATGAGACTTGCTGGCCGATCTGTCTTGCTTGGTGAGTTCCAGGCCAGTGAGAGACCCTGTCTCAAAAAACAAATTAACTAACTAACTAACTAACTAACACACAAAGTAATTGGCACAAGAGGAACAAGGCCGGGGTTGTCTGCTGGCTCCCACGAGCATGTACACACACACGTACGCAAGTATGTACACACACATAAGAAACAACCACGAAACCGTCAGAGATCTCAGTCAACAGAGTCAGGAAGAGTCATTGAAATGCTAGGAAACTGTGTCAGATGCCAGAGAAGCCCAAGAGTCAGGCTTGTGTAGGGCACTGACATTAGTTCTAGAACACAAAGTAAGCCTCCTGGGGTTAACCTCAGGTTCTTCTTCCTTCCAATTGGTGACTATCCATGTCTATCTATTCTCAAGGCAACCCCTGGGTCCCAACTCAAAGCCTTGTGAAAAGACACAGTCTACCCAGCCAGCAACACCATCCCCGTATGCCCTCTCCAACAGCTCCAAGAGTCTTCTTGGCTTCCCAGAGCCCACGGCTTCGGCAGAGCGAGCCTGCCTGTTTTCTATGCTTAACTTTTCACACATGACAAACGAGTGGCACTTTGAACACTACCATCATCTGGCTGATGAGAAAGCTGTTTTCCATTTCTGGCAACAAATACTTCTGGCTTCTCGTGACAGGAGGGAAGGGAATGAAAATACACTCTGGTTGGATTACATTGATAACATTTTTCATCTTTGTAGCTGAAAAAAAAAAAAACTTTAGACAATTTCTCCTTTGGTGTTGCAGAAAATGGCAGCAGAGTTGACACTGCTGTTGGCATGGCAACTACGCTGCATTCGTGGAATGAAGTAAGTTAGTGTCATCTTTTTCCTACCAAAGACAATGTAGTACCGTACCATAAGAGCTAGGATTGGACCATGGGTTAGAACACTGAGGGCCTTGTGCGCATGTGCACTGGGGGTGGGGGGTAGGGGTGGAAATGGGGACATAGGTAGGTGTGATGATAAGTTTCGCTGTCAAGCAGCAGCATAGCCTTCCCTGCTTCCTGCCTGACCTGGGGTAAGCTACTGTCCTTTGTCACAGGCTTTCGCCACTATGATATCCTACTTTTAAGCACATGGGACCAAAACTTCTGAAACCTGCAGCCATAACAAATCTTCCCACCATTAAAGCTGTTTTTCTCACAACAAGGAGAAAAGAAGTTAAATACAGGAAGTATGGCTTCTTTCAACCGGTCACTTTGTGTATTCCATCAGCCTCCCTCTGCATTCATTTATTAGGATTTTACATTAAGCCACAGACTGGGTGGCTTAATGTAAAAACATATTTCCTCAAAGCTTTGGAAGCTAGGTCCAAATCAAGGCACTCCTGGGATTGCTTTCCTTGGTTTGTCGGTGGTTGTCTTTTTCCCTGAGTCTTCAAGTCATCTTCCTTTGACACAGGTCTATGCCCTGATCTCTTCCCACAAGGATGTCAGACAGGCTTAGTGATCACCCATGTGAACTCATTTTAACCAGCCTCACACTCTCAGGCACCAGAAGTTAGTACCCCAACGTAGAATCTTTAAAGGAATGTACCTTACCCCTACCATCCCCTGGGGGCCATTACTCAACTGAATAAACTCAGCTCTATTTCAGGTCTAACAACTCTGAGCCTATGGGCCTGGGTCCACGAAGGAAAAGAGCAGAATGGGCAGCTGATGTCCGTCCAGCCTGCTGTGATGCATGCAGGACAAAGCCGGTGCAAGTGGGAAGGATGGTGATGTCATGTCTCCTCTCCCAAAGAGAGCCAGCTTCTGGGATCCCAGTGGGCGTTAGAACCATGATATCCTTCTCCAGAAAAACAAAAAGACAGATAAGGAAGGCAGCTGCTTCATCACTGCGTTCCTTCACCCCATTGGACCATCATTAAAAAGCCTTCTCAAAAGCGCCCCCCCCATCATATCTAGAAATAGCAGGAAGGAACAGAAAGAACTGCCAAACAAGCAGAACGCTTTTCCCGTGACACTTTCACCTGAGCCGAAGCATGCCTTCTTCTCAGAGAAGTAAAACGGAAGGAAAGTGACAGCCGATGACTAACCAGGGTGGCAGGAAGATGTGCGGGGATTCGGGACGTCATGAGCTTCCCAAAGAAGTGAGGCCGGTGCTGAAATGGAAGTGGGTGAGCAAACGCCCCCACGACTGGGGCACAGGAAGAACTATGAATAAGAGACGCCCCCACAGAGATACAAGTGTGTAATTTGCTTAGTAGTTCCGCCAACGCGTAGCCGTGGGTTGACTGCGATGGTTCTCAACGCCCTGTGACACACAGGAACCAGGTGGCTTGATTCTAGATGATGATTTCTTACTAATCCCCCTCCATGCTGACTGACCGTGACAGCGTGAGTCACCGGGCCTCTCTCTCTCCCTGTTTACTCATGAGCCGTGTGCTGGCAGTCATGGGGAAGTGAGGGAGTCCAGAAGCCCATGGTTACAGAGTTCCGTGTGGGGGGTGAGGGTCTGAATGATGACACACGCCATGAATTGAACTTCACCCCCTGACTCCGCCAAAAAAAAAAAAAAGCTACGTTGAAGTCTTAACCCTCGGTGCCTCCAAACACGACTCAATTAGAAAGGAAGCCATTGCACAAGTAATCAGTGAAGGTGAGGATCTACCTGAATAGGGAAGAACCAAAATCCAATGTGACTGGGAGATGTTCAGAGAGACAGGGACACCAGATAGAACATCATGTGCCAACAGAGGTAGACATTTGAATGATGGATCTGTAACCTGAGGATTGCCAGGGTGTTGATTACTTTAGCTGACAAGAGGAGCCTATGGGGGAAAGGATTTTATCTTGGCTTACGGTTTCAGAAGATACAGCTCATAATGATGGAAAAGACATAGACGGGAGCAGGAGTATATACGAGGCAGACAATCAACATGGCCTCTCCAACCAGGAGGCAGAGAAAGGCGAATGCTGGTCCTCAGCTTGCTTCTGCCTTTTGGTCTTTTATTCACGCTGTGACCCCAGCCCATGTTGCCCACATTCACAGTGGGTCTTCCCTGATCAGTTTATCCTTTTTGGAAATACCCTCATAGACGAAACTAAAGGTGTGTGTCTCACTGGTGCTCTAAACACTCTTTAATCCAATCAAGTTGTCAATTAAAAAAAAAAAAAAGAGCATCACAGTCAGAAAACACTAAAATCTAGAAAAGGCAAAGGATTCTCCCCTAAACCTTTGCTTCAAGAGTTCAAGCCTTCAGAAGTAGGAAAGAGTAAATGTCTAACTCCTCCATTCTGTGGTGCCTTGTAAAGGCAGGCACCCACGTGGTGGCTTCACAACCACCAAGCTCTGAACCACACGCTCTCCTGTTCCAGTTTCTAAGCTGGTGGTCTTCATAATACCCCCGTCTTGGGAACACTTCCTTTTTCCAATATTTCAAAAGAACACAGACTTTTATTTTTCTTCTTCCCGTCTCCTCAACATTTGGCACAAAGACTCCACTGGCCAAAGATATAAGAGACTGTCCACTTTCCCATTCCCTCAAGTCTCAGCCCTGAGGGCCACGCCTTAGGCAAGGCTCTAGGCCTTTATCTCTTGATGGGACTTGAGCTAAACTGATTTTAGACCAAGCCTTGTTAACTAGGACTCCATTTTCACCAGTTCTTTAGATCCCAAGGCGATGGCAAAGAAGAAACAAAAACAGGGCTGGAGGGGTGGCTCAGTAGTTAAGAGCACTGCCCACTCTTCCAGAGAACTTGGGTTTGATTCCCAGTACCCACACGGTGGCTCACAACTATCTTTACCTCCAGTATCGGGGGACCCAATGCCGTCTTCTGGACTCTGGGGGCACCAGGTGTGCATGTGATACACAGACATACATGCAGTAAAACATCATGGTAAAAACAATTTTTAAACAGTTTAAGGAAGTGAAAAGCTTACTTTTCTTTCTCCCTTATGCTATTTTTTTTATTCTTTTCTCATACAATACAACCCGACTACAGATTCCTCTCCCCCCCAATCCTCTCAGTCCCACCTCCCCCTCCCCCAGATCTACTCCTCCTCCATTTCCCTTTAGAAAAGAGCAGGCTTCCCAGGGATATCAACCGAACACGGCATAACAAGATACAGTAAGACGAGGCACAAATCCTCCTATCAAGGCAGGATGAGACACCTTGTGCTATTCTTAGGATCTTGTTATAAAAAATAAAATGGAAAATGTTTCTCAAATAAACAGGTTTGCAAGCAGCGAGAAGAAAGAGAAGGAACATTAATTAAAAGAGTGCATTCCCAACTGTAGTCTACTAAAGGTATCCGTCAATTATGCTACCAGCCAATTGGGTTTTGTTTTATGTTTTTCTATTATTGTTTTTCCTTTTCAGACAGGCTCTCACAATGCAGCCCAGGATGCCCTGGAAATAATTACTTATCCTAGACTAGCCAGGAATTCATGGCAATTCTCCTGCCTCAGATTCCCAAGTTCAGGGACTGCAGGCATAAACCACAATTACAGCTCAGTATCCGCTGATGCTGAGAGAACCAATATAGAAATGGATTATGGATGGACTGTATGTAAAACAGAACTGTGACCCCTCCAGGAAGCCAGCCCATTACCGGATATTAACCAGCCCAGGAAGCCACTCTGCCACCATAAGTCAGACCTGTAGGACATCAGACCACTGTTTTCATTGAAAATCCGGGAAGCCAAATCCTAACTCCACAACAACTGGCTCCAAATAGCTAGCCCCAAATAACAAGTGACAGCTTCTCCAGTCTTTTGCCTCTGACTCTAATTTAGAACCAATCAGAGAAAGCCAAATATGTACTCTATCCAATCACATCGTATGCCACACTTCTCAGCAGCCCCTTCCAGCTTCCCCATGTGGACAGTCTCCACAGGACAGTCACCTGAAGCCTTTCCTTCTGCCTCTGAGTTGCCACCAGGCACAAGTATGACTGCTGACTCCCTTGCTGTAGTGGAGTCTGAGTAGAAAGACTTTGGCCCTGCTTTTTTTTTCAGTCTTCATTTATTTCCATACCGCCAGGAGTATGTTCTGTATAGGACTCGTGGATGGAATAGAGAAAGGCATGTAAACCATGCCTTACACTTCACAAGCTTCAAATCTTGGGGATTGGAATCCAAATAAGAAAGGGTAAGAACCACCTTCACAATGACTAAGCCGTTGATAAAACCAGTGCAGACTGGTAGCACACATTCTAAGCAACCCGTGTAGAATTCTGCGTGGGGCAGATCGCTTTAATCTGGAGGGTCAGCTGTTACCTGAATTTCAGAACACAAAACAAAATTCTTGCACTCACTACTGACCCCCCCCCCCAAAAAAAACATACACCTCTACACAGTTACTCAAACTTGGAATTTGTAGCAATAGAAACGAACTTTGGCAAGAAAACTGTTTGTTCCATGCTTATTTTACTGTCGCCTGAAGAGAAGATGACTTACTGAGAATGTCCCTCCTCTTCCTTCCTAACCCCACTGTAGTCAGGACCTTCCTGTAGTCATCAAATTGTAGCTGGGACACCATTGCTCAATGAGCACCCCAGTTCAGCTTACCTGTGCTCCCATTTCAACTACCATCCCCAATGTCTTGTGAGTTAAATTAAATTAAAATGAGTCTTGTCCCAGGACGTCATCTGTGATGGTTCTTCTTCATTGTCAGCTTGACCAGGCTTAAATTCACCTAGGAAACATGCCGTCAGGCATGTCCATGAGGATGTCTCCAGAACAGCTTAATGAGGAGGGAAGACTCACTCTGATTATGAGTGGCACCTTCCCATGGGCTGAGAATCCAGACTGAACACAAAGAGAAGCGGGAGAAATCGTGAGCACCAGCAATCGGCTCTCTTTGCTCCTTGGCTATAGATGCCACATGACCAGCTACCAGGGCTGCCATGCCTTTCCCACCATAGGGGACTGTATCCCCTCTAACCATGAGCCAAAATCAATTCTTAAGCTGATTCTGTTAAGGATTTTCTCACAGCGGTGAGAATTGTTATTAATGCACCAGGTAACTGCTGAAGGTGCCTTGCCTGATGTTGAGGTTTCAAAGCATCCAGTAAACAGGACTCCTCTGCCTATGTTCTAGAACAGTGGTTCTCAACCTTCCTAATGCTATGATCCTTTAATACAGTTCCTTATGTTGTGGTGACCCCCCCCCAACCATAAAATTATTTTCACTGCTACTTCATAACTGTAATTTTGCTACTATTATGAATTATAAGGTAAATATCTAATATGTGGTCTTAGGCGACCCCTGTGAAAGGGCTGTTTGGCCACCAAAGGGGTCGTGACTCACAGGTTGAGAAATGCTATTCTAGACCAATTAAGAGACCAGGAGTCAATCAGATAGAGTGGGAAGTATCACTGTTATTTAAATTGACAAAATCTTGGTTGGAAAGAATAAGTTTGGAATTCTGTTAGCTTTGTTAACATTATGCCACTAAGTCATCCAGCTGGTGTCAGGCAGACAGAACACTTTACTACATGGGCACCTGCCCCTTAAAGCCTAAGGCTTAAAGAGGCAGCAAATCTCCACCCCCCCACAACACCCCCCCCCCCCCCCCCCCCCGGCCCCACTGCTATTCCCAAACAAAGCAGCCAAGCATACATGCTCAGGTAGAAGGAGAAGCATACCTGTTTAGCTGCTTATCTCACACTGACTGAAGTTCCTCTTTGGCCAATGAAGTCAGGAGAGGATAGGGCTAGCCCAGAGGACCTATTCAGTGCAAACATGTCCCAGTGTAAGCAAGAAGAGAGAGAAGTAAGTGTTCTCATCTAACATCTATAACAGAAGGGCTAAGCCTCTGAAAGGCTGAGACACCAAATACACACACACACACACACACACACACACACAGAGGCACACAGAGGCACACACACAAACACGGAGAGAGGGGGGAGATTAATGCTGTGAACTTACTTTGTAGTTTTAGGGTTCATGACAACTTTTAGGTCTGAGGTGGAATAAAGACACATCTGGAGAAAAATCTCCCAAGCTAGGGCTGTGGCTGGTGACATAGCCTCACTCACCAGAAGTCTGAATTCCTGACCTAGCTCTGAAGTTAAGCAGCTCTACATTAAGTCAAGGTTGTTTGTCCTCTATGTACCCTTCCTATCCCAGTGATGCAAAGAGAAACAGTATGGGAAAGGTCCACACCACAGAGGCAGAACGATGATTCCATATGAGGGAACAGAGCAATGTTTCCCTAAAAGGAGGAGGAGGAGGAGGAGAGGAAAAGAAGAAGAAGAAGGAGAAGGAGAAGGAGAAGGAGAAGGAGAAGGAGAAGGAGAAGGAGAACAAGAAGAAGAAGAAGAAGAAGAAGAAGAAGAAGAAGAAGAAGAAGAAGAAGAAGAAGAAGAAGAAGAAGAAGAAGCAGCAGCCTTTTGTTACCATGAGAACATTTCATCACCATAAATGGACCCCATGAAAGAAAAGAAGGGACACAGAGGTTCCCTTACGTGTACCTTAAGGGTTGAGTTTTTGGGTTTTTTTTTAACCTCATTTGGAGAGCTCATAGCTGGCAGCTTAATAACACATGAGATCAGTCACACTGATAACTCAGAAACCTGGGATGGATTCCTTCCTTCCCTCAGGAAAGCTCTGCCTTATAAACAAGAGACACCCCAATTCCAAGACATCAATTCTCTTCTACAACTTCTGGAAGACTAAGATTTACCAGTGGACCAGTCCTTGGCCGTGACACCATTGTAACTCCCATACACCAGACTGGTTTTAGATCTACTTTTTAAAATGATGGGGAGGGGGGTGCAAAAAGATGGTTCAGCAGGTGAATGTGTTTGCCACCAGGCTTGGCAATATGAGCTTCATTCCCAAGATCCACATAGTAGAAGGAGAGAACTGAGTGTTGCAAGTTGTCCTTTGACATCTACGTGTGCAGCATGACATGGACACACTCACAGACTAAACAGATGTAATAAAATATTTCAAGGTTGGAGAGGAAAAGAAAGAATACAGAGGAGAGCAAGTGTGCAAATACAGTGAAAAAGAAAGAAAGGAAGGAAAGAAGGAAGGAAGGAAGGAAGGAAGGAAGGAAGGAAGGAAGGAAGGAAGGAAGAAAGAAAAGCTTATCACGGTCAAACACCCCGGGTGTTTGGGTGAGGGGAGCTGGATAACACCTCAGAGACGCAGAAAGACTTAGTACGGAGTCCCTGCAATCGGATGGATGCAGACGGGTGCATTTCACTCTCCACTCTCCCAACCCCCACCTCAGGTTTGCTCATTCACCACCTTCCAGAAGCCAGGTGCAGTGCTGTTGTAGATGCTTCCAATGTGAAGAGAAATGAGTAGGAGAGAGACGGCTCAGAGGTGAAGAGCACTTACTGCACTTGCAGAGGGCTTGGGTTGTTCCTAACACCCACATGGAGGACTCTTGCACACACACATTGCTCATACACTCATGCAAATACACACTTACACTCACAAACAAAAAATACATTTAAAATGTGAGACAGAGTGAAAGATGGCCTCCTTCCTTTGAGGGGAGCTCCCGGATGGGAGGAGGTTCAAGGGCTGTGTTGTTTGTTTGTTTTGTTAATGGCACAATAGGAAATAAACAAAGACCACTGAGCAGTCCAGAGGAGGGGGCTCTAATTAAGAAATGAAGTAAGGGGCCACAGAATGTATATGTGCTCAGTTGGATTTCCCAAGAGACAGTGTGTGCTGGAGGCCTTCTGGAAAATGCTCCCTTATGAGGGAGTAAGGGCTGGAGTTGCCATAGACCCGCGCTTGTCCCATCAGAAGCTCTCTGATGCTGAGTGGCTCTTTCAAAGCTGCCATTGAAACAAAAGAGTCAGGCTGTGGTACCCCTTCCTGGACTGGACCGCAAAGAGCCAAGCTTTCCTTAGGCAAGAACCCTAGAACCTGGGAAAATTCTGTTTTATATTTCTCTCTCTGAAGCCCTTGGGGAGTGAGAAGGAACTTTGTCTGTTCTAACCAACTGGAGAATTCAAGGAAGAATTTATCTGTGAGTCAGCAGCACGCAATACCCAGATGATGTTCTGAGGAGTAAGTTCCTGCAGACTGGGTATGTAGCAGCACATCACAGAATCCACTCCAGATCCACTCCAGGGTGCTTCCAAAAGAGAGAGCTGAGCTGTGTTTGGGAGATTAATGCTTTTCTTTCTGGTATGTCTCTATTTGTAGAGATAGGTGTCTACACAGGAAGGCTTTTTTCTTTCTTTTTTTTTTGAAATTCAGAGAGGAATCTTACCACAGGTACATATTCCTGCATTGCTTGTCTGCTGGACATCATAAGCTCCTTTGTGTTAATATGCATTTTTCAAACATGGGATTTAAATGATAGCAGAATTCCTGTCTTAAGATGTGACGACCTTTCCCTTTTGCTAGTGGACAGTTAGGGTCTTTCCGGGCCTCTGTCCACCATTGTCATTTGTTATGCCCTTAGCACAAATTCCTAACAAGGGGCCAATCTAAACAGAGATCAGAGAGCAGGGATTGCTGAGTCCTGCAGTGGACATACGGGCACCACATGGTAAGCCATGGCACTTCCAGAGTGATTGAGGCAAGAGGACGCTTCCAAAGAGGGATCCCGCTGGGTATTTTTGAAGTAATAATCTTTGAGCACATGATTAACGGGTGGCTTCAGACAATTACTGGGCAGATGTCTTTGAAGGGGTATTTTTTTTTTTCTTGTGCAAGATGTTGTGCAAGATGGAGGTTATGGTGACTTCCCTCCTCCATGTAAACCTAGGGTTCTGGAGTCCTTTGTGACCGTTAGTCATATATTCACTCCTAAGAACCCTCTTCTTCAAGACCTCTCAACATCTTTGTCTTTTTCTTTTCCTGTCTTGATTTTTTTTTTTTTTTTTGGTAACAAGAGTCTGGCCTTCAACTTACCATGTACTGAGTTGCTTCTGACCTTCCTGCGTACACCTCCCAAGGTGTGTATCACCGCATCCAGTTTATGTGGTACCAAGTCTGCCACCTGGATGACACACGATGCTTCCCCTTCCGGCTTGCCTTTTCTTATTAAGGTTGAGGTAAGGAACTTCAGCTTGATTCTGACAACTTTTACATTTCGTCCACATTTTCTTTTGTCTAACAATACTGAGGTTGAAGGCCTTAAAAAAAAAACTGGATATGTAGATTGTTTTTTTAATTTTTAAAATTAGACTTATTTACGGGGAATGGGTACAACACGTGTACCATGGCACACATGTTCAGGTCAGAGGACAACTTGTGGGAGTTGGTTCTCTCTTTCCACTGTGTTGATCACAAAGATCAAACTCTGGCCATCAGGCTTGGAAGTAAGCATTTATATCCCATGAGCCATCTGGCTGGCCCGAGTCATATTTTCTTGATTTTCCTTATTTTTGGTTCATTCATCTCTTTGTTTGCAGGGGAGAAGAAGGATGGAAGCCAAACAACTGGAGTGGTTTTGGTTAATGGGGACAGCTTCTGAGGTTACATAGAGCCAAAGATGTTGCTCAATGCTCCCATCTGTCGCCTTCAGTATTTCTAAGATCCTCTAAGTGCCTCCTCACCCCGTCTGAAACCATCCATCCTCATCAACTGGCATATTCAGATTTCATTTTCTTCCTTCTGGTTAGAAAAGATCAAAAGTCAAGGCCTAGCTGGAGACAATCTTCACAGTCCCTCTGCAGCTCTCTGATAATATCTCTTGGCGTTCCTATGAGCGCACTGTGTCGTCAGCAGGTGTTTTCAACACACTGGTCCTTGCCTGGAGGCAGAAGGAAGGGAGGACCTTTAAGCTGCTACAGACATAACAGAAATTGCCCCAAGTGCTCTCAAATTTATCTTTATTTGTGACACTGCCAGTAAATTACTTTCTCATGGAATATGCTTTGAATTTCACAAACAACATTCTCTTCCTCCCTCCACTGGTCGCCACCCCTTCCCCAGGGTCGCCACATTCTTCTTTTTGATGTTCATATCCTAATTTTAATCCAAGGGTTCTGTTCTTCCACTCACTCCTGGAGCCTGCATCAGACATAATTCTCAGGCAACAGGAAGTTGGGTTCCGGTAACGTGACTAGCTCTGTTGGTACAACCCACACTCTAAGCAGCCTTCCTGACATGTGTTTATAATCACATGAAGTTATCTTTATGACAGCTTGACTTGCCTTCCATCCGAAGTGGCCCTTGGGATGGTGTTCATTAGTTGAGCCTGCCCCTGGGTTTTGTTGGTGGTTTTCAGCTGGCATCCCAAGTAGGCAAGAACAGTCTCATGAAAAGAAGGGCAGATCAGAATCAAGAGGTCTAGATCCTTGGCATAGACCTGCCACCAATCATCTCCATGATGGAGAAGGGTTGGCCTCCCATCTACCGCCTCTCACTGATATCCCGGGTATAAAACAAAATGATATTCACCCAAGTAGAAGGATGTGCACAGTTAAATAGATGAAGGTAGTATTTTATTGCAATAATCTTGTTTGTAGGAATGGAGCGAGAAACAATATGATCCACAAATAAAAATGTAATCACTCAAAAAAAAATATTTATTAAGTCTACATGGAACAATAGTAGGCACTTGGCAATAAAAGAAAAATTGAACACAGTCCGTGCAGTCGGAGCCTGAGAGATTAGCTGAAAAGAAGGCAGAGAGACGAAAGAATTGTAGCAATGAAAGCATTTGCACAACGTATGTACAGTGTGATTATGGGAACACAGAGAACACAATCAGCCCCGCTGGCTCAAGCCAGCAAGAACGTAGGCTGGGCAATGTTCAGGAAGAATCCAGAAGGGTGAGAAGGAGTGACATATGCAATGTCCGGTCAGATAGGTAAGAAAAGAAGCATCACTTACAAAACCTCCAAGAGAAAGATCTCAGCTGGCTCGGTAAACAACGAACCCATCGGCGTGCCTGAGCGCTCAGTGTATCTCAGGAAGCGACGAGGCCAGGAGCAAGACCGGAGTCTTGTGTCTGAGCATGGGATGCTACATTTGTCCTCTGGGCAAGATGGAACTGGTGACGCACTTTGAGCATGGATATGTTAGTCATGGTCCTTGCAAGAAACATTTGGTATTCTGAAATCAGTATTTTAAGAAGAGTTTCTAGGCTGGGCCGTGGTGGGCAACACCTCTAATCCCAGTACTCAGGAAGCAGAGGCAGGTGGATCTCTGTGAGTTCGAGGCCAGCCTGGTCTACAGAATGAGTTCCAGGACAGCCAGAATGATGACAGAGAAACCCTGTCTCAAAAAACCAAAGAGAAAGGAGGGGCGGGGGAAGGAGGGAGAGAGAGAACATATTCGAAGGTGTGGGTGGTGTAGAGGGAAATCACTATGTGGTCATCCTTTGACTGGGAAGGGTAAGGAAACAGAGACAGCCGGTGAAGTGTGGAAGAGAGAGGCCTGTGGAGGACGTTGATGGGAGCTGTCAGACTCTGATGCAGTCAGTCCGCAGTGAGCTTCAGGGAAAGAATAGAGGGATAAATGATCTCTCCCTCTTGTTGTCTCCACACACACCCCCACCTCACCAGGACCCCTCATTAGCCAAACCCAGCCAGAAGCCAGAGAGCAAAGAGGATTCCTGAAAACCTTTTTCCAAAGCAGAGCATAGCCTTAGAGGAGTAAGGATCCACAGACCAGCATTTCATAACGCTCACAAGATAGCAAGGTGGACAAAGGGGGTCAGGGAGACCGGAAATGATATAATCAAGGTGAGAAGTGACCCTTGACTTCAGAAAGCAGGAATGGCAGCAGAGGAAGGCTTGGACTCAGGAGACGTTTTAGAACTCAGTGGGTACTCAGTTCTCTCTCTCTCTCTCTCTCTCTCTCTCTCTCTCTCTCTCTCTCTCTCTCTCTCTGTGTGTGTGTGATGCACAGGCTCTCAGGCAATAAACAAAACAAAACAGATACAAAACGATGTCTGTAAATGCGTCCTGGAATTTTTTGGTGTCTGCAATCCATCCTTCTGCCAGCCCTTTATTTCAAAAATGATGCTAATCCTTAGGTTTAGAATTCGGAAACCAAGAAGTTATCAAAACCAGTTCTATTCATGTCAAATGTATGAAAAATCTATCACCCGAGAAGCAGCCTGGTGATCGTAGTGGGTTCCCCAAAAACGCTCTGTCCAGATCCAAGAAGAGCCCGTGAGTGTGTGATCAATGAGGGGAAATGGTGGTCTTTGAAGCTATAACTAAGTGTAAGATCTCTGGATGAGATCTTCTTCTTTCAGGAAGGACCTATTATTAGGTTCCCTTATTCATAACGCTCTATATATCCGAGGGCCAATGTCTGTATGAGAGTCATTAAAGAGTCAGTGTGCAGACGTGTGCAGAAGGTCAAGCTAAGACTGGAGTAAGCAGTCGTGAGTGAAGGAATGCCTGGAGCCACCAGCAGCTGACAGAGACAGGAAAGATCTTCCTTTAAATCTTCAGAGGAACAGCAGCTGTGCTGACACCTTGATTTTAGACTTCCAACCTCAAGGACTGTGAGGTAATACATTGCTGAAGACACACTGTGGCAATTTGTCATGGAGGCCCTGGGAAGGCTGCATAGAAATGAACCATAAACCAATCCAAATAACTAAATACCTGAGCCATTAAAAAAAAAGAGAGAGAGAGACCAAAACTCAAATTCGTCATCTTTTCCCCCACTGTGTTAACCCTGTGTGATAGTCTGGCTTTAAAAAGAAAAACACATTGTAAATTAATTAAACCCATGTGGCTTCATACCCCAGAAGTACAGGACACTATGATATTCATGGCCCAATCAGATGAGCCTATCTAAATCGCAAAGAGTTCTGAGTTCTCCCAACTCCCTGTCAGCACTCAGCATGGCCTTGCCAAACCACCAGAAGAAAGTCTTTGCCCGGTCAGCACTTGGCACAATCCTTGTTTGACTGCCACCTGCACACACAAATATCTGCCACAAGGGAACAAAACACAAGGACTCAAACTTGTTTGTGTCATGTGTCCTGTGTTGGCCCAAATGAAATACAATCATATGAAAAGTAATCGCAGGCAGCTTGAAAGAGACTCCAACGCGATTTCCAAATAGGTTGATAGTGATTTTCATTTTGCCAGCTATACTTTGTCCTTTTGTTGGGGAAAAACTCCAGCATGGAGGGCATGGTAGTTTGAATGTACTTTGGCCCCAGTAACACTGAGGTTTAGTCTCCAGTGTGTCTACACTGTAAGAGATTGAGGACTGTGTTAGTCAGGGTTCTCTAGAATAACAGAGCTTAAAGAATGAATCTCTCTCTGTGTATGTGTGTGTGTGTGTGTGTGTGTGTGTGTGTGTGTGTGTGTGTGTGTGATACACACAGTTTGTATCCAGTGCTCACAAAAAGCTTCTCAGGATCAAGCCACACTTTACATGCAGCCATAGGGTTACCCCGAGTGCTCGGAGCACCGGTCCACCTCTTCCGAGTCAATTACCATTGCTTAGCCCATTCTCACATCTTCTATCGGTTGCCAGTGCACACGCCTTAAAACATATGGGTATCTTCTGAAACTACATTACCCAAGACCTCCCCTGGTGAAGTTCCCATCACATAGTTGTCCTTTCTGAGTGAGCAATGAGACCCCACATGCATGAAATGGCCTAGACCAATACTTCGGCCATGTTAGACACTCGGTCTCAGCAGCCCCTTCAATGGTCCAAAGCTTAAGCTCAGTGCTTGGGAGATGTTTTAACAGGAATCTCCAGGAGCAGTGAGCCAGCTACCTTGATAAGCGCATTATCAGAACATGAGACGTCACCAGGGTACACACCAATGCCTACTGTTCGAAGGACTCAAATAGGGCATGGTAGCACAGACACCGACACTGCGAGGGTAAGCGCAGCACGACTTGCCTTTTGATCAAGATGAAGTTGGTTGCCGGTGCTTCACGCCGGAGTCATTGCTGCCGGTATCAGGCCTTACATTGCAGATGCGCAGAAATACCGAAAAAGGATGCTGGTTACTAGGGTGTGGGGCATCAGCACACTCACATCTTTATTAAGAGAGCTGGGGATTCTGACCACTATGCTTCTTGAAAAAGAGACTACTGGGTTTCCCCTCCATACTTCCCTAAGTGGCCTAGTTTATGATTGGGGCTATCTGATTGGGGCCATCAAAAAAAATGAGGGAGAGAGAGAAGAAGGGGGGGTAGAAAAGAGGGAAAGGAAAAAGGGAGAGAAAGAGGGAGGAAAGGAGAGAAAGATTGCACTGTGAGCAGAATGTGTCTCTCACTTTGCACTGTAAATTGCCACAGTAGGAGAATGCCCCCAAGAAAACCCCCACAAATGATAACAATGGTTCTGATCTTTTCCATTTTGTAGTCAAAATTCATTCAAGTTTGGTATGTGGCTCTTACAGTATCCCCAAGAGATGCCCAAAGGGATCTTGGGATGCTGGGATAATCTTAAGACAGATGCTTAAAGCATACAAGTCCGAGGATGCCAGCCTGGGTGGAGAGTGCCGACCTCGTCTTGCCTGTGACTCACTCAGTAAATATCAAGCAGAGAGCCACGGGCCCGTGTGCAACTCACCTTCTTCTGCCCACCTTGGGATAAAGCAGGGCTCTCCAGATGTTCTCTTCTCTTCCTCATTAGGCGGTGTGGCTACACAGCATTCTCATCTCCCAGGAACAGGAGAGAATGCTTGGACTTGGGGTGGGGGTGGGTGGGGGGTGGTAACATGGAGGGTTCTTACTTTCATAAAGATATTAACCAAAGCCAAATGCCCCCAACACAGCAAAGACGTCCTGGAAACTTCATAAAATAGAAAAGATGCTAATATAGGCTGTTAGACTGTTTAATCCTCACAGATGTTAAGAAAACCTTGGTGGCTGGGGCAATGACTCAGCTGGTAAAGCCTGAGTACCTGACGTGAGATCTTTAGCACTCATGTGAAAGCCAGACACAGTACATATCTGTTACCCCAGAGCTGGGGTTGGGAGGGGAAGCGGAGGCAGGAGATCCCTGGAGTTACCAGCCAGTCTAGTCAACCCGTGAGCTGCAGGTTCAGTGAGAGACCCTGTTTCAAAAACTAAAGTGGAGAGCAATTGAGGACGATACCTACTGTCAACCTTTATCCTCCTCACACAGGAACACACACACACACACACACACAAAGAGACAGACAGACAGACAGACAGACAAAGAGACACAGAGACAGAAATAGTCTTGATATGCTTGCCCAAAATTCTATTTCAAATGTATTTAGTCCCCTTTCACCACCACCCCCAATATATATATATATAAAATCTCCTGTAAACTTTAAATATTTACACTTCCGTGCAATCACTTTGCCACATAATCACTGAACTTGGGCTTTATGCAAATATGTACATTATTCAAACACAAAATGAAGCCAAGTTACTAACAGAAGGAAACCTACAACGTCCTTCATCACTGCACGAGAGAAACGTCAAGTAAGCCTGGATGTTCATTAACTAGAACTAAGACAAACCCAGCATCACCAGGCATAGGGAGCCCTTCCCAAACACAAGCAGGCCTCACAAAAACCCATAAACCCGTTTGGAAAATGAATCTGTGGGTGTTTCTCTTTAGCCAAGTCTGTTTGGTGACCCCACCATTCCCATCCAACAGCTCAAGCTTTGGAAGGAGGTGAGCTTTTTCCCTGGAGCACTGAATTTTAAAAGCTACTAGTTTTAATACATTTTGCCAGAAATAATTTGAAGGCTTCTCTGAACCCTACCCAGTCTCTCGCGATAATGTAGTCACTCTCCATTAACGTTCCAGCTTAAAATAGCTAAGCCTGCTTTTTGTTTGCAGTCCAGATTTACACTGGATCACCTCTAGGGAGGTGACAGCCAGGGCATTAACCCCTTCCCCTGCCTCACCCAACCCCAACTCCAGGGCAGGCATTTGACTGACAGGTAGGAATTGGAACCAAGTCTGTACCCAGATGCTGAAACAACAAGGCTGTTTCTAAACTGTCAATCACTGTGGGTTCCACCCAAGACTTGATTAAGTAGAACTAATGGGTAAGGCTCCCTCTCTCCAGTGATTTGCTTTTCCTACAAATACTTGCTAGAGAGAAGCAATCAGTAAGAAAAAAAAAATTCAGGAAGAGCAAAGATCATTTGTAAACCTCATACTAGAAACAAATGAAATTTCTTAAGACTGGCCAAGTATAGTGATTCCATACCATCGATGCTGTTATGCCCAGCCATGGAAAGAAATGAACTACTGGTAGACCTAAACACTCGGACGGCTTTGTGGTTTTATGCTGAACAGAAAAAAGTCTCAGTGGGTTATATCCTATATAATGCCACATCTGTAAGCAGTCTAGAAATGACAAAGGCACAGACTAGAGCATAAAATTATCATTGGCTTGGAGTGTGGAATGATGGATGGGTGGCACCCGAGTATAAAACAGTAATGTGTTAACTAGTTTTCTAGAGCTGTGACACAATGCCTGTAATAATCAGCTTATAAAGAGGGAAGGTCTATTTTGACTTACAAATTCAGAGATGCCAATGATGGTTGGTTAGCCCTGTGGCCTGAGGAGAGGCGGGTATCATGAACAGGAACTATTCATGTGTCAAACCAGGAACACGTGGAAGAGCAGAGGTGTTCCCCTTGTGGTGACAAGGAAAGAGAAAGAGGAGGAACCGAGTTCTCCATATCCCCCAGTGACCACACTTCCTGCCACCAGACCCCCACCTCCTAAAGGTTCTACCGCCTGGTAGCACCATGGGCTAGCAACCAAGGCTTCAACATGAACCGTAGGGAGATGCTTCTCTGAACGATCACAGATAGGATGAGGGAGATCTCTGAGGTGGGAAAGAAGTTCTATAGCTTTAACTGTCTACGCATGTAATACAATGGCATAGAACTAACTGCACACACGCTCTGTGCCAATGTCAGTTCCCCGGTGTTCATGCAGGACTGGAATTATCTAACAACATATGGCCTTTGGGGAGACTGGGTGATGGGTACCCAGAAGCACTCAGTATTCCCTTTGCTGTGCTTGTAGCATCTGTCAAACCTGTAATTACTCAGAATTAAAAAATGGGGGGGGGGGGATATCCAAAAAGGAATGAAAAGGAAAGGAAAAGAAACAATATGAGATGGATATTGACAGTCCCAGAGATGAAAGGTGACAGGGACGATTTGGACAAAGGGACAGCCGGGTAAATATTAGAGGTCACAGTCAGGCAAGCTGACAACGGGGAAACTGTTTGGATTGTAAATTGCAAATGAACTCAGTGGACAGAGAATGGGAAAGATCATTGAACTGTTACCCCTGAGTGACAAGGGCAGACGTGGTGAACGTGGCAGCCGCAGCCTCGGGAACGTCCTGTGGGGGAGGGGGAGGGAGAGGGGGTGGGGGAGGGGGCAGCTGCTGCTCTTCAGGATGTGACACGCATCCAGTGTCAGGTGACAGGATGACTGGGGAAACATCGGGACAGGGAGTCGCGCCGCAAAAGTCAGCGGGTCGAGGAAAAAGAGTAATTTGGAGACACGAGCAGAATTACTGAAAAGATGGTGCTGACGTGATGAAAGACTACCACAGGTGGTTGAATCAGAAGGAGAAAAGAACACCCAGGTTTGGAAAATTCCAGAATTTTTTTTTTTTTTTTTAAGTTTGGGGACGAAGTAGTGAGGAGCAAAACTCGGGAGACCGCTCTTCCCCCTAAACGGATCTACAAATAAGCAACGATTCATCTTCAGTTTTCCAGGCTGATTGAGCAAAAACCTTCGCTGCATCCTAGTGCCTATCAAATATATGCTAATCCTCCGTGTACTTCCAAAACACGTGACCTTCGTGAATGGCATTCATGCAAAAAGTAACCAGAAACTACAGGATCTGGAGCTGCCAGCGGGAGGAAAGCTTTGGCAAGTCAGTGTTGGAGCACCTTCTCTTCCCCGAGGGTTTCAACTGTGTGTGTGGGTGATTGCAAACCTTCTGAGCTCCCAAGAGCATAACAAAAATCTGAAAATCAGTGTCGTCCTTCTACGATCTTAAGAGTCTGATGTTCAGTGCTCTCTTCAATGGCATAGAAAACAAACTGGGAAGAATATGAGGCTTGGTGCAGGCACAAAAGAATTATTATCATACAGTTAAAAGTCCACGTTTATGGTCTCTACCCTAAGATGGGCAGCCCCAAAATAATGTGGTAAGATCATTGACTACTCCTCACAAATACAGAAGTTACAAGAAAAATCTGTTCCCCTCTGCTTCTGGGAAAATATCCTACTGCTTTGGAAGCGTTTGCTTAAATGTGGGGTAAGAAGTGACGTTATCCTGAAAAAAACAGTTGGACACAATTCTGTTTATCTCCTCTGCCACCGAGCTGAGCCTCCAGCCTCAGATAAGCAGAGAACAAATAAATAAAAAATTAGGAAACCCAAAGTACACAGTGAACTTAGCCAGCTACTGTCCCTAGGACAATACAAAGAAATTATTATTTTCCTTGGCAGCTGTTACATAAGTTATTCACAAAAAAAGATATGTGGTAGGGGGTGGGTTTGGCATAGCTTAGGGGAATCAGACCAAAGCTGAACCTCAAACCTGGGCACGAGCAGGTGCTGGGAGCTGAAAGAAGGGAAGGGAAGCTAGATTCTCCTGCAGAACAACCATGAATGAGGGTGAGAAATAGCCTTCAATGGAGAGCTTCCAAAGTACCCCAGGTTCTGGGTTTGGAAGCCCCAAAGCTGAGGGCAGAATCAGGAAGGGACATCTGAGCATGCTTTAGAAAGAGAGGTGACTGACGTCCTCTTCAGTCTCTCTTATAAAATCTTAAGGAAAATCCTTTTCTTTCTCCCTTGGGTAACACATTTCATCCTGGAGTAGTAAAAAGTGCGGCATCTGTTCAGCGCTGGCACAAGGGAAGCTGGCGGAGTGGCTCAGTTGGCAAAGTGCTCGAGTTGCTGGAGGATCTGAGTTTTGTGGTTGCTGAGCCCCAGGCCTATATATATACACAAAGCTGTATGGAGTACTGGGGAAGCAAAGACAGGAAGAACCCTGGAGCTCTCCGGACATCCGGTCTTACCCAGTTAGTGAACTCTAGAATCAGTGAGAGATTCCGGCAGAAAAAAAGGAAGGTAGAGGGAGACAAAGAAAGACCTCTGACACGTACACACACACACACACACACACATGCCTGTGCACATACATGTGCGCACACCCACATATATGCACAATGTGTTCAAACACATGAACTCATGCAAATACCACCCCCCCACACACACAAACACATACACCCATACAAAAATCAGAACTAGGACAAAACCATAGAGAAAATATATTTCATATTCTTTTATTAAATTCTGAAATTCACATATTCTGTCTTAAATGGGCCCTGAGAGAAATGTGTGACACTATACAAGACTTATATCATGCATTTCTTAGGCTCTTTCCTCCTGACCTTTAATCCCAGTGCAGGGCAAGCAGAGGCAGAAACAGGCGGATCTCTGTGTGTTTGAGGCTATACATGGTCTACATAATGAGTTTCAGGATAGCCAGAGTTATAAGGAGACCCTGTCTGGAGGGTGTGGGGGTGAGCAGGCAGGGAGAGAGACTCGTAGAATTAAGGGGAATGCTGAGACTCCTTCCCCCCAAGCTTCTGAGCCTCTATGTGCCACAAAGGTTTTCGTTTCTCTTGTCTCTCTCCCCACCTGGGAACTTCCAGAGTTTTTCCAGAAGCAGTTTCCCATGTCTCCTCCCAAGTGACGTTCCTTTGTTCCTTGCTTCTCTGTACTGTGGGCTATCATCTGATCATAGTTCTTTTATAAAACACCACGGTTCGCTCCTTGACTAAAATTTCAGGCACCTGAAATTTTCTTTCTTTCCAGAAAGCCTGGTCATTCCTGAAAGAAAAAAAAAGTGGAAGACTTTGCCCTTCAGCAATTAAATTCTATCACATTCTATTACGTTCATGCTGAATCCAAGCTGTTTCTTTGCAAACCAAACAGAGAAAATAAGGAACAGAATGTATGTCTCAAAGTTGCCTGGGTGGGTCCTGTTCACCACACACATCTATAAGAACAGGGCAGAGGTTTTGTACAGATGTTTCCAACAGCTAGGTAAGTGTCTGGGAGATGGGGCCAGCACCTGTTTGAAGGTGAGAAGATCTGTTTCCCATCCTGCTTCTGTCCTGCTGAGCACATTCAAGAAAGCATCTTCCTGACTGAAAAGTCAATAAAGCAGGAAAACAAGTTTTTCCTTGCCAAAAGCAGGAACAAAACATAAGGCATGCTGGGGCTTGGATGGGTGTGAACGATTGTAGGGGTAATGATAGAACCTTTGGGAGGCAGTTTAGTGGGAGGAAGTCAGATTATTGGGGGTGGGGGGGTTGAAGGGGATATTGAGACCTCTGCCCTTCCTCTTCCTTTCTGTGCTTCCTGACTGCCATGAAGGAAATAGTTTTGCTTCATCATGTGGCCCCATGTGTGATATGTGGTTGGTTTCACTGCTGGCCCCAAACCAGCAGTACCAAGCAACCAAAGACTAAAACGTCTGAAACCATGAGCTGAGATGAACCTTTCCTCTTTCTGAGTTGAGTTGTATCAGGCATTTCATACAGTAATGGGACTCACACAGTGGAGGCTGAATCTGACACAGCTCTTTAGCCTCACTACACAAATCTTAACCAACCAGAAGGAAATACTAGTGATGCAGCTGATCTCACAGATAATCTGCTGGGCCACTGACTCACTGGACCCAGCGCTGTCCTCTGCCTCACGGTTCTGTCTTCATGGCTCTTTGACATTCCCTTCATATAGTGTTTAAGAATCTTCCAAATTCATAGAAGAAACGACACTATAATAACTTGCTGTAAGAACAAGTCAGGCGAGGCCTCTGAGTGGGCCAGGCTCCTGAGCCGCACAGCACCAGATCATTGAGGTTGCTAGTAGGAGAGGAATGGCAATGTTGGGGCCCCATCCATTGTATGATAGTAACCCCATTGTATAGAAGGATGATTTTTCTCTCTATTATTCAGGGCTTTGTCTTCTCTGTGTTTACTCCCACAATACTTCCATAATAGTCTTGGTGAAATATCTCTCATCATTCTCTTCCTGCTCCAAAACCCATCAGCTTACCCATGCCATAAGTACCTATTGATTGTTAGGCTTTAGGCTCTTTCTCAACTGTCAATCAATACAGCATGATGTGTTCTACGTCCGCAATAAATGATGAAGGCAAATGCTGTGTCCACAGCCTCCGTGCAAGTCAGGAAGCCTTGCTTTATTAGACTCTCTCGCCATCCCTTGACCTGTGAAGGGTTCCCATTGTAAGACACCATCACGATAAGATTTAGATTTAAAAAAAACAGAAAAAAAACAAAAAACAAAAAGAAAAAGCAAGAAATCATCTGTTTGCTTTTCTGGGCCTGAGCCAACTTCTGACACTGGTACCATGGTCTTTTGGAGCCTGTAGGCATTTTTCTTTTATTCTATTCTCTTGACAAAGCCAGTGCTGTTTTGCCTGTTCAGAGGCAGTAAGCGGAGAGTTTTGCAAACACTTTGGTTCAGCGTAGACACATTGCCTTGACTTGAATTCTCCTAGGTCCTCTGTACCTTCATTGATTTCATTCAGAAACCTTTGGATCACATGAGAGAGTTGCCAAATGAAAATACAGAATGCTTAGATAAACTTGAAGTTCAGATAAACTCTTTTTAAAAACTGTATTTATATGTATATGTATGTGTATGTGCACGTGCATGCAGGTGCCTGTGGAGACCAGAAGAGGGTGTCAGATCTCCCAGAGCTAGAGCTGCAGGAGGTCTTGAGCTGTGTCTGCCTTGGTGCTGGGAACCAAGCGCTGGTCCTGTGGAAGAGTAGCAAGTAGGTTTAACCACCAGGCCATCTCTTCAGCCCTCAGATAAACTCCTAACTGTTTTAAATATCTGGGTTAGTTATTTCCTGTTGCCGTGATAAAAGGCCACGACTAAAAGCAACTTATGGAAAGAAAAGATGATTTTGACTTATGGTCAAAGAGAGAGAGTCTACAAGGGTTGGTAGACAGGATGATGGCCACAGAAGGTCAGAGCAGGAAGCCGAGAGAGCGAATCTTCACTGCCAAACGCAAAGCAGAAAGAGCAGACAAACTGGAAGCGGGGTGAAGAGATGAGCTCTCCTAGCCTCCCCCCCCCCCATGATGTACTCCTCCAGAAAACTTCCACATCCTAAAGGTTTGACAACTTCCCCAAACAATGCCAGTTGGGGACCAAGTGATCATCTGTGCAAACCTGTGGGGGACATTTCTTATTCAAACCACAGTGTCCCATGCTATGTTTGGAACTCAGTTATGCAAAAATTCATTGTTTATTTGAAATTCAAATGTAATTGGACATCTTGTGTTTCATCGGGAAGCCCTACTGGCATGTTGTCTAAAACTGAGTAAAAGATTAATCACTTGGACACCAGAGATGGTTCCAGTGTGGAAGAGATGTGACAACCCCTGATTGCAGAAGGGAAGGGAAGGGAAGAGAGAATATGCTAACCCTGGCAGCTTGCATACCCAAACCACCTATCCCATACTGGGAGTTGTGCCTCATTCCACCGACTCAAGGTGACTAATTGCATCTCAGGTGCTTTTAGTACAAAGCAGGGAGGTAAGGAGGAGGGAATTAGTGGATAACAGTGTACAAAACAACTGCTCCCCTTCAAGAAAGCAAATTCCTCCACAAAAGTTTTCAGCACTCCTGCCTTGTATACCCTAGATCATGCTTGAGTGAAGGTAGAAAATGTAGCTTAATATGCTCCCTAGAAAGTCACCAGTGAACAATCAGCCATTCCAGACCCACAGTCACGACTGTGGGTATATTTGAACAACAGAAAAATAAACATCCACGCCCAGAATTTAGGACTGAAGACTGTGGACAACTCCCACAGTATCCAAAAGGGTTGAAAGCGTAGCTTCAAGGGAGAGTGAGGGTTCTTCTCCTTTGTAATATGATTTCTTGGCTGGAGAGGAACTATTAGCCACCCTGAGATACTCTGTAGAAACGCAAGATGATACTGTATTGTATTAATGTCACTTAATGGTAGCTGTCAATGATAGTGATGGGATAAATATGAAAAAGGAAATTACTGTAATTGATTGACAGTCAAGAATCTTCCACATTCGACCTAATGAGAGAAACCTATGAACAGCAGCTTCCAGTGTAAGTTATTAATGCAAATCGCATGCACCACACTGGCATGCTGAATTATGCAATGCCATGTGAATGTCTAATCCATTTCACCAGGCTTGTCTTTATCCAGAAAAAAAAAATATTTCACTGACATGCTGATTAGTATATTAGGAGAGTTTAAGAAGTTTGGTGTTAAAGTAGGTGCCATCACGGGGTTATTAATTTAGTTCTGAACAAGACAAACAGCTCTGTGCAGCCATCAAAATCACTACATAAGTCTACAAGATAACTTTGTCAAGACCGATGGGAATTTACAGAAAAATCTTGTGATATGTGGAAGGAATTAGCAAACAGATAAGGAGCGCATCATATTTCTAGAAAACCACTGTCAAGGACTTAGTACCTATGCAGAACCAGACACCTGCCAAGACGGCGGCAGAGCCTGCGATCTTGCTCTTGCTCGGATGCTCAGAAACTTCATGGTAAACTCCTGATAAACCCAGATGTAGGAGGTCAAAGGAACAGCAAGCCCATGTAAGGTTCAGGGCCTCTGTTAGGGACCCCATGGAGATTTAAGTACTATCCAGGAACATATCTTACATGGGGAGAGGTCTGTGAAATTGAAAACTGTTGTCAATTGCCCATGACCTACAATATCCCAAGAACTCAGAACTCTGAGACTTCTAGACCCTTAAGCTCTCTATGCTCCGCACATTTTAGTCTTTAAAATTTGGATCAAGGCCAGGCATCACGGTACATATCTTTCATCCCAAAACTCAGGAAGTCGACACAAGAGGAGCTTGCTACGTATCAAGTTCTTGGCCAGTCAGGGCTACACAGAGACCTTCTTTCATAAAACAAAACAAAATCAAATTTGGATCACTGAAGTTGCCGAAACTTCTAGTTCTATCTCCTACCACATCCCTGAGATGTGGCCCTGGCTTGGCTGCTCACAGTAACACAAGTATTCCCAAGCTGGAGAGTACAGGACTGAGAGAGACAGAGATAGGGGTGGGAGTGGGGGTGTTGTACACTGTAGTTTCCCATTAATGATCATCAAAGCTTTCAATTGGTAAATAGATGAGTTTTATGGAATTCCACAAAAACATTGACCATCTAGTATGTACCAGCTGCAGGGCTGGGTTTTAGATACACATTGCTCCCGCCCTATTGAAGTTCACATCTGTCTAATGGACAAAGACTGTTAGAAGAGAGTATCAGAGGACGTTGAGCTGACCTAACCCTAACCCTAACCCTAACCCTAACCCTAACCCTAACTCAGAAGCTAGGGAGGCTGACACTGGGGAAAGGGCATATGCCAGGACTCTAGAGATACTGAGTTTTCTTTTAAGTGATGAATTTTTAAAATGTGTATCTTTATGGTGTTCAACATGCATATATATTGAACTAAGTCAAGCTAATGGGCACATCTATGGTATCATATACTTTTTTTTTTTTAACCCTGACACCAGTTAAGATCTACTTTTAGCAATTTCCAGGAACACAGTGAATTACTAACTGAAGCAAACACCTGTCCAATAGCTCTCTTGCAATTATGCTCCCTATCTATTGAAATCTTGCAGCTTTCATCCATAACTCCATTGTCCTCCAGTTCCCTGATCACTGCCGCCCAGCCACCGTCCTGTCTTCTGTGGGTTTTGCTTTTCAGAGTCCACATAGGAGAGAGCTTATGCGGAATTTATCTTTCATGCCTGCTTATTGCATCACGCATAATGTCTTCAGGGTTTGTTCATAATATTGTAAATGACGGGATTTCCTTCCTCTTAATGGCTGAATGAAATACCATTGTACATGTATGTTACACATTTTCTTGGCATGTTTATCAGTGGTGGGCACTTACGATGAACCCGTATCTTGGCTATTATTAAGAACACCACAATGAACAATGGTAGTGCAGATCTCTCCCCTACCTATTAATTCTATTCCCTCTGGATGTATGCCCAGAACTGTAGCTTCTAGACTACATAGTAGCCCTACTTTTAATTTTTAAAATGAGTCTCCACAGCGTTTTCCAACATGGTGATACTAGAGGTCGCCTTTTCTTAACGTTTAATACAAATGTGTGTGTGAAAAACTATACTCGTGATTTTTGTTGTCGTATGGAATTTTTCCCTTTAAAACGAACCAGCTTCTTCAAAATGAGGCAGCTTACAGAAAACACGAACCAATGAGCAGGGGAACTAGTACTCAAATATCCTAGATTGTGGGGTTGGTGTGTAAATGGCTACAGTTAGGGAAGGCTGGATGATGGGAGCGCAACAGGAAAGGTGAACGGGTGCCCAGAGGAAACAGGCCTGGGGAGAACGGAAATAACAGCATAAAGAAAGAGAAAGTTGCCTGGGAAAGTTTGTCTGTGTGTTCACACACATGATTTTTCTTTCTTTTCTCCCCCCACCCCTCCCCTTTCACCAGCACCAGTGCCCCGGGGAGCAGTGTACACTCATCAAGTTTTCCATGGAATAATTGAGGCCCTTACAAGGTTAAGTAAAACACTACAGGTCACCCAGCAAATTAGCAGCTGAGGTAGAATTACAACACAGGCCATCCTTCGCCCAACTCGGGGCAGCATCCCTCGGCTCCAAAGCTCTGAGTGTGCAGCAAGACAGAAAATGAAACTTTGTATAAAGAAAACTGAGCAAAATTG
Source organism: Cricetomys ansorgei (assembly GCA_026225945.1). Lineage (NCBI taxonomy): Eukaryota > Metazoa > Chordata > Mammalia > Rodentia > Nesomyidae > Cricetomys > Cricetomys ansorgei. Next base: position 9,600,731 of record JAMJFZ010001089.1, read on the forward strand.
AGGGCGTCTGCAGGAAAAATAAGGCTACTGCTGGCTTCAAAAACACAACCTCACTTTGGGCACCATATGACCCGGTTTGAAGGTGCTTGGAGAGACTTGCTGATGAGACATTCTGTCTTCTCCAAAAAGAACAACGTCTCTTGTTATTGTTTGAATATGAAATGTCTCCCACGGGCTTATGCACTTGAGCTCTTGGTTTTCTGCTGATGCTACTGTTTTGAGGAAGTTATGGGACTTGTTAGACATGGAGCCTGGGGCTGGTACTGAGGATTACAGGTTGGCCCCACTTCCTGTCTGTCTCTCAGCTTCCTGTCTGTCTCTTCTCTTCCTGACTGACACCAAGATGTAGCCAACCACTCATGTGCTTTCGCTGCCACAGGCACGAGCCATTCCAGGCATCATGCCTTCTCTACCATGGTGAACTGTGCTGGTGAGCCAAAATATATTCTTCCTCCCTGAGGTCATTTCTGGCAGATATTCTGTCATAGCTGTGAAAACAGCTACATACCCCTGAAGAGCAAAGTCGGACACACTGGGAAAGTCCACAGCCAACCACGCATAATGCCCGGCTCTCACCAGAGCAAGAAGAGGCATTCCATGGAAGGTGAGTGTTTCTTTCCTGACTTTACAATCAGCTGTGATCCGGCCCTCCCTACCAAGCTCAAAATGCCCTACTAGCTCAATGAATGGGCAACTTGTCCTCCATGCATTATTCTAGACCATGGGGAAGTCAATTTCTTCAAGTCCACCACCTTGGAGATCTTGAGGTGTACAAGCCTGATGCGAGCTCCATAAAGCATGAAATGTGGAAGGGGCTCCACCCAAATCTCTGTAGGACTGAGCTCCCTTGATGTATGGGAGTCTCCCTCAGGGACTCCACTGCTAACACTCCACTTACCTCTGCCAACACATCACACCAATTCTTTCCCGTTTCTTTTGCACTCTTCCTTCTCTCTATTCCTGGTCCTTAGGTTCTCACGTATTTCCAGCACCAGGACTGCCAAACTCATGCATGTATCCAGCATTCATATATGAACATTGACTGGGTGCCAGTCTCTATTCTGGATCCTGAGAGACCACACTTGCTTCTTACCCCCACCGAGGTTAGGCTTCAACGGGAGGAGAGAAACAAACCAATTGGGGCAGGGGGCCAAAGGTGGTAGCATCTATATGGGAATGTTTTTTAAAGCCTAATATGAAGGGAAGTGGCCAACTATATACTTTGCAATCAGGAAAAGCGTCTCTGAGCAGATTACACTTGCGTGCACTCTAAACTCTGTGACAAGCAAGAGGACAAGTGATCGAGGTAGAAGAGTCAGACCATACTCAAGTGTGAGAGGAAGTTTAGAGTTGAAGGACCGTTAGATAGTGCAGTGGTCCTAATGGGAACATCAGCAGCAACGTTGTGTGAGGCTGTTCTTACATTTGGAGGCTTCCAGCAACTCAGCCTCTCCTCCACTAATGCCTGTTCTAACTCCCAGCTATATGAACTCACCTCCATGCATGAGCTCCTAATACAGTTTGGGAAGCTGTAGTGCTACCCTAGTGGTAAAATACAATCACAGCATAATTCCACAGGATGGACGAGGACGGTGAGCCCATGTCCCATTGTAAGCGGTGTATTCTCATCCTAGGGTTACTGAAACAAAATACTATAAACCGAGAAGCTTAAACAACAGCAGCAAATCTACTAACAGTTCTAGAGACTAGACACTCAAGATCAAGAAATCAACCTGTAGGATTGGCACCTGCAATAGTTTGAATGCCCCCTCAGAGTTCCTGTACTGAAGCCTTAGTCCCCAGCTCACAGTGCTCTTGGGAAGTGGTAGAAATGCTGGGGGAAGGGGTTAGAGTCTAGCTGAAATAAGCAAGTCACTCAGAATGTACCTTTGAAGGCTATACCTTGTCAGGCCTTTCTCTTTCTCTGCTTCCCAACAGCTACACATGAGCAGTTTTTCTCTACCAAACACTAAAACCATCATACTGGGTGCACAGATGTCATAAGCCACTGGGCCTAGAAACCATTGACTGAAACCTTTGAAACTGTGAGCCCAAACAACTTTCTTCCCTTTATGTTCGTCTTTCTCTGGTATTTTGTTAAAGCAACAGAAAGTTGACTAACAGTTCCCTGTGAGGCTTGAAATGATCTCTTAGCTTCTCAAGGCCTGTGGACATTTTTGGGCTTCTGGAAGGCATTCTCTGCGTACCTTCAGATTGTCTTTCTTAATGCACATCTGTTTCTACGTCCAATGTTCCCCTCCTATGAGGATGCCAGCCATATTGATTTAGAATCCATCCAAGTAACTTCATCTGCAAATAAGGTCACACTGACAGGTATTTAGGACTTCAACTTGTTTCTTGATTTTTTTTTTTTCAGAAAGAGAAATAATTGAACTCATAATATGGGGTAAGAAATGTGGGTTTTACCTCAGCGGTGATGGGGATTGGACCCAGAGCCTTATACCTGCTGGGCAAGCATTCCACTCCCACAGCCTTTAGACTTGACTATAAATGTAATCCCTTGGTAGAGTGTAAATAGGTGAATGATAGACAGGATTTCTGCTGTTGGAAGATTACTCTGATCTTGATGTAAAAAATGGGTTCAGATGCTAAGGGAAGAAGCAAGAGTATCAGTTCAGGACTCAGAAAGTATAAAGACTTCTTGCATAACCCTGAAGACCCGAGTTCAATCCCTGGAGTCCACAGTAGGAGACTCCTGAAAGTTGCCCTCTGACTTCCACACATGTGATGTGACATGTGAGTACCATACACATATCACACATACACACATACACACACACACATACCACATACCACATACACACACACACACACACACATACATACACACATACATACACATACAGACACACACACACATACACACACCACATACATGCATACACACACACATACACATGCATACACACACACACACACACACAAATGATGATGATGATGGTGATGATGATAAGAAGTAAAAAATATATATATATATATATATTTTAAAGAAGAATATCAAGTCATACAAAAGTCTAGGCAGAAGGCAGCTTGGAAGATGATGAACTATGATCTGTCACAGTTTGTCAGTATGGAGCTGGATGGAGCTTCTCGAAGAACTGAACCAGGAAATAGGCTGCCCCGCAATGCAGGGAACTGATAAGTGAAAAAGATCAGTCTGTGCCCAGAGGCACACTGGGACTTGAAGACCATCAGTCTTCAAACAGAACCCAGGAAATGTCTGGGTAGCTTTGTGGGTGCAGAGCCAGATGCTCCAACATCTGTCTAGGAACACAGTGCTAAGTTTCTACTCTGTAAGTGAAAAACTCAGGCCGAGAGGACAATGGCGTCTCCCTCTCCTCCTCTCTCCAGCCACTGAGAGCACACATGAGTGTCCACATTCAGGTTTCTGTTCAAGAGTCACGCCAAGGCACAGCCCCTCTGTTGAATTAATATTTCCATCTCAGTGAACAAGAACAAGTTAACACGCTGACAGTGTGGGCTACCTTCCAGCGTTTGTCTACTGACAGATTAAAAAGTATGTCAACACAGCTTTATATTAACAACTATCCAAAGCAGAAGCCTTTTATTTGCTTTGTTTTGCTTTGCCGTACCAGTTTATTGATAATGTTGGTGAACCCTCACCTGCATTTATGCAAAGGTTGACCAGCCAGGTGATGCTCAGCCATGCCGTACGAAAGTGTCAGCGAACGGCTGCAGCCACGTCAGCCAGTCGCCGCCTCCTGCTGAATAAGTCAGCCAGGAAAGGAGCTGTAAGGGGATGGGACGTTTTCTTCTTACAATACGGCTGTCATAAGATGAACTTTTTTAGTGTCTGGGCTTTATTTACCATGCCCTGCAGTAGGAGAGGCATTTAGCAACTCTTCAGGAAAAGCGGTTTCGTTTTGTTTTAAAGTATCTTACATGATGTAATTTTCATTCACCTGTAAAGAAGATTTATACGTTTTCGTTGGAAGGAAAATGGATAGAGCCGGCGATCATCGTGTTAAGTAAAATAAGCCAGATTCAGGAAGACGACTGCCGTGTTCTCTCTCACACGCAGAATTTAGAAGTAAATATCCGTGGCATAAACACGGCATAAATCACAGAAAGGGAAAATGAGGTGGGGAGGAAGATAAATACAGGGAGAGAAGAACAGAAGAGGGAAACTAGAAAGGAAGGAAGAGAAGACCTCGCCTGTTTTTTTTCTCCTAAGTAGTATTTTACGGTGGTGGGTGAGAGAGAGGGAGGGATGAGGAAACAGAAGGGCAACTGTTTGAGAGAGGAAAGGGAACAGCAAAAGGTGGGGAGTGGGTGACAGAGGAAGGAGGACCAGGTAAGAAGAGCAGGTTACAATTATGTACATGTGAAAGTCTCACAGTGAGACCTATTCTTTTGTGCGCCGACTAAAGAAGTCACTAAAAGCAAAGAAACACATATTCAACCAGAAAAAGAAGATATCTGTGGTTTTTAATTTTTTTCCCTTTATTTCTGAGATTATAATCCCCTTTCCCCCTCCCCTCCCCAACCCTTCCATACATATCTCCTTGCTCTCTTTCAAATTCATGGCCTGTTTTCATTAATGTTGTTACATGTGCCTACGTATACACATATGTATTCCTAAACATAACCTTCTCAGTATGTATAATGTTACTTGTTTATATGTTTCATGGCTGACCATTTGGTATTGGATAACCAGCTGGTGTACTCCTCCTTGGAGAAGACCATTTTTTCCTATTTTCAACATTCCTTAATTGCCCGTAGTTCTTTCTAGAGGGTTGAGGCCTCATGGTCTTTCCCCCATCTGCTTTGGTATATCTATTGTTGCTGTCTTTGTTCAGCATGTGTTTAGACAGTCATGTTGGTGAGATTTTATATTCCTAAGAGTCTCAGAGCAAACTCCCTGATTCCCTGGCTCTTACAATCTTTCTACTTCCTCTTCCACAGTGTTCCCTGAGCCTTGGGGTGTGGGGGTTGTTTTGTAGGTGTGTCCTTTATGACTGGGCTCTACAACTCTTGACTGGTTGTGGTTTTCTGTAATGGTCTCTGTCTGTGGCAAAGAGAAATTTCCTTGATGAGGGGCGAGGACTACAATCATCTGTTGGTATATAGACAAATGCTTAGCGTGTGGTTAGGGATTGTGCTGGTTTAGTAAAGTGGTGGCTGTAGGTTCTCCTCCAAGATCTACGATTTCACTAGCCCTGGGTAGCTGCCTAGGTTTCCCGTAACAGGCATTGTTTTTCTCTTGCTGAGGGGGTCTTAAGTCCAATTAGAGAACTGTTGGTTACTACCGAGGTATGCATCTCACTATCGAACCCTACAAGATATGGGGCCATGCTGGCCATCTTTGTGATTCACAAGCAACATCGCTGGGTAGGACTGTTGGTTGCTTCTCCACTTTGGAAGCCTGCATGGTGCCTGCTAGTGAAGCTGGTCCTCAAGGAGGAGGCATTCAGGTCAGGTCCAGTTCAAGAGCCTCTGGGCCGTGTCTCTGAAGTACATGGTGTCCTCAACAATAGGGACTTACCTTCCACTTCTGGTGGACAACCAAAGACAATAGCAATAACCTGTAATGCTTTGGGAGTCTCTTGCACAACCCTGACCAACTCAAAAGAAGGGCTTTTCGTGCTTGGTGTAGGAGTTTTTGCTAGATGATCTTTGGTTCTTGAGCATTGTCAGACCAGATGAGAAATTTTCATTTAAACTATGTATATATATTTATACACAGACTTATGAGTATTACAGGTTTGTTGTTTTGTTTTTTTGTTTTTGGTAGTTAATAATATGATTCCTTATGACTTTCAGACATCCTTACAGTTACTTCACCCTACTCCTTCCTTCCTTTTGTATTTCTCTCCCTCCCCCCTCCCTAATTAGAGTCCTCTTTCCCATTTCTCCAATCAGATCACTTGTACCCTGTGATTCCTCTCTTCAACTTTTTTTTCTTTTTTTAAGCACTAACTCTAGACATTTCCTTACTCTCTGCCTGGCGTATTCGTGTGGGATAGTGATGAAGAGCTGACTCAGATCCAAGGTCACAGAACAGGCCGGGGCTACACTAGAGCTGTGTTTTCCAGGGACAGCTCACAGATCAGTTCCACCCACCACCTGCTTTGTTTCTCCAGCCCTTGAGCTAAGAACAGCTTTCACATTTTCTAAATGCTTGAAAAAAGTCAGAAGACTCGGATTTCATAACATACGAATCACACTGTGTCACACATGGAAATTGAAGTGACACGAGATGCAACTTTCAGTGACTATAAATAAAGTGGCCTTGGAACATTGCCAGACACCCTCATTTACATGTTATCTGTGGCAGCTTTCAGGAAACAACAGCAAAGTTGAGCTCTTTTGTCAGTGATTAAGTGGTCACACAAAGTCTGGACTGATCACTGGCCAGCCTGTCGGAAGAAATGCTTGACCACGCCTGCCATGGAGCTGAAGGAAAAAGGGTGTTTGACCTTGTCCCATGGCCTCCCTGAATTTTTCTGTTGCTCTCCTCGCTCCTTGCAGAAGAGCCTCGTTTGATTGAAGATCAGTTTTGAGCTTCTTCATGCTAGGTAACATGTTCGGTCCGAGGGACACAGCTGTGTAAAAGAACAATCAGGTCCAGTTACAAGAGCTCAGAGTCCAACTGAAGAGCAGGTGTAAATCCTGGAGATGTGCAAATCCAAAGTATAAAAGACATAACTGTGGTAAGGGCTCCAAAGATGAGCTCCATGGAGCTAAAAAGGACAAAAGAGCTGACCCACTTCCTGCCCTCCAATATAAATACGATACGCCAAAGTATAGGTGAGGAGTTGTACCAGTGTCCGGCTAACAAAACTCTAAATGACCACAGGCAAACAGACACATAACTCATAGTACATTCATGCAGTGAACAGCAACAGGGCTAACATGAATCTACTGACAACTATATGCAGCAATGCAAATGAATCTTTGCCACAGATTCTTAAGTGAAAAAAAGAAAAATCCAGAAGATGACACAGAGCAAGATGAACTTAATTTTTTTAAATATTTATTTATTTTGCCTAAGTTGGGAATGGGGAGTATGTTCCTGCCAAGGCACGGATTTGGAGGTCAGAGGACAAATTGCAAGAGTCTGTTCTCAACCTCCCACCATATGTCTTCTAAGAATCTGAAGTGATCAGGTTTAGTAAGAAGTTCCTTTGCCTCATGAGCTATCTCGAGTGCTAACAGTAACCTTTTTACAAAGGTAAAATATAACTGAAGTATAACAAGACAGTTTAGAAATATATTTATGTACATACATATTTGTAAATATATACATGTAAATTTTTTTAATAAAAAATACATTTCCATAAAGCAGAGAAATAAGGCTCAACAGAATGAGTTGTCCACACAAGGATGGGTGTAGCACTCTCAGAACACTGCCATTTATGTTCCTCTTCTTGTGAGCAATAATTTCATAAGTAGTTATTAAATTTAAAAAGTATAAAATGATAGCCTGGCAGTGGTGTGGTGCACATCTTTAATCCTAGCACTCAGGAGACAGAGGCAGGTGGATTTCTGAGTCTGAGGCTAGCCTGGTCTACAGAGCAAGTCCTAGGACAGACAAGGCTACACAGAGAAACCCTGTCTCAAAAAGCCAAAAAGAAGGAGGAGGAGGAGAAGAAAAGAAGAAGAAGAAGAAGGAGAAGGAGAAGGACAAGGACAAGGACAAGGACAAGGACAAAAGGACAAGGACAAGGACAAGGAGAAAAGAAAAGAGAAAAAGGAAGAAAAAAGAATAGCCATGAGATATTCAGTAAAATGAAGGATAACATGATGCAATTTTTTTCTGTATTTAAAGTATATTACAAAATTATAAAACAGAGCTCTGGAGCAAAAAAACAAAAACAAACAAACAAACAAAAACAAATACACATTTGGGTTTGATTTTTAACACCCAGGTGAGGGAATCTTAGTATGAGTCACTTGGAGCAACACATTCATATTTAAGAAACTTCAACAAATTTGTACCATATATATTGACTATTAACTCCTTTAACTTATTAGTTTAGAACTTGGTGTTCCAACATACGAACCAGTCAGCTGTCCATGTCTTTTAAAACAAGTCTCAACTGAAGGACATGATGAGATTTATAATGCCGAATCCTCCCTCCGGCTGCACTTGGAACAGGGCTAATGTGGAGACCCATCAAGAGCCTACTACAGGGCTAGGAGTGTGGCTCAACAGCAGAGCATTTGCCTGATATCCAGAAGAGTCCAGTACTCAGTGCTTCAGAAGGAGGGCAAGGTTGTTGTCAATGTACAGTCAGAGTTGATGGCTGTCAGTGTACAGTCAGAGTTGATGGCTGTCAGTGTACAGTCAGAGTTGATGGCTGTCAGTGTACAGTCAGAGTTGATGGCTGTCAATGTACAGTCTGAATGGCAGACCGTAGCAGAGATGAAGCCAGCTGTCCTTTTGTTCAAGCTGTGGGTTTCTGTCCATATTGACATTTAAGGCATTAGTATTAAAGAAACGCTAACATAGGCACCACAGACCTGTATCCCTAGCCTCTCCGGAGACTGAGGCAGGAGATTGAACTTAGACAGGTTCAGTTGCAAGTTGTCTGGGCAACTCAGTGAGACTCCTCAAAATAAGTAGGAAAATGACTAAGGGCATAGCTTAGTTGTAGAGCCTTGGCCTAGCACACATGAGGAGCTGGATTCAACCTCCGGTGTGGGAAAAAGGAAAACGAACAAGGAAGAGATAGAGGAGGAGGAGAACGAAGAGAAGGAGAGGAGGAGAAAAAGGGAAGGAGGAGGGGGAGGAAAAAGAAGAGGAAGGAGAGGTAACAGCATCAGTAAGTCAACAGTTGCATAAATACACGGCAGGAAAGAAAATGAGTCGGAACAGGGCCTTTGACCAAGAGATTTCTAAAGCCTTGAAAAAGTTGTTATCAGGTGAATTAACAGATACATTTGAATGGTGATTTAAATGACAATTGGACACCCTTCGAAGCATTTTAACCTAGGGAGCACTCAAAATACTTCTGTAAAAACAGCCAGGTGGTACACACCCATAATCCTATCCCTCAGGAATTTGCGGCATAATGGACCATGAGTTTCAGGACAGATGTTGAGAGCCCATCTCTAAATAAATAAATATCACAACAAATCCCCACCCCAAGTCACACCAATCCCCGGGATATCTCTCTGTATTTTTACAATACCTATCTCTCACCCCCACAAGCATACTGAAAATTCTCTAACTTAGCAATTCTAGGAAATAAGTTCCTCAAGGAGCATGCTTAGTTTGGCTGTCTGCCCCTTTGTGAGTGAAGAGTGAGATACAGGGTTAGGCTAAAGTTCCAGGGCTGCTTTGTATCATCGATAGGCAGCTGGCATTCTCCCTCCATTAGGCAACTAGTGAGCTTGACATCAAGAGGCGAATGGCAGACTGGGCACAGTGATAGGCAACCCTCAGGCGATTGAAGTTAGAAGATGATGGGATCAAGGCAAGCCTGGGCAACATAACCAGACCTTGTGTCAAAAACAAACAAATAACAGCAAAAGGTAACTGTTCCAGACCTGGATCTTTCCTAGGCTGCCTGGGACATGAAGCTTGAGATTCCACTCTGCTTAGCTGAAGGCTCTTGGAGTACCCACGGACCTGGGACTCTGATGACAGGGATGAACTCCCCCTGTGAGCACCAGTCACCAAACCCGAGAAGCAATCTCAGCACATCCATACTTACTGCTAAATAAGCATTTTAAGAGGCCATTAGTTTGCACCAGCTCCTGCCATGGGCCCAACAGACCAGGCTAAAAATCAGGATGGAGTCATTCACCCTGCAGTTCCATAGCCTCGAACCAAAATTAAGTTTTCTCTGACATCCTAAGAAATCAGAATTAGAGAGGTAAGGGCCAAGTTTCCCAACCTAGCCAACTCCAATTAGCGTGATAGTGAATTAGCCTTTAGAGGAAAAGATAGCTTGAATTCATCTGATGTGAACCAGTGTTTTTCTTTCTGTCTCCTTGAGCCTACCTTACAGGGGAAGGTAATTCGACAATAGCTAACCATCTTCACTGTTTCTGCCTTGTTTCTCCTTCTCTGCCTAGAAAAGCAGCCCTCTGCTCAGCCCACTAAAGATTTTCTTTAGTGACAGGAAGGGTCAGTTGCCCACTTCTGGAACAGCAAATAGATCTAATGAATAACTTGCCATCAAATTGCTGTTGGTTTGTTCTTTTAATAATAGGTAAGATGCCGAGCTATTTCTGCCCGTCATGGAAGGGTCCGAACCAACATCAGTCATGTTCCCACCAGACTGAAGACCCTGGAAAAAGAGGAAGGTGAAGCTGGCTAAGAAGGAGGGTGAAGCTTGCTGAAGGGTTTCCTGGTGTTTTTGCACATGTGTGTTTTTTATCCTTTCTCTCAGGCTGAACCAGTGTCTTTGTGTTGCTTCTGTTGCTCTTATTCCCTGTCACTTACTACTATCTAACTCAAAGGAAGAAAGGTGGTGGAGTCAGACAGAGCTTGCCCTGCACCGCACCTGTCTCCTGAATCAATGGCCTTCCCCTGCTGCTGGAACAGGGGCATAACTCACAAACCAGGCTTCCTAGTTACACGCCATCTGACTCCCGGGGCTAGAAGGTAAGAATCTGTCCTCTCAAATAATGTGAATAATAAGAATGGTAATCTGTTGAAATTGCCACAATGATAAAGGCCTCAAAAGCCCTAAAGAGGAACAGATTTTTAATTCTGAGAAATCCAGAGAGGGGTTAGTTCACACATGCATGCTCCAGCCAGGATGGGGGTGAGGCAGGGTGCGATTCCCATTCCAAAGCTTCCGGAGCACACAGTACGATTGTGTGCCCGGCGGAAATGGAAATTATGCGCTCCAGTAACCCTGAACGACATCGCAGCTAACTCATTTGCATTGGGAGTTGGGCAGGTTTGCCCCAAGTAACAGATAAACATATTTGCATGCATTGTAGTGCAGTAGGGTTAGTAAGGACCTGGGCATCATCTAACCAACCTTGTTTATGGGACAGAAAGGGAAACTAAGGCTCAGAGACATCTGCCACATTTGATGGTAGAACTAAGTAGGACACACATGCGCCTTTCCTAGCCCCCTCTGCCTCTGAGCTTTAGTGAAATCATCCTGTTATCTTACTACAGACAGAAAAAAGCAATGAGGGAGACAAGATGGAGAGAAAAAAAAGAAATTGAAACAGAGAAGGAAGGATGGAAGAGATAGGCAGTGACAGGAATTGTGGGCGAGACTGTCTGCCTCGGCTTGGCTTTATCTTTCTCTGTATCTGCCTCATCTCATTCTTTTCTGAATCCTGTCTCTTCCCTGTCTCCCACAGGCCAGTTCCTGAAAACACAGTGTTATTTCATCTATCCCAAATGCCTTCAAAGGAGGCCCGCAACTGAGCAGAACACTGGTGGAGCTGCTCTCCGAAACAGTGAGAGGAATTTTCTGGTACCTTTGCCCATCCCCCACCACTGCTAAGGAGGAAGGAGCAGATCAATTAGACTCAGGAACACCCCCTGACAATTTCCACAGAAGCATGGTTACCCCAAACCTAAAGGGGCTACATTTTATCAGGAAGCTTGCCTGGCTTGGCTGCACACTGCATAGCTGTAGCCAGTGTTTGGGACAGTTCTTCCTGTGTGTGCCTCCTGCGTTCACACACTGTCTTTCTGGCTCCTAAGAGGGAGACAGGTCAGAGATCTTAAAGATTAAGATTTGCACGAGTCTTTTAAATGCTAAAAATCCATCGTGGGATATGCCTCCAAAGCGGATACATTCATTTTAAATAGCTCCTTTCCTGAGAGCCGTATCTGGTCCATGCTCTTCAGGCCAGATGTCAACTGTGACAAATTCATAAGAATCTCTCTAATAAGGTTGGTTCTACAAATCCTAAAGGGGAGATATATATATATATAGATAGATAGATAGATAGATAGATAGATAGATAGATAGATATATCCTGTTTTTCCTAGCTACTCCTGAATCAGAGGTATCGAGAGCAGGGAAAATTTAAATATTTTCAACTTTTAAGGTCCTAAGGCAAAGCAAATTCACCTATGCCTTGTTGAAAAGGAGGATTCCGCTGTTATGGAACAGACAGATGCCGATGGGTCCTGCTTGGCAGAGGTGATCCTGCAGCCGAGGCTCCTAACGAGCAGTCTGGTGGCAAAAATCACAATGAAAAACAAATCAGCCAGGGAATTTTTTTCAGGTGTCAGTTTCAATGAGGGAGGAACAGACAAAGAATAAAAATCGCCTCATGTAAAAGATTTCCAACTTTGAAGCTACTCAGGGACTATTGACTTATAGCCTTAATTTTCCCAAGTGCGATGTCATCCCATGTGACACACTGGCACGGCAAGGATTTCTTGTGAAATAATCCCTTTACCAACATCAGGGAATCACCCTCCCCTTTGATCTAGACAGATACGATCTTGAAAGTTGGCCTACTTACACAGCTCCGGTGAGGCTGCTCAAAATAAAATCTCTGAAAGGGAAGAAGGAAGAACAGCACGCACGAACGCAAATCTTTGAGAGAAAGAGAGAGGAACCTACACTCACACACACACACACACACACACACACACACACACACACGAGAAAATTCTAGAATGGGTATCCCACGAATAGATACTACTGACTTGCGAAGTATAAAGCATTCTATAGCCTACGCAGGTTTTACTTAGCCTGCAGAGGTTGCCAACCACCTTTCCCATTAAGAGCTGTGTGCAACTGACTCTTTACAGCACGAGGGCTAAAACAAAGGCCCAGACTGCTATCCTCCTATCTTGAAGAATCTGAATTCTGTAGCTTGCTCCTCTCCATCACCCCCGAATCACCCCCTCATGTGCGTGTCTGTGGAGGCCAGAGGTCAACATCAGGGAGCTTCCTCAAATCTTTTCCCTCCTCCTTTCTGAAACAGGGTCTGCCACTAAACTTGGCCCTCACTGGCCACTGAACCCCACTTCCACTCCCTCGTCTCTGGGATCACAGTCTCATGCTGCCAATCTTGGCTTCTTCTTTTTTTTTTTAATGCAGATGCTAGAGCAAGCATTTTACCAACTGAGCCACCTCCTCCACCGCAGCCGCATCTTCTCTACACGCACACCAACACCGCCATCCCTGTGGACCTGTCAAGTGCCCGTCACAGCGGTTGCATCCCACCATCGTCTCCCACGGCACGTCTCAGCACAAAGATCCTGGCCACCAAGACTGGAAGCAGTTTTCACTCTCATCGCCGGCTGCCCCTTGTCCCGTGGAGAGAAGATGTTAAGCCCAGCTTTTGAACTGAACACACTCGGGGATCCCAGCAGAACTCCAAAGCTACCACATCACTCGTTGCAATCCCACCATAAAATGGCACACACGTGTGCACGCTCGTGCACGCGAATGCTGCCCGGGCCTTTGGAAGACTGTTCTCTGTTCTTATTAGACTCTGAATCCAGCACTGTGACATTGAGGACAGTCCAATCTGCTTGACCTTTGAGCCCACTCCGTGGCCAGTTCTACCCTGCTGTAAAAACGAGCAAAACGTGAGCTCTTTGTCCCTTCATCAGGTGCAGGCTGATGAGAACCAGGTCCCAGTCATAAAGACTTGGGTGTTTTGCCTCATCAGAAGTTCGGTGAACGCGGAGAGTAGAAATAGTTTATGAACATGGAGCAAGACCTCTGGGAAGGAAAGTGATGCTGAGAGGGAATATTTGGATCGCCATCATTCTTGGTTTTTTTTTTTGTTTTGTTTTGATTTTTTAATTTTTTTCAAATGTGTTTTCAAAACCGATTACTACAATGCACCAACAGGACAGTCTATATGCTCCTCCACCAGCTTGCCAGAGCCAATCAGCTGCACAGGGGCTTTCTTGAAACCCCTTATTCTTGGGAATGGGGAGGGGGGTGGCAGCTCTCTATAGAATCCACTCGATATAAGAAAGGATTTCTTTTTAAAGGACATCTTTTATTTTCCCATCTGTTTCCTCTCACGGCACAGTTTGGGGTCAGATCAGGTCTTCTGGCTTTCAGGGGGATAATTTGGCCCTTTCCCTCAGTGACTGTGGATATGCTGACTGGAAAGGGCTCGCTCTCACCTCTCATTTCACCACAGAGAAGCGCAGGCTGAGGACGGCACTACCCGATGGCTTATGTCTTGAGAATCTGCCACAAATAAACGGGGTGAATGATTTTTGAAGGGCAAAAAAAAGAAGAAAGAAGAAAGAAAGAAAGAAACACCCCCAAAGGAGAGAGTGTTAATTGAATTTGGTTCAAAAATTGCAAATCCCTGGGTCTGCTTCAGGCAAATGAGGCATTAACGCTGCAGAGCCCATTGTGCCTGCTGGACAGGACCTCCTGATGTGGGAGGGACACTCTGCAGGCCTTTCTTGTGGCTGCTTTGTCTTTCAACATGGTGAGAACTGGCCTGTCACTATTGCGATGCAGCCTGGAGTGACAGTGGACACCCAGGCGCAAGCAGTGGCAAATTTTTATATGGACCCAAGTAAAATGGGGGGAAGGGAGGGCAATGGACTTTTTATGTAGCTGCTAAAGGGTGAAATGCCTTCCTCCTCAACCTTCCCCTCCCTGGGAGTGAGCACCCTGAGTGGAGGGGAAATCAAGCTGATGGTGCCCTGGCTGCTGCGGAATACAGGCCTTAGCGTCTCTGCCACCACCCTGTCTGGCGCACTAGCTGTGTCCTCACTGGCCACGTCCTCAGTATGAGGGATTCCCCTCCTCCTCGACTTCTGCAAAACTCAAGCACAGAGAAGCAACACCCATCACTAAAGCAGTTTTCATTTCCAAAGACTATGCTTAAGAAAAAATTACCTAAAATCATTTACAATAAAATGTTTCCAGTGGGGTTGTGGGTGTGTGGATATTCAGTGAGCATGTCTGGAACTTGTTATAATAAAACTTTGGAGGGGGCAATAAAGGACTGCTCCCCCGTCCCCCACCCCACCCCCCCAAAAAACCTGGCCAAAGACTAATTCCATGCAATTCTTTGTATCAGTAGGAAAAAAGGATGGGAAGAGATTTTTTTTTTTAATATCAGGGATTTGCTCAAATAGACAGGTACAACATCTTCTAGATGGTGAAATAGGTTAAATTTCTTTAAATCAAAATAAGGGACTGGAGAGATGGCTTGGGGCTCCAGAGTGCTTGCTGCTCTTGCGGGGGACCTGAGTTCGGTTCCCAGCACCCAAGTCAGGTGGCTCACAACAGCACTGTAACTCCAGATCTAGGGTATCTGATGCCCTCTTTTGGTCTCTGTGTGTACTGCACACACATGGCATACACTTGCACAGATACATATACACATAAGTAAAAATTTTTAAAATAAAATTTACAAAGTGGCAAAAATAACCATGGTTCATAATATGTACAAGAATGTGTCATAGTTACATATAACACTTCATTTTTAAATTAATAAGATTGACCTGGTATGTAATCCTAGCACTTGGGAGTACAAAGCAGGAAGATTGCCAAAAGTTTGAGGCCAGCCTGGTCTGTTTCCAAAAGAAATAATCAATAATAGGCTTCAGTACTTTTTTAAGTGTAAGTACAATTATTTTTATTTGTGGCTGTTTTTGTTTTGTATGTTTGCTCATTTAGCTGACTAGAAAACTCCACAATCAGATACCTGGTTCAAAATCCAAGACCTACACGCTGCTTTGGGGGTGGTTGTTGTTGTTGAAACAGGTTCTCTTGTACCCTAAGATGGCCTCGAACTTGCTATGTAGCCAATGATGGTTTTAAATTTCTGCTATCTCCCCTGTGCTAGAGTTAAAGGCATGAACCATTAAGCCTGGTTTATGTATCAAATCCAGGGCTATGTTCATGCTAAGCAAGTACTCTATCAACTGAACCACATTCCCAGCCCCTGAGACTTATATGATTTGGTGGAATGATCTGGAAACTTTGAGCTATATTTCTTAGAGGTTACTTGTACTTCCCTCCTCATTAAGTCCCATGACTCTTGCCTTCCTCACCAGGACAGGGAGGGGTTAGATCTGACCAGGAAGGAACAACTTGGGCCAAGATAGACATTGAGACCCTGCCAGACTTCCAGGATATTAGAAGCATTTGTCCCCTACAACCTCAATCCATACGCTAAAGCCCTGTCTCCCTGTGTGATACAGTGTTCTATTGCTGTGAAGAGACACCATGACCACAGCACCTCTTATAAAGGAAAGCATTTAACTGGGGCTGGCTTACAGTTGCAGAAGTTTTAATCCATTGTCAGCATGGCAGGGAACAAGGCGGCACTCAGGCAGAGATGGGGTAGAGAGGTAGCTGAAAGCTCTGCATCTGTATCAGCAGGCTGCAGGAAGAAGAGAAACACTGGACCTTGCTTGAGCATTTGAAACCCCAAAGACCACCCCAGTGACACATTTCCTCCAATAAGGCCATACCTTCTAATCCCTGTCAAATAGCTCCATTCCCTAATGACCAAGCATTCAAATCTATGAGCCTATGGGGACCATCTCTATTCAAACCACCTAATTGGAGTTAGGACCTCTAGAAGCTCACAGATTTGATATGTTTGTCACAGTTTAAAGGTGATGTCTGCCCAAAATTCTTAATTTAAAACTTAACCCCCAAGATGTTGCTATTAGAAAGGAGAGCATTTGAGAGAGAATTGGGCCAGAGGGATGGACCCCTCATGAGAGGGATCCATGCTTTTTATAATTATAAAGCAGCTGAGAGAGAGATTGACTACAGTCTACTTCTGTGACACAGAGACACAGCAAAAAGATACTCTTCAAAGTTCCGGCAAAGAACCACACCTAGCAGGGAGCCTTCTGCTAGGCTGATTCATTGACTAGAACTTCAGTGACTATGGTTGGAATGTTGCAGGACCAGGGCCTAATTCCAAATTATCTGGGGCTATGGCTAGCCCCCTTAATAGCCTCTCCTTACCCACCTGTGTCTAACGTAACATCCTTGTGATTAACATGTAAAACTTCTTAGAATGTATTAACAAAACCAGCCAAAAGGCTAAGGATGCTATCAGGTGTCCCTGCTTTGCTGTGACCCCCTACCTAATGTCTCCACTGATGTATTTTAAAAGTGCATTGATTTATGACTTTATTTATTGTTGCAATAAAAACTTCATCAAACTGTTACCGTGTTGGAATGTTGAATTCAGGACAACCTGAATCTGTGTTGCCAGGCTGTGATCATCCATCCCTATTTGGCTTCAGAATACACTGTCTCTTGTCTAACTTCTTTTGAGGTTAGGGCTGTGTTTTTGCATCAACAATGCCATCTTTGATATAGAGTTAGCCCTTACCAGATAGTGAGTGGGCTGTCACCTCGGTTGTAGACCTAGTGGCTTCTAGAATTCTGAGCAATGAATTCCTGTTGTTTATAACTTCTCTGATCTAAGGCATTTTGTTACAGCATCCTAATAAACTAAGACAAGAAAAATCATGTCCGCCAATTACAAAAGGGGTCCTCACCCAAACATGACCACGCTAGTACTTTACTTTTAGATTACTAACCTCCAGAAGTCTAAGACACGCACACTTGCTGTTTAAGCCACCCTGCCCAAGCTGACTAAGACAAAGGGTGAACCCCATCCAATGCTGCCCTGCCTTCAGCAGCTGGCGAGCCCCTCCCCCTGCCACCTTCCTTCCTCCCTGCTAAAAATAATCTCTCCTTACCCATGTCTAACAGATCTTCGCTTCCTTCCTTCCTTTGTGCTACAGATGATGGGATTAACCTTCTAACTTCCAGAGCTGGGGGTTGTATAGGGGGAGGGGGATTCAGAAACAACACATGTGCTTGTGTATGTTGTGTACACATGACACAGAGAGACACCTCACTTTCAAAGACCAACCATGGTGATACCACCTTGAGATAGGTTTTCGCCGACATCTTTCCAAGGAGATATACTGTTATTTGAATTTTCATCTGGACTCAGCATTTTCCATAAAGCGCTTTCCTACATGTGTGTCACGTCTGGTTCTTATAAACATCCTCTTGAAGGGGGTGAAAAGGTCATCCTAACTTCCATCAGCAAAAGCCAGAGGGTGTTAGTGAAGCCTGTCTCCGTCAATGATGTATTTTAGAAACCTCCGAGCAACAGGCCTTTTTGTTACTGAAACGAAATGTTTTTGAAACACGGAGACGCAAAACCAAAATTCACAAAGTCTGGGTACATTCACACACGACACTCAAAATTGCTGGACTGGACAGTGCAGTAACGTTTTGCTGAGAGACTGGGAAGAGGGTCAGCAAGGCAGATAACAGAGAAGCAGGTCCCTGCTGAGGTGGAATTTCCACACAGCCGCACCTCTGTTTGTCTCTAAATATACCCTGTTGTTACTTGGCCTGGAAATTTTATATGTAACCATACTGGGTGAGCAGTCTTGCTCTCCCGAGGTCAAAAGCATCATGAAGAATGGTATCATCATTCACCATCGTGAGAGTCTCCTGAAGGAGGTTATTGTAAGTAAGCCAATAGTTGCCGACACTGCAGTACAACTTAGAAGCATGGGGGTGGAAGACTGGGGCGGGTGGAAGAAAGAAGTGTGGAGAGCTATAGACAAGAGCCAAAGGCTGATGGATGGAGGTGGGTATTGTCCAGCTCAGATGCCCTCTGGGAAGAAAGAATAATGCTTTGTTGGAGGCATGGAGAGACTGAGGAGAGGTTGGAAAACAACCCTAGGTAGACGGGACCATCAGAGGTTTCTGAACATCTGATGAGTTTCGTCAGGAGAGGATGAGAGAGAGGACAAATCCGCAACCTCTCCCAGGTAGTGCCCCGAATCATAAATCCATGTCCCGCTGTCCACACAGATGTGAAAGGTCCAGGCAGGACATCCAAAGAGCAGCATGTCTAGGGTTGGGAAGGCAGCTGCATTTGTAGAGTGCTTGCCTAGAATTCAGGAGGCCTTGCATTCACTTTTTCTAACACTGCATACAACCAGGCTTGGTGGTGCATACCTGTAATCTCAGCCTTTCGAGACGGAGGTCAGAGGATCAGAAGCTCAAGGTCACCCTCAGCGACCTAGTGAACTCAAGGCCCACGTGGACCACATGAAACCCTGTCTCAAACAAATCAACAACAAAGCAAACAAAAGTGGGATTTATTTCTCCAGTACTGGTTGACATGCCAAGTGACAGGAAGACAAGCGCGAGCAGGACAGAGAGATCGAAGACATGAACTGAGCCTGACCTGCTCTTCCGAGTATTTGTCTGTCATGGGGTAATTTGTGGTGTTCTGTCATTGTTCCATTTAAGCTTTGGTCTATCTTTGAGATGTTTAGTTTGTCCCATTTGTCTACATGTCAATTACTATGTGCAGCTTGTGTTACTAAGGCTTTGTTGTATGTTTTAATACTCAAACAAGTCCTTTATTTTACTTGTTTTCTTTTTAATATTGACTTGGCTATTTTGTTAAAGGCTTTTGCTAAATCTTTGTTCTCTCAAAAACGTATTGAGTACATATATATATATATATATATATATATATATATATATATATATATATAATTGGAAGTCATAATCTTTGTAACATGGAACTGTTCATGAACAGACATGATATTTATTGCTATCACTCTGTGTATCACTTACTAGAGACTTAGAGTTCTATTCCATGGGGACCTGATGTAGTCTTAATTGAATCAATTTCTAAATGTTATATTGTTTTTGTTGCCTTTGGAATGACGTCTAATTTTTTATTTATTACTTCATTTCCTGGACAAAGTCGATGTGAACAGACCAGCATAAGAGAACAGGAACAGAAGCGTTATACTTAGTTACTTTGCTATTGCCGTGAGAAGACACCGTGACCAAGGCAATTTATAGAAGAAAGCATTTATTTGGGGCTTACAGTTTCAGAGGATTAGAATCTATAACCATCGTGGCAGGGAGCACAGCAGCAGGCAGGAAGCCATGGCCTAGGGCAGCGGCTAGGATCTTACATCTTGATCCACAAGCACGAGGCAGAGAGAGCTAAGCGGGAATGGCCTAGACTTTTGGAATCTCAAAGCCCAGACCAATCCCAGTGACTCATGTCCTCCAAGACACACCTAATCCTCCCGAAACAGTTCCACCAACTGGGGACCAAGTATCCAAACATGTGAGCTTTATGGGGCGCATTCCCATTCAAACTACTGATTCCTCAAACTTAATTATTCCTTCCTGCCAACAAGGGAAGGAAGTTTTCCTGAATTGAGATTCTTCAGGGATAATGTCAAGTAGTGAAGCTTTCTCCTACTCTGATTCCTCAGCCCCTTTTTTCCTTAGTCCTTTTTCAAGTCAGCTCAGAGCATCTACCCACCACCTTTGCAGATTCCACCCTGTCTTGGCCAACAAGAGGAAGAATTCAACTGCAGGTTCCTGCTTGCTTCTCACAAATGCCCAAGCTCAGCTTCTCTGAAGTCAAGAAGTTCTAGGACTCAGCTCTCTAGTCCTGTGAATGAGAAGAAAGCTAGGTGCCAGGTCTGGTTAATATTTTAATCTCCACCAGAGCACTCTGGCCATCTCCCAATTGGTTCCCTTAATAACTGCAAAAGTATCTTGCCAAGCCAAGCATTAATTTGCCTTGGAGCCATCGCAATGTAATCTCTCAGGAAGAAAAGACATCTCTGCAGTTCCTGTGACTTTGATCCTGCCCCTTTCAAGATAATGAGGTCTGGCATGATGGCGGGATGGAAACTTCCACTCTTGTTTAGTTGCGCTTCCGTATTCCACAACACACATCGCAGTAGCTATAAATGGCTCTCTGCCTGCCTGTCTCGTGGAAAAGTAGCAACAGCAATGCAGTTGTTTTGATCTGATTTGTTTGGATGCCAAGTGATCCTCGAGGAGGAACAGTGCAGATAAAGGAGCGGTGCGAGCTGATCCTTCTAGAAACCCTCCTAGGACCCAAAGAACATTGGTGAAACTATAAAAACAAACCTTCCTTTCTCCTTGCCATTCTAAGACCAGCATAGAAAAGAGTCCCATCTCACTAATTAGCATGTATAAGTTGAGAGGGGGGAAGGGTAATAAAATACCCAAGATCTAAGTTATCAACACGATACTCAGATACAAGCAGACTGGATTGCCTGCAGTCTTAGCAAATCCTTGGATATTTGTGCACAGATCAAGGCCTCTCTAAATCTGGAGAACACATCATCTACAGAAGACATTCACTCCACTCTCTCATGACTGTCTCCTGCCCCTCTGCCTTCAGTCACATTCTTCCTCCTGGTTTCCCCTTTCCTTCCACCAACACATCTCCCTCACAACCTTCAGTAGTAACGAACACTCCTAGTTAAGAAAAGACAAAACATCAGATTGTAAGGTTTACAGTGAAATTCAGCTGGATCTTAAAAACCAACTCCTTCGGGGCCCTTTACTTATCCCTGTTTTCACAGCAGAATTTATCGCTTCCTCTCTCCTAAGTCACTGCATGCCACTCCGGAGCAAACACATCCATCACACTCAATTAGGCAAAAAACAGAAGAGTCTCAAAGAAATCCAAGTTTGTTCTCCTCAACTCCTCCTCCCTCACACTGAGCTGTGGCTAAGAGCAACGCTGGTATTGGGAATAGCTGTTTGACACTTGACTATCCAGAGCCTTGTGTCTACTCTTAAACACATTCACCCCACCCCACCCCCATTCTTTGTCTCTTCCATCAGACTGTACAGTCCACACAGAGGACCTATGCCGAGTCACTTCGTCCTCAGTTCTCCCAACCCACAAGGACAGCAGTTCTCAATATATCTGAGTTTATTTGGTGCGCTTGATTGCTATGGGGCTGAGGATGGACGCCTCCTTACGTGCTACCCAAATGTCCAACCCCTGAGCTGTACCTATAGCACGTTGATGTGAACTGGCTGAGTCCATGTCTACGACTTCCTTGCAGATCTGGGCAGTCATGGCCATGCTACAGAAACCATCTAACCTGCAAGGGAAACATCTCAAAGGCTGCGAATATAGCTCAGTAGTAGGGTGCTTGTCTCTCATGCACAAGGCCCCAAGTTCAGTCCATAGCACCACAAAAATAATTAGAGTAAATAGAATAGAAACTAATTGTGAATTTGATCAATGGAGCTACTGCACTCATGGCAGTGTGCCAGATGCAAAAGGAGTGCTTGATGTGCGTTGCAAGTCATTGCTCATGCATGTTCCCACATCCCTTGGGTTTTGTTTTTCTCACTGAAGAAGAAGGCATTTCTGCTTCATATTTTCTCTCACTTAATGACTGGTCCAGCCTTATAACATATGCCAAGGAGCAGACAGTATAGCCCCAAAGACTTTTAGCCACTTGATAAATATATCATTATATATTCACCAAAGAGGGTGAAGCACATTGTTATGTTCTCAACAGCTAGCAGGAACCCCCCCCCTACATCCCACCCCCCAACTGAGCAGGATGAAGAAAATCCCTGTATGTAATTGGTGGAGTTGAATTGTTAACATTCTCCCAGGGTTCCCAAGGGTATGCACTGGGAGGGGGACAAGTAAAAAGGGAAAATCTCTTACTAAAATCCCAGTCAAGCCTTTTTAGTGCTTATTTTCCCCTCGTGACAGTTGTTCTGGGGCCAGGATGTTACACTTGTTGAATGTTATTATCATAACAAACCTCTGCTCTTTCCTAAAACCCGAAATCACTGGCTGTCCTCAGAAGAATTTTATAGGAGGTGTGTGCAGGAAATCCAGGCATGCTGGGTTCGCAGGGGGGCGGGTGTTTATACTAGGAGGGCTCTGATAATGTGCATGCCTGTATGTGCACGTATGTGTACTGACATCATTCTATAGGCATACGTGTGTTCCAAACAAGCCCAACTATTGTGACATGTTCCAAACTGTGCATGTGCTCGCCCTGCATTCTCCCTCTCCCTTTCCCTCTCTCTTCCCCCCTCCCCCTCTCTCTTTTCCTCTCCTCTCCATTTCCCTCTCCCTTTCCCTCCCTCCTCCTCTATCTCCCTCCCTCCCTTTCCCCCCTTTCTCCCTTCCTCTTCTCCCTCTCCCTCCCCCTCTTCCCCTCTCTCTCTTCCCTTTTCTCTCTCCCTGTCTTCCCCTCTCCCTCTGTGCCTGTCTGTCTCTGTCTCTGGTACCCAGATGAAAAAGAATTGGCTATTTCTCAAAAGTAATTAAGCCAGTGTGAGGGAAACCTTCCCATGTAAAGGTTGCTGTCATCACATAGCCTGACACATTATAGGCACAGTTCTCCTCCCTACAGCTGGCCTCCAGTCCTGCTTTGCTTTCAGGGGGCTCCCAGTGGCCATGTCTGTTCAACACGGTACTGTACCACAGGCCCCAGTTCCTGGGACAAGAGTGAGCATGGGGCCTGCCCCCGCCCAGAGATTCCCAAAGGCTACCTGTTGACTGGTGGACTGATGGGAAGCTGGAGCTATTGCGCTGAACAAAAGAGAGAAACAGAACAAGCAGACAGAGGTCTGAGAGACTGCTACCCAACTCCCCAGGGGTCCGACAAATAATATCATGTCTCTAGGTCTGACCAGCCATCAAACTTCTTCATTGGTGGAGTAAGGGTCCTTCCACTGGTGTGTGTAGGGCTAAGAAAGAAAAGTCAGGAGGAGAAAAACAACTCACTGTTAGTCCTAAGAAGGAAATCGTCACCTAAGGCAAATGTTTCTGCGCCTCCTACGTTTCTGCTACCTCCTTCAGCAGCAGACTTCTAGCGATTAAAGCAAATCATCAAATACCTTTGTTTAGCAACAAGTAGCAATATGCTGTCATCACAAAATTTGACCCTATTAAAATAGCTGCTCAGATTCCTTATGCTGTGTATTTATCTACCCAAATTATTGAAAAACCCATAAGGATAAAACCCTGGAAGAAAAGGTGATCCGAGGGGCAGCTTCAAGGCATTATCATGCTAATATTTTACAAAGGGGAAGAAATCACTCAGAGTGGCATTGAAAAGATGCGTACACCAAGTATATCCCACTTTCCCTAGTCGTCATCTTGTTCTCTGTTAATTCCATTAATATAATCATCAATATTGTCATTTCTATGGTTCTGAGCCCTCTGTTTCCAGATCTTTCCTTTAAAAAAAAAATCAACATAGAAGCTTGTGAAAGCCTTTATACACTCAACCAATAATACAATAGCATGAATTCACTCTTCAGATTAGTTAGCTGATCCTGTAAGAAGAGATTAGGGACTTAGGCTATCAGATGGCACTCTTTAATGAGTAAGAAAACCAGCTTCTCTCATGCTGGAGACTATTGCTGAGTCTTCATTCTATACTTGACGTTCTACCAGTGACACAAAACAAACAAGACCAATTCCTTCCCCCAGAAGCAGAGACCAGGACGAATAGATGTGCAAGCACAGTATAATGTGGTACGTGCTGTAACTGAGGCTGGTACCTGGCATAGCAGTAGCACATTGGATGTGATGGAGGGTCACAGAAGGGATGTAGCTTGGACTGGGTCTTCAGTATGGATTAAAATCCATTAGGCAGATTTCAGCCAGCACCAGCCTTTCACACAAGTTCATGCAGAGTGCATCTGTGCTATGCGGCTTAATGTTGCTCCCATCAACAGAAGAGGGAAAGGCCTGGAAGAAGCAGGTAGGGTTGTTGTTGGGGCTGGGCATAAAGGCTCTTTCTTATCCCATACCATGAAATTTGAACAACAAAACCAAGATACAAAAGAGAAGGTAACTGTGTGGGCAGAAGGAGGGGTGGAAAGGCCTGTGATCAAAGCATATTATATGCATGTGAAGCTGCCACTGAAAAATCCACTGTTTTGTACAAGTAATATATCCTCATCAAAATGTTGTGTTTTTTTTTTAATATATGTAGTCCCTGGAAATTTTGACTCTCACAGGCAGCTGGCTAGCCATCAGAAGCCATTAAGAGGGGAATTTCAATTTTTAATTTTAGATTTATTTATTTTATGCATGTAAGTGTTTTGTCTACATACATGTCTGTATGCTGCGGGCATGCCTAGCACCCACAGAGGTCATAAGAGGGCATTAGATCCCCACGGGACTGGAGTTACAGATGGTTGTGAGCCCCCACGTGGATTCTGGGAACCTGGTCCTTTTGAAGAACAACAAGTTCTCTTCACCCTGAGTCATCTCTCCAGTCCTCTCATTTTGAATTTTGGTAAGGAAGGGTATCAGTGTGAGGCCTGCCAGGTGGAAAACCAGTTTGACTCTCTCAGCTTTTCTGAGTCCTGGGCTCCAAGCTCCAAAGTCACAAGTAGTTTCTCACAAGAATTTTTTTTTTTCCTTTTGTTTTGATTATGCATAGGGCTTATCACAAGTCTGCACGGTTTCCTTGTGACACTTCCTTAGCTTGCAGTCTTGCTTCCAAAATAGACTGACCCTTAGGCCACGTTTTATAGACGAGCACTCTCTCTGCATTTGCACTCAGCTCATTTAGGCACGTGAGGTCCACATACATGTGATGCTCTCTTGAACGAGACCTATCAGTATGAAAGCTGCCCCTTTTGCTCATGACCATTAAGGGGCCGCCTCAAGCCAATCTCTGAGGTTAGGGAATGTGGCTCAGTTGGCAAAGTGCTTTCCTAACATGTCTGAGGCTCTGAGTTTGATCCCCAACACCACATAAACAAACTTTGATGGCACACACCTGTAATCCCAGTACTCAGGAGGTGAAGACAGGAATATCAGAGGTTCATAGTCATTATTAGTTCAAGGCTAGTTTGGGTTATACAAGACTCAGCTTTAAAAAAAAATCTGCTCTGGGCATGTAGTTCAGCATTGCCTAACATGTACAAGGCCCTGGGTTTGATACCCAGTGCCACAAAACAAACAAAGAAACAGCATATTAGAAAAAGATATTTCAATATCAAATCAGACCAACTACAACCTAGAATTTTTATTATAAATATAAGTTTCTTCCAACTTATAAGACTAGAGCAGCTGCTCCAAGAGAAACTGGTACTACTCAGCCAATGTTAACTGCATACACATGCTTGGGCCTGCTCAGTAGTCCTGCCCCTGCGCCACAGTTGCAGTATATACGGATTCTCATTCTTAAAATTGATTTTCAACATGAGGATGTGAATGGGGAGAGCTGTACAGATATGTTAGTGAAGGCATTGCAGCAGGGGAGTTGAAGGTTACCCAGATACTCATTAGTGTGGGGACAGAGATGCTGGAATAAAATACAACCTATATAACCATAAGCAGCAGCACACAGCAGCACCAAGGCAGGGCAGCCTGCTGAGCAGAACAAAATAAGCAGAAGGAAATCTGCCTTCTCTTCTTCAGATCTGTTACGGTTTCGAGAGGGAGCTTTGCTGTGAACCTTTCAGCTGGCCTCAAACTCCCACCCTCCTGCCTCCACCCACTGGGTGCTAGGATTACAGACGTGAGCCACTAATGCTGTCTAGAAGGAGACATTTTAATATGCTGTGCTCACAGATTTAAAACACATGGTTCCAAGATGCAAAATAATGCATGTTTGTAAGAAAACAGGCAGCTATGAGA
Organism: Cricetomys ansorgei; assembly: GCA_026225945.1. Classification (NCBI taxonomy): domain Eukaryota; kingdom Metazoa; phylum Chordata; class Mammalia; order Rodentia; family Nesomyidae; genus Cricetomys; species Cricetomys ansorgei. The sequence continues at coordinate 9,627,143 of JAMJFZ010001089.1, forward strand.
GCACGGGGAGACCCGGTGAGCTGGCAGTCTACACGAAGGACAAAGCAAAGGTGGGAACAGGGATGAGAAGTCAAGATGCCGAGAAGAGCCTTGGGAAGGTCAGGGCTGCGGTGTGCAGGGATGCAGGCTGAGCCAATGGAAGCCACTATACCACCAGATCTAGAGCACCGAGCACCATCGGTCCCTTCTTGATGGCAGGCGGCACTATGTCCCGTGTTTGGGCAATGCCTGCTATTTGAGGCATGGATATGTAATTGATCGAACTGTAAATAAGTAAGTGAATAAAAGGAACAATTGGTCTAAGAGAAGGTGTCTGGGAAACACAGGGTTATCCTCTGTAAATTAGTTGTCAACAGGACTTCCGGATGCGATGCGCTGTGCTGACAGCTGGGTTACAAGAAAGGAGCCGGGGCAGAGGGAAGCAGCTCCTGACCCAGTTGTGGGCGATTAGGAAGAGCACCCAGGAGACTAATGAATGCTAAATCCGAAAGGATAAGTGAGCAGCAGGGGGTGGGGGAGAGTAATTCTTAAGAAGCAGAAGAAATCTGGTATGCAAGCTGAGATTGACGACAGTAGCCGACACCGGAAGTGCCCATTTTTCTCACCTAAAGACAGCAAAACAGCCACTTTAGCTGGGGCAGCCTAACAACACGGTTCATGTTCTGGAACCATCGTCATCGACTGATTCTCCGGTAGGAATTAAAAACACAGAACCGCTCTATTCTCCTTCTGGAGCAAGCAGGCGAGCGCACACCTCCAAGGCTGCTGGGGCCTAAAGCCATCCACCAGGAGCCCTAGCTTTCTGTCGCCGGGCAAAATCGTTTCAGTTCTGCTTGAGAGTGGCACAAGTTGAACGGAGAGGCTGTTCGCCTGCCAAGGTAGTTCTTGTGTTTCTACTCCTCCTTTCGTCACAATCAGAATTCTCTGTTTGCGTGTGAGCACAGTTGCTCATCGCTGACACACTTGGCAGGCCTCACTCTGGAAGATGTTATTGTGTGTGCACGAGACTTTGGGCTCGAACCACCTTGAGGAGCTGAAGCTAAGAGGCATCAGCAAGGCTGGTGCTAGAGGATACACATAAGAGCTTCCACCTTAGGGAGGCTGGACCTTGAGCCACCGTCGGCATACATGGTTAAAGCAGCCCAGATGGCTGGGACCCATCCAGGGTGTGCAATTTAGGAAGTATCTGTTGACCATTAAGAACTGACACCTCTAACAAGGTCTGTGAACTTGCTGTTGTTGTTGGGGGGAACCACACTATCAGAAGAACCACTGAGCCATCCCTCTTACTGACGAAGATACTGAAACCCAGAAAATAGAAGGAGCCTGTGTAAAATCACAGCAACTTTTGGTGAGCTAACCCCAGGCCTTAGGAGAATGCAAAGACAGGAAATAGAGAGCGGTGGAGATTTTTGGACCGAGGACCTCGCTATCAGCGGCTCACTGAGGCCCGAGAGAAGTCCTTCGAGCCTCACAAACATGTTCTCATTCCTCTTCAATCCAAGCTTGAGACCTGCTGCCAAGTACTGGGTGGGGTCACAACAGCAGAGAGGAGGGAGAGGCAGGAGCTGAGCATAACAGAGCCCTGGGCAGACATCACTGCAAGTCAGACGATGGCGATGTTGTGCGGTGTGTTTCCAGGCCCCTGCGCACGCTCTAACAGGGCGCAAGTCAAAACTGCGAGAACCACTGAGAACGAGGGGACAACTGTCATGCTTCATGACAATCTGAAAGGGCAGAAACATGTCATCCTGTTCAACCCAGGTGAAAGTACTCCACCTGTCAGCCCCAGTGCCTACCCAGCGGGGTAACTTTGACCAAACAAATTCCCCCCAGAAACCCTCTGGAACACAAAGGGACCCTTCTCCCATTGTCCCTCTGCCATTGTGTGGGTTGTATTCTGGGAGAATGATGGCCAAGGCAGTTGTAGGACTCTGAATGCTTTTTAAACAAATTGGGGGGTGGGGTGGGTGCCAAACAAAAGCAACCACAGGCCTGTTTACTAGAGAGAAGGCTTAATTGGCTTCGGAGAAAGCGCAGGAAGTGTATGCTTCTGCTCTCGTTTGTCAGGCCCTGGTAAAGAACCGGAATGGACAGAGATTCTGACTTGGCCCCTTGTCTCATTGTCTGGGCCCTCCCTCTCTTTTAGGAGGAATTTGATGGGGGAAGACAAGTAAGTCATCAGAGGGGCCCTTGCCATCAGCAATGCCAGTTATTGAGCCAAAGGTGCGTTGTTTGGGCATTAAGAGTTCAGAGGTCAAGCCACTCTGTTTACCGTACCTAGAGCCCAGGATGTTGCAGATAGCTCACATAAGGAGTTGCATTCTTGTACAGAGCAACTGAATCACTATGAGGGTTTCTTTTTAAGGCTTTTTATTTTTAATTATGTGTGTGCTTGTGTGTCTGTAGGGACGGGTTGGAGGTATATGAATGCAGTTGCCCTCCGAGGCCAGCAGAAAGCATGGGATCCCCTGGAGCTGGCAGATGTGGGTGCTGGGAAATGAACGTTGGTCCTCTGCAAGAGCAGGACTCATCTTAACCGCTGAGCCATCTCTCCAGCTGCACGAGGTTATTATGAGTGAACTGTATCACCGTGTTATTTCCAAGAATGGACATTTACTACACTGAAAAATGTATGATTCCAAATGTTACACAGATGTACTCTTGTCCATTGGAGTTGCTTCCTCCAGGGAGACGTCACAGTCGCAGAGCTGGTAAACACCTGTGTCTCTAGATCTAGGTTTCCTTCAGGTTGCCTTTCAGAGATGCATAGGTGTACAATGTGTATTTTCCCTGGAGATTTTTGGTCCCATGGTGACTTGTGAAGAAGGTTTCTATATTTCATTCCAATGAATCCTAGTCTCAGTTAACCAGCTTAGTCGAGCAATGTAGTCGAGTAATTACATCACAGTTACTTGATCTGAAAACATGTCATCTGGGACTTCCAAGGCTTTGTGAACAACATGTAATATATTAGCGGACAGAGAATGCAGGGTCAATAGCTGGATGTGGCCTCTTCATGCCAGCGAGAGATGTGGGGACCAGGACTGGGGATACGGCTTAGTTGACAGAGTACTTAATCAGCGTGTGTAAGACCCTAGGCATGATATTCATCACTGTATAAACTGAGTGTGGTGGGGAATGCCTGCAATCCCAGTGCTGGGAGGTGGGGCCTGGCCTGGGATGCCTGAGGTCCTGGATAGAGGAATAGAGAAAGAGGTTTGTTGACAGCAGCATCACCAGAATCACATAACAAATTCTACCGCGATGTCATAACAACCATGACATCACTTCATGGGAAACTTCATTTCCATTACACTCTTTTCATAAGACCACCATTGATTTGATCTGTTGTTGCCCGGATGCCTTTCTGTAGTATGTGACTATTGTACACAATATTCTATAAAAGAAATTAGTAGGTCAACTTTAAGGACTATCAGTAATGGATCATCATAGCTATCTGACCAGCAGCCCAAGCTATAACTCACCCGATCCTCGATGACCAACCACTACCAAAAAGGCTGATAGAATTAGCCAGGACCGCATCTGCTGAGCCCACAAAGATCTTCCTTAGAAAGATATTGGAAGCTATGGGTGCAGAAAGGCAAATTCTCTTTATTTTTCCTTCACTCTTTATCTTATTAGCTTAGGCTCGGGTTTGGAAAGCAGGCTCCCAAAGCAGCAGCACACAATGTTCTGAATGCTGAACTTCCACTGTGCTAAACAAGAGTTAAGACCTGTCTCCAAAATTAAGCCTGCTCTTACAGATTGAGTCCTTGGCTCTGCCCTTCTTGACCCTCAACACCACACACACAAGTGAAAGCTAATCTGAGTTTACCCACTGGTAGTGGAGCCTGCGGCTATCACCTTACAGCCACAAATAACCACCACATAAGCCTTGTGGGGGGAAAAATGCCCCCTACAAAACTGTTTATTTTTAATTTTAACAATGACTAATTTGCTCCCAAAGAATGTCAGAGATCCTTAGGGCTAAACAAAGATCCATCATTACCAACAATTGCTACTAAGGCTAACCCCTATGTAAAGCATCATGCATACAAATCGGTTAATTTTGAACCAGTTCAGACTATTAAGCTTGAGTCTGCTGTGAGCCTTATCCCAAGGCAGTGCTCGGGAACATTGCGGTAGCAAACACCTTGGCTATATGTCTTCCTATTTGGTTGGCTCGTTTTATATCTTTGAATGTTTAAACAGGCAGTAGGGGTGCTAATTAAAATGCAATCATGCAGATAAATTATACCATGTTCCTAAAAGGTAAAATGATTTTTTTTTTAATTTCAAAATCTTTGTGGTATCTAAGGCAAAAGCATAGCGTGAACTGAAACCTAAGGGAATCTTCTGTGATTTTTGCATGTTTAAAATATTCATGTGGTATTCATTCCTGGGTTTCTCTGTTTGCTATATATGAAATGTGCAGTGTATTAATTATGAGTCTATTTCTTGTGAGAATCAGGACTCAGCATTTCTAGTACAAAGGTTCATGATTCAGACCACTGAATAATTAGTATTATCTGTGTTTTACCTGTAAAAATGGGAGGTGTAATGGATAACACAGAGTCTACTTCAGTCTAGGCACAAGGGATGCTTCAAAAGCAATGATGGAGGGTTACCCACCCAGTGGGGTCTTCATCAGACCTGTTGCTTTCCAGCTCACAAGCCTTCCAGTAACCAAAGGTTTAAAAAAAAATTATGCGAACATCTAGCAGCTATTTTGATCTTCTGACACTTAGTTTCTTATCTTCCCAATGTTACTTTCCCCACCGCCATTGCCATGACAGAATGCTTGACAAAGGCAACGTAAGGAAGGGTTTGTTTTGGCTCACAGTTTGAAGGACACAGTCCATCACGGAAGGCATGGTAATAGGAGCATGAGTTAGCCGATCACATCATGTCTAGGATAAGGAAGCAGAGAGAGATGAGTACTGGTGCTTTGCCCACTTTCTCATTTTTTTTTTTTTCCTTTTTAGTAAGTCTGAGACCCCAGCTCATAGGACAACTCTACACAAATTCAAGATCATTCTTCCATCTTCCATTGTCCTAGGTTGCTATCTGTTACCATGATAAAACTTTGACCAACACCTAATTGTAGAGGAAAGGGTTTGTTTGGCCTACAAGTTACAGTCCATCCTTGAGGGAAGCCAGGGCAGGAACTCAAGGAAAGAACTTGAAACAGGAACCGATAGACAAACGGTACTTACTGGCCAACTTCCTCTGGTTTGCTCAGCTACCTTTCTCCTATAGCCCAGACCCACCTGCCCAGGAATGGTCCTGCCCACGGTGTTCTAGGCCTTTCCATATCAATGATCCATCATTCAAGAACCACCATCAAGACCAATCTGATGGAGACAATTCCTCAATTGAAGTTCTCTCTTCCCAGGTTTGTCAAGTACATAATGAAGATAAGTCATCATACTCAGTTAAACCACAGGAAACACACTCCCAGACACCCCCAGGAGTGATATGAAATAAAGTCAAATTAATAGTGGCAATTAGTCATTCCTCTAAAATGAGCCTTATTAAGTCACTAGGGTGTGAGGAAGGTTTGGGGTTGTTTATTTGATGTCAGGGTCTCACTCCACCACCAAAGCTAGCGTTTAACTTTGATCCTTCTGCTTCAGTCTCAATTCAGTCTGAATTACAGGAACGTGCCACCATGCTCAGCTAAGGAATTTTTGTCTATTGAGGTAACAGATTCATTGACAAATTGGATTAAAACTATCACTTTAGCGAAATTAGCAAATGGTTGCATCCCACAAAATAGTGCCCTTGCATCTGTGCCACCTTTGATGGAGGTCCATGCCCCTCAAGGTAAGGATTTCAAGGCCCTACCAGCATGAACAACATATATGTCTTCATCAAGACCTTGCTCTAGACTGCACACAGAAAATAAACCATCGTTTTTGTAAAGTGTGCACATGAGTGTGTGTGTGTGTGTGTGTGTGTGTGTGTGTGTGTGTGTGTGTGTGTTAGGCTTGCTTCAGTGTGAAGATATTTTGCTCTACGTATCCTTTACAGCTCAAGAAGTAACTAAAAATGTTTAAGTAATCTGTACTACTTACTTTTTTTTTTGTTGCTGTGGTAAAATACCATAACCCTAACAACTTAGTCAAAATCGCTTATTTTGGTGTATGGTTCCAAACTGATGGGAGTCCATCATGATTGGGAAGCATGGCAACAAGCAGCCAGAGCAGGAAGTTGAGAGGTCCCATCTCCATCCACACTGAGGAATCAGAGGAAGCAAACTGGAAACGGGGTGAGTCTGTGAACACTCATAGTCTGTCCTCCCTGCTGGATTTCCTCCAACAAGGCAGCCTCACCAAACAGCGCCACCAATAAGGGATCAAGTATTTAAAACCTTGAGCCTATGGAGGACACAGCTCACTCAAATGACCACATAACCCAATTGTTTGTTGCCACCAGAAGCATAAACCAGCCTAAGAGTTCTCGATCACTCTGAAAATGCATGCGCTCAGAAGACTTGCCATAAGGTATCAATTCAACCTTGCTTCCCCCCCGACGTTATAAAAATTTGTATTACCACCCAATCATTTTTTCCTATTGCACTATTGGCGGACACTTCGAGAAACTTGGCAATCTGGTTTCCATCATGACCTCAGCCAGAGGACTCAATAAACTTGACTCAGGTTCTCTGTTTACCGCATTCGTTTGTCATCTCCTTCATTGAAATTCCACTTGGTTCAATGACCTCTCCGTTCTTCCTCTACTTTGCCTGCTGGTATTGTCCACCCATCAGGGTCCGTGACCCCCACTAAGGGCAGTTCATTTCCACAGTCCCTTTCGGGATTCACAGTTCACATTTGCATATAAAAAGGCAGTCACTAGCCTGTCCAAGAAATAGCTTCCATTGTCTGCTCTTCAAATGGGTCTAAAAGCCCATTTGGAGCTGAAAGAGCCCCGAGAGATCACCCCGCCATTCTTCTAACTTTATAAATAAGAGAACAGACCTAAGGGAGCAAATGACTTGACAGGGGTAAGACCACGACCAGATTTTCCGATTTCAATCCGAAGGCCCTAGGAGGTGGTTGAAGCACCCTCCTAGCTCGAGGTGGGTGAAACAGATCCAAAGTAGACGATAAATTCAGCGACTTCGCGAGGAATGAGAACAGAGATCAAATTCCCGCAGGTGCTGTCTTGGTGACGATGGGCTCCGCTATGAGAAAACAGATTTTAAAGAAGTGTCATCGGAGAGACCTCTCCACTCACTGGGCAGGAGGCTTAGGAGATCAACCTAATTTTCATTCTCCCATTAAACAGCTGCAATCTCCTGACACCCCTGCACCCCATCGGGTAAATGACAGACAGAACAATTGCCTTTAGATCCCCTTAGAATATACGCTAGGCTTCTGTGATTTTAAGTCTTTTCTTTTAAATCTTTCTGTCTTCATCTTCAGCATCTCTTGTCTTTGCTTGGAGTTAGTTGTTTTAGACAATTTATGGAGCTCAAATTCAAGATCTTCCTGCCTCAGCTTCCAAGCCCCTGCCCTGCCAACCCTCCTATTTTATTTTGAACACACAAACCATCAGCCCTTGTTTTATTCAATGAGCAACCAGGTCTTGGGTAGGGGGATCATTTTTGTCTGAGTGTTAAGTCTCCTTGAGATTCTTTAATATGACATCATTGAAAACATTAAGATAGGGAAGGCCTGAAGGTGCAGCCTTGTAATCTCTGCTGCTAGAGAGGCTGAGACAAGAGGGTTGAAAGTTCAAGGCCTGCCTGGGCTGTGAAGCAAGTTCAAGGACAGTTTGGGTGACTTAGTGAGACCTTCAAAATAAAAAATAAAAATTTTTTAAAAAATTTATTTAAAAGGAGGGGGCTGGGTATATAGGTCAGTGACAGAGAGCTTGCCTATCATGAATGAGAGCCTGGGTTCAATCATATACACACACACACACACACACACACACACACACACGAGAGAGAAGGGGGGGAGAGGGAGAGAGATGGAGAGAGAGAAGAAAACCAAGCCAAGTGTCCATGGCTGCTGCTTTAGCCTTGAACAAATATCAAATCCTGTTCCCCTGCCAGAATCCCTGAAAGCACGCCGTTCTGTTTGCTAAGGTCTGTTATCTGCTCTATTTCTTGCCGAGACCTGGAACTCTGTGACATCTCCGTGACTCCATCTGGTCTTCTCTGCCACTTCCTGCAGTATCAAATCACAGAGGCGTCCCCTTTCATTGTTTCAACAGGGTCTCCAGCTTCAAGTCTGCGACGTTACGTTAAAATGCAAATATGTATTAAAAGACTGTCCATTGCCCCCAGAGCCTCTGGGCATGAGTACAGAATACTGTCCAGAGAGGAAACCCACAGCAGCTCAGTGTTCTCACTGCTCATTAGCACACTTTCCCCAGTGAGACTAAGAGCGTCAACAAGGACCAACCATAAGAAGCATATGATTCTTGTTCACACTTACATAAAACAGCGACAGTGCTGTTAGTAATTAGTCACCAGATCCTCCACGCTTTGTTCTTTGGCATTAGGAATATGCCACATGAAGTTTTACACCAAATTAACACGACTCTCATTTGACTGCTTCAGAACCCCTCGCAAACGTGCTGACTTCCTTTCTACAGAAGGAGACGCGTCTGGCTGAAAGTGTGCTCTTGAATTGCTTGCTTCCAGCCTCGAGAACAGAAAGATCCTTTTCTATCCGACCCATATAGATCCAGAATCATACTGTCCTGACCTGATGATGGCTTTGAGTGAAGGGACTTGTCTACACTGACAGCAGATTATGTCATTGCATAAAGCTATGTTACCTGCCCTTTAACTCACGCATGAGTGAAAAGGCTCAGCAGGTGAAGGCTCCCCACCAAGCCTGAATCCTGAGTTTGATATCAAGAATCTACATGGTGATAAAGAAGAGCTGACTTCCCACAAGTTGTCCTCTGACCTGCATGTGTGTTCTGTGGCACAGGTGTGTTCATGTGGGTACTAACACACAGACACACAACATATAATAATAAGTAAATGGAGCTTTTTTTTAGAGTTTATTAACATATTACTCTGCCAAACCATCCTCCTGACAGATTACAGTGATGAAGGTAAATTCAGGAGCTAGCAAGGACGTGTGCACAGCTGAGACTCAGTCCGGTTTTGTGGTCAGATGGAGACAGAAACACACACCGGAATGTGTGTGGGATTAATGCTAAGCTGCTTTGTCATCAATGCTAAATCCATTGGTTCAGGTTTTAGCTTTGTCTATGTACACAGCCGTGTGCGGTAGCATATGCCTGTTACACCAGCACTCGAAAAGCTGACATGGGAGGATTACTATAGGCCAAGACCAACCTGAGCTATATGGTCAATTAGAAGCCAGTTTGGGCCAAACAGCAAGATCATAACTGGATAAAGGAAAAAAAAAAAAAAAAGAAAGATGATTACCCAATGACACCCAAACTCCTTATGATAATGAGCACAGTGGTAAATGTATAAATTACCTCCACATTAAAGGGAAAAAAATGCCTTGGAGATTAGTGAGGATTCAGTAGAATCCCTAAAGGTAGCTGCAAATTCTATTCCCCAAAAGTTAGTTTTCACATTAAGCTAAGGAAAAGCTGATTGTGGTGACCCATGCCTCTAATCTCATCACTCAGGAGGCTGGGGCAGGAGGATGGAGAGTTCAAAGCCAGCCTGGGCAGCATAGCAATATCCTGTAAAACAAAACAAAAAAAAAACCTACCACCTAAGTTTAATTCCGTTTACCTTACCAATGACCCAGTAGACCATGTGTATATAATATTTAGGGACTCTTCTTGTCTCCTACTGATGTTATAACTAGAAATTTGGATCCAAGGCTCCTCACATCCTAATATGGCTTCAGACTTATGCCTTTGTTTTCAGAGTCATCTGAAACTTCCAGATCTTTGACCATCAGTTTCTAATTGAAATGTGAGCATATCCATTAGCTCTCCAGCTGAGACAGGACACACTGTACCCCAAAGTTCAAAGTTTTGCTATATGATCACATACTTCTGCTGCTGTAAGTGCAGATTCTAAAATATAAAACCTTTTTCTTTCCTGTGTCCCAATTTAATCAAATGATATGCTGCTATTTTTTTTTTTAAAGCAGAAATTCTCCTGATCCACCCACACAAAATCAAGTTTTTGAGGATTTTCTCCTCCTAAAGGAAAATTCCATTATTTCTATCACCATTTTATCAAACTTTTCTTTGACCATATGAAGACAATGGCGCCTTAAAGGAGCCCCTCTGTTAACTTGGAAGAGGGCTGGGGTGGAATTGCATTAGGGAACATGAAAGAAATTTAAATTCATGATCTTTATTCTTAATGCCATAGTCAAATACACTGAAGTAACCATCTCAGATATTATAAGAATGTAATCACACATTTATTAGAGAGATATTACCTTAAATCTTTACTGAAATAGTGTAGTCTAGATTCTAATAAATTTTTACTGTATTGGCAAACAGGAAAGAATTATAGGCTCGGTCACAAATGTTTTGGTCCTGCAAGTAATTATTTCACTTAAAATACTCAACTCCATGCCCACCCCACCCCCCTCCTACAATGTAAGCTCTTCAATCCTTTCAGATAAAAGGCTTAAATGACCTGTTGGCTAAAGCCAGAATGACTGCACATGTTCAATAATATATTGGTTTCATCAACCCCCATACAATAGGCACATATGACAGTAAATCATCGTGGGAACTTCCTGAACCCCAGCCAAGTTGTAGACAATAAAAGATCCTGCTTATAAAGTCGGCTATAAAAGTTAATTTCATACAGGTTCCCCGGAACACATGCTAGGGTTCAGTTCCAGACAGATGTGATCTTGGAAGAGCAATGGAAATTGGCATGAAGCAGTTTTGCTGACTTCCCATATCAAGAGAGCCAAATACTTTGGGTTTTGTGTAACCTGTGGTCATGGACGCATTGCAGCAGGTCTGAAATGTGAATCCTTCAAGCTTCTCTAGTGCCTAAGATACTGTTGCTTCCCATCAATAGGGTTCCTCCACGCTAGGAAGATAATCCGTTATCTATCAAGCCAGAAATGCAGACACTTGGCAAATCTTCACAGGGCAAAATAACAGCATATTCTAGGGACTGCTTTGTTAAATAAATCATTATGTTTTTAAAGACAGGATCTTATGTAGCCCAAGCTGTACTTGAATTTTCTACTTACCTGAGGATGACCTTGAACTTCTGAGTCTTCTCCTAATCCTAAGATTACAGGCATGGTGAGGTTCTACACAGTGCTGAAGGATTGAACCCAAGACATTGTTCATGCCATGTAAGCATTCGACCCACCAAGCTATATCCTAGCCCAAGACATTCTTAAAATAAACCTTTCCTACACTTCCTTATTTGGTTTTGGCTGTGTTAGCAGGTAACTACAGAGATTCCCAGCCTCTTCACTCCTGCCCTGGATCAGAAGAGGAGACACTTGGGGGAGGGGGTGCTGAGTCATTAGCCATATGGGCCAAGTATGATGTGCTGACTAAAATTTGCCTATTTATCTGTCCTTGGCCACAAAGGCCACTATGGACTACGCTGCCAAGGTTCACTGTTCACCCTGATTCCTTTCTGAGATCATCTATGATTTTGAGCTCAAAGCATGTTTCTCCCTGTTTTAAACAATACCTGAGTTCCTGGGAAGTCGTACACTTCCTGGACGATCATACAGCTTCGTGATTGGAGCAGTTCTCTGTGCCCAGCAGAGCTTCCCATTGCTGGATCCCTGGAACTGATTTTCAGTAATTATCATCAGTCTCTCTCGAGTCTCTTTTGATACAACAAGGATTTTGGAAATGTGATAAAGACAGACCATCTTCATGAGAGCCCCGCTGAGTTCGAGTTCAAAGCACAATCAGCAGTCAAACCGTTGCAGGACCGTGAGATGCCCAGACTGATTGAGAGCATCATTAACATATTAGTCATACACTTGAAATTAATTAAGGCCAACCCAGGGATTAAGAAGTTCAAGGCTACAAAAAGTAGCCTGATGATGTTATGTGGTTGCTATTTATACGAATGCATCTTCCACCAGCAAAACATTTCACAAGGACAACTGATATCCCCTCCATTATTTTAAATGAGTATCAGGGCAACCTCACACAGCTGTATCTGATTCTTATTCTGAGGAAACAAGTGTCATCGTTCATATCTTAACTGTGTCTCAAAGGCTCATGGAGTCCCTGAGCTATGGTGCTATTGGATTTGTCCAAACTGTTTAGAGTTAAACCCTAGTAGAAGAAAGTCCGGTCCTGGGAAGGTACCCTTCAAAGGGATCTGAGATCATAGCCTCTCTTTTCTGGCTCCCATGATCATCCTGTCTCCTCATCAGACGCTCAGATAGTAAGGCCTAAAGCAATACAGTCAACTGATGAGGAGCTGAAAGCTTTCCTCCCTTCCAGTAGTGTTTCCTGGTTCTTTTGTCACAGCGAGAGCTGACTAACACACAGAGGGCCCGTGACATTAGGCAATTACCTTATTCCAACCCTGCTGCTTCACTATAACAAAACACCTTTCAAGGAAGTAATTAATGAACAATATAAATTTATCCATCTCAGTTCTGTAGTCCACAGGGAGTTTAAGGTGAGGGTGCCAACTGACTGGGTTTGGATGGAGGACATCACTCCACTACCTGTGTCCTGATACAGAGTGGAAGCATAAAAAGAAATGGTTGTGTCCCCACACCCTTGAGAATGGAGCATCGCAGCCTAATCTCCACCCAATGGCCTCAGCTATTCACACCTACTCTGTCACCTTAGGTTAAATTCCAAGAGGCATAAACTCACAGAGACCCACCTGCCTCTGCCTTCCAAGAGCTGGGACCACCCAGCTGATACTTCTCATTTTTAAGAGTGAAGAAAGCAAATCAGGCATGGTAGCTCATGTCTATAATTCCAGCGCAAAGGAGGCTGAAGTAGGAAGATTGCAAGTTCAAGGTTAGTCTGGGCTACGTATCAAAACTGTCAATACAAAATAAAATAGATTAACAGAAAGAAAGAGGGGGAGGAAGGAGGAAGGGAGGGAGGAAGGAAGGAAGGAAGGAAGGAAGGAAGGAAGGAAGGAAGGAAGGAAGGAAGGAAGGAAGGAAGGAAGGAAGGAGAGAGACCAGAAATGAATTCTTAGGTCCATTCTCGATTTTACCGACTACATGAGGCCTCTGGGTACAGGTGATAGGAAAAACTTTATTTATTGGCAAAAGATATCAGAGATGGATTTTGTCTGCTTTGCCAAACTTTATCACAAGATTGATCGTGTTTTCTGGAAATAGTTCATATATGGGCTGGAGATGTAGGTCAGCTGGTAGAGTGCTTGCGTGGCATTCTGGAAACATTCTGGGTACAGCTCCCAGCTTGGTGTGAAACCAGGCGTGGCAGCAGTACATGTCTGTAATCCTAGCCCATGGGAGGTGGAGGCAGGAGGATTTGAAGTTTAAGGTCGTCCTTACCTATCTAAGGATCTGGAGGCCAGCTGGAGCTACAGGAGATTTTGTGGAAGGAAGGGGTGGAGGGAAGCAGGGATGCAGGGAGGGAAGGAAGGCAAGAAAGGGAGGGAGGGGAAAAAAGGGAGGGCTGGAGGGAGGAAGGGAGGGATGGAAAGAGTTCAGAGCCAGAGAGGGCATTTGTCTTTGTAGTAGGGTAAAATGTAGGCAGAGCCCAGTGTGAGCAAGTCAAAGAGCAGAGAGCAGAGCAAGGAGGAGTTCTCTCAGACTTTCCAGCTTCTGCAGAATTGTCAGTTAGTCTCTCTGAGAACTGACTCTTCCATTATTGGTTGGTTTTCTCAGAACCAAGAGCATGTAGTTTGGCTTTACCAACAAGGTTAGAAACCAAGCACCTGGGCTGCGGCTAGCCTTAAGCTTGCCAGAGGCTCTAAGCCCAAGCCCATCAGGTTATCTACTCTGCACCAGCAGGAATAGTGCCAGGAGCAGGGACAGATCTTTTATCCTGGACAACTACTGTTAGTGTCCTCCCTTCTCACTCATTTTGAAATTCAGAGCTCAGCAGGTCGGCACCAACATTCTGTCAGCGTGTTAAAGATCCCAACTGTTTAAACTATAGTCTTTGGCACTGGATAGTAGCAGGGTTGCTGTCCAGACTCTACAATGGAATGATTCCTTTGCCTCCCAAGTCCCTGAAAACCACAGGCCTACGCTAGAACATCTACAGCTCATAGCAGTTCCTCTACCATTGTCCTTTGTCACCAGAACAGACTAGGTTTACAAGTGTTTAGACCTAATCTGTTTTGTTTACTCGAGTGGGTCAAGTCTTTGGAGACAAACCAGATATTACGTAAGATGTAAAATGGGACTTTTGTGGCAGGAAGAGTCCCCCCACTAGCTTCTCGGGCACAGCTTTCTGGCAAGGTATAAATCATTGGTCTCTAACCCATACTACGTCCTGGAAAGTGTGGGCCACAAAAAGAGTTCAGTTCCCAGTGCTCATGTTGGGAGGCTCACAACCGTCTGTAACTCCAGCTGCAGGGGATCTGAAACCTCTGGCCTCCTCAGACACCTGCACCCAGGTGCACACACTCACGTGCACACACACACACCTACATATAGTTAGAAGTAATATAAAGAAATCTTCTTTTAAATACGTGTTTTTGAGACGGGCCGTGGTGGCCTGTCTTTAATCCCAGCACTCACTTGGGAGGCAGCACTCGGGAGGCAGAGGCAGGCAGAACTCTGTGAGTTCGAGGCCAGCCTGGTCTACAGAGTGAGTTCCAGGACAGCCAGGGTTACAACAGAGAAACCCTCTCTTGAGAAACCAAAAAATAAAAATAAACAATGTATTTTTGGATGGGCGTGATGGTTCGGAGGATAAAGGTGCTTGCTGGCACAGAGAATAACCCGAGTTTGCCTCTCAGAACCCACATGGTGGAAGGAGGGACTTGACTTCCCCAAGTTGTTCTCCTGACGTCCACACAGGTGCCATGACATGGGCGCATACACACACACACACACACACACACACACACACACACACGTACACTCAACATTTTCTAAGTGTACTTCACCCAAAGTTATTACTGCATGAGCCTTACAACTTGGAAAAGAAAATAAACCTTAAAGACATGTCTAAGGAAAACTCTAAATGCTTATTATGTGAAAAACAGCATGGGAGCGCTTATATTACTTCTCCTGGGGAGATGGGAACAAACATCTATTCAGACAGACCAAAGTAAAAATCCCATCCACGTCCACCTTGGTGAACTGATGCATTTATGTGGCTTATTTACAGGAGCATGAGTAATCAGTTACCCCAAAACAGCTGCATCACCACAAAGTCGCACCACACCGTGCATGAGAACCTCATGGTAGATGCATTACAGAGCCCTTGTCAGTTACGCTTCCACTTCCTATGCATTCAGCATCCCTCACAATTCTGTAAGGCTGATGGGAGCAAGTTGGAACACTGGCTGGAATCCCAGGCCTTGTGCCTTGCCCTTCTTTTGCTGGGGAGTGTCAACAGCTCCATAATCATTACTACAGACTTACCTGTCACTGTATTGGTCTGCTTCTTCATGGCCTTGACTACTGACTAAAGTTATCTCTACTCCATGGTGGTCATGGGTATGCCAGAAAGAAAAAAAAAAAATACAATAGACACTAGTTGTTACAGTTTTATACAATTAGCAATCGATCTTCAAAGTGCCTGCGTTTATACCAGGCCACTGAAAGTTGTTCAAAAGCAAACAGACACTTGAGCAATAACAAGTCATGATACAATCGGACATCTGTGTAGCACTTGAGAGTCTGCCACCCACTTCCATGACTATTGCGTTTGTATCTTCGCCAGCGAGTTCACACTCACCCCATGTGCACTGCCACGGCCTCTCTAGCCTCATTTCATAAGTTCGTCACCATAACCAAAGGAGTCAGAGCACAGTCGGAGCCTATCCCTCAGAATAAGGATCGAAATCACCTTTATCACACCCCAAATGAATCTCAACAATGCCTTATCTTTTTATAATACGTATTGAGGAATCATAAGTAATCATAATTAGGGCCAGTGAGTTGGCTCAGCGGGTTAAAGTGCGTGCCATGAATCCTGACAGCCTGAGCTCTTTCCCTGAATCCTCTGTGAAGGTGGAAAGAGAGAGCTGACTCCACAGTGCTGTCCTCTGACCTCCACATGCACCGTGGCACATGTCCCTCAGTCCCAAATAATTTTTTTTTAATTAAAGAATCATACATTTTTTTAAACTACCACATTTGTGGAACTCCTCATGAACTAATTGTTAGTGAGTGAAACATCATTGTGAAGCTCAAAATACTAACAGTTCTCCTTGGGCTTCGGAGCTGTACAGTGATGTGCCCATCCTATAATATGCTCCGTAGAGGCTGGAGAGATATCAAATAAGGGCAAAAAATTCTACCAATCTCAGGCCACCCTGGGAGGCTCCAGCCCCTCCTCAAGGACACTATATAAAGAGCTGCCTTCTGGACTCTACTGGGGGAGGGGGGCATGGCTTCAGTTGCTGCCTTCCTCTCAAGTAGAGGCAGCCATGGAGAGAAGATACATGAAGAATGCCTCAGCTCAGCCAGGGATATTTCCCTTCAGAGCTGCAACATTGGGGACACCTTCCCACCTCAGAGCTGTGTGGTCCCTGGACTCTCCACTGCCAGGGCTCCTTCCTGTCAGAGCTGTGTGGGTCCTGAGCTCCCGAATGCCAGGCCACTTTTCCATCTCTGTTCCAGCTGAATAAAAAACCCTAACGTCTCCATTTAGTTAGGAGGGAACCATATGTAACAGTGAGAAAAGAGACTGTTTAAATTACGGCTTGAGTACGCACTACCAATCTAACTTAAAGACTGACCATTATTTATTTGATGAGGTAGAGTCTTACGTAGCTCAGGCCGGCTTCAAACTCCTTGGGTAGCTGAAGCTGGCCTGGAACTGCTCCTGCTCCTGCTCCTGCCCCCTCCTCTTCCTGCCTCTTCCTCTCAAGTGTTGGGATTACAGGCATGGGCCCCTATGCCTGGCAAAGACTAGTAGTATTTTCATGTGAAAACTGGAATGGGGTACAGAATGTTTTCAAGTTCTTAATAGAGGGCAGTGCCTGGCACACTACTTAACTGCTAAAATGACAAACCATTAACTGTTAACTCACAGAGAAACAGAATGCCGCCATTTGTTCTGGAATGCAAATAAGAACCTAGGGCTGGAAATGCAGTTCAGTTCACAGAAGGCTTTCCTAGCATGCATGAAGCCCTGGGTTCAATCCCCAGCAACACAGAAACCAAGGGTAGTAGTGCCCACCTATAAACCCAGCCTCTGGTTGGTAGAGGCAGGGGAATAGGAAGTTCAAGGTCATCCTTGGCTACAACCATGAGATGTATCCTTGGCTGCCTACAGGAGACATTGTCTCTAGAAAAAATGGGGGTGGGGCAGTGGAGAAAGAGAAACAGGATGGAGACAGATGTGGAGGGAATAATACATAAAGACAATGCTTCCGGTTCAGAATCCTACCTTCTCTTCAGGGCAGATTTCAGAAAATGGCAAAGAAACAACATGAGGTGGAAGACATGTGCAAAAAGCAAGAATGCTCTGGAACCAGGGATCCACAAGGTGTCAAAAAAAGAAAATCCACTAAGCTCTCCTGACACTGGAGAGGGTGCAGCCTCTGGGAGCCTCAATAGGTACATAAGGGTTAGTCTCAGTTTAAGATTGTGGAGGAGGATGATCCTTTGTGGTCAGGATCACAGAGACCTGTGAGGAAAACCTGTGTAGGATAGATAACTAGAGAGTATTGCAGAGCAGGGGTAAACTGCATTAAAATTAGTGCATGATTTATATATACCCATAACCTGCCAAATAGCTATAGACTTGGCCAGGATATTTCCATATGTTGTGGTAAATCACTTGAGGCCAACTGAGCATTGTGGCATTTCAGAGATGCCAGCTTTGGCTAGGAGGTTGGCGGCGGCGAGGGGCAGTAGCCTACCTTGTGTGAAGAGAGAAATGGAGTCTGGATCCAAGGGAACAGACGGCAGGACCGTGGGAACCTCTGTCTCCTCGCCGCTCCAGAGATGCTTTGGTATACCTGCACTAGCCAACGGTCCAGGCTGTTCCCTGCACCCACGTGGCCAGCCTGGGTTGTTCCTTGGCTCTTTGCTAACACAGTCGCTCCCCTCACCGTCACAAAGCAGTTTAGACACAGAGGAAGCAACCGCCTTAGTCCTTGCACGAGGGACGTGCAGAACAAGGAATTCAAAGAGCTCCTGAGAGATAGAAAAGAAGGAAAACATTCCTTCTCTGAGACCCTGATTCCTAGGCCATGACTGGGTGCATAATGAGACAGGTTCTGTGATGCTTTCTCTTATCTCTGACAAGGCAGCCTCCTGCCTGTAAGAAAGCATGGGGGCGCCTTTCCAGACCCCATCCCCAGAGGACAGGCCAGGACAGGAAACTCAGAACAGAGGAGCTGAGCCCCTACATTCCTCTTGATATTTACCTGGTATCCCCATTGCCCAGTCATCCCTAAGTCCTACCCTATGAGAGAGAAGCGAGAAAGATGACGGCATTGTGCCACAACCTAAAAACAAACCCGAGGAGAGCTGCCACGGGACCCACCCTGGCGACCAGATGGCTCCCTCTTCGATCTGCTTCCCCAGGTGGCTCTGTAAAGTCAGAAGCACTAACAGGGAAAATACCTCAGGGCTGGCAAGCCACAGGCCTCGCTCTGGCCATCTGACTGTACGAGACTGTGAGAGCCTATGCCCTTGATTCCCCAGACACCCAAAAAGCTGAGCTTTGGGGCTGGCCATTTTCCTTCGCTTAATCTGCTCCTTTCACCACCGGGACAGTGTGAAATCTGAAAACCTGTGGTCAGCACAAGATAAAACAGAGAAAGGAAGAAGCCGGCAAGGATGTTTTCCCCAGCAAGCCGCCTGGGGAGCCTGGCCTTGACTTTCACATATGCTGGAGGTGTGGTGTCCAAAGTAAACCTTTTGAACTGTTTTTTTGGAACCTCCAAAAAAGGCCCTGCACATCAAAGGGGATCGGATCCCTCCCCACCCCCCGTGCTGTGCATGGCAGGCATTGTCAAGCATTTTGCATGAATCAACCACCTTCTGAAAAAGAAAGGAAACACAAAGCACATGGCCAGCCCATGACCACAGCGGCAGCCCCCAGCACATGCGCAACACATGGCCTTGCCTGGCTCAGCAGATTCAAGCTCTGCAGCCACAAGAACCTTTTGCTCTACTCCCCCCTCCCCCCTCCCAGGCCAGGATACAATGGGGCCAGTTGTTGGAGACATCACACACCCCTCATATAGACCTACCTCATAGGAGTCTGTACAAACTCTGACTCCAGTCACAAGGGGATCCCTGCTGGGCCACCAAAAAAAAAAAAAAAAGTCAAAGTCAGGTTGAGTCTGGGCTGAATAGAGACGCCTGTGTGAGTCGTTGGCACTGGGCCCAGAAAGCCACACTCCTGATCAAGCTTCAGCCCTGATGGCTTCTTCGGAGGATTCAGGACTCTGAAAAGACTAAGGAGTAGATTCTGTGCCTTCAGACTTTTGCCATCTACCTTCATGGAGTTGTTTGGTTCCCTGCAGGTGGCTGTGATGGGCGGAGCATGCCCTACCACTTCAGAGGCCACTGATGTCCTGGAGGAGCCTAGATATTGAGGAGATTGTCTCCCCTGGCCAACCTGTGGAGGAAAGCATCTCCGGGCATTTACTGCACACCCATCCACTCTGCCGTCTGGCGAGGATGGCAGGCAGGGATCATCAGAGGGCAGAGTAGAAGGACCTGAGTCTAGCTGGTCCTCTGCAGCCCTCACTAGCCACCTCCCCAACAGGAGGAAAACACTCGGCTCTGAGACTTTGCTCAAGATAAATGGAACAGTTTAAAAAGAAGATCCTTTTAAAAAGCCATCCTTTCTGATGAGTAAAGTTCTAGGCTCAGGAAAAGAAAAAGGTTTAAAAACTGTGAATACAACTCAATTGGTAAGTTTTAATTAGCCGTTCAAAACTGCCCACATTCTGGGTTTCTAATTAATAGGCACAATTTCCGCCGAGTTCTACTTCAGCGAGAGCTATATAAAACCAGTGAGTGGGTGACATCATCCCATTCAAAAAAGAACAAGAAGAAAAGAGGGAGGAATACTGAATTAGGAACAGAAAAAGCAAGTGAACCATTTCTCTTCTATACCTGTATAAATAAACACTGTTACCCACGCCTCTTCCTGGAGCTTCTCAGTCTGTGACCAATCAACACCTTGACTCAATTTAACATCTCAACTCCCTGAACCATAGGCCAGATAGTACGAATCCCAGTCAGACCATCCCCAAATACTGGGAGATCAAGGAAAGAGAGTTTTGGGGGTGGAGACATAGACCCCGTACTTTGCATTTGCAAAGCTCTGGGTTCCGCCCAAAGCACACAAAAGGCACAGAAGAAGAATGCTGGGCTGGCACGCCATGGACAAATCCCTAAGAAGACTGTGTCTTATACATGGTTATTTATCCCTGGCCCTGAAAATGATGAGAAGGCTTCAAACAGCTCTAACCAAAAGGAGACCTGGGGGAAGGAAAACAAACAAAAAAAAGAGCCAGATTTGGGCAAAGAAGGCATTTCTGGAAGCTTTAGAAACAGTGAGTGGAAAACATAAGAGTAGCAGTGCGATGGTGGTGCACGCCTTTAATCCCAGCACTCAGGAGGCAGAGGTAGGCGGATCTCCGTGAGTTCGAGGCCAGCCTGGTCTACAGAGTGAGTTCTAGGACAGCCAGAGTTACAACAGAGAAACTCTGTCTCGAAGAAAGAGAGAGAGAGAGAGAGAGAGAGAGAGAGAGAGAGAGAGAGAGAGAGGGAGAGTAGCATGGTATTGGCTCAAAGGGCACATGACTCCCCAGAACGTGCAGGAGGCAGGCTGTGCTCCCTGGAGTTGCGAGAACCTATTGGATGTGGAGGGTGAGCAAGGAAGGCCTAGGAGATGCTGTTCTGATAACGAGATTCTTGGAGGAATGTTACATGGTTTTGTATCTTCAGATGGAGCCACCAGTGTGGGTCCCAGTGTTCTAGAGCTCAGGCAGAGCTGCCTGGGAAGCGAATTCTACTCTGGGGTTTGCACAGGGTCTCCTGCCACCGTCTCATATGTGTACACATATACGCATGCATGCGCACCCCACATTGCATGCAGACACTTATACCCCCTACTCCTCTGGCCAAGCAACATTAGGGCACAGCTTCCCTCTTATCAGAACATTTCCATGACAAAAACCTGGTGCTAAAATCAGAAAGCACCACAGAAAGTGGTGCGCGGTTAGAAGGTGGTGGCGACACTGATGAGGTAAGGTTGTAATAAAGCAGACTCTGGGAACACATCCAGACAGGGAGAAACACTCAAGCCTCATTTCTCATATACGCCCCAAAGTGCTAAGAAGGAAACTGCAATTCTTTCGGGAACCTCAAGGGACCCCTTAAAGAAGAAAGGATTTTTAAAAGGAAACCTTCTAGAACACACCATTAAAGCCTTACCACATGCCCAGTTGCCTGATCTACACCACCAACCATCTTCGGACATCCAGTGGTGGTCCCGCCAGATGTTGATCTGTGAATTGCAAATGAGACATCCTGGAACATCCATGGAAGGATTATCTCCTTTTAGAGAGTTTTCCTATGGCCCTGGCTTCCCTAAGAAGACAGTCATCCTTACTAAACCATCATCGCCTCAGTAAATCTTCCATGGATCCAGTGAATCCATTTCTATCTGGCATGCCCTGGGGATTCACAGGTTCAGAATAAATCTCTCCCCCTGCTCAAAAAACAATCCAAAGGTTCTATGGTTATAGCGTAAACCTTCATGATCAACCTCATCCCCTCCTCGACCAGCCTGCGAGTGAAATCTATCCTGCAGTATCATTTCACAGCTTGGCTAGAGCACGGATTGAATAACTCCCGTGAACACAACACAGCCAATTGTAAGACCCTAACCTGTAAGTAAATGTATTCGGTCAGGATGGTGAGGAATTCCTGCCGTTGAAAGAGATAAGTTCCAACCATCCCCATGAAGGGAGTACCAGACACGTGCGTCACCTTGCCAACTAATAACACTCCCTCTGGTTCAAAAACAGTATGGCTACCAGGTCAGCCAAGAATGGGAAGAAGGGTAAGGTGTTCACAGCTCCTTATCTCAGCAAGAGCCTGTATTTCATGAGCAGCCAGGAGATGCAGAATGATGTTTTGGTAAATGGCAAAAGGTATAAATGTTGGTGGCCCCATAGATTCTATCACTCAGCATCATCTTGGTTTGTGTAAGTAAACATCTCTCTCTGATGATGCTAACACCACATAACATAACAATGCATTCCTCAGGATGTCCCCCTCATCCCTCAGTGTACCAGTGCATGCCTGATTCTTGTTACCCGAGGCAGTCCTGCTCTGCAAAGTCACCTACGTCATGAAATTATCAGGTACCAAATCATCAGTCCTCGAGAAAATGCAGGGTTGGGTTTCTATGAGCCTCTAAGGAGAACATTTTTTGTCAGTCAATACAAAAGCTTGGTTTGTGTGTTTAAAGATACCTTTATTTAAGAAATAGTGCCAACTCGTTAAGGTTGAACTCCCAGCTAAGGCCTCTGAAGCTCTTGCCTGAAGGAAGCATCAATACAGCGACTTCCTCCTTCAGACACACTGCAGCCTTCTAGGAGCCCATGACAGCATGTCATCCCTGGGATTGGAGCATTTTAGACTGCAAAAGCGTCCAACAAAAGCATGTGCGCACGTGCGCATGCGCACGCACGTATAATAAAAGGAAGTGACACTAAATAGGTTACAAAAAGAACTCCTGTTCGGAAGAGGAAGGCCGAAACTGTCACGTGGTTCCACTTTAGCTGGGAACATGCTTGTCCAGCAGCTCGATTGGACTGAGCTCTGTGCATGTCCACACATGCCCTGATCCGTGAGTTGTAAATAAAAATTAGGAAGCACCAGATTCGTAAGTGTACAGTCTGCAAATGAGAGGCGTGGGTGTAGGCTGAGGTGTAAGTCTCTCCTGTAACACTGCAATTCTGTAAAGAATCCAGACCAAACTGAGTGCGGTGGTACAGGCCTGTCACTCCAGCCCTCCAGAGGTAGAGGCAGGAAGACCAGCAGTTCAAGGTTATCCACAGCCATATAGTGAGTTTGAGACCAGAGTGGACTACATGAGAGCTTGACTCAAAAATAAAGTTGGGGGGAATGAAGCCAAACCAGATGCTCAAATAACTTGTCACTTATTAAGGCAGGGTGTCGTTGAAGTCGCTACCACTATTTTCATCTTTTGAGATGTTAGTCATTTTTAATTGTGCATATGTGTGTGTGTGTGTATGTGTGTGTGTGCACACGCGCACACACACATAGGTACACATATCGGTTACTGGGATTGGAGGACAATTTAGTGGAATCAGTTCTCTCCTTCTGTCTTTACGTGGATCCGGGAATCAAACTCAGGTTGCCAGGTTTCGTAGTGCCTTTACTCACTGAGCCATCTCACCAATCTGAGATGTTAGCGTATTTTAAAAGCTAAAACCACATAGGAAATTGCCCCACAAGATGGTTAAGACTGCAGAAGACTCTGTTTGTTTTTGACACCTTAAGGCTCTTAACTTGCAGCATGACTAAATGTAGCACCATGGGCGTCAGCCATAAGGCAATCAGGCAACACTGTAGAGCGAAGGTACGAGGTTCTAAGTCCTACGACAACAACCAACTTCCATCTTTTCGTGGCGACGGGCAGAGGTGATTGAGAGACTGCATGTTTAGTTTTTCTTCATTTCTGCTATCGACATTGAAACACATGTATGGGCATCGTGTGTAACAAGCCGAGCTCTAAACACACCCCCTTCCTCAGGTCCTACTCTAGGGTTTTAATGGTTACAGCCTGAAGCAGCTTTGGTCTTAGGACATGAAGAGATGTGGGCAGACAATTTGTTTCTGTTGATTCTCTTTGGCTACTCCTGACATTTCTCTTCTCTAGTTTTCTACCACGTCCCTAGTCTGCCTTACTTGTGTTGACGTAGAATTCGAAACTGTGCAGAGAGGCACTCCAGAGACTGAGATCGAACTCAGGGCTATAGGACATTTTAAATTGGAGGAAAACATGAATTGCAACGTCATCTGATGACTCACAAGAGCTACAACCGGCTCAGCCAAACCCACAGTCAGTGCGGTCTCGCTAGTTTGCAGTTTTTTCCTTGGGTAGCTCTACATTCCTTTCCAAGCTGTCATATCTCTGAGAGCCAGGTTTTCAACAGCTGCCGTGAAAGAACGAAAGAATCACCTGAGAAACAACCTGAAGCAGCCAACAGGGGAGGGGTGTCTAACCCGATTCCAGTTTTCTTAAAGGAATTTCACTCTTTTCTTGACCTCAAAAATGAGTCTTCCAATCTTTCTAACCCCAGACACCAGCAACTTGCTTTATGAAATTTCCAGTTAGTGGTGACCCTGGTAAGAACTAGGTGAACTACAGCTGCCAAACCTGGCTGATTCAGGAATATGAGAATCTTTATTGAATCGCTTGTCCAGTGTAAACAGGGTTTCTCTAATGTGCTGTCAGGCTGTCAGAGGTTCTTTGTTTCGTTTTTTTAAATCCTTCAAAAGTTTGAGGTTTGCACTAGGACAAGCCCTCTCAGTGTGTGTGTGTGTGTGTGTGTGTGTGTGTGTGTGTGTGTGTTCAATGGTTAACTCCATGCGTGCCATCACTGTTTATCTTTGCTTTACGGAGGAATTGGGAAGGCTAGTTATGATATTAAGTAAGCAGTCTCTCTGCCTGTCTGCCTAAGAATAAGAGTCCATTGTACATTCTACACATGGTTATCTCCAATAGCCATCGAGCACACTTTCTCCCTTTATCTGCAGTCACAACACCTATAAGGACCAGATTGTAACCTTTATGTTCTTTTCAATTCCTGGTGTGCTCGAGTATCTGGTTAATGCCTGCATAAAGGGCAATGAACTTGAACCATTAACACATTTTCCACCTTGGTCACGGTGAATAATATACTAAGTGTCCGCAGAAAGGGCAGCATACATGCACACACACACATTCACACACAAACATATATACCAAACACACACAAACATATATACGCATATGCACACACACATACACATGCATGCACACAAGCACAAACATACGCACATGCATGCATATACACACCTCCACACTTACAGACACATGTCCATACATCATACATACACAAACATAAATTACACTTATATTCACATACATATATATACACAAACACACACACACAAACATACATCCACAAATATATGCACATCCATACAAATATGTACACATTCACATACACACATATGTACACAAGTGTGCCCACACACATATACACATACCTGTGGATTCTTTGGTTTGGTTTGGTTTGGTTTGGATTGGGTTTTTAGTATCATCCAGAACCTGAGATCTTTGGAGGGTTTGTTAAATGTTCAAGGGCTTTGTCCGGGCTAATGGCGAAATATCTACTATCTACTATGGGACCGCCATCGTTTCCCACACCCACTCTGTGATGATTAATCTTGATTATCAGCTTGACTAGATTGACAGTCATCTAGAAAACTAATGTATCTGTGGATGTCTCCAGAAACAATGGATGTATATCAGCAAATAAGATTCGGCACCATTGGAAGGTAGGACCTGGGTCCAACAGAAAGTGGAAGAAGACAGAAGCCCACATAGATGGGCAAACTCCAGTATTGAGCGCCTGGGTTTTCTGATGCTGCTGTGGAGCAGAAAGCAGACATTAGACTCCAGATTCTTCAGCCTTGCAATGACTTTCCAGCCTCACCCTGGGCTGCGACAGCACCACTGGTCCCTCCATATGCTAAAGCTTCTTGGACTGAGCAGCTACTGGTTTCTCCAAACTGTAGGAAACCATGGTATGGGACTGGCAAACTTCTGATCATATGAGCCAACCTGAAAAGTCCCCTCTTATGATTATAAATATAAGTCCTATTGATTCTGTTACTCTATCAAACCCTGACTAGGTAACCCAAGGAGAGTGGGCCACAGGCAAATACAGCACCAGGCTTCCTGAGATTCTAGACATCAATCTATAAATTTTCTTGGCTGAAATTTAGCCCCCTGAAATTTAGCCCTCTTGATTAATCTCTTCGGCATCATCATGGGAGACATTCTCCACTAAAGGAAAAAGAAGACTACGCCAACTGATTTTCTAATAGTAAAATCTCAGTTCCCATGAAAACCTCTCTGAATTCCGGCAATACCAGAATCCTGGCCAGAGATGGTGGGGAGAAGCAGGGCATAGTATAAAACCAATGGATTTTCCCTATGCAGAGAAAAAAGCAATGATTTTTAAAAAATAACAATTAGCCAGCCTTCCCGCTCTGATACTTTATGATTCTGTGTCTGTAGGGGGTTCTTGGGTTGTCTTTCCTATATGATTGTAGACAAATTCTATGAGCTCCTTATACTTCCCTTTGTATTCCATGTCAACTCAGAAAATCTCCTAGGTGTAGGAGCTTGAGCTAGACCTAGTCCTGGTTCCCAAGAAAGTCAAAGAAGAGGTAAGAAAATGATAAAAAAAAAAAAAAAAAAAAAAACCCTCAAACAAGCCCCAAGTAACATGAAGAAATCATGAAAGTCAAATAAAGTGGTGTTTACTGGAAGGTCAAACTCAGTCATCCAGGAGCATGGGGTATGTGGAAGGGCCTCTCAAGTAGAGGAAAAGCGAAGCACAGGGTGAACACTGGGATATCCCCGAGAGTGAGCCAAAGGGAGCATGCACCAGTCTCTTACTCATCTCTCACACCTGAGGGCCTCCTCCCTCCAATCCATCTTGGCTCTGAACCAACTGAACCAAAGCTGCCTCTCTACAATACAGTTCTCTTTAAAAAAACAAAAACAAAAACAAAAAACAAAAAAAAAAAAACCTTTGGTGCCTACTCTTAACACGGTCAGCAGTCTGACCACCCTGACCTGTCCAGTCTCAGCTTGACCATTCAATGGTTCTTCTTAGCTGTGACTTTGTTCCCATCACTCTAACTCTGCTTAGTCTTCTAGGACTTAATCTTGGAAGTACCTCCATGAGAGGCTCCCAAAGCTGAGTTAACTCTTTCCCCTCCGTGCATGTCCCATAGCCGTGCACTGTGGCTGCATTTTGATGGCCTAGCACTTGTCTCTACCCTCTAAAGCACCGCAAATACTTCATAACGGTGACAGCTATGTGGGAGGAATGGGGGAAGAGGATAGAGGAAGGATCCTATTCTATAGGATCGTGGAAAAAAAATCTTAAATGCAAGACATGAACTAAGGAAGACTTTATTAAGGAGTCATGAAAAGCACCAGGTGGAAAGTCATCTTGTGGGAACAGAGTAGAGACGGCTCTTTGGAAGTAAGAGAAATGGTCTAGAGAAATAAGGCACACTAGTTAGCCTTAATTGTTACCTTGACACAATCCATGTTATCTGAGAGAAGAAACCTAGATCAGGATGGTCTGTGGACAGGGCTATGAGGGATCAACCTGATTATTAATTGTGCAGGAAGGCCAAGCCTACTGTGGGTGGTGTCATTCCTTAAGCAAGTCCTGGGCTGTATAAGAAAGCTCGCTAAACGTGAATGAGGGCGCAAGTCAGAAAGTTCAAGGTACAGAATGAGCCAACAAGCAGCATTCCTCCATAGTTTCTGTTCCAAGTTCCTGCCTTGGCTTCCCTCAGTGGTGGTGGACTATAGCCTGGAAATGAGAGCCAAGGAAACCCTTTCCTCCCTGAGCTGCTTTTGTTCAGAGTATTTTACCACAGCAACAGAATAAAACTAGAACACAAGGTCGCTAGTGGTTGAAGTGGCTTTCTTTGTTTGCCCCCAGCCCACCCCGTGGATCTCTTTGGCAGTCTACTTGGAGATGATGGACCCTTCTAAAATGAGAATATTAAATCTATAATGCAGAGAGTAATTGCTAAAACTGCTTACTGTGGCGCAATATTAAAACATTATCCCAAAGGCAAATGTGTGCTTCGTCATTAGTGCATTAACAAGATCTAGCAGTCACTCCACAAACCACTACGATTTCTCACAAGTGATGAAAGAAAATGATACTCTAAGATATATGCAATAACTGTCGTGTTACCATTTCCGTGGTTTGTTACCACACCCTCTGAGGAAGGAAATGCTAAATTTCAGTTAGAGGTTAGCAATGAATAGTATTTTTTTTTTCCTTCCAAATCCAGTCCCCCCTCCTCCCTGGGTTAAGGAACTACTAACCCAAATCACCAAATTGGTAGTGAGATCCTTGCTAGTTTTTTCCATAACAATGTCAGGCAAGTGATACGGGCAAAATGGGTGTCTTTGTGTTCAAATCGTTGAAACGGCTTGGAGTCGCAGAAACTGTGAAGGGACACAGACACAGAATACACCATCTCCTCGTGACCCCCAAAAGTGATGTCAGGAAGGGGCTGAATCTCTGTTAAAATGGTCACCAAATGGTGAGAAAGAGCAGTAGCTCACTAGGGAGTAGGTAGCATTGTTTTAGTGAGGTGGGGGAGGGGGAGAGAGGACACATCCTTCGGGGTCAGAACTTCAGGGGAAAACTACAATCGACGTCTCAAGACTATTTTCTCTGAAACATAACTATCATCGCTTGGAATCAGACTTAAAACAGAGTCTGTCTGACTCGTTTTTGCTTGTGATACTGTCTCGAGAAAAGACCAAACAAGGGACTTTTTTTTTTTTTCTTCTGGAGAGTGGGGAAGACAGAGACACCCAGAAACTTGCTCTGAAGGCAGCCTTTTTTGTTCAGATGAGGAACCATCTCAGGACCATGGGTGTTATGCAGCTCACTATTTTTACTAAGTCAGCATTGAGTATTGTCAACAGAGGTTGATAACCCAAGTACCCTGAAAAATAAATAAATAAATAAATAAATAAATAAATAAGTAAATAAATAAGTAAATAAATAAATAAATAAATACATAACAAAGAGGCAAGAAATGCAAAACTGAAGAACATGGTAGGGCAGAGACAACAGTTATTAAACAGAAGACAAAACAAAAAGAGAAAATGCCTGGGTTTCTTAGCTGCCCTTTTCTAGCCAAGGGCAAAGAAAAGGCTCCAGCCAGCTGGTGAGATCGGCCGCCTTCTGAGAGCCTGGAGAGAAGGGGACGGAGGAAAGCTGTTTAGATATGCAAATGTTCCATTTAAATCCAGGCATTAGTTCTCCCTGAAAGTGGGAGTAATTAAGTGGTTAGAGAGCTACATTCAAGCCCCCATTCCTCCTCGGAAATGGTCCAGATCTGTTGATAGTTAACTTTACCCCCACAACCCAGACCAAGATAAATCAAGTTGAAAAAGTCGACTCCAGCCCTTAGGTAAGAGGGGCTATGGGTTTGGAAGTCTGGGAACACTTTATGCTCCAGGACAGGTCTCCGGAGGCAGAGCCTCACGAACCAATTACACCACCGCTGAACGTCCACACTGTACGTTGCTTATCTTGCTTTTCTGTTGGAGTTCAGAGCTGTCTCTCCAGAAATGACCTCTCTGCTGGCTTTACAGCAGCTCTGTGCTGTTATCAATCCACATTCCCAGTGAGTACAGGGATTAGCTCAAGGTCACCCAGCAGAGAGAAGGCTGAGCCTTGGGTAACACTAGTGACTAACCTTGTATC
This sequence comes from Cricetomys ansorgei, assembly GCA_026225945.1. NCBI lineage: Eukaryota > Metazoa > Chordata > Mammalia > Rodentia > Nesomyidae > Cricetomys > Cricetomys ansorgei. Next base: position 9,656,778 of record JAMJFZ010001089.1, read on the forward strand.
TTATCATTCCTGGTCCTATTTATCTCAACCTGTGGATTCCTGGGAAATTGCACGCACACACTCACTCACAGACGCACACACGTACCAGGTCCTTTCCAACAGCGTTCAAGGTTGTCCCTGGTGGAGCTCACTCATCTGGAATTCTCAAAGGATCCAGCACAGCAGTTAAGGAAGAAAAAAAAAAAAAAAAATCCAAGCCTTACAGCTCAGGTTTCTAACAGCGCACCCACCGGATCCCTGGAACAGCATGGTTGGAACACTGTATATAAACTTCAGAGTTACTGCTCCTCAGGAATGTGAAATCCCATCAGCCCTCAGCTTTCGGATAACCCCAGACCTCAGGGATCAAGTCCCCAGAGAAGCACAGGTGTACTTTTCTCCACAGAACTCTTCAAAAACCTCACTGTGGTTCACAGCTCACTTTGGAGATTAACAACCTCCGGGTCCAGCACTCTCTGCTCCATTTAGCAATCAGTCTGTGCTGCAGAAATGCAAACAAGACAGACTCCAGTTCCTCTGAAGCCAGCTCCGGGCTAGAAAGCCACTGCCAGACAACTCCCCAGAGGGGGGTTTCAAGAGGACTTTGCTCAGGTTTGGCACATGTTTCCTACCCAGACCAGAACAGGAGGTTCCCATCTAGCAGCTGTGAACTCTGACTCACCTGCCTGCAGGAGAATTTCTCTATTCGACAAGAGTATTTAACGAGGGCCCGAGGAGCAGGCGTGTTCTGTCAGAGTCTCTGGGGCAAGAGAACAGCTGTGCTTGGGGGAAAGGAGGCAGGAGGCCAGGACAGGTTGGTGCTCACCTGGAGGTTCCACCTTCTGTTGTCTTCTCTGCCCACCCCACTTTCTGGCTCTGTGGCTCATTTTCTCTGGAGCTTGAGTCCCCAGAGGAGGCCATCCTCATAGTCATGCTATGGAGTACCTGTGGACATTCACATTTTGCTGTCCTGCTGCTTTTTAAAATCATTTACTGTATCTATGGTCTTGGCTTTTGCCTGAAGCCAATGTCACCTTGACTGCATAAAGGCAGCCATGGCGTACGTAGATCAGGGCCTCGCTCAACTACCGTCAAACGAACTTCTTCTTGCAGTCAATGGGAATCAGCACAGAGACCCACAACTGTGCACAGTGCAGAGAAGGAAAGACTTTGGGGCACTCGGTTCTAAATGGGACGTCTCCATCAAACCCCTCCCCTCAATACTCGGGGATCTAGGTGGAAGAGGAAGCAGGAAGATTTCAAGAGCCAGAAGGGGTGGATGACCGAGGAAACAGTGTACCCCAGACACAACAGGGCCACGATACATGTGAACTAATAACACACATGAGACCGAACACAGAAAACTTGCACCGGTTCAAACCAGACAAAATCCCAGCATCCAGAAGGGGAAGTGAACACAAAGCCCCGCCCCAAACCAAGAAGCTATTTGTAATTGATAACTTCTGGGAGAGGGAAAACCTGTTTTCTACAATGGAGTGTCACTGGGTTTATCACCTACACTCTCGGGCAGGCTCTATGCCCAGGAAGTGACCGCCAACACCAAACGGACTCCATGCTGTTGATGGTTTTGTTCTTATTCTTGTCGTTGGGGGAGGGGGGCTTTTTGCTTCATTTTGTTTCGTCTTTTTGTTTTTTGTTTTTCTTTGTTATGTTTTTTGTTGTTGTTGTTTCGAGAGAGAAAGAATGAAGTTGAATGGGTAGGGAGGTAGAGAGGACCTAGGAGGTAAAGTCAGGGGAGGGGAAAGGCATGATATTGTGTGAGAAAAACAATTCCTTTAGAGGCCCATGAGAGCCTGTGGGTAACCGTCTCAAGCAGAATTAGGAGAAAGGACAAAAGGCGGTGTCAGCAGCTGCATGAGTGCAGACTCTGAAGCTGTCGAGTGACCCTACCACCCATCCGTACAGTCACTCAGTAACCCCGCCGTACTCAAAACGGACTACAGAATTAAAGAGCCCCGTGGCCAAAGGCGGCCAATAATAACATTTCAACATCTGCCCCTATGAAATAAGCAGTTACTTGAAGACTCTTACAAAACGGTTGCTTCATATGCATACGAGGTCCTAAGAAAGAGGCGGGTGGCAACCTCCCCCTCTGCCACCATTGCCCTCCCGGAGGCATGTTGCCAAGAGGCTGTGGTCACATCTGGTATGCCAGTCACCTCATTTATCTTCTTATTCCCAAGAGGCAGAAAGCCCAGTGAAGGCATTCATATGCACAGCTCTTACTGCACCGGAGTCCCCGGGCTCCATTCACTCCATCTACCCCTACCCAAGTTTCAAAGCTCCCATCAAGCCTCCTAGCTTCTGCAGCCTCAGCTTCTCTCTCTGCTAGATCCCATTAGTCTTCTTGTGCCGTTATCTTTCTCCAGATCAAACACATCCTCTTAGAGAGAGTCTTCCTCAAGACTCAGGAAGTTCAGCAGTGCAAAAAAAAACGCATGCGGCCCTTCTTCCCTAGCCGCAGTAAGCTATCGGTAGGGAGAGGACACTCTTCGGTGGAGCAGCCTGCGAGGTGTACAGGGAACTCCGGGGATGCAGTTCTCCTGAATTATATCACCCATGCTACCATGGGCTTTTTGGTGGTACAGCTAACCGTGTCACCCTCGTTCCCATAAGAAACTCCAGTAAAGGTCAAGCTGGACTTGAGTAGAATCTTTTCTTTGGTCGGTTGTCAATATCCTGTCTGGAGGGAATACATGTTTGTTTACATCTCCCCAGGAGAAGTCATACCAGTCCTGTTGCTGAGGAGCCCCAGAAGCACTGAGGGTTCTCTAGCTACTGAGGTTTTAGCTCCACGACAGCTAAGGGACTTTGCTTTCATGGCTATTCCTTTTCTGCACCTTGATGCTGGCCCTTTCTACAGCTTCTTCCTTTAAAATGTGCCCTTGTCCTATCTCAGCACAGGCCTTGGGGGCTGAGAAAATTCCTCGGAGCCTCCCTTCCCTTCTCAGACGACCTCTGATCAAGTCATCCCCCACCTGCTACTCCAATTCCCAAACACTGTGTCTGCCTTACCTCAGATGGTCCTCATCTTCCCACACCCGGAACCACTCAACTTCGCTGGTCATCAGGAATCTCTAACCACATCCAACACTAAGCCTTTTCTCACCTCTCATTCATCTCTTACAACACGGAGCATTTTAGTTGGATGGCATCACCCCCAGCCATCTGAGGTCCCTGTTGATGTCTGCAGCACCAGGGTTTGTCGTCAGTAGTGTGAGGCAGGCATTTCTAGGTTCGTGGCCTCCTACCCAAAGAATTGAACGTAAGGGCGTACACAGATTTGCAGAGGTGGCAAGGTGAGCGATAGTACAGATTAAAGGGGTGCTCTGTCAAGATCGACAACAGGCCACAGGAGTGAAAGTACTTATGCACTCCAATTTTTTGCTTGGGGCTTCCTTTTATAAGGCTGGAGAGAACATGAAATTTGGTTCTAAGGGGATTTGTTTGGATGATTCACCATTTTGATTGATAGTTTAGGCCATATAATCATTTCTCTACTGCACAGTTCCCTTCCCATAATGCATCTGATTTTTCATCATATGTGTATCCAGTTATGCATAGGCATAAGACAGTAAATAGGGGATTCTCCCTCAAAGTTCATTTGAGGACACGGTTTTGTCCTATTGTGCATGTATCTAAAACCAGTTGAGGCCAAAGCAACCTTCCCATTCTTTGAACCCAGAGACATTGAGAATATAGAATAGAAACTGCCCCAAGTTTGGTGGTCATTAGGGGAGGAGAGACTGCATGTGTGTGTATGTGTGTATGTATGTATGTGTGTATGTGTGTGTGTGTATGTGTGTGTGTGTGTGTGTGTGTGTGTGTGTATGTATGTATGTAGATGTGTGTGTATGTATGTGTGTGTATATACGTGTGTATATATGTGTGTGTAAGTATGTGTGTGTGTATGTGTGTATGTATGTGTGTATGTGTGTGTGAATATGTATTCCTACCTCTCATCCCCTTCCTTCTTTATTCAAATCCTACCTCTCTTTCAAAGTCTAGCTCAACTTTCATCTTGTCCCCCACCCATGTGATAAGTGCACAGAAAACACTGACATCATCTCAGAGCTCCTACCAGGCACATACGGGAGCCAAGCAGAGCTGCTGACTATACAGAAGGAATCATATGGGTCCATTTCATAGGCATCTGCTTCCTCTGTGCATCCTTCCTTCTGGACCACTCCAGCAACAGGCATCGTGTGACACATGGTTTGGCTTTTTAAAATTATTATTTGTCTTGTAGATATTAGTTATCATGCCTGTCATATGCAATGGCTTTCATTTCACAGGTTCATACTGGCAGACTCAGCACTGACCTGGCTTGTTGCTTCCCTCCTAGTTGTTGTGGGGTTTGAGATAAACCAGACAGGGCACCATAGTTTGTGTCAGTGACATCATTTTTTTTAAATTTTGATATCGTTATAAGTAGACTTTCCTTTTTTTTTCCACAAAAATAGAGCACTTTGTTAAAAACATCAAAATTTAAATACCCAATAACATCACACCGAACACTACGATTGAAATAAAACACTGCTGTCGTTTAATGGTTTGCCGACAGGGAAAATAAACATGAAGAGCAAATCATTCTCTCCCCCTTCCCCCAATGTCTCAGGTAAGCACAGGCTAGCCTTGACCTTGAACTCTTGACAGTCCTACATCTACATGGAACCTCCCAAGTTCCGTGACTATAGCCTGTCTGTGCCATTGTGTCCATTTGTTTGCTTACTTGCTTATTTACCTACTGACTTTTTTTTTTTTATTTCTTTGAGACACAGTCCAACTTATTGGCCAAGCTAACTTCAAAGTCACTCTGTAGCCCAGACTGGCTTCAAACTGAGGAGTCCCCTGCCTCAGCCTTCCAGGTGATGGGATTCTATACTGCTACTGATCTTTAATTGATAATGTACCCAACCTTTATTCTTTCCATCCCCTGGGTGGCACTGGAGTTGGGATCTAGGGCATCACACAAGCTAGGCAAGCACTCTACCATTAAGCCAGCTCTCCGTTCCTCCCCCTTCCCTTCTGTTTATTTAAAACAATGTCTTACTAAGTTTCCCTGACTGGCTACAAACTTACTCTGTGGCCCAGGAAGACCTTGAACTTGGACTCCTCCCTCCTCAGCCTCCTAAGTAGTTGGGATTATAGGCTTGCAGACACTTATTTCGCAAGTGGTTTAAGTATCACTCTGCAAACCACCTATGCCTCTGCCCCTCGGGATCCAGCTTCTTCCAGAGTAGCAAGACCCTCTCCCATCCGGCTATCACCTATCCTCTTTCAGTTAGCTATGGCCCAAGACTATTACTGTTGATAGGCTACAAGCAGAACCAGCATGTGCAACTTCTGGGTGGGTGCCTAGAAACAGGAAATGCCCAGGCCATCCCTCTTGCTCCTTCTTGATGGTTAAACATCTCCTTCATGATGGTTAAACATATAGGTTCAGCCCCTACAAGCCTACGGAGGCACAAGGGGAAGCATTTGAGAGGGTGGAAGGAAGCTGGAACAGCCGAGCAGAAAGAGACTGGTCCTTCGTTTTAATAGTGTCCACATTTGCCTTGCAATGCCTTCCCCCAGACCTCATTCTAGAAGATAGAAATAAATATTCACTAACAGACATTGCCATTCGTGTTTTCCTGCTAACTCAGTACTCTCTCTCCCTCTCTCTCTCAAGTACTGTGGTTAGGGAAACCAGCAAAAAGCACAGAGTCCCTGCTCTTGTGCAACCTGCATGCCAGGGTAGACCAGAGACAGCCTACACCCATAGTGTGTAGGCTGCTGAGAAATGTGAAGTGTCGGGTAGCAGAACAGGAGCCTTAGTATGGGTGGGTCGCCTGAGCAGGTGTTGGTTCTGGGGTATGGGAACAGGGATGTGCTTGGGAGCCAGTCCAATTCCCTGAGGCAGGAGCTTGCTTATTATGTTCTAGGAATAACAGGAGATCGCAAACAGCTCTGTCAGGAACAGTGCATTTAGAGCAGTGGTTCCCAGCCTTCCTAATGCTACAGCCCTTTAATATAGTTCTTTAACCATGTATAGTTCCTCAACCATAAAATTTATTGTCCTTGCTACTTCATAACTATAATTTTACTACTGTTATGAATAATAATGTAAATATCGGATATGCAGATGGTCTTAGGTGACCCCTATGAAACGATTGTTCTACCCCAAAGGGGTTGTGACCCACAGGTTGAGAAATTAAGAAATTAAATAGAAACTTTAAAAAAGAAAATTTAGTTTCACTTTTTGGGACAGGGTCCTAAAGTAGCTAGAGTTGGTCTTGAAACCCTGATCCTCCTGCCTCTACCTCCCAAGTGGATTATAGACATCCACCACCACACGTGGTTTTGAATAAGGACTTCTCGGGCACGGCAAGCACTTTGGTTTCATGCTGAATGAGCAAGAAGGAGCATGAGTTTTCAGCTCATGTCTTTAGAGCATCAGTCTGCCTAATGTGGAATAGGGGCCATAGGAATTGGGTTCAGAGACTGATGTTCTGATCTACTGGTGACCTGAACCAAGGTAGCTGTAAAGAAAAAGGAGAAACTGAAGACCCCGGAAACACCTGCAAGGCACAGCTTCCCAGGTTTATCCAAGGTAGGAAAGGACAGAGTATCTTCTTGTTAGCATCCTTGCGCCTGTTTCACAATGGAAATGAAAGAATAATTTGCCCAAGATGCCACAGCAAAGAAACTCTGAGCCAGAAATCAAATCAGGATGTGTTTGATTTGAGAGCATACCCCCGCCCCCCACCGTGGCCTCCTGCTCTCTTGGATGACCTCCAAGCTGCATCACATGGAAATACCATAGGTCAAGAGAGCCAAATCCCACACGCCTGGCCCACGCACAAACAGAAATGGAATAAAAAGGAGATTGCTGAATTAGTACCATACATTCATGGCTTACATAACGCTTTCCTTCACATGAAGCGCAAGACCAGAGTTACTGACCAGGACTTGGTCAAGCGCTTGAGGTCTGGCATCAGGCTTTACCAATTGGGCTCTAACAATAATAGCCTGGGATGTCTAAAATCTGACTAAAAGACATTTCTCTTTGGCAGAGGCTGACAGGCAATTCACCATCACAAAGGGACAGAATACTAAAGTCATAAACCCACTGTGGAGAGGACCGGGAAAACAGTATATCTTCAAGTGCTAAAATTATTTTTTATAGTAACCTGATACAGAAATATTAAATTTCATATTGGGAAGCTTTTCCATTAACAAGGTCCATTCATGGAAGAGTTCAATCCTATTCTACTTGGAATTTCCTGGCTGCAAAGACTGTTTGCAGTAATGCAAGGGTGTTTGTGTGGGAACTTTTCAGAATAAGTATACACACACACAGACACACACACACACACACACACACACACACACACACACACTACTGCAAGTAGTCAACCATGACCCTAACACACTTTTGAAGCTTTTCAAAGATATTAGGGTAATTTTAAAAGCAACTTAGTTTCCTTTCCTCATTCTCAAATTTCCCATTACCAAAACTAAAACAAAAAGATGTTATGTCAATCTTTCTTCCCTCTCTTCCCCATTCCCTCCTCCTTTATCCTCCCCTTTTCCCTCCCTCCCCTCCCCTCTCACTCCCCTCTCCCTCTTCCTCTCCCCTCCCTTCTCCTCTCTCCTCTCTTCCCTGCTTCTATTCTGTGTAGATTTTCTGCTGGACCCCAGAGGTCCAACTGTTAAGAGCACCAATTTCCGGCTGAGGACTCACTTGCAAAGCAAGTGAAGGATAACTGACATCACAATTTATTGCCCCCAAAACAACCTTCTCAACTCAAAGCAAAACCATAATTATGAGTGAGAGAGACACTCCTTGTTAACTGGCTGTGAAAGAGAGATTTACAATGCATTCTTCCTCCCCAGCCAAAGGCTCTTGGCAGTCACAAACAGGGGTTTTTGTGTATTGGGAGACAAAGCTCAGAGGGGCAGAAGAGAGTTAAAAAGACATTCTGCTAGGGAAGTGTGCCTCTTCCACTACTTTTACCCCATAAAGACTCAGCACTGAGATCCCCTGGAGAATTCCCCACCAGGGAAACAAACTTGCACCATGGCAATGACAAAGACTGCATTTCCTTCTCTCTCTCTCTCTCTCTTTCTCTCTCCTGCTCTCTCTCATAGTTCTTCATCCACTGGACTCTCCTGGTCATTATTTATGGCTTACAGGAAGGCAGTTCCTGGAAAATGCTCACACACATTTAAGTCACAAACCTGACCTGGCAGAGATAAGTGCTTTTAAATAGTATTAAGTTCTTGTTCTCAGGGAATGGTCAAACTTTAAAGCTAAAACAACACTCTGAGATAAGCAGGCTACTGAGAGCATGCTTCCCTGACATTACCCAAAGGGCTGGCAACCAGGCTGCAGGGGGCTTTTCTCTTCATTGTGACCAAACACTTACCAAGAAGCAGCTTAAGTTGGGGTGGGGGTGTTTCGTGAAGGCATGGGAGCAGAGGTGTGAAGCAACTGGTCCAATTGTTCCCATAGTCAGGAAACAGAGAGAGGGCAGGAAGTGGGCCAGGTTCTACAACCTCAAGGCCAATCCTTAGTGACTCGTTTCCTATGGGGACATGTCATATCAAATTACTATAGCTACCTAAACTCCAGAATGTCCCTTGTTTTCGTTCAAAGACTAAATAGACCAGGTGTGGGGTATTGAAAGGAACACAAGTGTGGGAGGAACCGAGATAGGTTTCAGATGGAAGCCAGAGGATGGGAAAGGGTGTGGGGGTGGGCAGGGAAGGGTAAGAGAGAGAGGAGAGTGGGAAGATAAGCTTGCTGGAAGGAAATCTGGCAGCAAGCATAAAGAATTCCTTAACCAGTTGCAAACAATAAGCCAAACTTATTGCGTACCATGGACTCCTTGTGGTGCTCAGTTTCTGTCCCAGATGATGAGAGAAGGGGTTCCTCTGTCTCCCATCACCCCTTTTCAGGATTCAGGGGATCCGGGAAGCATGGTTTTCTCATCATGCAGCTGTTGCTAAGCCCCTCGAGGTCCTGGGGCGCTGCGAGGGTTCTGTGAGCACAGGTCGGGCTTTCTGCACTCAGCCCGTTGTTTTCTCTAGCCACCTTATTACATGCGCTGCCATTGCTCTGATGGGGAAACAGGTCCACCCCCTTCACCCCAAACCCCTGCATCCACGGAATAGAATCCTGGGCCGGTCAAAGATGTAAGTCACACATCCAAGTTGTCAGCAGTAATTTCCCATTCTCTAAGCTAGCCCTGCAGGCTAAGCTGAGAATTCTGTGGGAAGTGGGGGTGGGTAGGGTCAGAAGGATGGAGTTTACCGTCGTGGCTGCGCAGTCAGAGCAGACACACAACACTGAGGACCTTCAAACCTTCGATGAACAGAGGACATGTGGATACGAGGTGGATAGGAAAGGGCGCAGACTTCAATTCTTCTGGGACACAGGGAATGCTCAGCAATTTGTGACATTTTTTTTTTTTTTAGACTTTCCCTAGTGTAAAACAGAAAGGAAGCCCAGCAGGGGGACTTGCTGCAGACAGAGCTTGGTCCCAGCACCAAGCAAAACAGTGACTTGTTAGCCTTGAAGAAAGCCCCAACTCCAATTTCCTTCTTCCTGCTGCGGGACACACAGAGCCGATGAAGCTCTGCTCCATCAACCACAACCCACACACATCATGCTGCGGAAAACACAAGTCTGAAAGTCAAGGAGGAAGGTAGAAAAGGAAATTGCAAGGTCAAAGTGACTGCCGGGGAAGTCTGATTACTCAGCATGTTCAAAGCGTTATTAGCCGGTCCGGAGGTGGTAGGCTCAACATGGGAGTGGAAGGGGGGGTGTCCAAAGAGCTGTAGAAAAAGAAGGGGCTTTGAGCTCGAGAATCCCTCCCAGAGTTTCACTGAAATGCTTACAAAACTCCTGTTACAAGTCAAAGAGAGGGCCGATCCAGCCAGCCAAACATGGAAGAGAGTGTGGCGTAGAGGTTAATTGTGGCCGTCAGAGATGAGTGGTTACATGGGGAGATTCATTTAAAATTAACGAGGCATTGGTTGCATTTTATAAGTCTTCCTAGGTAGCAAGTTCATGAGTGAAAGGGGGTAGGAACAGAATGGCTGTTTTAACACTTAATGGCCAGCCCTCCAGCCAAACAAGCATCCGCTGGCTCTTGCCATCACAATAGCACAAAGGTATGTGGGTGCCCTGATCCCGGAACAAGAGAGGGGTCCCACTAATGCGCATGCATCTGGGCCCAGTCTACACCTATATAGTGGTCCCAGGGACGGGTGAGTCCAGGAAGCCTGAGGATAAACTAGACTACAACTTGAGATTGAACTGTGTGCTCTGGCCTCAGACCACAGTGAGATAAAACTCCAGTAACTACAAAAACTGTGACTGTTGTAGTCACTGATGGGCTGGGTATGTAATCATGTTCTGATAAGATTGTATTGCCTAGTAACAGCATCGCTGTCTCCACTAGATCTCAACCTGAAGGCTGGGAAAGGTCAGCGAGAGACATTTGTATGCAAGTTCAAACTCCCAGATCCCACAAGATGGCAGTGGCAGGAGAGAACGGACTCCCAAGAATTGCACATGTTGCACGCATGTGCAAGCACACACACTACACACACGTCATTTTTTAAGGCTGAGAAGCAATATCAGAACCATCTTCATTTGTGTAAGCACACACTGTGGTGTGCACCCAAGGATGAAATGTAACAATACATTTCTCAAAAAATGTTGCCGCCACCCTTAGAGAATGTCTGAGAGTTTCATTTTACCATCACCACCCTCAGAGTTAAAAACAATGAGAATGCCTCACTTCAGTGATGCCAATAACTGCTTGGCATGGATGATTCTAGAAAGGCACAGATGGTTCTAGAATCTGACTTGGAAAAGGACTGGGGTGGAGGTCTCTGCCAGAGTGAATGATAAAACAGGGTGGGGTTAGGAGCAGGAAGGTCAGAAATTTGAGGTCATCCTTGGCTACAGACAGAATTCAGGGCTATGCAGAGACACATGAGACCCAGTTTCAAAACTAAAAATTCAATAAATAAAAATAAAAAGACATACCACCTCTCTCATTTAATATTGATGTTTGCCAAGGCCAGTAGATAGCAACTTAAAACCACCGGGAATGAGACATCAGACAAACACCCTTGGCCTCGATGCCACAATGTCTGCAGTGTCAACTAACTGTTCTCATCAAATCCACCCACGAAGAAACCAGAAGTCATGGAGGACCCAGCCAAAGAGAGAACCTACAGACTTGGGGTCACACCCACCCTGCTGTGTGGAGAGGCAGAACTCTTTGGAGGAGACATCAGATTCTCAGCAATCACACACACACACAAGGAAACCTAGTTCCGAGCTATGTTCTGGGACACACTTTCTCCTTCTAAAGAAGAAGCCACCAGAATGTTGTAGAATAGATCTGGTGGCCAAAAAAGCCTATTCCATTGTTATCTTTCCACCCTACATTTTTAGCCTCCAAGATAAAGGGTGAAGGTAGTCTTCCCTCTCTTCCTTCTTTGCTTTTCTTCTTCTTCCTCATTTCTCTTTTCCTCTCCCTCTTTCTCATCCCCTTCCCTTTCTTTTGCCCGTGACTCTTAACAAGGTTAGCTCATAATAAATCATTGAGACCACATGGCCCAAGGCATGATGAATACTGGGGTTGTCATCCCGAGTGCAAATCCCCAAAGAACAACAAGAATTGAGTGGAGAAGGCCATATAAGAAAGAGGCTTTGTCTTTGCTCCATAACACGGGGAGACATGTAGGAGCAGCGGGGAGTCACGGGGCTGTGTTTTCAGATGCATGAATGGAATTGTCCAAGGGTAGAACCGAGGGCAGAAAGACCAGAAACCATTGTGTTAGGGCTGACGAGGGCTGACAGCCTGACCCAGCCAGCCCTCCACTACACCAGGGGGCAGGGGAAAAGCGAATGCGTGTGCACCTGGAGAGGTACTGAGACTGTGAGGGCAAAGATGTCTGACAGCCCCCACCCCCCACACTTCAGGATCTGAGGAAAGACCAGTCTACATTTTGCTTGTAGATAAAATGTCATCACTGAGATGGTCTTGGTTGACCTCGGAGGCCAGACCGTCTTTTCTGGTTAAGGTGACACCTGCTCCCATTGTCAACCGTGTAGGGCGGACATGAACTGAAGGAGGGCAGGACCGTCTCCGCTTAACAGGGTAGGAGACTCGGGGAAGGTCCTGGAGAATCTCCGCGGACAAGTAGTAAGAGGAAGCATGGGAGTCTGCTGTGGGGAAAGCAAGAGCTGGAGCCAAATTCAGGGCCTTGAGTAAATTCTCCGCTGTACTGAAAGAATTCCACGTGAGGACGTGACTCGTGGGACCCGAGTGAGGGTTCCATGGTGAGTGGAAAGCAAGATAAACAGAGCAGTAACTGGAGCTGGTCCACGGATCAGGTGTCAGTGACAGGGCCCATCCGAGATCAGCTTGTGGAAAAAGTAATTCACTGAGGACGTCCTAAACGTAGAGGGAACCTGCCCGGGACACTGTACTTCCGGTCTAGATGCCAGGCACTCTCACAGGGAGGACAGTTTGACAAGAGACGTCACTTGCTAAATTAACGAAATAGAGCCTCGTGGCTCTCAGGTTTTAACTGTATAGAGGATCTGTGTTCTGGGGACCCACCCCACTAGTACGCCATAGGGTTTTGTTGGTGCTGCTGTTGGCTCATGTTAACCCTGAACTCAGAGAAACAGTTTTAAATGGGAGACCCAGCAGCTCTCGTTACCACACTGAAGGGACAGTTCCAGCAGTCAGACTGCTTGCTGAAGCTTGGATCCAGGTCATCATCAAAGGTCCATGTGTTAAAGGTGTAGTCCCCAAGGGGCAGCTCCCGGGAAGCGGTAAAGCCCTTGTGGTGAGATCAAGCAAAGGTTTCAGGTCACTGGAGGTGTGTCCTTTACATCAATTGTTCAATCATGATCTCATCTTCTTTTTTCTTTCCCAGCCATCAAATAACCAGTTTGTTCTCTCACCCAACTCCAGCCATGCCACCTGCCTCATCATATACCCAAAAGACACATGACCAACCAACCATGGACAGAAATCTGCAAAACCATACGGCCAATAAAAGCCTTTCTCTTTGTAAGTTGGTCAGCTCAGGTATTTGTTATGGTGGCAGAAAGCTGGCTTAATGCACTGCCAGAGAAAGCTAAACTCACAAGCTAAGAGCTAGCTTGATTCAACCCAGCATGTTAAAATCCCTCCCTCAACCCAGTTCTCTGGGTTTTATTATATATGATCAAGTGCGTTTGAATGAAACTGTCTCCAAGTCCTCATTTTTATTTCATACTGACAATATTATTTTTATCAAGCTCATATTTCAAGAAGAGCTATTATTCTCTGGCTTTCCTGAACCAGGGGAAATTATCTTGTTCCTTCCCTTGAGTTTGAAAGAAAACCTTTCCATAACTAATGTTTATCGGCGGCACAATTTCTTTTGGGGAAAAAAAAAAAGAAAGAAAGAAAGAACCCTTCCCGGCATAGAAGGAAAAAGAATATCAGGGCCAGGGTGATAGAAAGACACTCAGAAAAGCTTAGGGAAGGGGCTACCTTCACAGAAGTTCTGTCCTCTCCTTTCTCCTGGGGAAGGGGATGCGGACAACTGACCCTGGATGGATTGCTGCTGGGCCAGACTTTAACCCTTTCCCTTCTAAATCATGAGAGGATCTCTGAGAAAGGACAGAGATAGCTTGAGGAGCAAGGGGATGGGAAGTCAGTCAGGGCTTTCTGGGAAAATTGAAGCAATGGAATATATGCATATAATTAGAAAAAGAGACAGAGGCAGACAAGATTTTAAAGAAACAGCTCGTGTGATTACAGGGGCTGGGTAGCCCAAAATCTAGAGGTGAGACCAGTAGGCTGGAAATTCCAGAAAGACTAGAAGCAGGAGTCCTCCTTCTTTGGGAAACTGTACTTTAGTTCTTAATGCCTACACTGAGTGTCTGGAGGCCATCCGCACACTCAAGAATAAATCTGAAGCTAACTGACGGCTGATGTTAACAACATCTGCAGAACCCCTGCCCAGTGACTCCTAGATCAGTATTTGACTGCATGCCGGAATAATATCTGTTCGAGTTTAAATATAAAATGACTCCATGAGCTCATGTGTTTGAGTACTTGGTTCCTACCTGGTAGTGCCATTTTAGAAGACTATGGAGCCTTCGGGGGATGGCGCCTCATGGAAAGGGATCGTAGGAGTAGTGTAGTCTGAGATTTTGTAATCCGGCCCCACTTCCTTCCAGACTTTAGTAACTGACTACAGAGACAACAAGGCCAGCTGCCTCGCGCTCCCATCCGCATGCCTTCCTGGCTGTAATGAGCTGTACGGCTTCGAAACGCAAGCCACAACAAACTCTTCCTACCTGAAGTTGTTTCTTTTAAGTATTCAGTCACATCAAAGAGAAAAGAAGAGACACCACGCATGCTCAGCCAAGTGGACACATAAGACTAATCTTCCAGGGGAGCTTGAAAAGGAGGTGGATGTCCAGGAATAGTTCAATATTTTACATAGTAATCCCAGTTGTGGGCGCCGCTACACTTCTCTTGTGGTTTAAAATATATTCTGATGAGGATTCCTGGGGAAGAAAGGGTAGAAAATTAGAGACCCGAATGGGGCTCAGGGAGCAGTGCCTAAGAAGCTTCTCTGTAACATCTAACATTAACTGCTAAGTCATTGTTGGAGAAACTGCCTCGTCTCAGTCTGGGACAGAAGCAAACTAACTGTGGTTGCAAAGAAACAAGAGCTTCTAGTCACTGACGACCCGCCAACATCTCATAGAATCTTCTTAACAACATTGAGAAGATAACTGCCATTATGCTCCTCTACAGATGGGTAAACTGAGGCATCAGAAGATCAAGCATTTGCTCCAGCACCATCCGCACAATTAGTGGGAGAGCTATAATGCAAACCTAACTCTGCTCAATCAAAATCTACGTGTAGACACGTATAAAAGCAAGTAGACGTACTGCTCAGAGTAGATTTGGGGATCTGAGGTGCCCTACTTTAGGTAGTGTGGTAAAGGTGCCTGATATAGCACCAGAAATATTAGTAGAATGGAAGAGTAGTTTCCACTGTTAATAATTCACCATCACCAACTCCAAGTCACTGTGGGCACAGTTAATTTTCCAGAAGATAGTGATTCGTCGGTTTCATTTTGTTCCTGCCTAACTCTGAACTTCCATCCAGTTCCATAACTCCAGTGCTGAAGTTTGTAAGGGACTGCAAAGTATATTTAGTGCACTAATGAACACAACCGTATTAGCAACGCCATCCGGAATTACAGATGTGGCCACGTGCCCTGCCACTGTGTCTCATTTTGAATGGCATTCTCCTTGCTCCCAAAGCAATAATACCTTGATTGCAAACTATTTCTTTTACCAAATATATTCCTTCCCACAGAGAACTGCTACCATGGAAATCCATGCAATAGATTCATTTTTGTGGCACTGCACATCAAAGTTGACAACATAATTTTGACGTCTGGAAGAAGTACATCTTTGTCTACATCTTCACGAGAAGACTTGCTTGTTTTTTTTTTTTTTTTCCTCCTATGTACAAATTTTATGCTGAATGAGGGAGAGGGATTTTGTCTTGTTTTGTTTGTTTGTTATTTATTTGTTTTGTTGTATTCAAGTTAGACACCTGAGTATGTTATCACAAAGCTAAAAAGACACCAGAAGTAAGATTATGATTTTTTAAAAATTACACCCCAATATGGCATTCAGAATTATTAATGAAAAATAACGACCAATCCCTGTCTTGAAAACGTCTAACCTTGTACACTCAGCACTCTCTTGGATGCTAAACTCCTTTGCAAAGATCACTCTGAATTGGATTCAGGAGAAACAAATTAGACTTATTTCACTCCAAGAAATTGGAACCATATTCAATAAAATAAGGCCAAATTATGCTGGGAACGAGGATATGCTTGGTTCCGATTTCTTGCGGCAAAACAGTTCCAGATTACGTCTAAAGTGCACGACGCAGAGTAAATCCTCTTTATTTTTAGATACTGCAAATGTCTCCTGCATTGTGTTCTTTGCAAAAGAGAGTGGGGAGGGAAGGGGTGGGCAAGAGAGGGGATGGGGAGGCACAGAGAGGCAGGTTGGGGGGACTTCCCTCTAGGACATCACCACATTACTAGGGCCCCCACAGGGTAAGCGCAGTATAAAGGGTTCTCTTGGACATCAACCAAAGTTGTTTATCTACTGAGATCCACAGAAAGAGTTTCATACTTGAACCAGGTAGTGGTTTCAGCGGGGAACTCTAGTGAATTCCTTTTAAGTATCTATTGAACATAACGTTAACAGTTTAGGGCTGACAAAATAATTTGTTATTTTACTTGTTCACTGATCAAATGACAACTGCTTCAAAGTTATCTCCTATAATGTCATATATGTGGGAAAGCACAGAGAGGAGACCTGTTCTCTAGTGTGGTGATGATGAACTATTAGCACCTCAAAAAACCATTTTTTAAAACATCTATCATTGAAGGTCTTGATGGGTTCAGTTAGATCCTGTTCATTCTCCAGCATTCTTTGTTACTATTTTGAGCTCAAGCCAAAGGCTAAATAAAAGTGATTGTTTTCATTTAATCACACCAAGGGCCTGTGTTAGGGTTTTTATTGCTGTATACAACACCACAACCAAAAGTAACTTGGGAAGGAAAGGTTTTATTTCAGCTTACAGCTTATAGTCAGTCTGTCATACAGGCAAGTCAGAGCAGGATTCAAGACAGGAACCTGGCAGCAAGCACTGATACAGAGGCTGTGGAGGCGTGCTGCTTACTGGCTTGCTCCCCATGGCTTGTTCAACCTGTTTTCTTATAGCTCAAGAATGGCATCACCCACAGTGAGCTGGGCCTATCACATCAATCATCAATCAAGAAAATGTCCCACATGCCTGCTACAGGCCAATCTGGTGGGAATGTATTTTATCATCTTAACGTCATGTCCAAAATACATATACAGTTCTACTATTTATCTTTTGATTGAGATAGATATTCAGAGGGACTATGGATGTCTTCCATATTTTCCTTCTGTCCTCCATTTCTGACAGAAGAATGGACATGGTACATGAAGATCAATTGCTTTAGAAATCTGACTGAGAATAAGGGGAGAGGCACTGCATACATATTTAGAGGAGGGTGGGAGGGTCATAGAAGGATTTGCCTTGAGAGTGGAATACCTTGACAATACATAAATAAATGCCTATACTATTAAATTGACATCAAAATTCATGGCCTTCTATCCAGAACTTTAACTGTTTGAGTATATGAGCTCATTACGGTAATTTGAATAAGAATACCCCCTCCCTCAAAGGCCCATATATTTGAATGCTTAGTTATCAGGGAGGGACACTATTTTAGAAGGACTAAGAGGTATGGCCTTGTTGGAGGAAGTGAGGGTGGGCTTTGAGGTTTTAAAAGCCCATGCCAGGCCCAGTTCTCTCTCTTCCTGTGGATCAGGATGTAGCTCTCAGCTTCTGCTCCAGCGCCGTGTATACAGTCATGCTCCCAGCCACGATGATAATGGACAAACTGTAAGCAAGCCCCCAATTAAATGCTTTCTTTTTTAAAGCATGGTCATGGTGTCTCTCCACAGCAATAGAACAGTGACTAAGACATTCACTGATTATACATGACTTTCTATAAATCAATGATCTATGTATTGAATCCAGAGTCTCATGGGACACGAAAGCCTGAACATGCCAGGCATCCTTTGCTGCATCTCCTCATCTTATGATTGAAGCATCAAAAGCCAAAAGAGACTGTTGTCGCTCAAGGTCACACCGAGAAGTGGAAAAGAACAGCCTAGAGGAGACGGCTTTTGCTTTCGAACACAGTCGTGTGGAAACTGTGGCCTAAGAACGATCTCAAAGGCGAGGCCGTAGGGATGGATTTCCTCTGTACTCCATTGCAATGTGTTCATCTTTATCTGGATAAAATGAAACTGGTCTCTATGCTCACTCTCAAATTAGAACTGATTCCTAAGTGAAAGATGTCCGGGCAGTGTGGCTTATGGGGCCCCACTGCTCGCTAAGATTTATACAGAGCTAGTGATTGATGGAGAAGGGAGAAACATTTTGTTGAATAACCATCGATAAGGTGCGCATGCTCATAAAAATATTTTTCAAAAAAAAAATTAGGGTGGTGTATTTTGCCCAATCCCTTTCACCTCGCTAACCTCACTTTCGCCCTAGCTAATATAAAATGGGATATTTGTGTGGAGCTAGGCCTGCCAATAGCAGGGGATGGCACAATCCCAAAGCGAGCTTGGCATCAGGACCCCACGCGGTTACAAGAGGAGCGAACTCTGTGGGTTCCTTTTGGTGATTCAAAGGCATGAAGCAAACCTCTACCCTCTTTCGTCATCGGCTCTTTCCTCTTCAGCATCCTCTCCAAGTGACTTCCACTAGCTAAGCTTCAAGCCCTTTTGAATCACATGACGTCAGGTGAATACAGTTGTCCCGTGCAGAGAAAGAGAAGGAACCCAGTTTGGAGGCAACTGACTCAAGCCTCTTGTGGAGTTCCCCAGAGTCAGCTCTTCCCTTGTTACTTAGAAAACATAGAAATTTCCCACTTACTCTCCACTGATGTAACCTGTTTGTCTGAAACCTAAAGCTCCATTTTGCATTCGTGGTCCACGAATTTTTTTCTTTCTTTCTGGTAAACCACTGACAATCGCCCGGCTGTGCGCGCCTGGGTTAGACTTGGCTACTACACTCGCAAAAATGTTCTTTTCTAGATGTGGTGGGAAAAAAAAAAAAAGCCTCTACAAGCTGAACTAATGCCATCTGCCTCCAAAATGCCTTAATTGTATTGGCAAAAAGAGCATTTCTTACTTTTTTAAAGCTACCATAACTGGATTGTTAGTGCGGCATCGTTAAGAGAATAATGACAGTGTTAGCCTCAAATAGATTTTCTTAAAATAATCGCTTTGCCCTGTGGGTACTGGCAAGGCAATCGGGAAATTCTATTGGAGTCAGCAGGTCCTTGGATGCTGCTCCCCACAAGACTGTCCGTCTGGTCCTCGTCCTCCTTTGTGCTATATACACACACACAGCATCTAGTTTTAGCCATTGGTGCTTGGTTTGATGCCTATGTCATGCTCGTTTTTATTTTAATGGTCAATGCTTCGCTCTCCTATTAGGCCAAGCACCGTGGCTTTGTTTTTCATCCTCATGGAAACTTTCTCATTCTAGGCATCAGACACATATTTATTTTGAGACTATTACCATCCCAGAGATTGACAACCCGACCGTGAAACCACAGGTCTGCATATTACATGCGTCTTACCTTAGGGGAAGCTAAGAAACTTGGCCAAGACCTGCAAGCTGGTAGAGAGTAGAACCCAGCTGCTCAGGATGCCCACCCAGGCTGTCCCTCCACCTCTCCGTGTCTGGGAGTGAGCGAGAGGGGTAGCAGTGAGATCCTGGGGTCTACATTTGCCTAAGGCTGCAGTAGGAATCGATGCAGAACTGAAGCCTGGCTCTGAAAAAGGAAGGTGCTTGAATTAAAGGGAATCTAACAGGAAGTCAAAGGTACTGATTTGACAGAGAGCTACAGAGGAAAAGGTTCCACAAGATCCCTGAAGAATGAAAACTGCTGGACTGGGAACTTTAAACTTAAAGAATATATATATACTATATATATATATATATATATATATATATATATATATATATATATACTGCATGTGTGCTTGTGTCTGTGTGTGTGTGTGTGTTCATTTCACAGTGCATATGTGAAGATCAGAGGACACGTGCAAGAGTTGGTCCTCCCTTCTACAGTGTGGATTGCCAGGACTGAACCCAGGTCATCAGGATTCGTGGCAGGCACCGTTACCGGCTGGATCAGCTCTCTAGCCCTGGATAAGAAATTTTATTGCCACCGTTCTCTCTTTGTTGGGCAAAGAGGATGCTGCTTTAAGAATTGATTTATACGGGAGTAAAACCAGAGTCCATATTAATTTTTTAAAGGTAATTTCAAAACAAGTCATACCAAGATAGCCCTTTAACTCTGCTTAGAAATAAGTATGCTTCATCCCTACTGCACTCAGTAGTTCAACGGCGACGTGGACCCAGTGACTGGAAGGCCTTTGCTGAGTTTTGTTGATGTTGGGCTTCCGCTAGTGTCATTAGATTGACAGACCACCTTGTCAAACACACCTAAAATTATCAAACTAATGGTTTGCGTAATGGAACGTAAAGTTGCTCTCTCCTTGCCTCTGTTTAGAAGGCTGTTCTAAATACCAGATCAAGTCCGTGAGCACCGTTTCTCCCCTAAGTAATGCACGGAGGATGGATGGAGGCAAATTGAAACACTTCTCTGCTGTGTTACCTTTTCAACCCACTTGTTTACAATTTATCAACCACTTACGCTTTACAAAGCAAAGTCCCCCACGATTTATTGCTTGGGAAGATGATGCAGGGAGATTGAGAGAGAATCACTAATAAATTGATGGAAAAGTGCTTTGTTAATACAGAGTGCTATTGAAATGCATCACGAGGAGTAGCCTCTTCAAGGTCATCCTCCAAGAAGAGGCTAGACGTCTGGCTGCCTTGTTCTTCATCTAACAGCATACAAAGCCTGAATAGAGTGTGTCTTTAACCCCACTTAGAATCTCCAGAAAAGGTCTCTACTTATCCTCAGACATCAGACCAGTTCCGGTTAACAAAGGGAAACAAGCATTTTTCTCAAGTCTTACGGAGGCAACGGATCACCTAGAATCTTGTTAAATAGAAAATTGGACTTCAGAAAGTCTGGGATGGAACCTGAGATGTTGCGTATCTAACGGACCTCTGGGTGATGCTGACGCTGCTGGTCTAAGATGCTGTACCAGTTGAAAGGGTGTGGTGAGATGCACGGACTTGTGCAGTCAACAGGACTTCCACAGAGGACAATGACAATATCTGAAGGAAGGCAATGTTTTTTCATTTGTCTGGCATCCAAAATATAAAAAATGAAAGCATCCACACATGGATCTCTAGAAGGAAGAAGGATTTCTAGAATTAGAGTCTAGGAAGAGAATAATATTTTAGAAACCACGACACGTGTCATTTGATGTCATGAGTGCAGGTTAGTCCATAGTTCGTCAGACTCACAGACAAATGGATGAGCTATAGGAGGGACCTCACACATCTCACTTCTGGGCACATTATCATCCTTAATAAATGTGAGGTCGTATTTTCAGTTTTTTAAACAAATTCATTTGCGTATTCACTTATTTACTTCTATCTCCATTTTCCTACCACAAGGAAATGTCTAATGTGTTGGACGTATATCCTTTTATTTAGGCGATTGCTAGTAAATGATAAGGGATATCATCTCTGTACATACTCTTTCATTTTTCCCATCGAGGCTCAAGCATGCACCCGGGAAGGTAAAATCACCTTTTAATTACAAAGCTTTCTGATTTTACATGAAGACATGCACCTGTGCAACCCGGTCAAGACGTAGATGCCATTCCCCGAATGTCTTTGATTTGCAGACGTGACACTACGCAAAAGAGATTATTGTGTTCTGCCTCATTTCACAGCACAGTGTTTTTAACATCGAGGTATTTACCCAATACTTCTTAGGATTCGGTTTGTGTAGCTGCCACGTTTCATTTGATGGTTCCCAACGAAGGATGTCTAAATTGATTCCAACCTTTTACCAAGAATAATACTAGAACAAGCATCCTCATTTCTTTCCTGATGTAATTGGCTGGTATACATAGCCAAATCGGCAATTGCTGGGTGGTAGGGAGCATACACGTATACACTTACTAGAACTTACCAGTGCTTCCAGAATGGCTTCACTCACTGGCACTTGAATTCTCTTTTATCTTTTCTCAAGTTTATAAATGTATAGTGTGCTAAACTGGACCTGGATAGCCAAGTTTCACTAAGGTTACACATGGAGTCTGCCCAAAAATAGCAACTTATTCTGTCATTCAAAAGTCCCTAACAACTATGAAGAATACAACAATGGAGAAGATAAAACCTCAGCCCCACCCCCTACCCTAGTTAATTCAAACCGTTAAGTGGTTGAGGTCACTCAGGAAGAATAAGTGGGAAAGAAAATGGGCAGAATTTAAAAAGAAGGAAAACATTGTCCTGAGGGGTATGGGAAGAACCAAGGGAGTGCTGTGCATGCCTGTAATCCCAGCACCTGGGAAGTATAGACAGGAGGATCAGGGGTTCAAGGCCATTTCCAGCTCCATAGGGAATCTGAGGCCACCCTGGGCTACATGAGACTCTGTTTCAAAAAACAAAATAATAAAATAAAAAGAATAAAATAAAAGAACCTGGAGAAAGTAAGGGCAGGAGTGAAGAAGGATATCAAGAGTGGGCCAGGTCTCACAGGGTGCAGAATTGGGTCAGCAGGAAGGCTTTGATGGAAAATCAAAGAACACAGGGTAACGACTGCCTTGTGGTCCTAGCCACATCCCCTCTGCATGGTAATAATGTCCCTAGTCCAAGCCCAGGCACCCCCACTCTCCTTCAGTCCATCCAGATTCCTTTTACATTGATTTATTTATTCATCTATTTATTATGGGGGGCAGGGTTCACATGTGAACCGCAGTGCCCATGTGGAGGTTAGAGACTGCCTTATGGGAGTCCATCTTCTTCTTCTACCATGTAGGTTCCAGGGATCAAAGTAAGGTCGTCAGGCTCGGTGCCTTTAACCAGCGAGTCATCTCCCCATTCCCTCGTGTACTTTCTTCACCAGAAACTCCTTCCTCCTTCAGTGAACACACCTGGCGCCTCCATTCCACAAGCGTGTTCACTCGGAATTCTAGTGTAAATGCCACCTTGTGATCAAGGGTTGAAGTTGTTGATTATTCTGAGGATTGAGAGTCTTGTCATCTCCAAGAAGTTGTTCAGTCCACACGAACCTAACAGATTGTTTCCATAGACTTCGAAATGGATCGGAAGGAGAAGACATGAAAGGATTTTCCTTTCTAGTCTGAAGGTTGGTAAGCAGCTCAAATGCCCTTTACTGTTGTGACTTGACGTTGGTCTCCTTTCTGCTCTCTCTCCCCTTTCTCATATCCCATGTGTGAAGTCATCTTATCAATCACAGAGGGTCCATTGACTTGGGCCTGGTCCTTACTACTTCACGAACCACGGGGCAGCCTCCGACCACACGGTGCCTCAACTCCTGCGCATGCGGCATCTTGCCAGCCTAGATACCACCCCTGCACAGCTGCCGGGGCTTGTCTGCCCCCTCAGCAGGAATCCTGTGTGTCAGAGTCACAGCCTGTCTCCCCCGTCCTGTAGAACTTTGAGTGCCCACCATTTACAACAGTCGTGATCTGATCCCACCCACGGGCTCCTCTAGTTTCCTCTCTGCTGCGACAGTAAAACACTCTGACCAAAAGCAACTTACAGAAAGGTTTTGTTTGGCTTACACTTCCAGGTCACACTCTGTCCTCATGGAGGGAAGTCAGGGCAGGAACTCACGCAGGAACTTGAAGCAGAAGCCGTGGAGAAACACTGCTTGCTGGCTTGCTCAGGGCCATGCTTAGCTAACTTTCTTATACAGCCCATGACCACCTGTTCAGGGAATGGTCCTGCCCACAGTGGGCTGGATCCCCCTACATCAATTAATTACTATGACAATTCCCACAGGCATGCCTACAAGCTAATCTGATTTGGGCAATGCCTCTGTTAAGAGCTTCTTCTCAGTGACCCCAGGCAGTATTAAGTTGACAAAGCTAACTGTAATCCTCACCTAATTGAAGTTCTATAAAACACAATCTTCTCTCTGCCTTCCTTTATGTGCCTGCCACTTTATGTTTTTGGAAGATACTCCCTCATCCAAAGTCCATCAGGTCCCAAGGCCTCAATCTCCCATTCATTGCTCTGTCTTATTCTAGAACAGAATTTCTCAAACTTACTAGCGTTAAGGTTATTTTGCAGACTCAAAAATATTAAGAGCCCAAAGAACTTTTGTCCAATGGGGTTATCAATTTTACCAATATAATTATACTTACCAATAAATTGCCAGTAATTAGATTTCACAGTATTAATGAAACTAATAAAATTTTTGAATACTTATTCGCTCATTAAAAATAAAGCATATTTCTTGTTATCAATAAAACACATTTTTTTTTTATGAAAAATAACAGTCTCTCCCCAAATGAAAAAAGTATTCATGGTAACACTTCAGAGGTGTGCAAATTTTGTTACTATTTGGTTAAACACAAGTAGCTGAATTCTCAGACCTGTTTCTACATTCAGTCTTCTCTGTCTTTTTTGGTTGAAACAGAGGAAGGAAGTTCAGCCATACAACTATTGTAATAGATACAGGAAGAAGAATTTTAATAGGTTTTTTTTTTTTTTTTTTTAGGTAATTGTACTAAAAACATCTCTTACCACTAAAGTGATAGCTCTGTTTTTAAAAGACTTATTTATTTTTATTTTAAATCTATGAGTGTTTTGCCTACATGAGTCTGCATATCACATCTGTGCAATACCCACAAAGGCCAAAAGAAGGCTTTGGAGCCCTGGAGCTAAAGTTACAGACAGTTGTGAGAAGCTGTGTGGGTGCTGGGAACTGAATCCTGGTCCTCTGCAAGAGCAGCAAGGGAGCCATCCCTCCAGCACCCCAAAAGTGATAAGATTCTTAAAATCTAAGCTATAATATAGAATCTGAAATCTTATCAGTAATTTTTTTGTACTTTATTACATTAAAATCCATTGATTTATCTTGCACTTTGAATGGATTTTTTACCTACTTATGATTTTATAGCATTGAACACTAAACCATTTAGAAAATATTGATCCACTGAGTTGTTCAGAACTTTTAAATGTTGACACATTGATTACAGAGTGTATATATATATATATATTCCCATATATCCATATCTCCCACAATCCCATCAGAGGATCTTCAGGCATTGAGAAACTGTCAGACTCATGGTAGTGCACACAAGTTTTCCCAGAATGCTTTTTATTTGAAAGCTCGAATTGTTCAATTGGTAACAAAAGTGTCAGTTGTTTTCCTTAAACTGATAAGCTCTCTTTGTTCATTTCCAAGAAACTGTTTGGCAAATACCCAGCTCTGAATAACCATAGTTTATCTGTCAGTCATTGTGTTAAGTAGATAAAGATACCACTACCACATCACCATCCTGAAGATTCACTGAGAACCTGTAAACAGTTTTATTTAAAGGAGGCGTGGGGGGGGGTTAATTACCTTAAGGATGGGGTCTTATGAATGGGATCCTATGCTGGACAGTCCAGGAAGTTCTATATCCAATGATAAGTCTCTTACAAGAAAGAGACAGAAGGTGATCCAAAAGACAGAAGAGGAGAAGACACAGAGATGCAAAACCAGAGCGATATGACCGCCAGTAAGTCAAAGGTCACTAAAGTCTGCTTATCGTCGTGATAAGCTAGGAGAAACAAGGGATATATTCCCCACCAGAGCCTCAAGAGAGAGCGTGCAGCTCTGCCAGCCCTTGGCTTTATACTTTTTGCCTACAGAACCAGCGAAAATACGTTTCTTTTTAATGGCATAGGCTGCGGCAATTTGCTACAGCAACCTTAGGAAATAAGATTTCTTTTTTTCTTTCATGAGAAAATTATTGTTCCACGAAAAGACTGCTAGTTTAGTTGGTAATCTAAACCACCACACAATTACTTATTGCTGTCGTATTTCAATCTGGAGGCACAGAGCTGATTCACAGTCCTTTTTTCAACACTCCGAATATTAAAAAGGTATGCACTCACGAGTAGAGCCTGAACGGGGAATGTAGCACAGTGGCAGAACACTTGTCTGGCGTGCAGAAGGCCCTGCGCTCCATCCCTTGCAAAACCCTCACCTTCCAAAACTGAGAATGAATTGAGAGTAATGTTTCATAAAGAACAATCTCGGTTGAAACTGATATTTCTTAGTGGCATTAAAGAATGCAGTGAGCACCACTGCCTTGGGTTTTCTACTCTGGGTACCAGAGTGGAGACTAGAAAGCCAACCTTGGGATCATTCCGCGGGGGCTTATCTCTCACATTGGGACCTGCAGCTTGGTGATTTGGCTAGGCTGGCTGGCTGGAGGGCTCCAAGAATCTGCCTGTCTCTGCCTCCCCAGGGCTGGGATTACACATGCTTAACATATGTGTTTTATATGTGGGTGCTGGAGATCAAACAACAGTCCTTACGCTTGCATAGCAAACACTTCGCCAATTGGACCTCGCCCACAGCCTCTGCAGCGCCAATGAGTGGGTACAGGGTTGATATTCTGGCAGTCCCATAGCCATCACACTGCAATTTGCCCAGAGAAGCACACAATCTTCCGGGTGGCACTGATGTCACTTACTGCGATCCTAAGTACCTCAACAATGGTGGTAACAGGAGGCACGGCGGACAATCTTTAGTGAATTGTACTTCTCGTAGTCTGCAACCATCACAAACGTGAGGGTATCCGAGAGTGGCGACTCTCTCCGTTCCACCCTTCACGTGGGCCCCGGCCTGCTACACGATAGTGAGGACCCCGGAGGAATCCACAACATACTCCAAACCAGCATCATCCCACTTGAAACGGGTGGGATCTCCATTCTGGAAGATGGAGAAAGCCTTCCCACTGATGACAAGCTTCTCGGTCTTGTGCCTTGGAACTTGCTGTGGGTAGTATCATACTGGAACACGTAAACCGTGTAGCTGAGATCAATGAAGTGGTCATTGATGACAATATCTACTTTGCCAGAGCTGAAGGTAGCCCTGGTGACCAGACGCCCGATGTGATCACACCCGTTCACTCTGACCCTCACCGTCCTGTCTCAGGAACGCGGCTGGCATTGTGCAAGAAGATGCAGCTGTCTCTGAAATGAGGAAGGAGCAGAGAGCCGAGTGATACTGTTAGATAAGTCTCAGCAGTTTTAGTATGTGTCCCACCAAATCAGCTGGTTTCAAAGACTCCAAGAATATAAGGTTAAGCTGTTGCTGTCTATTGGTGTCTGACACTAAGTTCTTTGTTTAAGACAAGAAGAAAAGGCGTGAAGTTTTTTTCTCAGTAGAGAATTTGTTGTGTCTAAATGGAATGTATGTTGAACATATACGTCAGGAGTCTCAATTTGAAGAATTCTATGTTCTTATTCTGCCAAGGCTTCTCTTGTGTCTTCCCTATACAGCTTCTTACCTCCCTCTGATTTACTCATTCCTCCATAATGGCAGGTTGCTACAATAACTCAGTTATATGGATCTCTCTCTCCACATTTGACTGCAAGCTCTGTGAAGGCAGAAACTGTCTATCATTGTATCCCAGGACTCCCTGGCACCTACAACATGCTCTATGTCTATTTGTTAATAGACATTTTACAGTAGATGAGATATGTGGAAAAATTCAGATATCCAGTGTACACGTCCCACATACAGAACCTGTGTTGCTAACAGAAGCAGAGCTCACAAGAAGAAGGCCCAGCTCCCCACGATAAGCTACTCAGTGTATCAAGTATTTATGGAATAGCAAACAGCAGCAACTCACCAGCCTTGAAGCTGAATCCCAGAGAACATGAAACAAACCCAAGTCCCTACCCTTCTGCATCGAGGAATGCAAATCCTACAACACTCATGAAATATTTGAGAAAGATGAAGCTGTGGAGTTCCATAAAACAAAAGCAGGGTGCCTCCAGGGAGCCCAGACTTTGAATAAGGATGCTGAACACACCTGCTCTTCCCTTTATTACCAAGCAATTGAATGCAGACAGAGGAGTTGGGGGAGTTTGAGACCCAGATTTTTAAGCATAAAGCTCATAGGCCAGGCAGTGTGTAATGAAAAATAGAAAGTTAACAAGAGTGGAAGAATTCTAAAAAGCATGTACAGGCAGTATATTCAAATACTGACTAATGGATGATGAACAAATTCTTAAATCTTTCTTTACTGGGTGGTGCATGGTCCAAATGATTGTTTTCCAGATCTGAGGGTAAACTTACCAGTTACTTCACCTAGAAGAGAGTCACAGTAATGTACTAAGTCACTTTACCGTGAGATCTAATTAATCCATGTACTGTCTATAAACATTCAGCTCTTGGAGCTGGTATCTAGGGGCCTACTCTGGGCTCCTGCCCTCTAGGGGGCTCCCTCCAGCTGCTCTGCAGCTTTCCCTTGCCTGTGGGACAGGACCCCAAAGCCATGGATCACCTAGAGCCTGCCACATTTTCATCCACCACAAGCCTATCAGCCAGATGTAACACATAGAGGATACCCAGTGAGCTTTGAATTTCAGTCAAGCAGTGAGTCACAGAATAAATGATTCCTACTCATCGTTCACAACTGGATGAAACACCACTGCCTCTGTTTGCTCCCTTTCAGACCCCAAGATGGAAGCAGTCACTTCCTTCTCTGAGCACGACTGCACCTGATTTGTGATTCTCCCGCACAGTTTTTTCTTTTCTGTCTCGTAACTCATAACAGTCACTCATGATCAATTCTCACTTCTCTATGAGACACAAGCTCCATGTCTCCAGAGACCTGTCCCATGAGAGTACCCTCAGAATCACACATGCTCCTTCTAAGATGGATTGAATCTGCTGTTGAAACTGCAGTGGCTAAGAAAAGGAAGGTCCAAATGTGGCACCCTGAGCCCTTTGAATTTCAGGACCTGGGAAGGTGTAAGAAACTGCCTTCTGGTCAGGGTCACTCAAGGTCACCCCTCATGATCTCCTCTCTGTGGGTCATCATTCCAAACATACAGAGCAGCTTTCTCTGAAGTTCCTTTACCACCTAAATTTTGGATCTACCAAGAAGGAGCACATACACACACATACACACACACACACACACACACACACACCAAAATTTCAACAAGAATCTTAAGAGTACTTTAAGCCAGTAGCAAAATGAGAAAATGCCCCAGCTAGTCAAGTCATGATCTATACATTCACAAGACAAAAGGATACTTGAAGAAGTTCATTCTTATTATTGTTCAGATAAATGACATTTCCCTCCCATTATAAAGCAGGAAAAAAATATGAAATGTTGAAAACCTGGTTTTGACAATAGCATATCCAAGTGTGCACTCTCATGTCATGAATTGCCTCAGGAAGCACACTCTAGGAGAATGTCTCTGCAGGGAGTTTGGCAATTCATACCCACAGCCTTGAATGGATCCCTATTTTCAAATTTAACAACTTCCTTTCAACAAAAAAAAAGTTTCCCTGTGAGAACACATCAGACAAGCACTTGAGACTTTTCCACAAAGCTACTATTTTTAAACAAAAAAGAATGTGTGAAAGAAATAAATGTCTACTGATACAGAAATGACGAAGTAAAACATCTAATGTGTGTTTTAACCAGCTTTCCATGACTACAACAAATGCAATATAATCAACTTAATAAGGAGGAAAGGTTTATTTTGGCTCACAGTTTTGGAGAGATCAGTCCGTGGTTACTTGGTCCCATTGCTTTTGGGCCTGGAGCAGCAAAGAGAAGCATGATGGGAGTGTATAGCAGAAAAGGCTACTCACCTCATGAGGTTGAGGAAGAAGGGGCTGGAATCCTAGTGTTCCCCTCAAAGGCATTCCCCCACCTCTTAAAGGTGCTACTTCCCAGTAGCACCATAGACTGATGACCAAGGCTTTGACACATGGGCCTTTGGGGAACATTTACCCAGACCATAGCTATCCATGTGTCAGGAATAATTATTATGTAATTGGAAATCGGGTTCTCAAAAGAGTATTGTGCATTCTTAACCAGAAAATACTTGTACTGATTGAATAGCTAGTTTATGTTTCAGTAATTTCAAAGTCTCAGCAGCTTAGCATGTGCATGTGTACACACACACACACACACACACACACACACACACATTTCTCCCTTTCATATAACATATCCAAATAAGATTAGGCAGAGAGGAAATAGGGAGATTTCCTCCATAAAAATCACTCAGTGATCCAAACTCTTAGAAAAATATAAATGGTATCTTCTCATTGATGGGTGTAAATGGAGAAGGTCCATTAAGTAGCACAGGGACCTGGTCTATGAAATTAAGAATGATACTCATTTTCTTTAAACATATTCAGATTTTCTAAATGTCCTATAAGAGAACACATTAATTTCTAGAACAAAAGAAAAATGAGTTTTATGTTTGGATATTAATCATGCTAACTTTCATTCTCTTGACTTTAGGAAACAAATATTTTTTTTTCTGCCTTGTTTAGCAAATTGCTCATAAGATTGTCTGAACTTGACAACGATAATGAGAAGTTTGGGGGCTGGGGCGATGACTTAGTGGGCAACAGTGCTCCCTGTGCAAGCATGAGGAACTGAGTTTGAATCCGCAACATCTACATAAAAAGCTGGATTGGCTGCATGTCCCTATAATTCCAGCACTATAGAGGGAAGAGACCGGAGGTTTGCTGGGACTTGCTGGACACTCACCTAGCTTCGGGTTCAGTGAGTACCTTACCTCAAGGGAATAAGGCAGAGAGTGATCGAGAAGGGTACCTGATGTCCTCTTCTGGCTTCTGAGTGCATGGACACACATACCCACTGTGATGGGAGGTTTTAATTATCCACTCAACATAATCTAGAATCAGCTGAGAAGAGAGTCTCAGTGAGGGAGTGTGTAGATCAGGTTGGCCTGCAGGTAGGTCAGTAGAGAACCGTCTTGGTTTTGTTGAAGTGGGCAGTACCATTCCCTGGATTTTAGTCCTGGGCTATCTAAAGGAGGAGAAAGTGACTGTGGGTGTGGCTAGCTGCTTCAAGCTCCTGATGCCTTGACTTCCCCACCATAATGAACTATAACCTGGAACTGTGCCGTTAAAACAAAGCCTTTCTTCCCTAAGTTGCTTTTGTCTGGGTATTTTATCACAAACAAGAACTGGAAAGGAAGCCAGACCATCAGCTCACACGAAGAAGGAGGAGGAGAAGAAGAAATTGCAGCTGCAGAAGAGGAAGAGGGGGAAGAGAAAAGGAGGTGGGGAGGGGAGGGGGAATTATCGTTTAGAGGCAGTGATTCACTTCATATGGTCATACCTCTACCCGTAAAATGGGAACATTTGATTATTTTCTACATATAGGAGATCTAATGATTGTTACAGTTAGATAATATAACAATAATTGTTCAGCTAAAAATATTTGTGTTTTGGAGGAAATGTGCTCATCCAATACAATGCATTGAGATGATTTCTTCCTCTCTGATACTTCCCCACGACACTCTACACATGAAAGTAGATAATGTCCAGTTACCACTTAGCCAAAAGATACCCACTATTCACAATTGATCCCTAAAGAAACAAGGACCTTTCCGAGTAGTTCATATTTTTCTCCTAGTGAATGGATTTTATTCTCAGTTATCAAGTTCATTCTTAATATCACTAACTCCTCCCTCATTGACTCAGCTCCTGGGAATTGCCTTTCTCCAATGCCTTGTTGCTCACGTAGTTCATGTCACATGACTAACCTTGAATTATCGAACACCTTGTTTCAAGTGACAATTTTCAGAGTCCAGTTTTTGTTTGTTTGTATGCTTGTTTCTTTTCCAAGAAAGGCAGGAACACTCTCAACTTCTCTTTCTGCACCCCTTTTCACCATCTAGTTCAGCAGTGCTGGATAAATACTTGGCTGGTTTGACCCAAATTCTTTGGGAGGAAGAGTAAGCATGCCTCCTCAAATACACCTAATACAAATGGATTTATACTCACCCTGGCCATTCAAATGCTTATCAATTGACAGATGAAATACAACTAAAGAGACACAGAGGATTAGAAATGGCAGCACAATGGAGCTTGACCCTTGGGAGCTGAATTGAGATTCCATTATTAAAAAGAAAAGAAAGAAAAAGAAAACCACGGGATCTTTGTATTCAAAGAGGAAACGCTGTCTTGCAAGCCTGTCAGTCTATCCACCGTTGCTTGTTTTTAATTTTATTTTTGGTGGACAGGGAACAGAAGACAGCCAGGACAGAACCACCAGTGTACTGGGGACAGGGGGGATGCTGTGTTTGGAATCTTTTTTGAAAACTTTAAAAATATTCCCCACTAGTCAAAGGTTGCCATCGACGAGAGTAGAAATTAATTAGTGTGGGGGGTATCTCCTCCAAAGCATTACTTAAGTAATTGTTGATATGCCAGGCATAGGAAGGAAAATGAGAGAAGATGGGGAGGATCGTCATAAAAAGGATGAGGTTTTAACTAATCGAGTCTTGAAATGACATTGTCTCTGGAACCAAGTAAGAATGACCTCTTGGCTGGCAACTTCTCCAAGGCCACACTGTATAGCCACCATACTGGCTTCATTCAGACGGTCCCACCTAGAAGAGAGCAGTGGAGGAAAAAATCCTAAGGAGACAGGAACATTCTCTGAGCTGTACAAGGGACCATCGCTACAGGTCCAAGACACACAGCCCAGTATAGTAGTGCCTTGCACGGTGATATATGCATACAGCGTGTGACTTTAATAGTGTGTCCAATGGCTGCCAATTGTGGAATGTCATACACACACAATGTGTGTGTGTGTGTGTGCGTGTGCATGCACGCATGCCTGTGTTACACTGGGGAGGGATGCATGCATACATGTGTGCAAATGTATGTGGAGGCCAGAGATTGATGCCAGGTGTACCCCTCAATCACTCTCTGCCTTACTTTTTTAAGACAGGGTCCCTCAATGAACCTGGAGCTCCCAGACTAGCTAGCTAGCAAACTGCAGAGCTCCTCCTGTCTCTACCCCTCCACCCTCCAGTGCGAAGATTACACACACAGGTCGTTGCACCTGGCTTGTTATGAGGCTGCCTGGGATCCGAACTCAGGTCCTCACACTTGCATACTTACCAACACTGTATCAACAGAGCCACCTTCCCAACTCTAGAAAATCACACATTTTTTTTTTTTAAACACAAAAACTACTATCAACTACTGTCATCCTACATTTGAAATGATTACCAGCCCCTTTTGACTTCTTATCTGTAAGTATGAGATTTAATCACACCGGTAGGCTCCGTGTGATTTATGGAGATCATCAATCATAACATGTTTTCACTCGAGTGGTGTCTGTCACGGTGCCAAGAGACCAGAGCCACAGACATCTTAAGAAGAGATTTCAAAGGGGGGGTGGGGGAGGCGGTTTATAAATGTATCTTGGAAGAAGCAGCTTTCTAGAGCAAAGGATCCTACCCTCTCTTGAGATTTGCTTTCTCACTGGAGTGGAGGTGAAATCCGTTGTGGTCCTCCTCCACTACTGTTTCTCTTCCAGATGCACAGCAGCACACGCCTTACCTAGAGCCGCTTTGCTGGGACACAGATGGCAGCCAGTTACGTTAAAATCAATGTCACTCTTGTTTTATCCAACATGAATGATGACTCTGAAGAAGTACAGGGATAGGGGGCAAGGTATGATGGTTGATGTTGATTGTTAGGCATTTAGAATCACCATGGAAACAAAAAAAAGCTTTGTGTGTATCTGTGAGGAAGTTTATGCTTTCTGTTCACTGAAGTGGGAAGACCCCACCCTAAATGTATGACACCATCCCATGGACTTGAGTCCTGGACTGAGTGGAAAGGACTCAGCAGGAGTGAAGAGGAGACAGCAGGTTGAATACCAGCATTCACCTCTCCTTGCTTCCTGACTGTGGGTGTGATGTGATCAGCCATCTTGGCTCCACTACAGTTGCTGTGTCTCCTCCAGACATCAGCCTCTGCCCTCACTGGTGAGACTGCTGAAGCAGCAAGACCAATGTGACTCAGAATTTGTCTCCTGGCAGAGAATCCTAGGCCATTACTCTAAGGACTTTCATTTTACTCTCCTGATGGCATCTCCCTCAGCCTTCCCTAGCACTGAAGGTACTCCAAGAATTAGCTGCAGCTTCCCTACCGGTCCCCAATCCCAACGACTGCCTTCTAGTCAATCTCTTTGGGACAAACTGAGCATGAGACCAGCATTCATGTCTCTTAGCTTCCTGGCTGTAGATGCAACCTTCCCAGCTGCCTTGAGCTCCTGCCTCCATGGCTTCTCTGACATAATGGACTGTGTCCCCTCAAGCTGTGAGCCAAAATAAATGCATCTTTCCTTACATTACTTTTGTCAAATATGTTTCTACAGCAATGGGGGGTGGAGAGGGGGGGAGAGAATGACTAATATAGAAGATCTGGTTCAGATTACATTGGCACTGTACCACCGGGCTTGTGGAGATCATGAAGAATAGATTCCGAGTTTACTAATAAGTCAATCAAGTGGTGCATATTTTGAGCTGGCTTGTTGCCACTTGTGCAATATTATTTAATAATCCTAGCCTCTTCGTTGTAGTTTCATTTGTTTTTAATATACCAAATACCGAATACCACTCCATGCTAATAATCCACATTCCGCCAATAACTCATTTCTGGATCTCTGTGATTATTGGCTTCAACCAAAAGTTTCATTATGGAAATGTTTTCTTGCTATATCTATTTGTGTAGGACTGCCATAATGAAATGCCACAGGCTGGGTGGTCCAACCAGCAGAAATTGATTCTCTCACAGTTCTGGAGGCTTCTGGTCCAAGCTGAAGATTTCGACAGGGTTGATTTCTCCTGAGGGCTTTCTGTTTGGCTTGTGGATAGCTGTCTCTCCCTGTGCCCTCACATGGCTTCTTTCTGTGTGTGGCTGTGTCCTAATCTCTTCCTTCAAGGACACCGGTCAGATCAAACTAGAGCCCAGTCCAGTGACCTCATTGTACCTTCTTTTCCTCTGTAAAGGTAGCATCCTCAAATACAGTTGTATTTGTAAGAGCAAAAGTTATGCTTTTTTAAAATTTTAGCTACTGTACCTAAGGTGTCTCTACAAGAAAAAGCCAGATAACCTCCTGGAATGCTAGGTGGGGCTGTTCAGGTAAGATAATCTTGAATCTCCCTTGCCCAAGGACATAACCTCTTGGCTTGTTGGGTAGGGAGTATCATATTCCCCAAGTTGACCCTACTGTACCTGATGTGCTCCAAATGCACCCGATGTGCTTGGTTGCTTGTAGGCAAGAGATAATCTAGACAGGAAGTACATCAGGATAGATGCTTGCCACTGATTGGACCTGGTGAGAAGTTCGTAGCCCTACAGGTTCTGCCTTTTTAAGCACCCATGCCACGTGACTCTGTTCCACTCTGTGGGAGCTCTGGAGGTGACAGGTTCACTCCATGGGTAACTCAGAATGGATCTGGTCAGAGTCCATCTTCCTGGCCAGTATTTAATTAAATCCAGATTTGGGATTTACACATTCTGAGGCATTAGGGACAAGAGCTTTAATACATGGATTCCCAGGATACAATTCATTCTATAACACTCTCTCCGCTAGCATCACCAAAGCCAACATTTGCATAGATGAGCATACACAGCTGGCCATATATACTTCATTGAGAGCTTGAGGGTATAGGGTGTTTCACACAGCTCAAAACAGTGCCTCTGAAATAAACCCAGGTAGAATATCTGCCACCATTTTCCCAAGGGGAGGGACCTAGCTTTCCTGAGAGCAGTGGAAAGGAGGTCCTGGGTCATACTCTCTAGTCGCTGTGTCTCCTGCCTAAGTCTAGACATCAGCCTTTGGCCTCATTGCTGAGATTATTGAAGTACCAAGACCAGTGTGACTCAGTATTCACTTCCTGGCATGGAAGAAGCCCCTGGCCATTACTCTAGGGACTTTGATCTTCCTCCCTGAATGGCATTTCTCCTCAGCTTTCCCTGACCCCGAAGGTGTCCCAGTGACTGGCCATACCACCCCACTGGTTCCAAATCCAGTTGCCTTCCAAATTGTCCCTTCAGAAGGACTCGGCCTTTCCCTTAGTGACCAGCCCAGAAAGCTCCCTAAGGCTACCCCTAAGCTTTTGTCCATATCTTCCATTAAAATAACATTTTAGTGACCTTTCTGTGCTATAACAAAGTATATGAGATGGGTAACTTATAAAAGATCGAGGTTTATTTCGGTCATGATTCTGGTGTCCAGGAAGTCCAAAGGCTTGGCACCAGCATCTGGTGAGGGCCTTCCTACTGTATCCTAACATGATACAGAGCATCACATGGTGAGATGGACCAAGTGTGCTACCTCAGGTCTCTTTTTCTTTTCTTATAAAAGTCACTAATGTCACCACAGGGGCCCCACGTTCATGAGCTCATCTAATCCTAATTTTCTTACAAGGCTCTCATCTCTAAATAACACCAGTATATGAATTTGAGGATTAAGTTTCCAACACCTGAACTTTGGGAACATATTTAAGCTAAAGAAAATTTTATGTGGCAATAACATGACATTAGGATACAAAACTCTTTTGGCTGTCTCATTTCATCCCTGTATCTCCTTGCAGTGGCCCCACCTCAGCTTGAGACACCATTTTAAGGTGTTCTCCTCTCAGCTTCTCTTGGATGTGTCCCTGCTCCTCACCACCTTACCTCACAAACACCCCTGTAGATGTAGATTCAGGTTCAAAGGACAGTTTATCCTTTGCCTAATTTAATCCCAAGCCCTAGTCCTGGAGCCCTGTAGCTTTTCAGCCTCCATTTAATCTAATCTTAAGCCTAAAACTGAAAGGCTTCAGCCTCTGTTCAATCTGGAAGGTTTAAACCTCTGAGACTTACTGCTGATTGGGTTCACTCTGACTAGCTCCTTCTGAATTCTGATCTGTACTGAACTCAACAGACTCTTCCGGTTCTACTCACTTGCTGTTCTGGCTCAAACTCTTCTCCAAGATGATTGGTTCAAACTGATCTTCTGAGTTGGCTGACTGTTTCTGACTGAACTCTTCTGACTCTGCAGACTCTGACTCCTACAACTTCTCTGACTGAACTGCTCTGCTTGGCTTCAAACTGACTCACTCTTCCTGTCTGATATGGACTCTTCAGAATGCTTCTGAGTCTCTTTCTTTTCTGCTTGATTTTCTGAGAGCCTGCTATTATATCATAAGAGTTAGACCTGTCCTCACTCTGACACACTCTGCTAACTCATCCACTGATTCAATTTGTCGCTTTGTCTGCCCTTCACTCTGACTCAATTCAGATGTCATTTCTTGTCTGACACTGACTCCTTCTGAGCTCTGCTTCCAGTCTCTGCTTCTATTTGCTTCTGTCTTGCAGGTTGAAGATGTGAGCTACCACTGCCTTCTGAATACTGGGATTAAAGGTTTGTACTAACATTCTTTCTACCCTGGAGCAGCCATGCTGATGGAGTAAAAGATTAAATATCCCTCTACATTCCCCCTCTACCAAGCGGTATAAACTCAGAAAAAGAAATGACAATTCACCCTCCCCCTCCACTATATCTTCTAAGTCCTTCTCCAAACCAGAAAGGTTTTCTATTTCTAGTAGTTAGAGAAGTTTCCATAAGATGGATTAGTTCTCTATGCTTACACTTCTGAAGTCTACTTTCCATATGCTTCTTGGAATTGGGAGCATGCTTCTCCTTGTCATCAAAGCATGGATCTGAGGACTCACTTTACACATTGGGGTTCCAATGTCAAGCCCAAATCTATATTCTGGGTGGTCTTTTCTATTGAATTCCTAAACTGGATTCTTATCCAAGACAACATGACATATTTTGGTGTTGATATGTCAAAAGCATAGTGCCCAGTGCACTACTGACTATGAAACAAATATTCCAGAATGTCCATTGGCATTCCATTTATCTGATTAGTATGATTTTCCTTCATAGATAGGGAATTGGAAAGAACAATCCTAGACATTAACTAAGATCTTATTGGAAGAGGCTTTCTTCTGGTTCCTGACCAAGAATTTCTGGCCTTTCAGAAGCCCAGCCAACAATAATAGCAATTATCTTCTCAGGAAAAAAATAGTGCCTAGTACTCTTGTTTCCTTACATACCTCAGTTAGGATCACTAAGGGCTATGGAAACTAGCAGGAGAAAAGCCTTCAAAAGTCTCCAGTACAGAAAGAGTTCATTGGCCAGATCCCTAGAGATCACATTAACACAGAGGCCTGAATGGAAGGAAACCAGACTGCTTGGCTTCATAGCCTGACTCTCCCTCTCCAACAATTGCTAAGTCTCTTTCTCTGTCCATCTCTTCTCTGTAAGATGAGGGAGGATGCAAGGACCTACTGCATGGCAATGCTGGGAAATTATGGGATTAAGTCACTCAGAGCATGAGACCTGCTGTTGACGTATAGTAGACTCTCAGTAAGTGTCAGCTTCCATTATTACCATCAGGTTATGAGAAAGGATTAATTATGAGCACTCACAGCTATGATTTATTGGGTGCTTCTTATGCGCCAGGCAATGTTATATATTCCTTACATGTGTAACAGGTGCTGAAACTTATTTATAAAGTATTTTATACCCTTTTTCCATCCCTTCCTATGTCTGTCTACCTTCATTGCCACCTATAAAATTCTGACTTGGTTCACATGGCATTTCCCCACAGCCTCAGCTTGGGAGCCTTAATCTACTTAAGGCTACTGTAAGCCTGGGCAGCAAGGTGATTTACAATTACAATGGAAAATAGCTTTGCAGAAAATGATGATTAGTTCCAAGAAGGCACAGGAGGTGAACACGAGTTCTTCGTTGGGAGGTAAGAATGGATGGAAGAGAGATTTTCAATGGTAGTTATCTGCTGTTGAAAGTGAAGAATGGATAAGTCGAAGACCAACAAACCTTTTTGCTTTGTTTTTGCAGTGCTGAGATTCAAACCTAGAGCCTCATGCATGCTAGACAAAAACACAAAACCAGTGACCTATGTCCCAGCCCTACAACCAAGACATTCTTGAAAGTTTAGCTATTTCCTATGCATATACAACCCCATGGAATCTTCTTGAGAAACTACAGTAAATACTTAGATTGCTTTTCACAAGCTTCTTTGTGGACTTTCTTTCTCTGTGACTGGAAACTATTGCTGGTTTTAGCAGGCTGTACTAATATTCTTTCTCACACAATCAACATCTGAACAGTGTGACCTCAGAGCCTGCATACTGACCACTTATAGAGTGAAGCTTTGCCAAGGAAAAGCCCCTCCCCCATGTGGTTGCATGCCACTTGGACTTCTGGGAACAGCTTGGAGGGTGGTATAAAAGAGGGGCAGTTGAACGCAGTTAGAGCAGTTGGAAGTTAAGAATTAGAGCTAAAAGTTGCAGCAGAGTTGCTGCAGAATAGGGAAAGAGAGAGCACAATAGCAAATGATAGAGAAGTAAAAGCAGAAGGAAAGCTGATAGAGAAGCAGGCAGAAATAAGGACAGATAAAATGAACTAACTGGGGTTTTAGAAAAGTTACAATTTAGATCTCAGTAACTGCAGTGCTGGGAGAAGCTGAACCAAAGTGGGATAGAGTTAGTTCAGTTCCCTAGAAATAGGCAGATTAAGACAGCCAGAAAAGGGCTGTAAAGGTTTCTCTTTCCTCCCTATCCTTTCATTTCCTCCCTATCCCTATGAGCTAACTGAGGTTTAAAAAGTTACAAGTTAGAAATCTAGCAGCTGGGAACAGAGGGGCAGAGTTGAGTTGCCAGTGAGAAAAACAACTTTTGAAAGCCCAGATTCAAACTGTAAAAACAGCTAAACTCACACCCTCTTTTAGAAGACAAACTGTTATATTTTTAGATACATTTTAAATAAAGTTTTTAAAATACCTTTTACATTTGGCGGCATTTACAAAACCTTTTACAACCACTACCCTCATCCATTATTCCTTTCAGCTTCTTTCCTGATAATGCCAACCTCCTGGATTTATATTCTGAGACTGTTGGTTGTGAAAACATCGTGCCAAATTCCCATCTGATAAATGAAAAAACGTTTCCATAAAAATAAAAGTTAGTGGATATGTTTGTGTGTATACCTTTTAATTGAATTAAACATGGACTTTCAAAAAACTCAAACAGTATAAATAGTATAGCTACAAGTATCTACCTAGCTTTGTCCCTCCAACTACCTGGTTCTCCCTCCCAGAGGCAAACAACATCTGCTTGTATTGTATATTTTTAGATAGAAGCATTCTAAGAAAATGGTTTTTCTCTTCTTAGTTTTTTTTTCTTTTCTTTTCTTTTCTTTCTTTTTGTGTGTGTGTGTGTGTGTGTGTGTGTGTGTGTGTGTGTTTGCTTGTTTGTTTGAGCCAAGATCACACTATGTAGCCCATGATGAGCTGGAATTCACTGTATTGCCTAGACTCGCCCTAAATTCACTGTGATCTACTTGCCTCCATCTCTCAGGTGTGGGGATGAGATTATAGGTATGTGACACTACACTCAGTTCTCTTCTCTCTCTCTCTCTCTCTCTCTCCCCCTCTCTCTCAAATGTCAACATAACATATTTAATGTTGTCCACGTTGTTTGTCCACTTTATCGTTCCTCTTATGACATATCTGGAAAAGCATACTTTACTGACATCTAAGAAACACCCTCTTTTTTCTTCATGGTGAAAAATTAATTAAAGCAGTGCCTCCATTCATCTAATAAGTTTCCCAATTGTTGGACAATTAGAGTACTTCTAATGACATGGTAATGAATATACTATACATAGTGTCATTTTTTTTTACATACTAATGTAGCCATACTATAAATTCCTAAAAACAAAAATTGCTGGGTCAAAGGCCAAGTTCATATGTATTTAAATAGATGCTACCAAGTTGCCAGCATACATTATTTTTAACAAAATCGTCTCTCGCCCAATGTATGAGGTCACTTCATTCCCATATCCTCTTCAAAGGAGAGCTACTAAATTTTTGGCCTTTGCCCGTGTACTAGATGAAGATGGAAAATCCATTTCTTCTCAGGGCCCTTCTCAGAGTCCATTCGTTTAAATTAGACCTTGTTCCCCAACTTTACTCATTCATACGGGGCATTTAACATCCATGGGGCTCAGTTCCAGGCTTTACCCTTTAAAGCAAGGCTTTTCTCCCTCATTATATGTGGCTGATGATTTCTTTAGATAGCTGAGACTTGTGTAACTGCTAATATTATTAATGGTAGACTCATAGATTAGGTATTAGTTTTTAGAAAAATGAATAATTTCCTTGGCTCAGTTCTCTCTTCCAACCTCTGCCCATCCAGCTGCAGAACGGAACCAGTTAAAAGAACCAGAGTCAGATAGATGGGGATAAAACACCCGCTTTATCTCTGCGTAAAGCCGATTGCCATCTGAAGCTAAGACCTGGAAACAGATGGTTTTTCTAATATCTGCCCCTACCACAGACAAAAGCCTGATTAAACCCACACCCTCAGTTACAGACTGGCAGCGTAGGTAAAGGCTCCTTTGGCTCAATGGCAGCCATGATCACAGGGCCCGAGAGAAGGCTGAGTACCTGAAGTCATATCACCTGGCCCAGAGGAAACCGTAGCAGGGCCTGGCCACACAGTCCACCCAGCATGAGAACACTGCTGAGAGCTGACAAAGGAGCCAAGCAGCAAGGCCAGTGGCATCCTCTGCTCCCCTGTATCTCTCCCTCTTGAAATAAGGAAGTTGTCCCCCTCTCTGCAGAGGAAAGAGAAGGGAATACTCTACTAATTGTTTGACCTCAGGGGCCAAAGTTATTATGAAAACGGGGTCTTTGGGGAGGGAACAAAAAACGTTAAGAAGAATAAGACTGTATTAGTTCATCCACCAACACATTTTGAATGATGAGTCACTGCATAAATGCCAGGATCTGGGCTAAGATCAGGCCCTACAAAGAGAGACAGAAGATGCATCTCACCTTCCGAAGAGCTGGCATTGTAGAAGATCTCCGTCTACAAAGCATCCTTACACAGACTCCACTTAAAGCATATTAAAGGGCTAGGGATGGGCCTTTAAGCTGGGCTAGGAAGGGTGATGTGGGCAATGAATAGCCTCCTGCGTTACGGGGTTTTGCAAATGAGTTTGGGGATGGACAGAGGGGAAGGACAGACCAGAGCAAAACAAAATAGCAAAAACAGTTGTGGAAAAATGGAGAGTGGATTAGGGTGTTTTGTGGAGTATGGAAGACATTCCTGCGTGGATGGAGTTCTGGGCAGGAAGGGGTATTTTAGTTAGGGTTACTATTGCTGTGGTGAAACACCATGACCAAAAGCAACTTGGAGAGGAAAGGGTTTATTCGGCTTACACTTCCACATCACTGTTCATTGTCAAAGGAAGTCAGGATAGAAACTCAAACAGGGCAGGGACCTGGAGGCAGGAGCTGATGCAGAGGCCATGGTAAGGGGTGCTGCTCACAGGCTTGTTCCCCATGGCTTGCTCAGCCTCTACCTTCTTACAGAAATCAGGACCACCAGCTCAGGGATGGCACCACTCACAATGGGTTGGGCCCTCCCTGTCAATCAGTAATTAAGAAAATGCCCTACAGGCTTGCCCACAGCCTCATCTTATGGAGGCATTTTCTCAGGTGAGGTTCCCTCCTCTCCCTAACTTTAGCTTGTGTCGAGTTGACATAAAACTAGCACAGGAAGGAAGGGTCTGAGGAGCGTAGGGTGAAGCAGGGCAGCAACTCCTGCCAGATCGTGACCAGGCAACAGGGAGGCTTTTGTGGTTTTCAGCAGAACAACATGATTCAATTCATTTCAGAAAGATCACTGTGGAAGCAAATGAGATGGGGGAGGGAAGAGGTGGGGGAGAGAGAGGGCTGCAGAAAAAGATGGAAGGTAAACGGGCCTAACAGTTAAGAGCTAATATGCTGGCCCAAGGGAAAGAGGTTAAGGATGGTATGAAGACAGAAGCGGGGTGGGGTGGTGGGGGTGGTGGTACAGAGACTCACTCAGGACTTGCAGGTGGGGAGTTGAGGCACGGACAGTGTACAGTGAGAGGTGAGTGAGAATCGATGCTCGGCTTCAACTGGGTCCATAAGCAAAACAGAAGAGGAGCACATCTGTGGAAAGAAGAAAATGGGTCTGGTTTGGAGCACAAGGTGGTAAAGTTTCCCAGAAGACAACAAACAGCTTTTTGTTAGTATACTGAAAGACCTTAAATAATAAACTTTGTAAAAAGAAAAGTTTGTTTGGGCTCACAGTTTGTTGGTCCTATCGCTTTCAAATCTGTGGCAGCCCAGCATGGCCAATCACACACAGTAGAGCAACCTGTTCACCTCCTGATAGCCAGGAAGTGACGAGGGGGAGGGGAAAAGACAGGAACCTCCAATAACTTAAAACCTCCCAGTAGGCTCCACCCCTTAAAGAGCCAACACCGAGGAGCAAGCCTTTACCACAGGGTCTTTTCAGTTTAATGCTAGCAGGATGTGTCTCACAGGGACCTGGAAGTAAGAACTGGAACTCAAGGGAGAGTCGAGTATAGATAGACTTGGCCATTCTCTGTATAAAACCGCAGGTGACTATGGGAACTGTGATGTCTAATATTCACGGTTCACGTGACTGGGTGTAGCAAAAACACAGCCACGGATGTGTCTATGAGGTTGTTAATGGAGGTGTGGGTGGCACCATACCATGAGTTGGACTCCCAGACAGAATCAAAAGAGAAAGAAAAAAAAGACAAAAACAAAAAACCAGAGCACTAGCATTCATCTCTCTGCCTAGTGGCCGGGGACAGCTGCTCCATGTCGACCCCGCTATGGCGAACCAGATTACCTGGAACTGTCATCTGAAGCAGACCCTTCCTACCTCAAGTTGCTTCCTTTTAGAAATCGGATCCCAGTAACAAGAAAAGCAGCTAACACAGGAACACTGCAGAGGCAGATAGAGATGAAGGAGATGGAGCCGAGAAACAGAGCCACGAGCATACGGAGCCAAAATGAGTTCAACGGGGGGAAAAACCCAATGGAAACCAGGAGACATACAAGCTAAGGAAAAAAAAGGAAAGGAGGCTGTTCAACTAAGCACAGAGAAAGTCAGTCTCCTTCCCTCCCTCCCTTTGTGTAGACAGAGTTCAAGGCTGCATACGGCTTTATAATGCTTCCGGCTTCCTCATTCCAGCTTGTCCTGCCAACGTTCCCCTCTTCTAAGACTGCCCCGGACGCTGAGCAAAATGAGGGGAGTCTTTTGGGAGAGCCCAGCTTCCTCCCTGGGTAAAGATTCTCTCTCTTTGCCTAGGAAAAAGGATGTGAGAGCATCTTTAGGAATTCCCTCCCCTAACCTTGCAAAGGAGCTGATTTACCAACATCCAAAGTCTAACCTTCT
The DNA here is from genome assembly GCA_026225945.1 of Cricetomys ansorgei. Taxonomy (NCBI): domain Eukaryota; kingdom Metazoa; phylum Chordata; class Mammalia; order Rodentia; family Nesomyidae; genus Cricetomys; species Cricetomys ansorgei. Next base: position 9,700,765 of record JAMJFZ010001089.1, read on the forward strand.
TACCGATGAGCTTCTTGCCCTAAGCCTGCTCATTCCAACAGCAGGCCTGCCAGGAGCTCCTCCCCCACAACATCTGCTCCCATTAGCCACCTGGCCACCTTTGATGCTTGCCTTCCTTCAGCCATCAGATCTTGGCACCTGCTAAGCCGTGTGCCGGGGAACACCCTCATTCCTTTCCATACGGTTTTGGTTGATTTCTCAAAATGTCGCTGAAGTCTAGGCCAGTCTGTGAAGCTTCCCTTTGTTTTCTGAGTGTAAACTTGGCATCTCCTGTGTCTGCCATCCTCTGACTACGGATTTGGTCTGTGCTGATATTTTGAAAAATTGTTTTCTTAGTCCTAATCATTTAGAGGAGCAAGGAGATTTTCCTAGAAAGTTAAAGTTCTGCCTCTGAGCACCACTACTTAATTCCTTCAAATGACTAATATTTATTGAGCATTTATTTACCGGGTGATGAAATTTTACACAAATGAAAGCAAATAACTACAAAAAAGAGGCATTCATTCCATGGGTCAAGAAGTAAGCATGGGCCTCCACTAGGGGTGGAGAGTTTACATCTGAATTCATCCCATCGACTAGTCAGATGGAGCTTGCTAATGTAAATTCTTCTCTGTTTACTCCCCTAAGCAGAGACCACACTAGTTACTTCTCTGGTTGCTGAAACAAAATAACTGACAGAGGCAACTTAAGCAAAGGTTTATTTGACCTCACAGTTGGAAGGTATGGTCTATCATGGTGGGGTCATAGCGGTAGGAACCCGGAGTGGCTGGTCATGTTGTATCAGCAGTCAGGAAGTAGAGAGAGAAGGGTGCTGGTGCTCATCTCACGTTCTCTTTTCTTATTCAGTCTGGAACCCCAGGCTGTGGGATGGTATCACACACATTTGAGGTGAGTCTCCCAGTTCAATCAACCCACTCCAGAAACTCTTTCACAGACCTACCCAGAGGTTTGCCCCCTAGGGGGATCTAGACCCTGTCAAGTTGACAATATTAACCATCACAGAAAGGAACGAACAAAATCTAAAATGTTTGTACTGGCTCATGGCACCATTTGGGGCATGCTGTTTTAAATGAACTTTGCTTTTCCATTCCAAACACGATGGGTGGCCCTAAGTCCTGTGAGGGGTGTGCCCAGCACCAGCCCCCTGAAGTAACACAACGTGAGAAGCACCATGTAGATTAGGCTGGCCTCAAAGTCACAGAGATCTGCCTGCTTCTTCTCCAGTGCTGGGATCAAAGGTGTGAACTATCATGCCTGGTCAGTGTTTGTGTCCCTTTTTTCAGGCTTTCAAGCAGGCCATTGATAGAGAGTACATTAAAATGTCATATATTAAACATACAAGTTCACAGCTTGGTCTCTCGACAATTAAGTCATAGCACAAGCCTCTTTTTCTAGCAAGCATCTTTTGTGAACAATATCTGTGAGACTTCTGCTCCCTCTTCTATGTCTCTTCTCACATGTTTCTACGAGTAGTAGAGACTTCCCAGGTCCAGGTGGTGGAACAGAGCTTACACCTTCCTCTGCTGGGACAGCAGGAGCTTGAATGAATTGAAATATGGCCAGTTCTTAACAGGACTGAAGCTGTGAGATGCTTAGGATCAGTCAATGAGAGCTGGGGAGATCCTTTTGTTTTTGTGTTTGTGGGTTTTGTTTTAGTTTTTAGATTCGTGTATGTGTAAACGTGTTGGGCCTACACATGTGTATTCGTCCCATGTGTATGAATGGAAGCCATGACGTTTGGAAGACAGCATCAGATCCCCTGAAACTGGAGTTAGTGTTGGCTGTGAGGCACCATATGGGTACAGGGAATTGAACCCAGGTCCTCTGCAAGAGCAAATGCTCTCACCCTTGGAGACATCTTTCCAGACCTGTACTTGTGTTTTTTGAGACAAGATTTCCTATTTCTCAGTTTGGCACCTCAAGCTCACTACATAGACAGCTGGCTTTGAACTCTTCATCCTTCTGACTCCGATTTCCAAGTACTAGAAAACAAAACTGAGATAAAACAAACAAAATACATGAACTGAGCTAAGTGTGACTATAATCTCAGTACTTCAGCAGCTGAAGCCGGAGGATCTCTAGTTTGAAGACTGACTTTCTCAAAAAGTGTGTGTGTGTGTGTGTGTGTGTGTGTGTGTGTGTGTGTGTGTATGTGTGTTTATACAGATACTTATATGTCCACATGAACTATGGGATCATAGCTGAGAGACTCCAGGTTTCCTGTGTAGCTAAGCTGATATCCTGAACATTTACAGAATCTCTATACATGTGAAATGTTACATGTTCATGTATAACACATGCACGTGCTGACAGACATGGAGCCTTCAAGTGCTGAGTGCAAACTAGACTGATTCTCCTTCTCTGTTCTAGCCTTCATCCAAGTTGGGAGTTTAAGAAACCTGAGAGCAGGTGTCAGCTCTTTAATTCATCACTGTGTGTCATCTTGAGGAGAACTATGTTCTCGGTAAGTGTTCACTGTCCATTAACGTTCCTGCTGCTGCTGGTTCTCCTGGAGCTGGCTAATGGGCCACAGAACAACCACAGCTCCTGAGTGACAAGGTACTTCTTATCCAAGTGGTGCCTGGGGTCCCTCTTGAAGACACCAAGTAAGAGCTCTTCCCAATTAAAATGTTCCAGATGAAGACCATGACATATTCCCCAGGGAGGGTTCTGGCTGCTAAAAGTAATGCATTCTCCTCACAGCTTCCCACTCTACTGCCCTTTAAATGGGAAAACAATTATTTTCATCATCCCCAGCAGGAAGCTGCCCAGAGCCAAAACAGGTTCTCTGAGCATCCTTGAGGGACCTGGACCAGAGAGAACTGGGCCCAAGAGCTCCTACCTGATGCAACCTGAGCACATTCCCCAGTAGACATACCCCTCCTGTCTTAGCGCAAGGTAATAAATTAAAAAGTTTAGGAAAACAATCCCAACCCTAAACCTTGCTCTACTTCAGCTTCAGAGATGAGAGACAGACTGAGCCCAGGATAGCCCAGCTCAACAAGCAGGAATCAACAAAGAGCCCACGGACATATAAGTTCCACTCTGGCAGACCCAAACCTTTTGTGGGCACCCAGCCAGGAGCACACAGGGCACACCAAAGCATTCCTGCCCTCTGCCTTGTCTTTTGTTTAGTTTTAAAGCCTCCTGTAAAAGGCCTTTTCCCCTCTGACATCAGAATTCTTCGTAGAGAGTCTCTAACAGCGTGTTTAATTAGCGGAGCTCAGAATCCAGCCTCAGCTGCGCTTTCCCTCGGTGTACAATGGGGACCCTTGAAAACTCATTACGAAGAAATTACTTAAAATGACTATGAAGTCCTGTGAGCTCACTTTGATCTTAAACAAGATCTATCACTTGACCTATTTGAGGAGATAGGTCTGTTGTTGGGAAGGGGAATGTTTTTTTGTTTTTTTTTTTTTAATTAGACAAGGCACAGGTTATACAAAAGTCTGGGAGGATCACAAGTATCCTGATGGCAAATTGCACGTGTGGCTCCTTGCTCTGTGCAGATCATTCTTGAGAGTGGTCTGCTTTGTGGAAAAAAAAAAAAAAAAATTAATCCTTCAGCCAGTCTCCTTCTTATGACTTCTATGTTTAAAAAGTCCTCCTTTTTGTTGTTGTTTATTTGTTTGTTTGTTTTGTTTTGAGACAGGGTTTCTCTGTTGTAACTCTGGCTGCCCTGGAACTCACTCTGTAGACCAGGGTGGCCTCTCACTCACAGAAATCCGCCTGCCTCTGCCTCCCAAATTCCGGGATTAAAGGCGTGTGCCACCACGGCCCAGCAAAGTCCTCCTTAACTGTAACATTGGGGACCATCCTATCCTATAACTACCCTTGAAGTGTGTGATGCCTTTCCCTCTAGATTCTCTCCCTAGTTCTCTGGGTACTCTTTCATTGTCTCGCTCATAGGTAAATCATTCCGGAGTGCTGCACTCCTCAGTTCCTGTACCTGACCTTATCTCAAAGGCTCTCCCAGAAACATCGAAATCACCCGTTGACTTCAGAGACACAAGATGGAGTCAGCTAATGACAACTCATACACTCCTATGAGTTAAATAGGAGATAGTCCCTAGATGTGTGTCAATCGTCCTGGCCTACATCCTGGTGATGGTTCCACAGATTGACTGTGGTGGAGAACCCTCAAACTTAACACATACAAAGCAAAGTGCATCCATTTCATTCTTAAATCCTCCTTCTGTGTCTTGTTGTTCAGTGAGCATCTTCCTCTCCCCATCGTTTAAGCAGACAATGTGAGTCCAAGCTCGGATCCTTCTGTTTGCTTCCTATATACGGTTTGGCAACATCTGTCTCCATCAAGAGTTGAGTTTGGCTGCTAGACAGAAACAGATGCAAATTACAGTTTGCTCGAGGAGGGGGGTGGGGAATACTACTTCTTGTCTAGTGTAAGGTTCAGAGGTACGTGTTCAAGGTTGACTGGTGGACTCATCATACCTTTAGCCCCTGTGTTTAGAGCACATCACGGATATAAGATGGCAGTTTTCTATTTCAGGGAACGGAAGAGAAGAGAGGCCTGGAGGGCACCTCCACCTGAGTGAGCTCCCCTTAAGGGTCCTCCAGGAGCACCTCCCATGATTTCGCTCAGAGCTCATTAGTACTCCTTCAAGGGAGCGGCAGAAATTTAAACCTTCAGGTGGTCCCTTCATTCCTCCCAGTAACATATGAGATCTGTTCATTAACAGAAAGAATAGAACAGCTAATTGGAAGGCAAGACAGCAATCAGTGCCATTCATTCTATTTTCTTAATATTTTTCAGATTCAACCTCCCAGCGTGCCCAATTCAGACCCTCTTCATTTCTGCTCGGTTACATCCCAATCAGACCAGCTGTCCATCACCTCTGCCGCTCATAACTGACTATGACTCCATATTATCTTTCTTAAATACATATATGGTCTGGTAAACCCAACCATAAATCTTCCAGGGGTTTCTCCCTTAGCTTAGAAAAAAAAAAAGGACAAGCTGCTCCGCAGGCTTTCTAAGCCTTTGCCAGGTGCCTCAGAGCACGTCTGGGCCTCCCTTCTCCTCGCTTTCCCCAGAGCTCTGTGTACACCAGTCATTTTTCACTCAGCATCCCAGTTTCCTCAGGCTGTCCTAGCTTTGTAAATGCGGCTGGCTCTGGCTCTGTCAGCCACCCAGACGTTTTCATAAGTGATCAATGATTAGAGACCTGAGGAAGCACCCCTGCAGCAAGGCCACCTGTTCATATGGTGAGAAGAGTTAGCAGAATATGTTCTTTGTTACACATGTATAAATATCACTCTTTAAAACATAACGAGCCTGCCTCTTCTGTCTCTAGAAGCAATCAGTTAAGAGAGACTAGAATGCATAACCAGTATTGAACGAGGGCTGGGAAGATGGCTGTCAGTAAAGTGCTTGCCTTGTGGCCATGAGGACCAGAGTGTGATCTCCCAGAACTCAATTTCTTTTAAAAATCCAGACATGGCGATACATGCTTGTACTTCTAGAGTTGTGAAGACAGACATTCGGATCCCTGGGTTCACTGACCAAGCAGCTGGGCCTACCTGGCAACTTCCAACCCAAGGAGAGTGAAGACAAACCAGCTAGACGGCATCTGAAGAATAAGAGCTCAAATTGTTCTCTGGCCTCCACATGCTTGAGAGGATATACAGGCATCCCCGTACATACACGAACACATGCACACATACACACACACACATAAGATTACTGCACTGAAGGCAATTCACGAGAAGATACGGGAAAACTCTCTGCCCTCTGTTTGCTTAAACCAGAAGGCTTTCTGCAACCCTTTTAGGGAGAGCAAAGCTCAGCCACTGGAGACCACTGTGGACTCTTAGCAGCCTGGAGAGGGTTCCAGAAGTCTACATTAACAAGTGTCACTGACCAGGCTTTACCTGGCATTTGTATATAAGATACTTCGTTGAGCACTGCTGAGTCCATAGGTGTCAGCCAGGCATTGTGAAATACACACATTGAGACATTTCAGGAGCTAGGGAGATGGCACAACTGATAAAGAGTTCGCCATACAAACACGAGAAGGTGAGTCTGATCCCGAAAACTCACATTTTAAAAGCTGAGTGTGGTAGTACCTGCATGTAACCCCAGAGATGAGCAGGTAGGAGGAGGTGGCCTGCTGGCCAGTGGATCTAGACAAATAGGCCAGCTCCAGGTTCAGTGAGAGACTATCTCAAGAAATAAGGCAGACAGCAGCTGAGGAAGACATGTGATATCTTACTTTGGCCTCTGCATTTCCACACACACACAAACATGAACTCACACACACACACACACACACACACGAACTCACACACACACACACACACATGAACTCACACATACACACACACACGAACTCACACACACACACACACACATGAACTCACACACACACACACACACACACACACACACACACACACACATGAACTCACACATACACACACACACGAACTCACACACACACACACACACACACACGAACTCACACACACACACGAACTCACACACACACACACACGAACTCACACACACACACACACACAAAGTCTGTTTATCTTGACAATCTAACTTCACTGCAGGAGTTCATTCCAACTCAGAACTCACAAACGACGAAAGAAAATATGTTTTTCACACTACTGAAGAAGAAAGACACGGGGAACTTCCCCCGTGGGCTCATTAGTCACCGGAGTCCAAACTTCCTGACATCTGAGAGGAGAAAGGGGAAAAACACAACTTCTCACTTGAAGAATCCATCTTGTTAACCAATGTCAACCCTGTGTAGGTAAAACGCAGGCCAGGAAAAAAAGTGAAGAACATGGGGGAGGGGGAGGTAAATTATGATGAAAGAGAAGTTGCACCCTCTAGATACATATAATCTCCTGCAAAATATATCCCCAACCTAGATTCAGTTCTGAGATGTGAGGCTTGTGAGCAGGAACGGAAATAATCGAGAAACCCAAGAAGCCAGTTGAAGCCTAAAGTGATGGAACATCCTTTGGTTTTCTCAAAACTGGGTTTACTTCTGTAGAGATACGAGGAGAGAAAAATCACAGTCGAGAGTTACCGCCGGGAAGACAAGGATGAGGGTAACACAAAGTGATGTGTTCATAGCACCCTGAGCACAGACCCTCTGGCTATAGGAGACCCCTGTGGACAGTGGGACTCTGACTCTATTCTGCCATCTGTCCACCTGCTCCTTCCTGGGAACCTTGCATGGATCTCATGTGCCTGCTCAGTGTTGCCTCTTGCACTGCAAATAAATACTACTGACAGGGAACTGGCCTCTCACCACCTCCCACCCTACCCCAGGCACCTCACCCCACACTAACACTCAACTACTTTCGTCACCGGAATGAGGTCGGTAAATGAGTCAAGTGTCCTGGAGAGAGAAATATAACGATCACCAAGGCTGCCCAGTGAAAGAGACTGCTGAGAACACATGTCAGCTGTCTGCCAATTTATGTTACCGGAGCTCTGTGGGAACATTCTTTTTAGGCATGCCAGCAGGGCAGGGAACCAAAGCTTTCGGTATTTTTTTTTTTTTTTGAGGGAGGTATGACATTTTCTCTTGACTAGTTATTGCTTTTCCACCCCATAGTCTTTAAAGATGAGAAAAAAAAAACCACATTTTAGCCACAAAGTGATGAAAGTGAAATAGAAGACAAGTCAGTAAAGTTCTAAAAATCTCCATTACACCTCAAAGCAAAGTGTGTGTGTGTGTGTGTGTGTGTGTGTGTGTGCGTGTGCGCACGCGCACGCACGATGAAGAGTACATAAATGATGGAAGGAAAATAAATTCAGAATTTGCAGAAAAGAGAGGCCGGATCACCAGAAGCAGTCTTCACCTACTCTGACATTTGTACAGCCTTTGCAGCCCTGGGATGCAAGCATCTTCTGGGGTACCTGCAACTGGTCATCAAGACTAGCATACTTCAGTATATCTAGGGATGAGGAGCATCCTCAAAGCACCACCCACCATAGAGCATAGATGAACAGGTACCATGCTTAGGTACCATTTCTGAGATCCACTAACGGCTTGAGGCCAGTCAGTTCCAACTGGCTGCATGAACCGATCATGTTATGGCTTCCCATCCTTCCTTCCTTCTGCTCATTTTAGATCAGAAGTGTTCCTCGATAAATAAGTTGGTGGTAGAGCCCAGGACCCTGGAAAGCATTTGGCTATTATTGTGTCACAATGGGAAAAGATTCCCATTTGTCATCCATTTCTATGTTCTTGACTGAGATCCATATATCAAAAGGCAGATTGATAAGAAAAATGCAGGCTTTGGGATCGGAGGCATTAACCTATAATTCCGATGCTTGGGAGCTGAGGCAGAAGGATCACCAAGAATTTCGGGCCAGCTTGGACTACTGCATAGCAAGACAATTTGAGAGAGGGGGGAGGGGAAAATGAAAGGAGGGAAGGAAGAAAAAGAAAGAAGAAGAAACACTGAGAAGAGAGACTGATTTAAGTTTTGAACAACATGGAAGCCAAAAAGGTGAAGACTCAAAGAAAGAGGTAAGCCTGTATTTTTTAAAAAATATTTATGTTTAATACTTATATATGACCATCAGATCACACCTGTCTTTGTTTAATCACACTTCTTCATGGCAAACTCAAGTTAATAAGCTAAGGGTAACTTAGCGAGGCCGAGTCAGGATTCTTTTGTATTCTAATATAAGGCTGCTCCTTCCTTCCCTCCAATGTGGAAACAGCTCTCACACAAGGGTCTGTTCACCTGCCTCAGGGGGAGGTCAGAGAGGCCTTCCTAGCCCTGTGTCCTACTTCAGGCAAGGATGGGGCCCTCTGCTGTTTTTTTGCATTCCATGTTCCATAGTTTAGTGTGTCACCCACGCCAAAAGTATTCAACATACAGCCAGCTCATCTGATAATACTTAAACCGTAGCGATATTTCTACTCCCCCAAGGATAAGTCTTCTCTACACAAGCTGCCACCTGAAGGTTTCTTGCTCATCGGTGTGGACTTAGATCGGTCTTCATCAAGCTCTGGATATTCCAAGGCCATCAATGAAACTAATGCTGAGGACTTGGAGCCAGGTCCGCAGCAGTCCGCAGACAGAATTAATTCTGCGTGCCTCTAACAACAAGTTTGGAATTAAACCAGATATAAATCAATAAAATGTAGCAGATCTCGAACTCATTTCTCCCTCCCACAAGCTTCTGCTCAGAGAGGATAGTTTAAGGAAAGGTCTCCAGATGTCACACACGTTTAAGAGGAAAACACAAGGGCGGAGTTTTACACCAAGGTATTGGTTAACTTGCTCCTTCCACGTGACACACTTTCAAGCCATGAAAAGTGAAGGAAACAAAGGCTACTACCCCAGGGTCTGCCTGTGTCTGTTCTGAAGTTGAGGTACTCATGGAAGGCCACCCTTCCTACCCAACTAAAAGGTGGCAGTTGGGACTTGGAAGATGACTCAGATAGACAAAGTGTTCGCCACACAAACATAACCTGAATTCAGATCTCCAGCACCCATGTGAAAAGCTAGACGCAGACGTGTGTAAATGTAATTCCAGTACAAGGAGGCAGAGTCAGGAGGATGTCTGGAGCCTGCTAGCCGGCAAGTCTAACCAATCAGTAAGCTCCAGGATCTGTGAAAGAGCATGTCTATCAATAAAGTGGAAATCTAGAGGAAGACTGACCCAACCTTGACCTCTGCCATCCACACCCACCCACACCCATACATATCTACACACACATACATACACACACACACATACACACACACTTTAAACAATAAAAGGGAGCAGTTCATCAGGGTGAGAGGCACTATAAGGAAAGAAGCATGCGTCTTATTAGGGACAGGTTCCTGTAACAAAAGACGAAGTAAGCAGAGAAGCCACAGATTGATTATAACATCTTTCCATTTGCATGGTTGGCTCTCAGTGGATGAGTAGCACGCCAGCTCTCAAGCAGGTGGCTTTGAGTTCCGGCTTCCACAGCATCTTCAAGGAAGAACAGCCAACTTTTTGTGCAGTGAGGGGACAAAGGAAAATCACTACTAGAAGACAGGCAAATGGATGGCAGATAGAGCTAGTTAATAAAGCTTAATGATGTAAATCTCTCTAGGATCACCTCCAAGCCCCAACTACACAAAGTCACCTTCAGGGATTGGGAGAACTCAGGACAGAAGAGCTCTTGCTTTCAGGCAAATAGAAGAAGGAACCCTTCAGATTTTAGTGGTCTATCCTGGTCTCCCAACACAGTGACTGAGAGAAGAACCCTTCGTATTTCAGTGTCCTAGCCTGCTCTCCTGTAGCAGTGACTAAGAGCAAAGGAAGCGACCTGCATAACAGTGTCCCTCCATTTGCCATCTCAATGAGCGATTCTTTTCACTGTGCTGTGTTCTCTAGAAGAGAACTGTTGACTCATTAAAGTGTCTGCCTGCAGCTTTACTGACTGAAAGCAGAGAGTACAGAGAGGAATGAGGGGATGAGGGAAATAGGAATTACAGTAACCCCACGTTTTCCCTGGTTTTCTCCTGCCGTGGCAGGAAGGAGAGCAGATATCCACCAGTGAAGAAAGCATCACCCCATTCCAAGAGTTTTACATATCAATTTGTTTTCTAGTGTGAGTTTCGCGGGCTTCCCCGGGGCATCGTTTATTAATACTTCATTCACCACAGAGAATACAAACAAAGCAGGCAAAAGTTGCCATGCCTGATGCAACTTGTTTTACGGTTGAACCAAGTGCTGATGCAAAACTCCAGGGAAGCCTCAGAGCTATAGCCACTGAGGGAGACTAAGCCAGGAGGGCTGAGCTTAGGGGAGAAATTTCTTTATTGCCACTAGCCTTCTACCTTTGCTTTGAAATCCCTGGACCTTTCTTTCTCTTAGCTATGTGCTAATTACCACGCTTAAATTAGGAAACCCTGATGAGTGGCTTTTGTGCTGCTGGCCCTGGGACACGGGGGCAGATGAGTACACAATCACAAGGCTGTGTTTGAAGCATCTCTGAGGCGTCTAACTGTGTCCAGGCATCCTTCCCTCCATGGCGGGTACTTTCTTTGGGTGGGGGCAACAGGGGACAGTAAAAGTAGTCTCAGAGACCGTTCTCGGGGATATGAATCCAAGCTCTTTGGAAACTCTTAGAGCAGATCTGCTTGTTTTTAGTTGCACAATCGGTTGAGAAGCTTTAGGGTGTCTGTGTACCCCTAGCATGACTCAAGGAAGTTAGAAAATACTTAGGAGATGACTGGAAAATAATCAGACCACAACAATGTTTTCCATAAAAAAATATCCCCTAGCACCTTGTTGGGTAACAGTGATTCTGACGAAAACAATTGAGGTGCAGAGAAACATCACCACTGCACAAAACATGTCACAGCCCCCTCGCCGTCCCCAGCCTTCCTGGTGAGAAAGAACGACAGAAAACATTCATAGTGAGTATTGTTTTTACTCAGCCCCGTCTCAGGAAACCTTGAGACTGACTGACGAGGACTGAGCATGGAAAGTTCCAGACACAGGGTTTGTTTTCAAAGAAAACCAGATCTACGGGTTAAGTAATGAAGTTTGGGGCCCGGAACATATCACCTCCCAGGAAAACCCCTTAAACACAGGCAAAAACTTCTTTCTTTATTCACCTGTGGTCTCTTACGGGAACTAGAAGCCATCGAACACTTCTAAGCAACTCCCGAGGATTTAGCAGACATACGTTCCTCTCATCTTCCTCTTAGACGTGAACGCCAAGTTTTATTTCTGTGGTCTCCTGTCTCCCAGGTGTCATGAAAGTGTAAATGGAGAAAACCCAGTTCGGGTTGATTTTTCTTTTTAAATTGTCTTTGAAATGCAAGTTATAATGACCAAAGAGATGAAAACCAAATGGAGGTTCGTTTCTAAGTGATCACCTAGAACCCAGAGCACTGAACCCCCGTGTTCTCCAATGGGACCACACACACACTTTCCCCTTTTCTGATTACTACTTAACAAGAAACGGGGGTGAGGTGCTGGGATACTTTCACTAAGGTGTTAAATCATAATGGTTTGGACTGGAGAGGTAGTTTTACTGGTAAAGGCACTTGTCACCAAACCTAACCACCAGAGTTCAGTCCACAGGACCCATATGGTGGAAGGAGAGAACTGGCTCCCGTATGTTGTCCTTTGACCTATGTGCACACACACACACAGAATAAATTTTCAAAAACTCATAATGGTTTGTGGTAAAAGAGAAATAGAGGCCCATCTAGGAATGGGAGGGAAGACCCCAAGTGAGTGGCCGTTAGGAAAAGGGCAAAATAGAAAACAGAGAGGCATCTGAAAGGAGCAGAGATGGCACAGAACACACCCAGACACCAGATTCTTAGCACAAAGTAGATGCATTTGCCCCAGGGGGACAGAGGACTGCTGCCTCTGGATAGAGTACAGAGAGATGTGACCCTTGGGCAAATGGCGGCTTATAAAGGGTCCTAGACAGGAAGGAAAGGAGGAGGTACAGTTGGAGAAGGGGGTGGGGGGCAGCCCTTCCAACCCCTGCTGTGGAAGGATTTCTCTCTCTCTCTCTCTGTGTGTGTGTGTGTGTGTGTGTGTGTGTGTGTGTGTGTGTGCATGTGTGAAAGTTTGGAACCTAATGTATGTCTGGTTGTCTTTTTGTGACCCGTGGCCATCTTGGAATTATGTGGGAGACATACTGACAGAGTCTCTTGCTTATACTTTCACAAAGTCGGGGACTCTCCCACACACTTTTTCCTCTAGGTTTCTCAAGGGAGAAATGGCGGGGGGAGGTTGGGAATCATGTTAGCTTAGTACAGACCCTCTCCTCATGTAATGCCCTCCCCCATGTAGGGATACCACATGGTACCTTCTCTTCGTGTGGAGCACTCTCCTCCTGTGGAGCACTCCCCTCATGTAGGGGTCCCACATGGTACCTTCTCCTCCTGTGGAGCACTCTCCTCCTGTGGAGCACTCCTCTCATGTAGGGATACCACATGGTACCTTCTCCTTCTGTGGAGCCTTCTCCTCCTGTGGAGTACTCTCCTCCTGTGGAGCACTCCTCTCATGTAGGGATCCCACATGGTACCTTCTCCTCCTGTGGAGCACTCCTCTCGTGTAGGGATCCCACATGGTATCTTCTCCTCCTGTGGAGCACTCTCCTCCTGTGGAGCACTCCCCTCATGTAGGGATCCCACATGGTATCTTCTCCTCCTGTGGAGCACTCTCCTCCTGTGGAGCACTCCCCTCATGTAGGGATCCCACATGGTATCTTCTCCTCCATGTGGAGCACTCTCCTCCTGTGGAGCACTCCCCTCATGTAGGGGTCCCACATGGTACTTTCTCCTCATGTGGAGCACTCCCCCATGTAGGGATCCCACATGGTACCTTCTCCCGTGGAGCACTCTCCTCCTGTGGAGCACTCTCGTCATATAGGGACGCTCCCTTCAACAGTACCCTTTCTTCATGCGAGGGTTCACTCTCGTGCAGCATTCTCACCTTATGGAGCACCTTGCCCTTACATGGAGCACTCCCTTCATGTGACGCCCTTCCTACACATGGTGCCCTCCTCCAGACAATGCCTCCTCCTCATATTGTGCCCTCCCTCCTCATGCCTCTTCCTCAGGGCACTCCCTACACAGTGTGCCCTCCCTCACATGGTGCCCTCAGCCACAGCGGGGCACTCCCCTCAAGTGGTCACAGCCTTCAAGATAAAACCATTTTAGAGAGCCCTCACTCAGTCAAATTTAGACATTTAGAACAATCGTGTTGTACTCTTTGAAAATATAGATACGGAGAAAACAGGCCCTAGTCATTCCTTGATAGGTTGTGTACTTTTTTTTTTTAATATACAAATCAGGGCCTTAGAAACCTGGTAGGGGATAAAGAGAATCTCAGCACAAGGGCCTCAGGATGTGGTGAGTCACAGCTTGCCCTTAAAGAAGCTCTGAGCAACTTAGATTTGTGCTAGGTGTTTCCTCCTTGATTCCGCTTCACATTTCCAGGGCTCGCCCCTTCCTTTTTAAATTTGATATATATTGCATTTTTTGGTCTATAAATAATGTTATTGTATCCTGGGTTTTTGAATGTCGTCATCTTGTGCCCAGACCTACAGTACGAGATATCATCTACTTTCCCGGCATTGAACTGAGATGGTCTTCTACTGAAGTTTTAAATGGCAACGTTCCCACAACCCTGGGAGTGAAGGGCGGAGCTATGCTAATGAGTAGAATGTTTTCCGGTTTGGTTTACTCTAGATTTCCCGTAAACAATGTAGCTCTTGGGAGTTCTGTAGTAGAAAGATTTGACACTTCTTGCCCCTAGAAAGTCCCAACCAGCACTCCCACTATCAAAAGACAGGCTGCCAGGATGATGGCACCCACCTTTAATGCCAGCACTCAAACTTGGGAATCAGAGGCAGGAGGAACTCTGTGAGTTCAAACCCAGCCTGGTCTACATAGCAAGTTCTAAACCAGCCAGGGCTACATAAGCATATCCTATCTCCAAACAGCAACGAAAAGAAAAGCTAATAAGAGGAAAGTAGGCCCGGTTTAATTCATCAAAGTATTATATGACTCCAGAAATGAGCATCCAAAGACTCAAGGAAAACTGTTTTGAAGAATGGACGACAGTGCAGAAACACAGCTGGAAAAAAGGCTTGGGTGTCCTGGTGATAGATGAGAGGAGACCCACATTGCTGTGAGTCCAGCCTCCTCCTGGTCTCTCCTCCTCTCAGGTGTGCAGCAGGAACCCTCTCCGGTGAGATTCTGGCTTCCTTTCAGCCGAGGTAGATGAGCATTTCCCTGCCGCCATCTTCGATATAGAACGATGGGGGAAGCCAGCGTAGCCTCCTTGCTTCCGAATCCTCTAGGTCTCGTTCAGTGTACTTTGGGGCGTTTTCTGAGCCCTGAAACCTCTTAGACTAAATGAGTGTTCTGAAGAAGGAGAGGTCTGAGACTGAGATTGAGACAAACAAGAAGTGCTAGTCTGTAACACGAAAAAGCTAGGATGGAGTCAAGGCATGTTGGCACACACATGTAATCCAGGAGATGGAGGATCGGGAGTTCAAGGCCAGCCTTGGCTACATAACAAGGTCAAGGCTAGCTTGGGCTACATGAGACCCTGTTTCATTGAAAAACAACAACAACAGTAAGAGAAAGGGGATGAAGAGGTAGAGGTAGAGATATAGGAGGAAGACAGGGAGGGGGAAGAGAAGTTCAAAGGAGAAGCAGGAAGAGGAAACTTTTTCATTTTTCTCCTTTAAAGTTACTCTACAGTCCCTGCCTGTCAGGCTGTCAGTCATTACTGTGGCCTCTGTCCCAACCCCAAAGAACTGTGAAATACAGGGTCATGGAAAAGCAAGCAGAAAGAAGTAAGATTCCGGGAGGTCAGGCTATGGAAGGCACCATGAGAGCCAGTGTTCTCTTCCCCTTGCCTCTGCCATCACTTCGCAGGCCACCTGTGGGTCCTGATCCCCGGTGCCATAAGCAACTTGCCATATCCACAAGAGGAGCTGTCAGGGAGGAAAACCCTTCCTCTGCCCTCAGGTTCAATAACTGGGGTTGTGCAAATTCAACTGGCAAAAGACAGATTAGCCTAGAGGGGTGGGGGCGCTGATTTAATTAGGTATAAACGCGCTGAAATTCACAAAGAACTGTCTCAAGGGCATAGTTAGAATCTGAGCTTATTTACCATCTTCGTAGGGGCTAGGAAGAGGGGCACTTCTGTGAGAAGGGGGAGAAGAGGAGGGGAACTTCCAGAAAAGCAAAAGACCTTTTGGAAAGATAAATGGGCCCTTAGGAGGTGGAAGACGATGTGGTTGTGATAATATCGGAGTGTGGTGCTGATTTCTGGTCTCCAAAAAGAGATTAGAATTGCTCTCAGACAGGGATTTACGACAATTGGAGGGGGTGCTCTGCTTTTAGGCAGATAAGACGTTGTGGGGATCCAAATGTCTTCAGCTCAAAATAACTTTTGTATACCACCATGGCTTTTTCTAGACTCTGTCGGAGACCAGGTCCACCGTGCTTGGAAAGCCTGAGAGCCTGCCACTGCTCTCCGTTACAGAGTCTCCAATTGCCCACTCACCCGCCAACACCAAACCAATTCGACTTTTCCAGTGGGAGGATTTTCCTTCATCCCTTTCCTCTTCTGAGCCACCAGCTTAACCCTGCCCAAAGGATCTTTTAAACAAAGCATCAGGAGGGGAGGGCTTACCGTCTGGGTACCAACAAGTTGTGCTTTGTCCTTGTAACACAAAGACTTGGTTTCCCCAGGTGGGGAAGGTAGAATGCAGCGAGAAGAACAAAAGTAAACATTCAGTAATTTTTCTCTCGAAAACTAGCAGCGCAACGACTTAACATAAAGGTTCCACTCTGGCTATATGTGGTTTTCTACCACACTGTTTTACTGCAGGCCTGAAAATACCACCATACTGTTTAGAGTGTTGGCAAAATTATTTGAAATTCATGACAGTCTGCCAAAAACACCTTATTTCAAGGGCTATATCTTCCGAACAAGCTGCAAGCCACTGATACTGCCTGCGTAAGACACCTGGTGCACCGTCAAGCATATGGTAGGTGTGGAACAATTGCCTCTTGGATCTAAATGGCACCATCTGAGTCAACGAAAGGGGAGGAAAAAGGAGAAAGGAAGGAAAGAGGCCCCTCAGCGGAGGCAAGGTATGACCACAGCCAGGCGGCTCACGCCCATAATGCCTGCCTTCAGGTGTCTCCAATAGTCAGAGTTTGAGCTATTTAACAAGTTCCAGGCCAGTCTAATCTATAAAGTGAGATTCTGTCTCAAAACAAGGGGGTGGGGTGCTTGGGGGCGTGGGGGTTGGGGAGAGGGCTGGAGAGATGGTTCAGTCAGTAAAGAGCTTAATCTGAGTCAGGATTACCACATAAAAAAGCTGCATGCGGAAGCATGTGCCCCAGTGAGGGGGGAGGGGGCAGAGACAAGAAGGCCTGGGGCTCACAGGCCAGTCAGTATAGCTAAACAGTAAGGTCAGGTTCAGTGAGAAACCTGGTCTCAAAAACAAAACAAAAAAAGTGGAGAAGGAATAGAAGAATCCACCTGGCATAGGCCTCTGGTCTCACATGTGCACATGGGCTCCCTTTCACGTGTGTCCACCTATGAGCATGTGTAACTATATATACATACACACACACACACACACACATACACACACACACACGATTTCAGCCTCCAGTCTTCAGAAAACTCATCAGATGACGGTAATCTAAGAAAATCCAGGATGCCCAAATAAATCTGCATTTCAGAGGACCACAAATGCATTTTAATATAAGAATCTGTGTGCCATACAATATTTGGGATATGGTTGGTTATACCAAGTTAATGTTTTTTTTTCCCATTGTTTGATCAGACTGACCTGGGAATCCTATTCTGTTCTTTGCTAAATCTGTCAGCCTGGTACTCATGAGATGAGGTAAAAGTAATCAGGTGAAGTTACCTGTTTCCAAGCTTGACAGCTGAGTTCCATCGATGGTACCCAAGTGGTGGAAGGAGAGAACTGATACTCGCCAGTTGTCTTCTGGCCTTCACTCAAATGCTGTGGCATACACACACACACACACACACACACACACACACACACACACACACACACACACACCCGGGGGGGAGAATAAATACAAATAAGAAATAAAAAATTTTAATCTATAACTATTAAGCAGCAGCCTAAGAAACTGACAACACCGCTACTGAGCTAATGATGGAGGGAGCCATGTTTGAAATCACAACCTAAGTTATATACTAAACTGAGCAGCCAAACAATGGAGCGTGTCTTCATCCAACCGCTTTCTATCCCTGTTGCTTTGCACAGCAGCAAATAGGAGCTGACCCTGGCACCGCCGTGGTAAGAAGAGACGCTACGCCCCAGCCACGGGCTGCAGGACCAGGGTGTCCTCGGCTGGAATGTTTTGCATCCTTATCAAGTTCTTCAGTTTAGAGCCTGAGGCCCATCCCTGGATCCAGCTCTTCTTTCTTTGCTCTCTCCAAGAAGAAGTAGTGTTTCCATCCTTTGCTCTGGGAGGAGCTTTCCCTGGGGACTTCAGACAGCAGCTCTACCTCTGAGTTCCCGCTTGAGGCTTGAGCGTCTCACCGGACAGCCAAAAGCAAACTCACCGCCCTCCTCCTCAACTCCCTCTCACCTCTTTGGCGGTCGCTGATCCCGACGGACTCAATCCTTGGTGCTATTTTCAACACCATCCTCTTTCCCCTTCCTGTAACGAATCAATTTCCATGCTTCAACTTTTTTTTTTCTTTTTCTTTTTTTGGAGACAGTCTCATGTAGCCCAGACTGGCCTTGCTATATGCATCAGAGGATGACCTTGAACTTCAGGCCTGCACCACCATCCTCAGTTTTATGCTATGCTAAGTCTCAAACCCAAAGCTTCTTGAATGCTAGGTGAGCTCCATCCCAAGATCCAGCACCTCTTCTTTTCTTTCTTTCTTTCCTTTCTTTCTTTCCTTCCTTCCTTCCTTCTTTCTTTTCCTTTCCTTTTCTTTCTTTCTTTCTAAACCTGTAAAGGTTATCACTTGTACATACATAACCCTTTTCAATAAAACCAGAATTCCCCTGGGTTGCCCTTTACACCTCAAAGTACAACACCCACTCCTGCCCAGTCAAAGCTAACCAGGCTTTTCCTCTCTGAATCTCTTTCATTATCGCCATTCCCATTGAAAAAGTTTCCATGGCTTCCAGCTTCCAACTGAGTTAAATCTAGACCTCCTTTCTGGCTTTTCATAGCCCTTCATAATAAAGCCCTACTCTGCCTAGAAGCTTCCGTTCCTCCTATTTCCTGACACATAGCCTCTTCAATAGCAAGGCTCCTGACCTCCTGTCTGAGGAATCCATCAGTCTCATTCCCAGCTCCACTGAACTTTCCCCCATTGAGAACAAGCTTGCCGTTGGCTGTCTAAATCCCGTCCATCCACTGGAGACGAGCAATTTCCCTTTCTATCACAGAGATTGCCTTGCCTGACCCAGCCCACTGGGATCTCTCGAGACAATCTTTACCTTACCCTAAGTCCAGTAAGTATAAGATGATGAAATTGGGCTGGGGATGTAGCTCCATTGCTGAGTGTTTGCCCAGCATGTGTGAAGCCCTGGGTTGGATCCCCACACAATGTAAGACTGGGGCACAGTAGCACACACAATCCCTGCACCAAGGAGTCAGAGGCAGGAGGATCCAAAATTCAAAGTCATCCTCAGTTAAGTATTGAGTTCAAAACCATACTGTGTTACACTTATCCTTATCAAAAAAAAAAAAAAAAAAAAAAAACAAAAAAACAAACAAAAAAAAAAACAATAACAAGCAATAATACTTAATGAGATTCTGACACCCTTACACCTTAACTGGCAAAAAGAATATTGTACAAGGAAGATTTAAATTAGACCCCATCCAAGGATAGTCAGTTTTTGAAGTGACTCTAAGTACAGGGTGAAGGGAAACAGAGACAAGAAGCATTAGGACCATTAGGAAACTATGGCAACTGTTCAAGAAAGGTCATGAGGACCTGGAATAAAATGACACCAGCAGGAGGAGGAGGACACGGAGGCCTTCAGTCTGAGCATGTCTGATAAGCTGAGCAGCAGCCGGCAGAGACAGCATCTGCCTAAGGCGTCCATGGGAGGCGGAAAAAATGAGAGAGGTCTCTAAGTCACTCATGGGGGTGGGGCTACCAACAGGTGGGTGATTACTGTTTGTTGGAGATGCCGGATCTGAGCCCTGTCCCAAGGACTGCAGAAATAGGAGCTGTGGGCCAAGAGGAAGATGTCTTCTCAAGACTATGGTGCGTGGTCTTGTACCCGGGTGACCCAAAGAAAGATGAACTGGCTCTGCCCTCTCACATCCAAGAGAGAGAGAGAAAGAGAGAGTGCCTCAGCCCAGAGAGACTGAGACACCCACAGCATGAGGAGCACCCCTGTGGGAGCTTCTGGCAAAAGCCCAGTCATGCAAAGGAACAAAGTCCAGATCTCAGAGCAAAACACAACAGTGGGGCCTGAAACTAAAGCACACACACACACACACACACAAATGACTTGTCCTAGTTAGGGTGACTAATCCTAAGCTGAAACACCAAACGCAACTTGAAGAGGAAAGAGTTTATTTGGCTTATTCTTTCACATCCTAGTTCAGCACTGAAGGAAGTCAGGACAGGAACTCAAGCAGGGCAGGAACCTAGAGGCAGGAGCTGATACAGAGGCCATGGAGGGCTGCTGCTTACTGGCTTGCTCATCATAGCTTGCTCAGCCTGCTTTCTTATAGAACCCAGGACCACCAGCCTAGGGATGGCACCACCCACAAGGGGCTGGGCCCTCCCCCATCAATCACTAATTAAGAAAACGCCTTACAGCTGGATCTTCTGAAGGCACTTTCTCAATTGGGGTTCCCTCCTTTCAGATGACTCTGGCTTACATCAAGTTGAAATAAAACTAACCAGCACATGATTCCAAGGACTCTGGGAAATAACTGACTGGTGCCCTGCAATAGGGGGAACACGGGCTAGTAAAGTTTAATTTCTAACACTTCAATTAATCTCTTATGTACCCACAGGCTGGCAAAGCCTAGACAGATTGCCATTGCAATTAGAACCACCACGCTTCCCACATTTCATGACAACCTACAGTTTGCATGACTGTCTCCCTCGCAGGCCCCTGAGCTCTGCACATAAGAAGCACCATTGAGTCTGTGGTCTCAGCACAGGGCACATGACACATAGTACATTTCTAGTCAATGCATGAATGGATGGACCATCAAGAGAACCTCCTCACTCAGTCCCCCAATCTAAAATAGCATGACTATGAAACTGTAGCCCTAAGAAGGAAATCAATAAGGTGCCTCCCATGGAAAGCATACATTCTGGGGTAGCTATGGGATCCAGAAAGTACTACTGGAAAATTTGCTTCTATTTCTCTGTTCCTCGTGAAATGGAGCTGGTTCTGAGCCAAATAAAATAGGGTTGCTCAGCAAGAATTAGCCTGCAAATTCAGAAAGATTAAAAAAAAATTTTTTAAAGCCCCATGACATGGGGTTGGTAATGCTTATTAAGTGTTGGAGGCCAAAGATTTAAGGAACTGATACAATTACCCACTGGCCAGGCACATTTTTAGTCTTCCTTCATGGGCCCAGGAAGAAGAACAATTATTTATTTAAAATGAAGATTTAAGCCAGGTATGGTGGTAAACACCTATAATTCTAGCACTTAGAAAGCCGAGTCAGGAAGAACGTTGCAAGTTCAAGGCCAGCCTGGGCTACCTAGATGATATCTCCAAAAGCTTAATTAATTAATTAATTAATTTTAAAAAACCAGGAATCTGATAGGCACCAAGGGAGAACTATGATCCCAATACTGTTACAGAAATGCCATGTGTAAACAGAACCAGCATTTTATACCTGCTGTGGGAACTCCATCAGAGTGAAATTTCAGAGGTAGAGGAGACAGCAGAGATCCACATCCCCACCAGCCAGCTAGCAGTACCCCCACTCCACCCCACCCCACCCACAACAGAGTCCAGGACAATTTTAGGGTCTCTGTCATTGGACACAGAAGCTTCTCCCTGGTGCCTTTGCTCAGCAAGGGTCACAACACAGGTTGCACCTCTGTCCCTTGTGAATTACTATCATGTGAGAGCCAGGGCCTCAGCAGTTAAATCAAATTTAAACTTTATCTTGGTGAGGAACTTGGGTGCAAGCTGGCTGGGAGCCAAAGACGGGAGGAAGCAGTGAATTAAAGAGGTGTGTGTGCATTTATGATCTGAGAGCCAAATTAACTTCCTCCCACTTTTTCTTCCTCTGGAGTCATTGGAGATTGAAAAAAAAAAAAAAAAAGGCCTAAATGTTACATCATCAGACACCCCTTCCTCCCCCTAACCCCCCACCAGGTCCTGCCACCACTGATGATAAGAGAACAATCCTCAGACCAGGACAGATCAACCTTCCAACACAGCAGAATTGTTCCCAAAGTGAAGAAAACACAGAATATCCATTACCATGCTTGAAGAGTGTTAAAATGAGTGTTCCGATATATTCACAGACACTAAACTAAATAGCTTTTGGTTTTGAAGAGGCTTGAAGGTAGATATTCTTAGAATCTATGATGTACAGCAAATGGCGAGCCTGCCCATCACTACACAAAAGGATTCGAGAGTTTCAGTGAGATGAAGAACGTGAAAATCAACCTCTAAAAGAATCTGGCTTCATGAGACTGATATGGTCCAAAAGCATGCTGAATTCCCCCTCCCTCTGAGAACAGACAGCCCTCCATAGTCACAGGCTCCAAACCCAGGGCCTCAATCAACCAGTGAAGGAAAATACTCGGGGGAAAAGGCACCTGTGTTGAACACGTAGATACTTCTCTCCTTGTTAGGATCACCAAAACAACACAACCTAACAACTGTTTGCAGAGCATCTGTGCTGTAGAGGTGCCCTTGGGTGCTTAGCCATGATTTGATGGGTGCAGAGAGTATTAGCCGAGCATGGAGAGAACAAGTGGAACTTTCCATTTAGATATTGAGGACGGGTCGCTTCGTGAAGATCCTTTGACAATACACCAGGTCACCATGGTACAAGTCCAGAGCTGGAAGATACACTTTTTATTGTTGTTGTTGCTGCTGCTGTCATGCTCTGTATTCTTGGCTGACCTGGTACTCACTATGTAGCTCAGGATGGCTTCATACTCAGAGAAATCTTCTGAGTGCTGCATTACAGGCAAGTGTCACTACACCCAGCTCACAAAATACGCTCTTCTGGCCAGCTCCTTTTGGACTACTTCCAGCTTCCTGTAAAAAGCAAAATGAAGTAAAATCCAAGCCAGAAGCTCCATCATTGTCTAAACTCACAGGGTGGCCTGTGGTCAGGGATCGAGAACGTTATAATCCATCACCACCATCTACCCTTACGCTGAGCCTGGCAGAGCAGAGCAAGGTAAGAGCCAGGCAGATCCGGCAACAATGGCTGACATGACATGATATGCTCAGGGGTATAATAGCTGTATGAATGTTACAAGGATAACCAACCTCCTTCAGACTGGATTTAAAGCCTGTTCCACAGGCTCAGAAACACATGCCTGGAACTGCAAATCTGACCAAGAATCCATGGTTAGGGAATTCATAGGCTCTAGGGGTGATCCTATTACTACTATTTTTGCTAAATGTCAATAATATCAAATTGCCCTCTGAATTGATATTTCTCTATCTGGTAGTTTAGAGTAGCTCTCAAATCTCATTAGAGAAATTTCTTTGTGCAGTAGGTGGTGATGGTGGTGGCAGTGGTGGTGGTGGTGGTGATGGTGGTGGTGGTGGTGGTGGTGGTGGTGATGGTGGTGAATGCAGAAACGACTGGTCAAAGTGCAAAGATTATGTGACTGAGGTGGGCTCAGCTCCCAATAGAACATCTATATCATGTTCTTCCTCGAGGCTCACAGATCATGGAGGAGAAGGGGGCAGAAATATTATAAGAGCCGGAAGTCAGGAAGGGCCAAAGAAAAAGTTCCTCTGAGCATGACAGGACAACCAGACTCATGAACTCACAGCAACCTTGGCTCCCTGCACAAGACCTGCACAGATCAAGCCAGTCAAAATGCTAGCCAGGCATGGGAAGGAATTCATGAATCTCCACCTCTGACTGAGGCACTACGAATAGTTGATGGCTTCTGGGGAAGGGGTACATTGTCTTTAAAGATGTGGTTCATGGTAGATTGGCCTATGCTCCAGTGGATGGCTCCATAATCAGAAGTATATAGACAACACAAATTGGAGTTAATGGGCTATTACATGAGGGGGGAGGTGAGAGAAAGGGAGAGAGACAGAGAGAGAGAACGAAGAGGGCAGGGAGGTAGATGAATCTGAGGGAGTTATTAAGGGAGAGGAGTTCTACTGAATAGGATCAAAATACAAAAACATCGTACAAAATTTTCAAAAAATTAATTTTAAAAAATTTAAAAAGGAGAAAGTGTTTTAAAGGAGCTTTTAGTTCCTTGTTCATAAAAACTATTTTTCAGTTTCTCATTCATGAAGATTCCTTGGTGCAGACAGAATACCAACCAGAGAAGCCAAGTCAGCTATCAGGTCTCCCACAGGTAGCTACAGTGGAATCACTGTCACACCATCAGCCACAAAGACTGCTGGAAACTACAGTGATCCTCATTCCTCCAGACAGAGGGAGAGGCTGGCAGAAGGCAAAGTCCAACAGAAGAGGCGATACAGGAAACAGAGAGGCATGTACCTTCTTATGTTGGACCTAGGGCGGAGTAGAAAAACCCCATTACACATTACCAAGTGGGTTAACTAGGGCCACAAGGGACAACTTGGCAACGGGGGGCATCTGGGTGCAGGAGGGATTCACATCCAAGTCTCACACAGGAACATCCAGTGGCAAATAAAATAAGCCAGTTAGGACACAGACAGGCACACATAAGCTTCCATGTTGGTTTTGGCCTTCCTTCTGGTAATTTTTCCATGCTTTGTATCAGCTCCAGGACAAACCTTGACCTCCCTCCAATTTCTTGCCACATGTCAGCTGTCTGGAGTTCATGAATCCTAAATTTCAAGAAGCCACTCAAGTTCTCAAGGCATTCTGAATCAAGGCTACTGTACTCACCTGTCCCTGCGCAGACCTGAAACCACACACACCTGTGACCCCATCTATCCCACTCACTGCCCTGCTTTTCAATGTCCTGCCATACATGGCCAACATTTCATCCCCTCCTCCTCTGACATTTGTTCCCTGGTGATATGGAAATCCTCTCCTGACAAGGCTAGATGAAGGAGCAGGAAAGGGACCATCAGTCTCTGGTCTAAGCCTCTCTCGGTGAGAAGCAGGATTTGGAGGGTACAGGCATGTGGAAGACAGACAACGCCAATGTAATGTCTACCTGTGCAATGTGTGGTGAGGATCCAACATCAGCATCATCTGGGGGCTTGTTAGACATGCAGCATTTCCACCCAGTACCGGTGATGGACTCAGAATGTCCATTTGGACAGCATCTTACCAGTAATCCAGACTTACCTCATGGAGCCTAGTATCTGTACCAACTAAAGCGCCTAACCTCAGAACTACCCGATGCAATTATTCTGACCTTATTACAGATGTGTTAGACCTCAACCACTGTAAGAAAATGCCAGCAGAATCAACTTCAGAGGGAAGAATGGGGGGTTTTAGCTTACAGTTCTAGAGGTTGTAGTTTGTGGTCACTTAGAACAGCTGCTTTGAGGCTGAGCCAACAGGCATGCCCTGGCTGTAAGAGCACAGGGAAGAGGAAGTCTGCTTATCTCCTGGCAATCAGGAAAGAGGAAAGGGCCAACCCCCAATAGCCACTTTAGGGACATGCCCCCAGTGACCTAACTTCTTTTCACTTGAGCCCCATCTCCCAGTAGTTCAGTCACCTCCCCATGTCACTACGAGCTAGGGATCAAACTTTTCATAAATACATCTGGGGGACATTTAACATAATAAACCCTAGGGACATTTAACACTCAAATAAGAGCAACAAAGAAAAACAAATTTATATCTGTAATGTATCGCAGTTTTTCTGTTTGTTTCAGAGACAGGGGAAAGCTTGAAAAAGCTTTCTTGAAAGGCCAAAATGATCTTGTTGAAAAGCCAAAAATGACCTTGAACTGCGGATCCTCACGCCTACACCTTCCAAGTGCCAGGATTGCAGATGTAAGGAAGCTGCCTTACCCTTCATGGAGAAACTGCTCACTCCCTCGTGCCAAAGCACAGTACTGAGTCCCATCTGGCTGGCCTCAAAGTGCTTGTCTTTCCCACTACATATCTAGAGTCCAGTGAAGAATGAATATGAGGAAAAGCCCAGCAACAAGCCACACTGGGTGTGGTGGTTTGAATAAGAAAGCCTCCCACCCCAACCCCGCCCCCATAGGCTCACATATTTGAACGCTCAGGGATTGGCACTATTTGAATAGGATTAGGAGGTGTGGCTTTGTTAGAGGAAGTGTGTCACTGGGGATGGCTTTTGAAATTTCAAAACTCCAGACTCAATGTCTCCCACTTCCTCCACCCCACCCTTCTCTCCCTCTCCCTCTCTCTCCCTCTCTTACTTTCCCTCCCTCCCTCCCTCTCCCTCTCCCTCTCCCTCTCAGCTTGTGGATCAAGGTCAGTACTCAGCCACTTCTCCAGCACCATGACTGCCAGCCACCAAGCTCCCTCCCATGGTAATAATGGATTAAGCTGAAGCCAGTAAGCAGCACCCTTCCATGGCCTCTGCATCAGCTCCTGCCTCCAGGTTCCTGCCCTGACTTCCTTCGAGGATAGACTATGATATGGACGTGTAAGCCAAATAAACCCTTTCCTCCCCAACTCGCATTTGGTCATGGTGTTTCATCACAGAGATAGAAACCCCAACTAAGACACTGGGAAATGTGGGGAGGCAGCAGTAGGCTACTATCCTAGCAGGGGTATCTGTCAGCAGATTGCAAGCCCAGTGGGCTAGGAGCTAGGAATGGTGTCCATTACTATAGGCCCACAGGACTTGTATGAAGAAGATCTGTACCCAGTCATCATCATCAGAGGTCTGTAGCAGTGAGCAGGGGCCACAGGGACAGACCTGTCACACCCAGTATTGAAAGAAAGACACCCATCTTAGCTGGCCTTATTGGGGGCTGCTGGTCAGAGTATCATATTAGAATTCCATAAAATTCCCCTCCTAAAGCCAGATGTGGCCTGGGAGGAAGAAGCAGCATGTGAAGAGCTCCCGAGGAAAGAAGGGTTCTGGTCCAGGAAAAACGCTGACGGAAGTTGCTGTCTTGCTGGGTGATGCGGGGCCAGCAATGTCACTGGCAGCCTCTTGCTATGAAGTGGGAAACTGCCCTGGCATCTGTCCTCCCAGGCCAGGGAATAGAGGGAAGCTCTACCCCAGCCAGACCTCACAGAACCACAGACTTCTCACCTTACTTCATAGGCACCCATGGACTGGTCTTCAGAGTGAAGTCCTCTGTTTACATCTGCTTCTTGTCAAGAGAAGGTAATCAAAAACAGTCTGGAGAGGTCGCTCAGTCAGTAAAGAGCTCACCTGGCAAGCACACGGACCCGAGCGGGATTTCAGGAACCCATTTAAAAACAGGAGCAAAAAAGCACAGGCGTGGTAGTGCACACTTGTAATCCCGGCACTACCTAAGAGGTAGAGATAGGCAGAGATCCCAGGGGCTTGTTGGCTAGTCAGAATAGCCTACTTGGCAAGTTAAAGGCCAGTGAGGGACCTCATCTTAAGAAAAAAGGTTAACAGCCCCTGAGGAATGACTGTCTTCTGACTTGTACACACTTCTGACCGGACACACATATACACGTGACCAAAAATTGTGTCTTCTATTCAAAGAAGCATCCAGAAAGTGGCAGCAGGATGTTAGGACACCATGGCATCCATTTGGCAAAGCTTTTTAGACTGCTTTTCTATTTGTCTGTTTTGTAGGCCCCTGGGTCTCCTGGAGACCTCCATAATCAAGCAGAGATTATAAATCCCACCAGTCGAGAATAAGACCATCACCACAATTGAGCCAAACATGAATGAAGCAAGCTAATTAAGTTAATTAAATACTGGCCGGGAAGATGGACTCTGACCATTTCAAGGTCCCCATGGAGTGGTCCTGTCACCTCTGGAGTTCTCACAAAATGACCAGAGTCCATGGAACAGGTGCTTAAAAAGACAGAACTCATAAGGCTATGTGCTTCCCACCAGGTCCAATCAGTAGCAAGCATCTTTACTGGCATACTTCCTGTCTGGGAAGTGAATAAGCATATCTGGTGCTTTTGGAGTACATCCGGTGCAGTCGGATTAACCAAATGGAATCTACACAGTCCCCACCCAACACTCCAGGAGGTTGTCTGTCCTTGAGCAAGGGAGATTACAGGATTATGTCTTTCTGTATCCCACATGAACAGCCCCACCCAGCACTGCAGAAAGTTATCTGGTCCTTGTTCTATAGATCTCTTAGGCACAGTAACTAAACTTTAAAACATAACTTTTGCTCTTACAAGATCAGAGCCTGCACATTTTGCAAGACTTCCTTGGAATCCAGACTGCAGGCCTAGGGCAGAGCCATTGACTTTCTGAGCTCTGTTTTCTAAAGCACAGACTGCAACAGCCCAGAGCTGGGTGTTCCTGTCCAATCTGTTCTTCCCATGGTTACCAAATCCATCTTCTTAGATCAGTGCTTCCACTCTGTTGCTGCCTCGCTCGAGGGCTTCTGTGGCTGGTGGGAACAAGTCCAAAGTGGATGTGCATTCAGCCTTCTTTGTCAGCCGGCTTGCTCCACAGGCAAAAGCTCTGCATAAGCTGCCCCATCACCCAGAGCAGGTTTCAGGCAAGTCCAGCTCCTTGGCGCTCCTGGGCCTTTCTAATGAACTTGCTCCTACTGAGAATATTTCCACAGACCAGCCAAATCTACACGATGCTGAAACCAAACCAAGGTCAAAGTCCTACAGCAGCTGATCCATGAACCGAGCTCCCTCAGCCCAGCTGTGTATGTTTGTTACATGGACATGGAGGGAAGTGGCGTGCTTTCTGAAGGGGAGATGTGGGCATATGCACATATGTGTTAATTATATGCTTTACTGTTGTTAGAGAAACACACAATCTGGAAAGCCCATATAGCCATTGACTGTTAGAGAAGTTTGCATTGACTTTTGACAGATTCCATCTGTAGCCAGCCTACAGTGTCAATTAATCAGCAAGTGTAGCTTCAACATGGCAATCGATTGACAATTTTGTTTTTCTTCTTTCAGCAGTAGTAGGAGGGAGAGAGCCCAGGGACTCACACTTGCTAAGCAAGTGCTCTACCACTGAACTACACCCTAGCCCTGATAGTTACATTTTTGTAAACTGGAAGAAAACAAAACAGAGATCTGTGTCGGGACTCCGCTCATCTGTTAATGACAAGCCCAACTTCTTTGCTGAATTAGAGACCAGCTTTCAAATACTAGATTACTTCCTCGTGTGTGTGTGTGTGTGTGTGTGTGTGTGTGTGTGTGTGTGTGTTCACGCATGTGTTTGTGCACGATGTACACATATGTGTGCAGGCACATGCTATCGCAGATTGATGGAGATCAGAGGACAACCTTGGGTGCTGGTTGACACCATCTTAAGAGTCAGTCTTTACCTTTCACCTTGACTAGAGTGTCTTGCTCTACAGATGTGTCTGCACCAGGCAAGCCAGCCCACAAGACTCCAGGGATCTTCTGTCTCCACCTCCCATCTCAAGTAGGAAAGCTGGGATTGCAGATGGTCCTTACCATGCCTGGTTTGCTGTGGGTTCTGGGGATTCAAACTCAGGTGTTCATGCTTGTGCAGCTCTCAGTCACCGAGCCCTCTCACTGGCCTGCATTATGGCATTTCTGTACACATACATCATTACACCTTGTTTTACCCAGTCCCTCCTCCCCTCTTCCTCTCTCTCAGTGGTCCCTCCCTACCTTCGAACAGCCTTCCTTCTGCTTCCATGTCACGTGTGTGTGTATTCATAAGCTATAGTTAAATTTAGATTCCTATGATAGAAAACATGATATTTTTATGTCTTCCCTTGAACAGCCTCTTCTATTCCCCTTCCTCTTTCCTTCACTGAGCTTCCTCCTTCTTCAGGACGAGAAAGAGAGAGAAAGAGAGACCTCACATTAGTACTTGTCTGGATTTGGCTTATATTTTTTGCTTATGTATTTGCTTAACATGATGATCTCCAGATCTATCCATTTTTTTCCAGTAAATGACATCCTTTTCTCTGTCATTTCCAGCAAATTTCTTTCTTCCCTGTGGCTGAGTTAAATTCTCTCATACCACATTTTCGTATTCACTCATTCACAGATGGATATCTAGCCCTGGTTCCATTTCCTGTCTATTTGAATAGAGCAACAGTAAACATGGATGAACAAGGGGATCTGTGGTGAGCTGACTTAGAGTCCCTTAGATGTACACCCAGAAGTGGTCTCCTGGATCATGCAGTAGCTGTACTTTTAGGTTTTTGTGGAACTTCTACACTGATTTCTGTAGTAGTTACACCAGCTCACGTTCCGTTGTCACTCAGTTCCTTAATGATGGTGAGATCGTTCCCTCTGCCTGGGTGAGATCAAATCTCAGTGCAGTCTTAATTTGTATCTCCTGATGGCTTAGGTTATTGAACTGTTTTTCAAGTATCTTTTGAACATTTCTATTCCTTCTTTGGAGAATTATCTGTCAAATTGGTTTGCCTGTCTGTTGATTCGACGATGTGGGTGTTTAATTTTTAGAGTTATTTCCAGAGTCTATCTATTAATCTGGTAGGCAAAGGTTCTCTCCCATTCTGTAGGCTCGGAAGATTCTTCCATGCTTTAACTCTAGGTTAAGGATTCAGCCAGCTTTGACTCTAAAGGAACGGAGAGAAAGAAAATCATTAACTTTGTGAGCCATGCAGGCTGTGTCACAAGCATTAACTTTGCCACCGAAGTGAGAAATCAGCCACAAACATCAGTTAAACCAAAGACTGAGACTGTCCATAGCTATGTCCTAATAAAACTTTTACGAAACAGGCAAGAGCCCAGAGCTGGCTCCCAGGCTGAAGATTGCCGATCCCTTGTCTGAACACTCAGCGGAGCAATAAATCAAGCTGCAGTGTTTGTTTACAGATCCGCCAGCGTGGCTATTCAAAACCATCAACAAGGGGAAATTTCCAGATGAGGAGTGAGGGATGGAGATGGACAGCTGAACATTTCCGGGGAGTGTCAAACACCACAATGCACTCAGCTCTGTGACCTCTCCTAGCTCTTGGTTGGCTGTGGTATTCAGGGACTTGTGGCTCCTACCGAATTCCCCAATCTCTTGTTTCTTCCCAATTCACTTGGCATTATGATCACAAGTGTCTTTCTCAGTGTCTAAACCAACAGTTCTCAACCTGTTTGGGGGGGGGGGTAGAACGACCCTTTTACAAGGATCGCCTAAGGCCATCTGCATATCAGATATTTACATTATGATTCATAACAGTAGCAACATTATAGTTATGAAGTAGCACTGAAAATAACCGTATGGTTGGGAGTCACCACGACGTGAGGAACTGTATTAAAGGGTCACAGTGTTAGGAATTTGAGAACCACTGCTCTAAACTCTTCATATTTATTTGTGTGTTCATATGTGTGTGTCTGTGTGTGTGTGTGTGTGTATGTGTGTGCACTTGTGTGTGCACATGTGTGAGTATGTGTGAGTGCATGTGAGTGCGTGTATGTGTAGGAAGGTATGTATCAGACCCCAGGTCAACACTAGACATCTTCCCCGACCACTTTCTACTTTCTCTCGTGTACTGAGTGAGAGTCTTTTGCTGAAGTCCAAGAGCTCTCCATTTCTGCCAACCTGTGTAACCAGCTTGATCCAGGAATTCCCCGTCTGCTTCAACTCTGCCAACCAAATCTTTAACATACGGGCCTTTGGGGGCCATTTTTCCAAATGAAAGGAAATGATAAGATCACATAAGGCTTTTAGAATTTGAACTATCATGATAGGCATCTTTAATCACAAAATTCCTGAAAACATACTAGTCGGGTCTCTTAAGCCACTGTGAGTTAGCTCCAGCACTCCAGGAGGTGACTGTAAAGAATCTGGGCTGGCAGGGCTTTCCAGAAAAGTCACACCCCCTCCAGAAGCCTGGAGGAAAGGGAGCCATTCCACAGCCCAAATTCTCCCTACATCTCCCATGGACTCACTCTCACTGTCCTTGACTCTGGCCCTTTCCAGTCTCCTGAGAATCTCAGCCTCACTGGACCAAAGCTAATGCCCTGCTCCAAAGACAAAGGGACAGTTCTTATGGGCTACGTGGCTTTGCACTGGCCCTTTTCTTACTCTGATGCTCACAGTTCCTCCAAGGCCCAGTAAAAGAGTTAGCCTCCAAGTAGATCCTCTCACCTACCAAAGTCACCCAAATCACCCCTTTGCTGAATTCCCATACAGTCTGTTTACAGGAAACATTAGATCCTCTATTTGATATTGGTTAGAATTTCTTGTTCCTCAATTTACAAAGCATAAGGGAAGAGAAACTGCCCTTCACTGTCTCGGTCTCAGCCAAGAGCTAGACAGATGTTAGGGACTTACTAAATGTCTATCACTTACACAGAGAACAGCAGGTAGTCATAAGGTGGGGATTTTCTTTTAGGCCTAGGTTAGAAAGGATCTGGCATCA
Organism: Cricetomys ansorgei; assembly: GCA_026225945.1. Lineage (NCBI taxonomy): Eukaryota > Metazoa > Chordata > Mammalia > Rodentia > Nesomyidae > Cricetomys > Cricetomys ansorgei. Next base: position 9,732,885 of record JAMJFZ010001089.1, read on the forward strand.
GTTCAGGGAATGTAGAAATGAAACTGAAGGAGATTCATCATTTGTGCTCCCCAAGTTTCAAGATCAGCCTAGACCAAAGAAAGGTCTCAGTGACTATGATCCCTCCGTGTACCCTGACAGCTCCCAATGGGATTGTAGCCAAGATGGCAGCTATGGCCAGCAACTGTAACCTGACCCAATATCCCTGAAGAGATACAACTGGTACAGGGTCATGTAGAAGGGTCCAGGGCCAGATCTGCAAATGGTCTCATCACTTTTGACCATCTTCCATTGGCCAAATCTCAGTCTCAGGGCCTTCCACACCCAGTGTAGATGACTGGGACAAATAACTGCCACCCTCAGAAGGGGAACACAAGCCACACAAAGGCAACTGTCCCAGGCTCAAGAAAAATGGAGTAAAAAGAATAGGCCAATATGGCCCTTTAATGCATCCTGCTGTGCAGAACTAGGCATAGGTATTCAGAAGGGGTGATTAAATCCCATCCAAGTTGGACACTGTTTATGGAAGTTTTAGACCATGGAAGAATCATACTTCACTGAGAAGGAGCAGTCAATGGTCTTGAACTCTCAGATTCTATTGGGTCCTAAGAAAGTCTATGTTCCTTGAGTTTGGGACACCCATCCATTGCTAAGGGCCTTAAATCATTTCACATTGTTGATGACTTCTCCTGCTGAGTGGTTCTCAACCTCTCTGAGCCCAAAGCAAATAGCCTCAGTGAGACAGATATGAATTTTGAGTTCTGAATTCTTTAAGAGTCTTTAGGAAATCTATTCAGCAGGCCGAGAGATGCCAAAGGTTACCAGAAATGTCATGGCACCCTCTCAGCTTCAGTAGCTCCCAAAGAGAGTGATTCCTGAGTTGCATTTTTCTAGATGAAGACAGAAATTTGACTTACTGTTTGTAAATAGTTATCATTTGGATCTGGCCAGTTCCAGACCAGTAGAAAGAAAGAAAGAAAGAAAGAAAGAAAGAAAGAAAGAAAGAAAGAAAGAAAGAAAGAAAAAGAAAGAAAGAAAGAAAGAGAGAGAGAGAGAGAGAGAGAGAGAGAGAGAGAGAGAGAGAGGAAGGAAGGAAGGAAGGAAGGAAGGAAGGAAGGAAGGAAGGAAGGAAGGAAGAAAGAAAGAAAGAAAGAAAGGGAGAGAGAGAGAGAGGAGGGAGGGAGGGAGGGAGGGAGAGAAAGAAAGAGAGAGAGAGAGGGAGGGGGAGGGAGGAAGGAAGGAAGAGGGAGGGGAGAGAGAGGGAAGGGGAGAGGAAGGGAGGGGAAGGGGGGAAGAAGGGAGGGAGGGAGGGAGGAAGGAAAGAAGGGAGAAAGGAGAGGGAAGGGAAAGAAGAGGGAAGGGAAGGGAAGGGAAGGGAAGGGAAGGGAAGGGAAGGGAAGGGAAGGGAAGGGAAGGGAAGGGAAGGGAAGGGAAGGGAAGGGAAGGGAAGGGAAGGGAAGGGAAGGGAAGGGAAGGGAAGGGAAGGGAAGGGAAAGGGAAGGGAAGGGAAGGGAAGGGAAGGGAAGGGAAGGGAAAGGAAAAATGTAGCTAGCACCTGAGGAATGACACCAAGGTTATCCTGTGGCCGATGAGTGCATCTGCAGACACACATTTACCACAAAGACTTACCAGGCATGCCATGCTCTGAAATTTTTTCTTGTTTATGAGCCATGAAATGAGAATCAGAAAAATAGCTAGCATAGAGTGGTCAGAGAAACAGGACAAATTCCCTCCAAAATGCCAAGCTAGAAGATGAAAGACTCAGAGCATAGCCCAGACTGACAGTGGACATAAAGGGTGAACGACAGTAAAAATACTGATCTTAAATCAGCATTCATGTGTGGAGCTGAGTGGAGCCAACTGTTGGGTTAAAGGAAACAGAAAATAAAAACAAAAGCTTTCACACCCCTCAAACAAAATCGAGATGATTGTTAAGAATGTTGGGTTTGACAATTTTTAACCTTGGGGCTTAGAAGCCTGAATATGTTTAAACTGATTTCACAGAAGGAGGGGAGGAGAGAAATAGAACAAAGGGGATGCATTTTGTAAGGAAAAGATGCTAATTTTAAAGCAGCTAAATTTACAACAGAATGTAAAAGAACCCACAACCAGTCCAAGACAACAGATCTCCCAGGCCCTTCCCTCCGGAAAGCAAGAATTAAACATTTACTGATAGGCAGCACAAATAGCCTTAGATGAAACCACAGGAGTGGGTGGGGTGGTATCTTTACTCTCTCTCTCTCTCTCTCTCTCTCTCTCTCTCTCTCTCTAGCAAAATGCCCAAAAGCAACATATGCTTTGGCTGTCTAGAAAAAAATGATAAAATACATGGTATCCTACCATGACGTCAAACATGTGAAGTTCTCAAAGTTCCCCAGGAGGGAAACCCAAGTCAAACCATCTCACTGTTTGTCCTAGGTTTAAAAAATAAAATCCTGTGCTACAAAGTGAATCCTCTGCTACAGTGTATACATCTGGGATGCTCTGTGAAAGCCAAGCAGTAATGAAAACTGAATCCCCCTTAGCCAGCAGACCCTGCTATAGCAGCAACCATGTATCCCTGTGCCTCATAGTTCCCTGGCTCCTTCATGGATGAGACGTCTCCTGAAACACTGTATCTAGGGTTAGACTAATTGTAATTCAAAGAAGAGAAAAAGTGCCAGGTGGTGGTGGCGAAGGCCTTTAATCTCAGCACTCTGGAAGCAGAGGCACACGGATCCCTGTGAGTTCAAGGCCAGTCTGGTCTACAGAGTGTGTTCCAGGAAAGCCAGGGTTACACAGAGAAACCATGTCTCAGAGAGAGAGAGAGGGCTCAGGCACTGGGAAGATAGCTAAGCTAAGTCAGTAAAGTACTTATCTGACTTCATGATCCAGGGCCCACATTAAAAAATAATAATAAAATGACTGGACTTGGTGGCTGGTGCCTTTAATCTAACATTCAGAAGGCAGAGGTAGGTACAATTTCTATGAGTTCAAGGCCAGTCTGGTCTAAAAACAAAAGCCAGAACTACATAATGAGATCCTGTCTTAAAACAAAACAACTCAAAAAACAAACATGATGATGGTGCATGCCCGTAAACCCAGAGCGAGGAGACAAACACAGCCTGGGCCCCTTGGCGAGTTCAGCGCTGGTCTCAAATAACAATGGCATCTGAGGAATGACACCCACGATTGTCCCAGGTCTCTAAGTGCACCTGTATACACAGACGCACACAGAGAGGTGGGGGAGGGGAGGAGGAGGAGGAGGAGGAGGAGGAGGAGGAGGAGGAGGAGGAGGAGGAGGAGGAGGAGGAGGAGGGAGCCAGGAGGCAGAAGCAGGCAGATCAAGAATTCAAAGCCAGCTTTGACTACACAGGAAGTTCCAGGCCACTTGAGCTATGTAGCAAGACCTTGTATAAAATAAAAGGCTCTGGTGAAGAAGAAGACAGAAGCGTGTCACCGTGGTGGGTGCCCTGAGTAGCCCCCTGACCTGATCCTTTCCATCAGGACAACCTTGCCACACTGACTTTGGGTTTGGCTTTGTGTCTTGCCATATCTGGTGCAAACTGTCAAGGATGAGACTCACGGTGGCTTCTCCCTTTGAAATGCTTATTCCTGGAGACCTGGGCCACAAGGAAAGAGGTCTGCCCCACAGTTAGGCTTGTACCTAACCCAATCCAACCAGTCAAAATGAATCTCAGAACGTTCACTGATGACATGGATGATATTTCCTGTTCTGGAAGCTAGCTAGAGGATGAATACAATATATCCAACAGGAAATATCCAGCAGAAGCAAATCACAGAGGACAGGAACTTGAATCGGGATCAAATGCTCCTAAAACCAGAATGCACCTTGAAACCAGCAATTTGCATTTATTGTTTATATTAGTTTAAGACTGGATGTGCTACTCACACCTCAGAGCATCTAGACACAGGACAATTCCTAGTAATGTTTTCTGCTGCTCCCCTTTCTTCTTTGAGGAACACGAGTCTCCTCTCCCTCTCTAAACAACTGTTCCCCTCACCCAAAAGAGAAACATAATTCTAAAGAAGATTAAAACATCCCCTATTGACCTTTCTAAAGTCAAGAGGAAGCGTACAGACCAGTGAGTGTCTTTCCCTGGGTTTTAGGGACTCTTGGATGAGAGATGGTCCCTCCCTAGAGACACCAGAGTCACATACAGCTCTACTTCCAACTTGGTGAACAAAGTTGTCTAAGAAGGGAACCCACTTTAAGAAATGGAGGTCCTGACATTCCAGACCCTCGTTACAACAGTCAGCCCTTTTAATTAGCATGTGTACCCTGATGCCCCCATCTTCACTACTGTCCATCATTTTCTCTTCTCTGACCAGGAGTCCTGGTCCTGGCTTTCTAAACTAAAGCTTATACAGAAGCATCTTGAAAGCAAAGGGAATGGGTTGAACTTTCTCCAGGGTTCTCCTTGGCTCTCTTCTGTGCCTGAAGGTCTCAGGTCTGCTGTAGGACTGCTGTGGTCTGAGTATTCGAACCCAACATTCATAGATTGAATTCCTACCCTTCCCCCTAGTGATGATACCAGTAGAGACGTTTCAAGATGATGAGGACACGAGAATAAAATATGATTTGCACTTTTTAAAAAAGAGGCTCAAAGGAGCTCTGTCAACCCCTTCCACCACGTGAGAGCACCATGGGAAACGCCACACACAGACTGCAAAGTAGGGTCTTAGCAGACACCAAATCTACTAGCACTTTGATCTTGGTGTTCCAGCATCCAGAACTGTGAGAAGTAAATTTCTGTTCTCTATAAGCCACCCAGCCTATGGTATTTTGTTACATCAGTCAAATGGAATAAGATAAGGCCCTTGCTGTATCCACTAAGGATGCTTTCTAGCACCCAGCTGTGCTATGGAGAGCTTTTCCTACATTTTCCTCTTTCTCGTTATAATGTTCCATCTTTGTCGAATGTAAAGATTGAGTCATATAGCTGATATGGGCCAGCAAGGTGACTCTATAAGTAAAGGAGTTTGCTACACAAGCCTGGTGACCTGAATTCAATCCCCAGAACCCATATAAAAGTAGGAGAGATCTGACTCCACAAACTTGTCCTCTGACTTCCAGACCGTAATGTGTGCAATTCCCCACCCACCCCCAACAATAATACATGAAATAAAATACATTTAAAGTTAACAGCTACTCGGTATGCGGCTAGCTCTCCGCTTATTGAACGCCAGTGTGGTGCCAGGTGAGGTGTTTCATATTTTGTACCAAAACCTCTTAACCCACAGCCCCAGATCTCTCCAGGCAGTGAGTAAAAATAAAAGCAGATTTATAACCAGCCCGTCACTCGCCATTCAGCGTTTGGTTCACACTTTCCAGAGCTCTGCCTTTCTAAAGAGTCCTCAAATCTGTGGTTGGGAATCCTAAGGCATGAACCGTAAAAATCTGTCCCTAGGCCAACCAACATATGGCTCTCGGTTCTCCTCAGGATGCTTCTAAGAATCCTCGAAAGGACAGAAGCCCCAAACTAGAAAATCCCTCAGTGCTTATTAATGACAGAGCGATGTATTTCCTTGGAAATATTAATGCAGCGATGAGTGAAAGGACGTCATCTCCCAACAAGGATAAGGATGAGCCTAAGTGGTGGCGCATGCCTTTAATCCCAGCACTCAGGAGACAGAGGCAGGCGGATCTCTGTGAGTTCGAGGCCAGCCTGGTCTACAGAGTGAGTTCCAGGATAGCCAGAGTTACAACAGAGAAACTCTGTCTCGAAAACAAAACAAAATGAAACGAAACAAACAAAACAAAACAAAAAATCTTGAGCTTGAAACTACGAAAAAGGAAAGATGTAAGAGAAACTATGGAATTTAGGGATGGTGGCTCACATTTGGCAAGGCTGAGACAAGAGGATCATGAGTTCAAGACCAGCTTGGGTTACGCAGTAAGACCCTGTCGCAAAGCAAAACAAAGCAGGAGATCCCGAGAGTGAAAAGGAGAAAGAAAACAAGAAGAATGAGTTCACATTTATAAAGGTCAAAATCACATCAAAAACACAGTAATAATTTTTGCTGTCAATCTTAGGGAAGGATGACAGGAAGGAGGCAAAGATGGCTACTTCAAGGTACTTGGCTATATTTCCTTCTAAATGTACATATTTAAGATGGGGGAGTGTCCATGTGCCATGGCATGCGTGTGGAGGTCAGAAGACAACTTGCTGAAGTCAGTTCCTTCCTTCCACCATGTGCTTTCTGGGAGTCAAGCTCAATCGCCAGGCTTTGGAGCGTAAGCACCTTTTAGCCACCGAGCCATCTTGACAGCCCTATGGTTTGAGTCTCCATCCCGGTCATGGGTCAGGTACAATGTTTATTGCATTCTGTGCTTGTGGCTTGTGTATTTTCATCTTCCTTATGCCCCAATGCAGAAGGCTTAAATGGAAGAGAGAGGGCACGCTATCTTGCTATCTAGGCTGCAGTATTGGGCTCAGTTTCCTCTGAGCCCACAAAAGTACTAAACCTATAGAGCTTTACCTCTGGACTAAGTCATAAGTACCTCGACTATCTCTCCCCCTAGTTGTTCCGTATCCTTCCAGCCCTGCTGCTCCTGCCTCCTGGAAGCCTCCTGTTCTCTGCCTCTTGATCTCTTGTACTTTCTTGGCATCCAGTATAGAGAATCCCCTTGTGCCCTAGAGGTCCAGCTCTTTTGATAGAGAGGGGGCCTCAAAAGCTACAGTGACTTCAGTCTTACTGCCAAGTCTCAGAGAAAGCTTCCCTGGGGAGTTTATTACGTTTCCAGTAATAAAGCACTCTATTTTCACCCTCAATTCTCTGCCCAGGCAGGGTGTGCTAGCGCTCTGGCAGGGAGCTGGCTCAATTAGAGACATATGTTAGCATGGTTAAGAGCCTGGCTCCAGATCGATCACTTTTGAACCCCATTCTGCCACTTAACGTGTGGGTAGCCTTTAGCAACTCAGCTAAATCTTCTGTGCCTCAGTTTCTCAATTTCATCATAGAGATCAGAAGGTAAGATTAGAAGAGTTTGTACCGGTTGTTCACTCAGAGTAGTGTGGTTTATAACAAGAACAGCTTGAAAATCTATGATAATATACGAAAGATAGAGTATTTAACTCCTGGGTTGCAATAAGGAAATAGCAGAAAGCTGGACATGGTGGCGCATGCCCGTAATCCCAGCGTTCAGGAGGCGGGGTCAAGCGGGCTGTAAACTAGAAGCCAGTGTGGTATACAGAGCAAGACCCTGCCTCAAAAATAAACCACAGGGTCCAAAGTCACTCATAAACAAAATCAGCCCGGCTATCTGGACACTGAAGACGAAATAAGCAAGACATGTAGTTTCAAAAAGCTTTTTAAAAACTAACATTTGCCAGGGTAAAGTATGTTTTAAAGTTTACGGGAGCCAGGCATGCTAACACACTAACACAGGCCTTCGATGAGAGCACCGGCAGGGGGAGGCTGGAACAAGCTCCAATTTGAGGCCAGCTGGGGTGAATAGTAAAGCCTTGGCTCTAAATGAATAAATAAATAAATGTATGGTACTTATCCAAAAGGAAGCAGTAAAAACGGTAGAGCTGTTTCAGAGGAGAATCCAAAGTCTGAAAGTGTGTGGTCAGTCAAAGCAGGTGTGATAAGTTAGAAGTCACACGTGGTAACCAGCCAAAGGGTCGTAAACGCGCATGCACAGAGTTCCTCTTTCCACCATCCAGAAACCATTTCTTTCTCTAATGACCAAAAGTCTAAATGTGAACACGTTACTTTGTGGCATCCGAGACCTAATCAACGATACGAAACACGTACAACGTAAAGGATTAACCTTCGGGTGAGCTTTCTAGACAAGGTCCCAGCATGGCATCCGAAGTTTAGATCATGTTCCCTAGTAGTTGTTATGGCCTGAATGTCTGCATTCTTGTGTTGGAACTTCATCACCCGTGGGACACTTTAAGAGGTTGAGGAGGTCATGTGAGCAGAGAGGGATCCTTCTCTGGGCCCTTCTGCCCTGTGAGGAGACAGCTCTGTGCAGCAGCCAGGCACCCTGACCAGAGACCAGATTCACCAGGCACTGGCCTTCCCAGCCTCCAAAGCAGTGAGAAACAAGTTTCTGTTGTTACATATCACCCAGTTTTGGGCTGGGGAAACAGCTCAGTCAGTAAGGTGTTTGCCAAGAATACATGAAGATCCAAGTTCAATTCCAGAAGCCACACTTGCTAAGGGATCGGAGACAGACAAGCCATTGAGACCCTGCCTTAAAACAAACGAGGATGGTGCTGGAGGAATGACTCCCAAGGTTGACCTCTAGCCTACACACACACACACACACACACACCACATACAATACACATACTCATACACATACACACATACACAAACTCACACACACACACACCACATATAATACACATACTCATACACATACACACATACACAAACTCACACACACATACACACACGCACCACACATACAAACACACACAAATTCATACCCACACAAACTCACACCCACATACACACACAACACACACTCACACATACACAGCTCACACACATACACATACAACACACGCACACAAACTCACACACTCACAGAAACTCACACACATGCACACAACACACACATACACACAACACACACACACACACACACACACACACATACACACACACATACAAACTCACTCACACTAAAGAATAAAGTAAACAAATCCCCTAGTCTCATATATTCTGATTTGTCCACCCCAAAAGACTAAGAAAATAATAGGAGGATTTTTTTTACTGTTTTTTAAGTTAGTATACAAGGTCATGAGTATCATCATGCTATTTTCACACTTTGTTCTAATTCATCCTTATCCCGACTAGAAATTTTTTTAAAAAATATATAAAAATAGTAGAGTCTTATAATAGCGTATCACAGACACATATCTTCAGAGTCTCTATCCTAGTTCTAAGGCAATTTGCAAGCCATTGTTTTGCGATTTCCTAATGTTGCCTAATATACTTTTGCATTGCAAACAAAATCAAATATTCTGTATTCCAGCACGACTGTCAAAACACAAAGTAGGAAACACCATTTCCAGAAAAAAAAAAAAAGGAACTGTATCAACTGCCAGGGAAAACTGGTATTATCAAAAGACACCAGTCAAAGTTCTACAAAAATAAAGCCCTTCAAAAGTATGAATTCCCCCAGTATTACAGCCAACTATTTGTTTAAAGACATTTAATCCACCAAAGGTGTGATTGGGTGGAATCACTCGTCCTTGTGAATAATGGTAAGGACTTGAATTTCTACAATACTTTTCGCTATTTAATTTAGAGTCCAGCAACTGTTTGTTTTAAATCCAGCCGAGAATATTCCAAAGTTCATTTGGGTTTTATTGTTCTTTTGTTTTGTTTGTTTTTCAATATGAGTGAAAAAAATGGTATGATAAGCACTTTAGTAGGAAAAAAAAAAACCCAGAAGAAACTCAATAGGTGTAATCAAGTTTGGGGAGAGGGCTTACAAAAGGAGCATTTTAGCTACTTTTTTTAACTTTTGAAACTGTTGTCAGGCCTTTAGAAACATCTATGTGAATAATAATAAAATCAGAAAACAAGCACTTTATTTTCACTATAGTAACTCAAGAGCCACCCAAAGATGCAAAGCCTAATGGGTGAAAGTCTGTAGAGAGACAGGAAACTGTAGAGCTCCGCGTCTGATTCCACGTGATACCTACTAATTTTAAAACGTGATTCTTTTGGTGCTGAGAATTGAACCCGCAGCCACACACACTCTAGGCAAGCCAACCACCATCGAAAACCCCAGCCTTACAAAAAGAGAAACCTGGCAGACAAATACAAGAAAATAATTAAGGTTAATCACCGATGAGACAAACTGGTATCATAACATAAATGACTGACATAGAAGTCAAAGACGTCCATTTGCGGTGGAATGCGTCTTCAAAGCACCTGGGTGTTGTTCTTCCAGCACCACCACAAGTTGATTATTACATTCATATGTATTTCAATGCATACACATATACAAATATATGTTTGCTTCCTACCTTCTCTGTATGAAAGAAGCAGAAATGATCAGAAAGTGCATACAGTGTGTGACAGTTGGTAAGATGTGCCAAGCAAATCTGACGCCTCACATTAACATCCCTGTCTCACCCATAAAATTAGAATCCTGCTCTGCTCCCTTCCCACGCTAACACTTTCATTTAGTTTTATTTATTATTAGGGTGGGAGGCATGCCAGGACGCATATGTGAAGGTCAGAGGTCACAGTTCTCTCCTTCCACTATAGGTCCTGAGCCTTTTACCCCTGGGCCATCTCACCTGCCCAGCTCTATCATTTTAACACTTGCTTTAGACTTGAGACATCAGCAACAACCTGGGAGTGGAGGCTGACTGTACCCCACAAACAGAAGTTGCCCCTATATCTAAATAGCATGCCAAGCCATACTCCCTTCCCCGGCTAGAGTCTGGCCTTGCCTTGATACCAAACAGCTGTTGCCTGGCACAACCATGCAGGCAGCTCGGGACAGGAAGTGGAAGCTGCCACATCCTCTGTTCAATTCTATTATCAGAGTTTCACAGTTGGACTCTTCCTCTTCTGTCAGAGTTTGGGTGGCACTGTGGCCTCTGTAGCATCTGTCTCTGGGTATCAATTGAGGAGGGATATTGATACTTGGCCAGAAACCCCTAAGACAGCCACTTTGAATGCCCCTAGAGGGTGGTAATAGCAACCTCATATTAGTGCCTTCCATGCCCTTAGGGGGTCCTGGTTATACATAAGATGAGGTCACCAGGATGATGTCAGAGTGCTAAAAATACTCAGAATGGGAGGATTCTGGGATCTGTTGGAAGTGGGCTGGGAGCTCATTTCACTCAGTGAGACAATGAAGTTGAGACAACACCCCCACACTGGCAAAGATCCAGAGGTTCAAGGGTGGTAGTGGAAGGTAACAGATGTGTGGCACAAACATTAGGTGTGGGAAGACACATAGAAAGATCTGGTTATTGACATTTTAGGACTGATAGCCTCTACTCAGAGACAGGATACTAAGGAATTTCATCTCCAACCCTTAATTTTCAGAGCAAGCCCTCCACCTGATGAAACAGGGATTAACAGTCAACAAAGATTAAAGAAGAGAACTCTGGACCTTCCGGCTAGGGAAAGAGAAGCAGGTGGCAAGGAGGGAGGGAAGGTTTAGTAACTTCAGAGTCCCTTGATCTTTCCTGGAGTGGGTTTATAATCAGAGGCCCCCAAACAGTAATCAGCTCCCAGCCTCTCTGCCCACACAGGTTAGGCATACAGGAAGAAAGGAAGTAGGAAGACCTGTTTACCTCTGGTTTGTTTCCGTTTGTCTTTTTCCCTTCTTTGTCTCCTCTGTTTTACCGGAGTCTGTTTGTGTTCTTAGCCCATTGTCTAAGGGGTGCTTGGCAAATCTTCCTCCTCCCGCCCACCACCTTTCCCACAGTCTCCTTCGTTTCACATCCAGAGCTGCACACATGGGAGCAATAGGTAAATGCTAGCCCCACAAAGCACACTCTACATCACGCGGAAGGAGTAAAGTCTGTTTGGCAAGCCACCAAGCTTGGCTCTCTCGGAGGTTCTGGAGAGGGAGATAAAAGTGTGCCTTTTGCACTGCAGTGTTTGTAGACTTTGTATGAAATTCTCCTTGCAGACAGCTCCGCAGAGCTGCCGGACACAAAGCAGAACCCCAGGTCCCACAGGCTGCCAAGCCTTGCCTCACACGCCACAGGGCTGAATAACGGTGCAGCCCTCGCCTCCTGTGCCTTCGATAGCTTCCCCAGTGGAAGAGGCACATCGGGAGCGTCTGATTCCCACCGTAGTGGGCAGATGAGTGGCTTCAGACAGGGGCCTACAGGCATGGCCTATGAGGCAGACATCATGCTTCCATCGTCCCACCCCTTACCACTTCCCAACCCCCTCCCCCGTCCAAGCAGCCTAGGGTCCTCTAGCCTTGGGTCTGTTGTTTCCAGAGCCCACAAAGACCTACTGGGATTTCACAACCACATTGCTCCAGGGTAAGCCCCTCTAAACGGAAGTCCAATGAAGCCCTAAGGTTAGAAACGGTCAACAATAGAACAGTCTCCGTTACAGCCCTTGCCTTCCTGAGACTTGTGACTAGCTGCTCAAGTCAGGTCTGAGCTCCGCATCTTGGGCACCTCCCATAATGCAGCTTCTTGGCTTCAAGGATCAGCAGATCATCTCGTCTCTGTGCCATCTGCTCCTGGGTTCTCCTTCTGCCCCTGCTCTGTCTTCGGTCAGATCAATCCCAGGTTTAAGCCACCAACTGATGACTCATACCTGAAGTCTTCCTATTCAGGATGCTGAGGCAGGAGGATTACCACCAATTCAAGGCCAGCTTTGGTTACATAATGAGTCTCAAGCCAGGCTGAGATGCAGAATGAGACCCTGTTTCAAAACAACAACAAAAACAAAAATGAAAACAAAACACAAGTTTATAACTTTTTTTTTTTTTAAACAGAGTCTCCTTATATAGCTCTGGCTGGCCTAGAACTCAGAGATCTAACTGCTTTGCCTCCTGCATGCAGGAATTAAAAGTGTGTGCCAACACGCCCAGCAATTCATGAATTCTTGATGTCACCAGGATTGGACTGGTTCATGTCACCAAGCTCAGATTATGGTATTGTTACCGTGTTAACCTGACTTTACTTATTCCTGATTCGTAAGAATTTTTTCAAGACAAGTTTGCTTTTACCCAGAAACTACATAAGGCAGTTATTACATAAGGGTCTATACATTCCATTAAGGAGGCAAAACCGGACAACTCTGGGAAAAGCTCTAAGGTAGAGAGATCTTCGGAAATGGGATAAAAGAAGAAAAAAGCCCAAAGCAGAAGTACTATTCCCCTCCTGCAGTTTTTGCTTAGTGGGTAAAGGAATATGCTGCCATGGCAGAAGACCTGAGTTTGATTCCCAGAACCCATTTTAAAACAGACAAAAATCAACCCACACTAATGACCTCTCAAAAGCTGGGACATTTCTCATCTCTTTGCTTGTGGATATTTGGGAAACTGTTTGTCCTTGGGCTCTGAATAAAGCATCCTAAATAATCAGTCTGTAAAGCTCAAAGACCTTGACCAGCCCCAGATGTGTTCTAAACTAGCCCTGACTCCTACCTTCTGCAGATTCAGAGTTGCAGTCCCTTCTTAGGACAAAGGTGACCCTCTGGGTGGCCTAGACTCCCATCCTAATTAATATAAACCAGTCTCTGAAGAAGGGAGACTTGGTCATCACGGAAGGCTAAGATGTCTGCCTTGATTATAAAAACAATTCAATTTACAGCTGCACCAAAAAGAATAAACTACTTAGGGAAAATCTTAACCAAAAAGGAAAATGGTATTTAAAATGTAAACAACTAAATATTGCTAAAAGAAACTAAACACATAAAGAAATAGACAAACACTCATTTTCATGAGTTGCATTATATTGTTAAACTAGCCACACTCCCCAGAATGCTCTATGGATTGAACACGTCTCCATCAAAATCCCAGTGGCTTTTGGCTTTTCAGAAACAGAAAATCTATCCTAAAATTCATATAGACTCTCAAGAGGCAGTGAATAGCAGGACAATCTTGAAAAAGGAGAACAAAGTGAGACGTTTCAACCTTTCTGATTCAAAGGTTTATCACAACACTGTAACCAGAATATCATGGTACTGGTATAAAGAGCAGAGCCCAAAAATGAACCCTTGCCTATATGGTTGAATATTTTTCAACAAAGTTATAAGATCATTCAATAGAGAAAGGAAAATAATGGATTTTAGAGGAATTAAATATACATCTGAGAAAGAATGAAGTTGGACCCTTAGAACCACATGTAAAAATCAACTCAAAGCAGATCAAAGCTCCACTAGTAAGAAAAACTTAAAAACTACGTAATTCCTAGAAGAAAAGTAGACAACTTCAAACCCTGGATCTGAAGGTGATTTCTTGGGTAGGACACCAAAGCAGAGGCAAGGTCGAACTTGACAAATTGAACTTAATTCAAGCTAAGAACTGTTCCCCCACAAAGAACACAAGGGACAGAATTTTTAAAGTAACCCATTGAATGGCAGAAAATAGTTCCCTGACTCTGCCGCTAAGTTAGTCACAGGTGTGTGCCACCGCACTTGGCTATTGGGTTTTATACGCACCTTTTATACACAGCCTGTAGGTAATTTTAGAGGTTTTTTTCTAGCATGCCTACACCTGGACTACAACAGATAGCCCGAGTTGGGAATGAATGATTCTACTCATGACGTCATGTGGATGCTCAAAAAGGGGTTGATTTAGGAGGATTTTGGATATTTGATGTTTGGATTAGGATATGAGTTAAATTGCTACTAGCATTTGGAAACAGCAAGAAGAGAAGTAACCTTCTCCTTTCTATTCAGCCTGAGACATCAGACCATGGGATGGTGTCACCCACATTTATGACGGCTCTTCCCACCTCAATAGACCTAATCTAGAAACTCCCTCACAGGTCTGCTAGGTTTGTTTTCCAAGGTGATTCTGGATCCCATAAAGCAGGCAATCAAAACCATCACAGCTGTTTAACGTGAATCAACATGTCCCTCTCTCCAAAACAGAAGTAGCTCCCACATGGTTGTACCAAGCTGCCTAAATCCAAGTTTCAACTCCAGCTGATCTTCAACCCTTCTGACACTTACCTCTCCTTTCTTACCAGCCCTCTGTCAGAACATCCCCTCTGGTCCAACCAAGGTCTTGTTCCCTAGGTCTCTCCTATAGATATTCACCTGGAATACCCTCTTTCTAATCCACGCAACTTCTTTCTGCCCTCCATTCAAGTTCCAATATATGCCCCACCTTCTGTACACAGATTATAGCAATTGCATTAACTTATTTCTCTCACAGTTCTTTGAGGTTAAATTGTGTCATCTGCTGGTCACCATAGTTTACTTTCATGTGCAGAGCTCTGGACTGGAAACTAGGTTAGCTTCACCCACCCCTGCTCTCCAGGTGACTCACCCATAACTCCCATCTGCGATAGCAGACAGTCATGTTCTTAAGGATGAGACCGTGCATGTCTTCCCAGGCTCCGCACTGAGACAGGTGCCAGGGAGGAGAAAAGGCCTGGCTGGTTTTCACTGCCAGTTTAGCAACACAACCGGCATAATAGTGAGAGGGTTCTTGAGGACGGCATTGAAGAAGATGTCTGGAGGCTCATGACATCTGTAAATCCCGGCACTGGGGAGGATGGGGCAGGGGGGCTCAGAGTCACAGCAACCAGCAAAAGTAAGGCCCTATCTCTAAATTAATTAATTAATTCGAGAGTTTGAAAGTCTGAACATAAGCATTTCTGTGAGCAAAATTCTTCCAAGGACCCCCCCCCTACTGTACCCGCTGCTTCCCCCTTCCCCCCCAAAAATACTGTTTCTGAGTTTGTCATACATGGTTTGAACTTCTATAGGCAGAATGTTGAGAGTTTTAGCAAAAGAAGGGAGGTTTGGGGGCAGACAAGATAGTCTACGGGGCTCTCCATCTACCAGCTTAACCAGCTAGTCCTGCTGCTGCCAACCCAGACATCACACAACCAGCTGAGAGGGCGCCTTACATCTCAAAGCTACCCCACCCTAGAGTCATCCCACCCATGCCAGTTCTGGACCATTCCACCGGCCTCAAGTTTATCCCTTACAGTTCCTTCGAGGTCATCCACTAAGTAGAGTCTGAGTAAACATAATTATGTGTGATTTAAGATTTCTCTTTTCAAAAGGAACCACCTCATGAAAATTTCATAGAGAGGAAATCGAAAATCAAGGGCAGGATGTAAAAAACGTGAAGATTCATAGAAGCAAATGTGTTAAGTGGGAACTTCCTAAAGGCTTTAAAATGCTTCTGGTTATGTATTCTACTTATCGCCAAAATTGAGCCTAAGAAGCTTTCTGTTTTTCTTAGCAGATCCAAAGGAAGCAGTATGCAGCCCACGTAGCTTCTGGAAGCTGCCGGAGCGCATGCATGCCCTTCCAACCCACCTCAAAGCAGGCTAATAGGGAATCAATCCTGAAGGGTCTGGCAGCAACAAAAGGTGTTGACTACCCCAATGAAAGGGCTACTTAGGCCCGGCTGAGCCCACGGAGGTGCCTGGATTCTATTTGTCCCACTGCCGTGCCAGAGGAGGCCCTTCAAACAAACCCTTTATATGTCCCCAGGAAAAGGGTAGGGCAAATCGAGGAGGGAAAGGGCCCCTATTTAGACATCCACAATCCATCATCCCAAAGGAAAATATTTCAATGCCAATGAAGCAGGGCAACTGGGCCAGAAAGCAAAGATCCAAGGTGTACAGAGAGCTCACAAGGGCCTTTTACAGAATAGGAGCTGCTCGAAGTTTCTCTGTGTTTGTTGCCTCAGGAGTCCGGAGTCCGACATCTGGCTCCGCCTCCTCCGGCGGCTGTGTACCGGTCCAGTAGCGATCTCAGAGAGAGTGTAGCGGCTATTGAAAGGCGGTGATGGGAACTCAAAAGGCAGACTAAGCTCTTTTTACAGCCCAGAGATCTGTTTGTTTCCCAGGATCTGAGGAGGAGGAACAAACTAGAACGTATGCTCAGATTACGCTTCTGAAAGATGAGTAAACTTTTCAACCATGTAGACTTCTCATTGGTTAAATAATGTCCCTTTTAACTGCACGATCGTGATTATATTTTAATATCTTTTGGTGGAGAAATCATGCGATGTAGGAAGGCTATCATAAATGACTTAACCTTCACTGTAAATACGTGTTACTTCTTAACAGCCTCCAGAACCATTTGGAAAACTTAGGTATTAGGTGTTGTTTGTTCACCACCCTCCACCCAGTGCCCTGCTGAGGAGCTGCTCTGTTCCCTCTGTCCTCTTCAATGATTGTTACAGCCTGCCCAAGATCCAGAGGTATACATCCCACCCAAGCCCAGTTCTCAGTACAGACAGAGGCTATGGTGCAGGAGACAGCACCTTCCCAGCAGCCCATATGCCCCTACCTTCCCCTACCTCTTCTCCAAGCAGCTGACACGTGTACAGCAGACTCTAGAGGGACAGGGATTGGAAGAGTCGCCCAGATACAGCTACATCCCTAAACCCACTGTTGGAGTGGTGGCTGTACCTTAGGAAGACCGATAGTTTCCATTCTTGGTATTGCCTTCTCGGAAATGAAGTGGTTAACGGAAACCTAAGGCTGCCCATTTATAAAGCAAGGAATCACTTGTGGTTCTCTTTATTTTGTCTGTTCGTTTATTTACTATTTGATGGAGCCGTATGGTTCATGTAACATCATCTATTGAAAAAAGATTAAAGCTTGAACACTCCCAAAACATGAAGGGAAAAAGAATGCTTTCTTGCCTCTAGAGCTGAGCAGTCCTTTTGACATCCGCCACACGGAGAGGCAGCTGTTGACATGAAACTGTCCACAATGAGGGCTCGCCAGGCTTCGGCGGACAATCAATTAGTAAAGAATGAGTGAGGGGGGGACAATGACCTGTTCATACTGTATTAAGGACACCAGGGCCTCTGGACAAATCCAGTCTAGAGGCTGGACAAATGGAGGCCACGCCCACATCCGCTTGCCACCTTTCACCCAGGGCAGTCTCAAAGTACCTGTCTAGCCCTGCTGATTGATGGGTCTCCAGTGGCCTTGTTTGCCACCAGGATGAGGCACAGCAGCTGTCTGACAACACTTTGGGTGACCCTGGCCAGCACTTTCAAGGTAGGAAGCTCGGAACAGTGTCCACTTAAAGCCACAACAAAGGCACTAAGAGAGATATCCATCCCTTGTGAAAGGGTCAACAGGCTGGCTACTCTAAATACACATACGACAGTGACAGGGAAGTGGGTGTGAACGGAGACAAAATTGCTCTCAGGCAATCCTAGCTTGGCACTGTGTCACCCTGAAAGAGAGTTGGACTCTCAGACCCACTGTAACATGAACACAGACCTGGTGGCTCGGCCCTGTGACTGCTGCAGCACTGCTGGTCTGGGTCAGATGCGTTCAGTAGGCTTTAAGATGTCCCATGGTTGGCCCCTCCAGGGGAAAATCTGTGTGTTGTTTCCCTAATCTCCCCATTGTGTATGGCTAATGTGGTTCATATGTCCTGAATTGCCCATGTCTCAGCACAGCTGGAGTCCCTTCGTAAGCCCTGCTCCCAAGTTCCCACTCACTGGTAAGTGCTCCCAGAGGCCCATGTGTTGAAAGCTTGGTCTCTGGCCTTCCTGTTGTTAGGAGATGGGGCCTCTGAAGTTAGGTAACTAGGCATGTGTCTTTGAAGACCACACCTCTTTTGTCCTTCTTTGATTCTCAGAGGCCTCAAGGTAAGTAGCCGGCTCCAGCCCATGTTTCCACCATGATGTGCTGCCTCAACACAGGGCCAAAGCAGTGGGACCAGCTGACTGTGAATGAGGAGCCAAAATAAACCTTCCTTCTTTTTAAGTGGAATATCTAGGGGTATTTTCATATAGTAACAGGAAGCTGACGCATCCATCAGCCCATGATGCCTTCCTCCATGTCACTGTTACAGGAAGAAGACAGAATTCAAGTGGATTCCATAATGGAGCTGACATATATTCGATTCCATGAAGTTGGGGAATAGTAAGGTCTCCCTTCCTTTCTCTGTGTCTTTATCTCCTTTATTCCCTTCATACAGAGCCTTTAACTGAACTCAAAGCTTGGCTACAACCATCAAGTCCCAGTGATCCACCTGCCTCTGATCCCCGCAGCACTGAGCTTACAGGTATGCTTGCAACCACATCTGGCTTGTGACGTGGGCTCTGGGAGTTTAGACTCAGGCCCTCGTGCTTACACAGTGAGCACTCTTCTCCACTGAGTCATCTCCCCAAATCCTTGATCCTTTTTATGGACAAAGTCTGCTTCCTCATTCACCTTCCTGGCCCCTAAAGCTCTCACCAAATTGTCTTGCTTTTCTTCTGCCTGCTTTATTGAAAACACGAGAAACATTTGCCTAAGCAGCACTGTGATATGTGGAGGTAAGCGCACATTTCAGTGAATCTAAAGTTTTTGGTTTTGTTATCTTTGTTCTTGTTAGGTTATTTTGATCTGGTCTGTTTTTAAGAGACGTGCTCTGACTCTATCCCAAGTCGGCCCAAAACTCACTATGTAGGCCAAGCTGGTCTCAAACTCACAGAGATCTTTCTGCCTCAACATCTAAATGCTAGGATTACAGGCAAGAGCCACCATGCCTGATGCAAGATCCAACGTTTACGTGACTGTTAAAATGCAAAGCACATATAAAATTATAAACACAAGAGGCCTGAGAGTGGTTGAGAGCATGCGCAGCTTTTGCAGGGGACCTGAGTTCAGTTCTGAGCACCCATGTTCAATGGCTTACAATCATTCATAACTCCAGCTTCGGGGAGGATCGGCTCCACTGGCTCCTGCTTTCAAACACACACCCCATACACACACACACACACACACACACACACACACACACACCTTTTAAAATAAATCTACCAACTGAATTTCATCCACAGCCCATTTTAATTATTAACACATGTTAAGTCTACATCTTTGTGCTCCGTGTATATTACACTTTGCTATGACTCCTACTGAACCAGATGAATAGGCTCTGGGAAGATGCCCAGAAGCAAGGAAAGATGCCCAGGGCAGGTTTGATGTCTGCTCCTATCTTCAGAATACATTAAACATAGATTTGTGCAAATTCTTGGGGCAAATCCCACCCTGCCCCCAGAGTCCTACTGGTGTTTTACACCTGCCCCATAAGAAGAACCCAGTTCCAGTTCGTGCTTACTTGAAGACTCATAAATGCAACCTCCCTCAGAGTGAGCCCACTCTCCTCCACACCCTTTGCATCTCATAATCTCCTTTCCGGCTTCCTTTCTGCTCCCCAAAGACCCTTCTGCTATATGACTCTGGCGAGATTGTGTTTTTCCTTTCCCACAGCCAGAAACAAGTGTAAAGAATACCCCGCCCCCTCTGCTCTCCTGTATTCTCCAATGATGGGCCTCCATTCTCGGGCTTACTCAAGCTCTCCTTTCCCTCGGCCCCACTTACCCACCTCAAATCATGCAATTCCTTGCATAGGGGAGCTTCTTAGGGTGTTTAATAAACACCATAGGGCATGACCCTGTCCTCAGGCCCCTCGTGACTGAGGTTGTACAAATCTGATTTCATGGGCTCGTATTAGGCTTGAGCCATACAAAATTGCTGTTATTCAACCATGTTGACATCCGAAAAGAACGACAACTCCTTGAGCTCCGATCTAATAAAGGAGCCTGGAATTCAAATATTAAAAACATATTATTGGGCACCCCACCTGCTCTCTTCCAAACCCGAATAGGGGTGGGGATAGAAAGCAGCGCGCATCGTGTTCCACAGAAGACAGCACTTTGCACTGTTGGGGATAATTCTGCCCACACAGGGATGTTTATAAATGTCTGGAGATGGTTTTGGCTGTCACGGTCACATGGAAGATGCTACTGCCATGGGAGAGCGGGGGTAGAGGGGAGGGCTGCTAAACGACCTACAGTGCGCAGGGCATCCACCACAGTGAATTGTGTGTGCCAGATGTCAGTAGTGTTCCCCCTGTATCCTTACCCCAAATATTTGGAACTAGAAGTGCTACACGTTTCAGACTAAAGGAGGCTTTAGAATATTCGAGTATTATCGAGATATCATGGGGATAGGGCTCAAGTCGAAACATGAAACACATTAATGCTTCATATACACTTTCCACACACAGCCTGAAGGTAATTTTTGCATTATTTTTGGCATGCCTGCATGCTAACTGCAGCCCGTCACATAAGGTCGGATGTGGAATTTTCCACTTGTGGAGTCATGTCAGCTTTTAAAAACTTTCAGATTTTGGAGCACTTCAGATTTTTTTTTTTTTTTTAATTTTCAGGGGGGCTGTAAAAGCATGCTCAGTTGGCAGTGAGCTTCACTAGCACACACAAAGCTCTGGGTTTAATCTCCAGCACTACATAGTGGTATCTGCCTGTAAGCTCAGCACTATCCAGAGGTAGAGGTGGGAGGATCACAAGTTGAAGTCCAGCCTCAGCTACACAATGAGTTTGAGGCCAACGTGAGTTACATGAGACTCTCTAATCTTGAAAAGGAAAGAAAGATAAAATCCGGATTTTCAGTTTAGAGATGTTCAGACTTGCCAAGGGGAAATAACCTGGTTTTGAGTGTGTTGTGGGGACTCATACTCTTAGACATGTAGTTAAGAAGTAGCATTGAGGGGCAGGAGAAATGGTTTAGTGGTTAAGAAACATTCATTCTTGCAGAAGATCCAGGTTCAGTTCCCAGAACCCATATGTTGGCTCACAACCATCTGTAACTCCACTTCCAGGGGATCCAATGCCTGGATCTGGCCTCCAGAGCACTGAATGCATGTAGTACACAGCCATACGGCACTCAAAACATCCACATAAAAATAACAAAATAAGGCCGGATTACAGCACTCGGGAGGCAGAGGCAGGTGGATCTCTGTGAGTTCGAGGCCAGCCTGGTCTACAGAGTGAGTTCCAGGACAGCCAGAGTTACAACAGAGAAACCCTGTCTCAAAAAATAAATAAATAAGTAAATAAATAAAAGAAGCAACATCAAGAGGTCAGCTCTGTCACCTGTTAGCATGTAGGGAGCTCCCCTCCTCTGCTCTGAGGCATCTGGTTCCAGGCTTCCTCTTGCTTTTCCCTGGGTGCTTCTGTAGTCCTCACTTGTAGCCACCATGGTGGGTATCTTTTGAATATCTGCAAATCTCTGAGTCAGAGGCTAGACTTGGCTCCTACAGCCTTGAAGGTCTTCAGAAGCAAGAGAAGGGCACTGGACCCCTCCTTGCCTTCTTGGCCTAGCAACCTAAGCTCCCCCCTAACTGCTGGAGCAGGAGCCTCCAAACCGCACGATGCAGTACTCCCCACGAGCAGAGAAAGGCGGTTTCCTGGAAGGAATCTCATGTCACTCTGGGAGATGAGGAAGGGAATTTGAGAGGCCCTACAGCATCCCCAGCCACGATAGAAAATCACCTACTCAGAGAAATGGAAGGAATGTTGGCTACCATCGACTCAAGGCCACGTGGGAATTTCTAAGAGCAACAGTCAAGACACTGCTCCAAAGGAGTCCTAACGCAAGAGGTCTCCTCAGACAGACGTCCTCCGCATCACATCAGACCCGAGCTGCAGTGGCATCTCCCTGCTGCCCCAGCGCCTCCAGCTCCAGCTGCAACTGGACACTGCAGGATAAAATGGGAGGGGGGGTACATTTAGGGGGAGACATATGATCCTGTCCCAACTCGGAGCCTGTTCTCCACTTTTCAGAACTTAAAACCTGTCTGACGTTCACCAAATGACACAGAGTGCTGGCAGATGGAGGAGGGAGGAAAGGCTAAATGTATTTTAATGGGACCATTAGGATTATGTCCAAAGGTGAGAAAAAAGCATTTGCCTGCCAAGAAAATAAGCATCGGTCTAAAAGAAATATAGAATGTTCCATGGCTTTCCCATTTGCTCCCCCCACCTCCTTTTTTTTTTTTTTTTCCCCCTTTTATGAGCATCTGATTCAACAGGAGGCAGCCTAGGTCATATGTAGCGTACAAATGCATGTTTTCTTAAGCCAAGCAATGTGGCCAGAAATATAGGAAGGCGGACAAAGAGCACACATGCTGGTATGGGCTAGGTCTAATGGAGTCGGTGTAGCTTCCAGACTTTGGCAGTCCGCAGAATGAGGGCCTTATCTTTGACCAAGCAACCAATCATCCATAGCCCGCATTCTGGTGTTAATCAATAAGCCCCTCTCTCTCACAATACCGGTGTTAAACCCTGGAATGGCATGTATCAGAACAGAGTTTTGTTTTGTTTTGTTTTGTTTTGTTTTGTTTTTTCTTACATTGAGGGGAATGTGTGCACATGTGTGTGTGTGTGTGTGTGCATGCCCTTAATGTCCACCTACTTCCATTGATTAATTAATGAAATCCAGGGTCTGGCTCCACCTGTGTCTTCTTGGGTGCTCCTATTTTTCACACGAGCCTGACAATTTTGAGGCTGACACCTGATTCAGATTGTGAGCACTTAGCAAGTCTCGGGATACTCACGATGGCCCGGGATCCATACAAAATAAATGCTCAGACAACTCAGGGCCTACACCTGAAGACCTGGCTACTAGCAGAGAGAACCAAACGGTCACACCCAAGAAAAGAAAGTGATCTCCACCGAGGCCAGGAGCTAAAAGAAATGTTGTAAATGGGCAGACCAAATGGGCAGACCAAATAGAGGGCACGCCTGACCTCGACGCTGTGCCGGCGTCAGCCACTGTAGCATCCCACAGCAAACTAAGGGACAAGCGAACATTGGTCACAAAAGGAAGAACATCCCTCATAAAGTAATAAGTCATCTCCTGGCAGAAGGAAATCCCCCAGTCGTAGAAACTGGTGAAGAGAAGAAAAGAGGAAGAGACACTAAATCAAGCTGGGCCAAATGGGAAATACCCACTTGAGGGGGAGGAGGAGATATTAATGACAAAAAGATGCCATAATTGGAGAAGACGGAAGACCATTCCGAACCCAGGCTCCCCTACATCAGCCGACTAGTTGCAACATTCCTGCCGCTTCAAGTTCTTCCCATCACTTACGATCTTTAGATCAATCTACTTGTATCTCTATTTTTACCTTAAAATTCTTGACACAAATGCTGAACCAAAGCCTAACGCTGCTTATCGTAAACAGAGAGAAACTATGAAAACAAATACCAGGAAGCGGAGGAAAGCGTTAGGGGAGAATTTCAGCGAGATGCTGAAGGCTGGCAGCCCTGAGCTTGCTCCCCCAAGGGAGGCCAGCCTGAGCTACATAACAAGCCTGCCTCAAAAATATTTTTTTAAGGTGAAGAAGAAAGAAGAAGAGGAGGAGAAGAAATCGTTTTAAATAGAGAAGATCAGTGTCAGAGAAACATTGGAAACATTTCAGAACCAACGTTAGACTCTTTGACTTAACAAGTACACCTAAAATGGTATTGAAAGGTAATGCTGTCTTGATATAACATTTAATATCGTTTTTATTTTATTTTGTTTTGGTTTTGGTTTTGGTTTTGGTTTTTTCGAGACAGGGTTTCTCTGTTGTAACTCTGGCTGTCCTGAAACTCACTCTATAGACCAGGCTAGCCTTGAACTCACAGAGATCTGCCTGCCTCTGCTGCCCAAGTGCTGGAATTTAAAGTGTGTGCCACCGCTGCCCGGCTTAATATAGTATTCAATGTCATGTGACAGTCACCTATAATGGTCTCCCATCTCCTAAGCCCATCCCTAAGGGGCTGGCCAAGCAGGAAGATTCTGAACGGTCCTCCTAGGAAAAGCAGTCTGTCTGAAATACTGAGAGAAGCAGGGGAGCGGGGAGGGGGGGAGGGGGGGGAAGGCACATCATCACCCTCATCAACACTGCGCCATTTATCTTTCTTATAAAATGCAAGAACAAATCAGAATGAGCGTCATGTGTTCTCCAACACCAAGTCAACTCCGGACCCCAGACACCTCCCAGGAAGACTCTCTTCCAAGCAAGATATGGTGACACTTACTCACAAGCCTAGGATAGGAAAATCACCAAAAGTTTAAGTGCAGCTTGGGCTGTAGTGTAAGGAAGTGTAAGTAGTAAGCCAGGCAAGGCTATATGGCAAGACCCTGTCAAAAGGAGTGGGGGCCGGGCACCTCCCCTCTTGCAGGTACGACATTCTTTGCTAACACACAACCGATTACCTATCAGTGGGGCAGGATAGGAATAAAATACATCAGAGCACCCTAATGTAGACATTACCAAGGAGTGGGCACTGGCTGGCAATAGTACAGACGCAACCATAAGGAAAAGTGGTCAAAGGAAGATAAAATCTCCCTTTTGGGCAAGGCCAAGAATAAGAATCAAATTATTGGATCCCAGGAGGAATTTCCAGGAATCCCTGGAAAAACTTTAACACCTGGTTTCCAACCTAACTATCCTCTAGTGCCCAATAGTAAGTAAGGAAAAGCCCTCGTGGGCCCTGCTGACCCGTGAAATCCTGCACTAAAGACCACAACTACAATCACTGAGTGGGTGAGGTGTGTACACAATAATTACTAACGTATTAAACAGGCAAACATACTCAACCCACGGCACATCTTAAAGGGACAACTCAAGACTTAGCCTGACCTCCAAATGCCCTTGACTCTCCTGCAGAGCCCACCATCCTCACTATGGATCTCAATCTTAGGTCAGTTGGTGCATCATTAACACGTAGCTTAACATTCAGTTAGCTGCTCACCTTGTATTTTTCAGCACAGGTACTAGGAACTGGGGCTATGCTGATTGCTGGCTCCCGTCTTCAAAGGTCTTCCATACTCTTGAGAGATTTAATAAGCACACAGATAGGGACCTTTTTCCTTCTCTCCTCCCCTCCCCAGGCTTATTGGCTGCAGCTCTGTTAATTAGACCGAGGAAAGACAGGTTAACAGGAGAAAGACAATCAGCCAGTCTGTAATCTCCATAGAAGATCCTCCTGCCTGGTATACCTGCTCCCAGTTCTATATGAGAATGTCAAATGTGGTTAAGAATTGGAGGTTCGTACACTTAACTCAGGAGAGAGTGGGGAAGGAGCAGAGAGGAGGAACTTACCCCCCCCTCCCCAAATAAAGGGCTTTTTGAAAAGATAACCCAGCTCTCTTAGAATGGCCAGGAGAGGAATAGTTTTATGGTACTGTTCGGGCGACTTGGGACTCTGGCCTCTAAGGGAAGCTGACTGAGTTGCTCCCAGTGAGAGAAATGAATGCCTTCAGCCTAAAGTACTTCAATTATCAATGTGGCATGTTTAGTGGTGTCTCGTCCTGGTCCCCATCACAGGCAACACACATGAAAGGCTAAAAGCACTGGCTTGTAGCCCCTCACAAACACCTCCACAGACTGCATGCCTTGGCTGCTGCAGGTCACAACATCTCACAGGAACTTCAGGTCTATAAGTCCTCTGGGACATTGACCTGTGGTTAGACTCAAGGTAGGAGGCATGATGAGGCAGAGGAGAGACATGTTCCGATGGACACTAAGTGGACCGGCCAGAGGGATGAACTCCTTTAATCCCAGCACTCTGGAGACTTAGAGAGGAAGATGGTGAGTTTGAAATCACCCTCAGCTAAGCAATGACACTGTGTCTCAAAAAACAAAACGAGCTCAGTGGACAGAATATTAGATCATCTTCCCTTCCAGAATGTTCTGTCCATTCACTCTGTGCATGGTCAGGCAACCCAGAGTGCTACCTGTTCGGGCAAAACAGAGATCCAACCTATCAGCTCCGACCTTCCACCAACATGGGGTGAATAAATAGGCTTTTAAAAAAGAAAAGAAAGCTAAAAGAGGCTATATGTGCACGCTCTCACCCACTCCAGAAAAAAAAAAAAAAAAAAGACAGCCTTTATTCTTCTTAAGCCAAAATTTATTTTGCCTGGAGAAGTCTCTTTCCCAGCCAGAGTCAAACAAAGAGACTTAAAAAACAAGCAACAAATAAGCCAAAACAGCCACAGAGAACAAGGACAAGAAAACCCTTCCAAACAGCATCTGTCCTGCCAAGCCCAGTCAGGCTCAGCCTGGGCTGCACAGCAAGGTAGCCACCCTAGAATGCCAGAGAATGGTTCTTTTTTCCCCAACAACTTGTTAAAATTGTTAGCATTCCCTTGAGAGACAGAGGGTGGGAGTGGTGTGACTAGCCCAGTCTCTTGGCCAGTTGATGGAATAGGGGGTGCTGTGTACCCCAACAGGTGCACAGCCACTTACAAAACAGGCACTATGGCGCTGAAAGGCTGAGAAACTACTTGTTCTCTTTGTCAGCTGCTCCTACTACTTTGGAGAGGGATATTGTGTCCCTGGCTTGGGGGGAAGAGAAAGGGAGGGGGAGGAAGGTTTAAGGTTGCCAAAGGATAAAGGGGAGGGAGAACCAAGCTGAGGGCTGGAAAGGCAGAGAGGGAAGGGCTTGTGCAGTTTTCCATTTGGAAAGGGTAATGGGCCTGGTGGCTGAATTGAAAAGTCTATTACGAACCTTCTGGAAAGCTCTAGGGGCATATCTCCATATGCATTGGAAATGCAAGGGGACAGAGGTTACATTGATACTGGTTAAAACACACCAGCATCAGATAGCAGCTACAAGAACAGGAAACTCTATGTTGGTTTATTGTTAATTGGTTGGTTGGTTGGTTGGATGGCTGGCTCATCAGTTAGCTGGTTTGGATAGCTGAGTTTTTGAGACAGGATCTCACTATGTAGCTCAGCCTGGCTTGGAACTCTCTATATGGCCCAGTCTACGTTCCAAACTGTTGCAATCCACCTGCTTTAGCCATGTCTAGCTTATACATACATTTAAGAAAATTTAAACTTAAAAGATTGCTCAGCAACTTCTTCGTAATTCCAGAGAATTGCACCCTCAAGAAAGTGTGTGTTCAAAGCTATCCCCTTTGGCTGACTTGCCATCCAGGCATGTGATTTTGACGGTACTAGCCAAATAGCTTCCAGTTTCCAAGTTCTGAAGCCCTTGAGCATCTTAATCCTGGGTTTCCACATCCCCAGTGAGGATCTCAGCAGCCTGAACCAGCCAAAGTGGTCAGGAAGCAGCTCTCTCTGAAGCCAAGTGCAAATTGACCTGAAAGATGGGTCTAGAGTGAACTTTCTTCCCTTTGGGAAAGTTGTCGTAATTACTAGGAGAGAGTTACTGGTTTTGTTTAGAAATTAAGACAAGATGGGGGAAGTAATAGCCTGACACTCTTTCACATGGCGAGTTCAGCTCCATGGAGGCTAGCAGAAGACAGGGCAACAAGCCACAAGGCAAAATGAGCTCCCGTGTTTCACAACGATTATTTTAAGGAAAGGAAGGCATTGATCTGAATGCAGGGCATGGGAGGACAATGATGGATGACTTAGTTAAAGGGAAGGCTGAGCATGAATCTCATTTTAGCTGACTATATGTCCATCCTTTTTTCTTCTTTTTTTTTTTAAGTTTTATAATGAAAACTATCACCCAGACCATCTTACATGCACAGCTTTGAATGCTAAGCATCGAAACTACCCACTTGAGCTCCCACCTGACATCCGACATCATTGTGGCTTTACTGTGCCACTAAATTTGCTCCATGATCTTACTCTTCTGTTGGATGCTACTGGAAATTGTCTTGATTACAAGGCCTCCCCAAAGGCATGTTGACCCTGTGAGCCTTTTCAGCTTTGTACTCCAAATGCCCAGCATACTACTCCCACTGATCCTGGTCAATGGTGTCATGAATCTCACCTGATGCTACCCAAGCATCACGCTAATGTCTTAGATGTCTGGGTCCTGGTCAGTTTCCACCTGGCCATACTCTCTGGAATCCTGTCTAAAGTGATTTCTTGCTGACCAGTCAGTACGGAATATTTTGGTGACATTTAAAGACCTAATATCAACAGAAGATGTCTTGCAGGGTCTCCCTATCTGGCCAAGGCTCCTTATCTGCATAATGGCAATCTCTTAAAAGAATTCTGTGCTCATGGGTCCCCTCTCTGGGAGTTTCACAGTCAGAGAAGAGTGAGTCTTGCAGACAGAGGTCTAGGACCAGGAGAAACTCTTGAGACACAGACTGCCGTAAGACTGTCTCCCGTCTATGTTCCTCAGGGCCTGCTTTTCTTTCCTAAAAGCCATTTGTTTCCTCATAAGTGCACCTCCTTCTACTATTAAGATGTTACATACGGGGCTGGAGAGGTAGCTCAGAGTTAAGAGCTCTGGCTGCTCTTCCAGAGGACCTAGGTTCAATTCCCAGCATCCACCTGGCAGCTCACAACTGTGTGTAACGCCATTTCCAAGGAATCCAGCACCCTCTGACAGATACAACAACAATGTACAAAAAAGATAGATAGATGATGGATAGATAGATAGATAGATGATAGTTACGTACATCCTAACAGCCTCTTTTGAGTCACATTTTTTCTGTGACCTCCTGTATCCTTTTGTAAATAAAAACTTCACTGTTCTCTTGAAACCTGTCTTTTGTCAGTTTAATTTGAGGTTGTCTACTGCAAAACACTGGAGGGCAGAGGAAAAGTGTGTGGAAAGGCTAGGGGAGAAAAACTTACTATCCACCATGAAGGTAAGGCACTTGGGATACTGTCACTAGAGACACAACCACAAGTGTATGCTGTAAGAAGTGAGGCTTTGGCGTTCATTGTGCCAGATCTTAGTGAATTCCAGAGCTCAGTTACTGTCTGCACCAGGAGGAGTGTTCCTTTCCGGGGTCTCTTCCTCCCCTCCTCTGTCCACATTCTCCTTTCTCTCCTTTCTTTCCTCCTCCTCCACTCTCTGTTCTTTCTCCTTTCCTCCCTTTTTTCCCTCCTCCTGTTCCACCTTTCCTCTTTCTCCCCTCTCCTCTTTCTCCTCGTCTTATATTAATGGGCTTTCTTTTATAAAGTTTTTTAATTATTTATTATTTATTATTTATTATCTATTATTTATTATTATATATTTAGCTATCCTATAAGAGGCACACACGCGGTTGTCAGAAGGAAACTTACCAGAATCAGGTTCTCTCTTTCCGGTCCTCTGCAAGAACACTGAGTGTCCTTAACCTCTGAGCCATCTCTGCAGCCCCAGATTCAGTTTCTATCTGATGCCCTTTTTCTGTTGCAGGATCCGATCCAGGAACCACATTGGGCCTCATTGCTGTGTCACCTCGGGCTGCTCTTGCTGTGACAGTGTGTCAGACTCTGCTTATTTCTGGT
Source organism: Cricetomys ansorgei (assembly GCA_026225945.1). Classification (NCBI taxonomy): domain Eukaryota; kingdom Metazoa; phylum Chordata; class Mammalia; order Rodentia; family Nesomyidae; genus Cricetomys; species Cricetomys ansorgei. Next base: position 9,762,540 of record JAMJFZ010001089.1, read on the forward strand.
GGCCTCGGCACTTCTGAGTACTGGTCAGTCACCATGTAAGGTCCTTCTGTTGGAGTCTGCTTGAGCTCTTGTTGCTTTACTTCGCTTTTGTTTGCTTGTCGTCCACGCACTGCTTGAAGCACACACATCACAGAGGCCCAGTGCCCTTTCCGTCACATCACATGAAGACATACTGTCTTCACACAGTGACATTTTGGTCACTGTGACCAAATACTTAACAAGGAAAAAAACTAAAGGAGGGGAAGAATTATTTTGGCTCTCAGTTTGGGGTCCATTCCATCCTGGCGGGGAAGGCACGGTTGCAGGATCAGCTGTAAGATGTGGCAGCAGAAATGGGAGGCTGCTTGCTCACATCTAAGTAGATCAGGAAACAGACAGGACAGGAAGCACCCCAGGACCAATCCCTCCAGGCAGGCTCCACCCTATAAAAAGGGCCTAAAGCTTCTACCACCAGCTGAGAAACAGGTGTTTAAAGGTATGACCGGGGGACGGCAGGCAGCATTTTATATCCAGACCGTCACAGGTACACAGTATCAACGTGATGTTGACCTTGCTCACTGGCTGTGGTTGCACCTACCAGGCCCACTTCCTTCCTTCCCATACTACACTTTCCAGAAGGAAGTCACTATGGGCTTCACTCAGGAGCAGGGAGTTAAGCTCCTCTTCCTTGAACTCATTATTATTTTTCATACCTTGATTTATACCCAATGCTGCTTGATTTTTGTGGCTCACACAACTGCAGGCAGCATCTGTTTCTGGGAGCTGTTGGTTCCTGTGTCTCTTCCACACCTGCCAATACTGAGGAGGCTTGGGATGTCCACTGCTCTGTGGCTACCTTTGTTCCTTGACTTGCTGGAATGGGGGATGTTCCCAGACCGTCCTTCTGGACTCTCCTGCCCCGGTTACAGAATCAGCCACTTCTCTTATAATCCTCAGCCAGTTTTCCAGAGACATTGAGTTTCTATCACAACACAAAAGAGTCACAGTGTGGACCAGACCAGAAGGGGGTAAAAAAAACTTGAGAGGCTGATGAAAGCTAGATGAATCTGGATCAGGGGGCGGCTTCTTGGGGCCCGCGTTCTATTTTTGCTGTGTGACCCTACTTCAGTTGTTTGTGTTTGTCTGGGACAGGGTCTCACTGTATAACCCACTCTGGCCTGGAACTTGTGGTCCCCCTCTCACAACATCCTAAGTACTGGGATTGTAGGCATGCACCACTGTGCCTGCTGAAGCACATACTTTTAATATCTTAGGTTATTTTTAAGTGAAATGTTTTAAACATTTCTGGAATCCATGAAGTACCTCTCCAGAATATAGTTTGTAAAACACTGCTAGAAACCATACAATTATATTTTCTGTAAGCATTGCTTTATAGATAAGGGACTTATTCAACTGTGCTAATATTGATTGTGGGTAAGGAATGAGCAAACTCAAAACCTTGTGCATGTTAGGTAAATACTCTACCACTAAGCCACACCTTCACCTCCAATACCAATTCTTTTGACTTGTTATTATACAGGCCATATCCTCTGGGCCCTACTAGACAACTGAAATCTTGCTAAAGTCTGACTAGCACCCCACAATTGTCTTCTGAATTGCATACATATCTTTCTAAGGGAGGAAGGATTTATTTTGGCTCATGGTTTCATAGGGTTCAGCCCAACATTGGTGGATACACTGTGGTAGAAACAGTTTACATTATGATGGGGTAAGAAGCAGAGAAAGGAGCTTTCCCTTTCCTCTTTGTCTCTGTTCAAGCCACCATGTAGTAGTGTTGCCCACTTTCAGGACGGGTCTCCCACTCCTGTTAACACCCTCTGGAAAGCCTCTCAGAGACACATCCAAAGATGGACTTCACCAATATCCTTGACTATTATAAATACAGTCAAATTAACAATGAAGAATAACCATTGCAAGTCTACTTCTTGTCATCTTGATACCCAGATACCTCGACTTAACCCATTACTTTCTTCCATTCTTCACCCCTCAAGGGTTCTGGGCCATCTCATATGGCAAAATGCATTAAATGTGTGTTTCCAACGTCTTCACAGTTCCATCATACCAGTGACCTCATTTCTCTCGTACCCACTGTCTAAGCGTTACTTCTGTGTCACTATGACCACATACCCAATCAAAACAACTTAAGAGAAGAAAGATTAGTTTTGACTTACAGTTTCAGAGGGTTCAGTCCATCACAGCAGGAGTGGATCTAGGAAGGGGATTTAGGGGAGCAGAAAAGTTTATATCATAGTGAGCCACCAAGCAGATAAAAGGGAAGTCTGGTATTCTTGTATGTTTGGTTTTTTTGTTTTGCCTGCATATATGTCTGTGTGAGGGTGTCAGATCCCCTCAAACAGGGGTTATAGACAGTTGTGAGCTGCTATGTGGATGCTGGGAAATGAACCCAGGTCCTCTGGAAGAGCAGCCAGTGCCCTTAACCGTTGAGCCATCTCTCTTAGCACTCTTGTACATGTATTTTATTCAAAGCTTTTTAATTTTTAAAAAAAGCTGGGATTTCTTTACATCACATTTATTTATTTTTAGAGTGTGTGTGTGTGTGTGTGTGTGTGTGTGTGTGTGTGTGTGTTGCAGCACGCTTAGAGTTTGGTTCTCTCTTCCTATCACATGATCAAACTCAGGTCATCAGGCTTGCTGGCAAGCACCATTACCTTATAAACTATCTCTTCTTCTCCCCCACCCCATTACTAGGAGTCCTCATTAGGATCACTTCCATAGAGTCCAGAAAGTTCCACAGCCCACCACCCCCAAGATGTTCCTCAATTCCAGCCATCTCTCCCTGTATTCTCTGGCTCCACCCTCCCACTCCCATTCCCAGCTGCCCCCAATCCAACAACAAACTATTCCTGTTTCCCCTTCCCAGGGAGATCTGTGGATTCTCCCCAGAGTCTTCCTTGTTACCTAGCCTCTTTGGGTCTGTGGATTGTAGCGTGATTATCCTTTACTTAACAGCTAATATCCACTTATACATGATCTTACTAGACCAAGAGAGCTAAGATTTGAACATAGCCATTCTGGCTCCACTGTCCACACTCAAACAATATGCTGCCTCTGGATGCCATAATTCCTTTTCTTTCTTTCTTTTTTTTTTAAGTTTATTTCTTCTTTGAGAATTTCATACATGTGAACACCATAATCTTCTGTGGTCACTGGACTCAAGGCAAATTTATTAATTTATTCTGTGGACATTCCCTGAGTGCTTGCTCTTCCACAGATTCTATCTCAAACAGATGGTGGAAGAATGCATTAGTTGTGCAGCCCTATTCAGATTCAAAGGCTCCCACTCGGCGCCATCTATGATGCCCTACTTTGTCCTGAAATCTATCCCACTGGGCAGAAAGCATTCTTGACTACCTCCCACCTACTCATCGCCTCCCTCTGTTGGGGCTGGGAGACACCTCCCAGCCATCAGTCTTTTCACTGGAGATGAAAAAGAGACTCGATGAATGAAGCCACTTCATCAGCCTGAGCAGAGTTGGTGTGAGGTCAGATTCCCTCGGGTCGTCTGGTACCTGTTTCTTCTGCGTTGGTCTTGGCTGTCTGGCTTCCTGTCAGTGGCGTGTGTGGTCATCTCTGCCTCCAGTGTCTCTTCAGTCAAACTATAGGTTCCTTGAACTCTAGAACTGTCTCTCCTCTAGAATATGGTCCGTTTCTCAGTGGGCTCCCAGGGTCTACATCTCCTTTCATCTGTCTCCAGACATTCTTAGGACTCTCAGAATGTATTAGAGTACTGCATTATGTATACACGTACTGAGGGTGTAGAAGATGAAAAAGACGTGTTTCCTTTTCTTGCTAAGAAGCTCACCATCAGTGGCAGTGACCACAATAAATGCACAGAGAAGTACATACAGACTAGTAAAGTGGCTCAGCAGATAAAGGCGCTTGCTGCCAAGCCTGATGACTTGAGTTCAATCCCCAGGACCCACATGGTGGAGGGAAAGAAATGACTTCTCACAAGTTGTTCCAAAACCTCCACATGCATGAGGTAGGACACACACACACACACACACACACACACACACACACACACACACAAGTAAACATGTTCTTCTTTATACCAGAGAATAGAAGTTTTATTCAAGAGCTCAAGGATCTTTATAGAGAAGGCAAGATTAGGAGCTGGGACTTGGGAAGGAAGAATTTCACAGCACAGAAGGAAGGGGAACAGCAGCAGCCTGAGCAAACAGAGGCAGGAGCTCTGCCCCCAATACAATGTAGGAAACCCAAAGCCAGAAAGTTGATCTTATCCTCTCCCTCTTTCCTCTTACATCCTCTCCCCCTGGAGTAGGTCATTAAACCCTCACAGGAGAGGTGACCTCTCTGTACCCGAAGAAGAAAACAACAGCAACAAAAAGCATTCTAGTCTCTGAAGACCAGGGACACAGAGAAGACTCCAAACAAACAAGTCCTTGCCAAGCCCCCCACCCCAATCCCAGTCTATACCATTAGGTCATACCCTCTCTGTCCTACTGCACTTCCCACAGTTCCCCGTTTCTCCATCAAATCCAAGCATCGAAACAGAAGTGTCCCTATTTCCCAGGGTCTCTGTTTCCAAAGGCTCCTGTGTGCGGCTGAACTTGTATGAAACTAATTTGTATGTTTTTTGTTTTTTTTTGTTTTTTCTAGTTCATCTCCCTTTCATTCTAGGTACCTTAGCCAGAGTCCTGGTGAGAAGTGAGGAAACAAAATCTTTCCTCCCGCAGATGGACCCTACAAAAGGGATGTGCTGGGCCAACCTCTTGCTCCTTATGTGAAGTGCCACTGAGAAGCAACCATCATACAGCATGAAATCAACGAATTACTGTGCGTACTCTACAGGGCAAGCACCAGAGTGAATAACGTTATAATGGCAGATCGGAGAGAGAGAGGAGGGTTCGGATGGAATCAGCAGGAAAGCTGAGGAGGAAGGGATGATTAGGACTTACCCATCCATGAACTTGGCCGTAGTCACACTATCATTAGAGTGACACACTCAAGTGCCAGCCTGACCCTCTCTCAGCCTAGAGCTGCCTGACGATTTTCCTTCTGGTTCCTAATGACTACTTTTGCTTCCCAATTTCTGGTGTAATGAGAGAGGGGATGTTCTCCTCCACTGACACCTGGAATAAGACTTCCTCTCAGGATCATCCCACATTAACCAGGAGGAAATCCATTGCCTTCCTATGTGAGTTGAGGGCTAAGATTCCAAGCAGTGGACCCCAAAGCTGATCTGCATTGAAAGGAAGCTGGGTTCCCAGTGCCTTCTGGGCCTTTATTTTGTGGCTATTTCAATGACTGTGAGTCTAGAAGCTTGATGGTGAATTTAGGCCCAGTGGGAAGCACCGTGTTTGATAAATGTGTGAAGAATGGAGAGAATACGGGAAGGTTAGCATCAGTGGTATGAAATGTGAGAGTGAGCATGGGCTAGAACTGAGGGACCTTGGAGAGAACAAGAATCTCCTATGAAGAATATTTTTCTAGGTGCTAAGAATTGAAGTCAGGCCCTCAATCCTTCCAGGAAAGTTTTCTGCCTCCAATGGGCGTTTTTAGGCACCTCACATAAGTCTCCCACTTTGCCTCCCTCACACAAAACAGTGAAGTCTCTGATGTTTCTTTTGAAGAATCTTAGAAGGTTTTTAGATCTGCTTCCAGCTTGGCCCAAAGACTGAACATAGGGGTACGTGATCCAGGAGAGAGTCGCAGGCGATCCCCTGGGTTTGCTAAGGGGACATGAGGATGCTGTCCCATCACAAAGTGACATCTCAGCTTCCTTGGACATGAGTAACCATGATGGGAGTTAGATTAGAAGACATCTGCCTCCACAGGATGACCACCCCAGTCAGGGAAAGTCCAGGACTGGGGAAGAGATAGAGAACCCCTGGCTTATCATCCTCCACACAGGTCATTTGTCATCAACTAAAAGACTCCAGGTACCTGAAGGCCCATTAACAGATGCATATATCCAGACTTCAAAGCTGGGAAAAGACTGCATCTATCATTAATGTTTATATCCTCCCCCAAACCAAATTGTTTGGGGACTGGAGAGACAATTCAGTAGTTAAGAGTATGTACTCCGCTTACAGAAGACCCAAGGTTGGGGCCCACTCACAACCACATGTAACTCCAGTCCAATGATTCAACACCTTCTTCTGGCCTCCATAGGCACTGCACGCACATGACACATATATACATAATTAGAATTTTAATTTAAAAAACTAAAAATATTTTTTTTTTAAAAAAAAACATGGTTATTCTTATAAAAACATCTACCTACCATTCAAAACAAGCAACTCCTTGGAGCTTTCTAAATGTTAGTACGGTGATTGGCTCAACAATTTTTCCATTGTCATAACTGGCGCCAAAGGAAGGTAGTCAACCAAGAAAACCGGACAACGGGTCTCCAGGAGGCGTCACGGAGGCTAAGAGTCTGCAGTCTTGTTTTTCAGGTAGATAAAAGCAAGAAAGAAAGGGAAACAGAAGGTGAGCTGGGCTGGAAAACCCCCACCTGCATAGACTCATATCCTGCCACACTTAAAATTACTAATTACTCTAAGTGATTGGAGAAAACGTTGCACTAGAGGCGGACCGCAAAGAGATGACTGTGAATGTTGATAACTCAGAAAGTCCGAGTATTTGGGAAGACCACACCTACCTGGGCAGCTGTGCAGCAAGATACCAACTTCAAGGAGAGAGCCAAGAAAAACACAAGTCAGAAAATCCCCAGAAAGGATCCGACACAGCTTTCAAGAACAGGCGCACATCCTCTGCCTGTGAGCTAGCCCCAAACACAAGTCATAGTAATGTGAGCCAGGTGTCTTCACTTCCTACCAACATGGCTGCCAAGACCGTCAGTGAACAACAATAACAGCAGCATCTGAAGCACATCTGTGTTTAAACACATAACAAGCATATTTTCTTTCTTATCCAAGTAGGTGTCTGTTCTACATTTGTGTTATGGTAGCATCGATCCTTTTTAGAAACAGTCCTTCCAACTTATAGGACATCGTTGGTGTTTTGTTTTGTTCTGAAGAAAACGTTTGGCTACCCCAGTATGGAGGGATACAACGTAATACCAGCACTAGGGATTCTGAGGCAGGAGAATTCCCACAAGTTCCAGGGACAACTTGGACTACATTGTGATTTCTAGTCCCAGCATTTCTCGATAAAAAAAAATAAGAAGAATGCTGTGAACACGTCATCAGTAAAATACTTGTCACACAAGCATGAGGTGGTTGACACAGATTTCTGATCTCATTAGACAGCCAGTCTAGCCAATCAGTGATCTCCACGTTCAGTGAGAGAGAGAGAGAGAGACCTTGTCTCAAAACCTATGGTGGAGAATGATAGAGAAAGATGTCCCGCACTAACCTCTGTCCTGCCTAGGCCTGTGTGCATACCCTGTGGTGGTGTGGTGAATGAGAATGGCTCCTGTGGGCTCATATACTTGACTCCTTGGTCTGAAGCTGGTGACAGTTTTGGGAAGGATTATGGAGTGTAGCCTTGTTGGAGGAGATACGCCTGGGTGGGCTTTGAGGTTTCAAAAGCCCATACCTGACCCGATAGCTAGCTCTCTCTCTCTCTCTCTCTGCTTCATAGTCTTTGTCTCAACACGTAAGCTCTCAGCCACTGCTCCAGTACCATGCCTGCTTACTGCCGGCGGCCATGCTTCCTGCCTTGTTAGTCATGGACTCTAACGCCCTCCAGAACGGTGAGCCCAAAATTAAGCACGTCCTTTTATAAGTTCCCTTGATCACGGTGTTTTGTCACAGCGACAGGAAAGCAATTAAGACACATCCCTATGAACATGTACAAAGAACCGCACACACATGCATACAAACACACACACACACACACACACACACACACACACACACAAAAACAAGCAAAAACCCCACTGATGACAGTGTGGCTTTCAGAGAGGTACCTGGAAGTCTTAAACTGTGGAACATACGAATGCTCAGAGGAAACCCAGACAAATATTAAAAACTAGACCTTAAATAAACCTTAAATAAACCTTCAAAAAAAAAAACCCAGGCAGTGGTGGCGCACACCTTTGTTCCCAGTACTCAGGAGGTAGAGGCAGAGGCAGGTGGATCTCTGTGAGTTTGAGGTCTACAGAGTGAGTTCCAGGACAGCCAGAATTACAGCAGAGAAACCCTATCTCGAAAAACACCAAAAAATAAAGAATAAAATAAAACAATCTTTCCCTGCATTGTTCCATTGAGCAAAAAGAGGGGAGGGCAAAATAATGTCCTCAGGAGCCCAGGCTGCATTTTATAGATGCTCTCACAAGGGAGCAGTGTCTCTAGTTAGCCTTTCTGAGGCTGCAAACTAGACTTTTGCAAGCTGGGCCAGAGAGAGGGAGGAGAAGGGCTAAGCATTCAAAGTGAATCACCACCATTTGCGAAATTCAGCTAAAGCACAATTAGGCCTCATGGAGACTCGGTTCTGGAACTGGGAAGTAAAACCATACTTTTAGTGTCTGAGCTTCTCTTTGACATCTCTCTGTATACAGCCCTGGCCTACTTTCCTCTCTCAGAACTCATTTCTCTGCTTGCTCATCATAATCTTAACCAAGCACACCAGCCCAGTCCAAGGGAGCGTTTCAGCTCCAGGGGCTCATGGCAATGCAACATCCCTCAGCTTTCAGCGGAGACCCCCAGAAGACCTGCCTGGGCACTTTGTGTTTGAACTTTGCTGTGCAAGTCACAGGAACAGGATGGGTCCTCCAATCACGGGAAGGCTTCCGCCAGAGCACAGAGTGGGAGGAGGAAGTGTATGAAATTGGGTGAGCCTCTTCATTTTTAAAAAACAGGTGGTCATGTCTTTATCATTAGGGATAAGCTTCATTAGCAGATCCACAGGACAAAGGGATAAGAAGATTTGGACACAGGGTAGGTGTTTGAAGAACATATTAAATGCTGTAGGGTTGGCACTTGGAAGGCTGAGACAGGAGGGCTGCTGCTGTGAGTTCAAGGCCAGCCTGAGTTCTATAGTGGAGTTTCAGGCCTATCTGTACTAACAAGTGAGGCCGAAAAGGGGCAGGCAAAATGACTCAGTGCTTGCTGCCAAGCCTGAAGAGCTGAGTTCAGTCCCCGGCACTTACATAGTAGAAGGGAAGAACTGACTCCCAAAGCTGTCCTCGAACCTTCCCACGAATGCCATGGTAGGCACATGTTCCCATGTACTCATACACACTGAATAAACAAGTAAATAAATAAATAAATACATAGTTTAGAGAGCTGTGAGAACAAGTAAAAAGGCTGACATGGTTAGCTTTCCATTACTGTAACAAACGCCTGGGATAATCGACACCTGAAGAAGAAAGGCTTATTTTGGCACTCATGTTTAGAAGTTTAATCTATGACCGACCATTTGGCCCTGTGGTTTCTGGTCTGAGACAGCACATCGCACTATGAATATATGAAGCAACCCCACTCGCTTTGTATCTGGGAAAGGAAAGAAAGGGAAAGGGAGGGGCTCAGATCTTGCAATCTCCTTGAAGGACACACACACACACACACCACCCCATAGAGCTGGAGATCCCCATCTTTTTTTCTAACCCTTTGAAATTTTTTATTAGAATTTTTTTTCAATTTTTCGTTTCTCATATAATACATTCCAACACCCTTCCACCCCTCCCTTCACTCCTCCCAGCTTCCCCCCATCTTTCCTATCCCCCAGATCTACCCCCTATCCTCCAACTCCCACCCCATCTCTCCTGAAGAAAAAGCAGTCTTCCCAGGGTTACTGTTCAAACATGGCACAACAAGGTGGAACAGGGTCAGGCACAATTCTCTACTTCAAGGTTGGACTAGGCAAACCAGTTCGGGGACAAGGTACTCAAGGGTGGACAAGAGGTTCAGGGACACAATACCCTACTCCAGTGTGTCTAAGTTCTACAAGAGCACCAGGCCAGGCAACTTCAAGACAAATGTGGGGGATCCAACAAGTTTCATGACTGCCGCTTTAGGCTCTGTGAGGCCCTAAGAGTGCTGATCAGTTAACTCCATGGGGTTTGTTCTTCCATCTTAAAGGTCCTACCACTTCCCAAGAGCTAGTTCACCAAGCTGGAAACGAAGCTTTTACCATATGAACAGCTGGGGAACATTCTAGACCCAAACTGTGGGAGAGAGCCTCTGAGACACTGAAGCCTGAACACAAAACCAAGACCATCTCTCAGGCTCCCATCTTCTGAGCATGCTCAGAGCTGAGAACCATTTCCAGGCAAATGAAGAGACTCCAGTATCCCACAACCCAGGAGGAAGGTGCTTGCTGAAGAGTTTACTCCAAGGAGCACAGCTGGCCCTTGGGACAGATTTTTTTCTTATATGGGACAGAAACATGCATTCATGAGCAGCTCTGGCCTAAACCTCACAAAAAATGCCTGTCGTGTCCCCTGATGTTGAGACAAACTTGCAAATGAGTCAAACTATCTACCTACCTCCCGATGGAAGAGAACTGCAGTCAAACTCACAAGGGCAACTTTGCAGTTGAAGAATATCCGTGTTCCAGAGGAAAGAAGGGAGCAAGCAACTGCTCAGACATCAAAAGAAACTTCAGTTGTACTGAGCCAGAAACCTTTTAGGGATCAGACCCAAAACATCATAGCAAACTGCCCAAGGGTGGCTATTCTATTTTTTAAGTTATTAGGGGATGTGTGGGTGTGGGTGTGGGGGGGGGGGGCGTGTTAATTAGACAACCACCTTTCTAAAACAGTGTAAATATGTTTCTACTGACATAAGTGGATGAACACAATGTCTACAGAAAGGCCTAGAGTTGCACCTGAAGTTTTGGTAGTGAAGCCTAAGGAATATCAAATCAATTTAAAAAAAACACTAAGCAAATATCAAATTAATATTCATATTCAATCGAACCCCTCATGCCAGTGTCATTACTGACAGACACGTTCATACAGTCTGAAAAGGCAGCAGCACGTGCTTATGACAGTTATGCCCCATTCAGCGTCGTTCCCACTGGTGCACGGGCAGGACATGAGCCAGCCTGCTGATTCGTTGCAGCCCTGTGAACAGACATGCGGCTGTGCCTCTGTGGCCTTTCATCTACCGTGGGTTTCTTTCCACAGAGGCCAAGCCACAGTCCCCCTGGAGAGGAGTACTCAGCGGTGTTCATTTCCCCAGAAACAAGATGCCTCTACAAGGAGGAAGTTAATGTAAGAACCAAACAGATCTTATTCTGCCTGTTCACCCAGCTCTACCCTGGCTCAATGCCCTCGTCGATTCAGTATGTTTAAGAATCGATCTGACAGTATGGGAGAAGAGAAGCTGCTTGGAGTTCTCTGGCCACTCAGAGCAGGAACTCAGAGGCAGTCTTTCAGGGGGTCTGTTGCAGGGTGGAGTTCCCTCCACAAAGAACCAGTCAGAGGTGAGGGCTTCAGTACCAACCAAATACATTTCCTTGCTAACTCCTTCGTTAGCCAATTTGTTGTGAATCGGAGCCAGTGTCTAACTCTCCTGAGCTCTCAGAGTGCAGTAAAACAGACTATTAACACCCTCCCTGCCTATTACAGAAGTTCTGAGGGGAAGAAACAAGAAGATAACTGAGCGGACAAGAGCACTTGCTGCTCTTGCAGAAGACCCAGGTTTGGTTCCCAGCACCCACATTGGGTGGCTGACAACCACTTATAATTCTAGCACCAGGGGATTTGATAACCCACTTCCAGCCTCTGGAAGAACCTGTACGCATACGGTACACATACAGACAAGCAGGCACATTCACACATACATAAATAAAAGTGCATTTAGAAAAATAAAAATAATAAATAAGAGAGAAGCATGGACACAAGGATTCCTGATGAGGAAGCCACACTGGGGCCCATGGTTCTGCCGAGGTTGTTTGGAGGGGAAGCCACACCCTGCCTCGGGGGAAGTTTGAGGTCTTGGAGACGGCATGTTGATTCTCAACTATGTCTTCCCATGTTAATCAAACACCCAGTGAATACTCCAAGATACATCTAAGAGATAGATCAGTTGGGGGTCCTGCATTTGGGATACAGTTTGTCCCCCAAGGTCACATGCAAAAAGCTTGTTCCCAGCATGGCAGGATCAGAACGTTCAAGAGTGAGGCGTATCAAGGGGTAATTAAGTCACTCCTTGATCATAAATGAACCCGTGTAGTTTTGAGGGAGTGGATTAGGTCACCTAGAAGTGTATTAGTTCCTATGAGAATGGGTGTCATAAGGAAGCTTGGAACATTCCCTAGTCTTAATCCACCATGCCCCTCACCCTTCCTGCACACATTCCTGCCACTGCAAAGCCATCTACCATAGGCTCCTCATCACGACAATTAGGTGTCAGCACCACGCCCTTGAACCCCCAGAGCTGTGAACTAAAAAAAAAAATTCTTAATATACTACCCAGCAACAGGTGTTTTGTTATAGTAACTCAACAATAGCTTAAGACAATTGTGTCTAAGCCTGATGTTCCCCTCTGAGAGACTTCCAACTTGAGGAGTTCTGTCTGCCTTCATTCTGCATGTTTGGTCTGACCATTCAGCAAATCTCAGAATCTTACAACTCTACCGAGTTATCAGATGCTCTCAGCCATTCATATGGATGCATAGACTGTCAAAGCTAGAAAAGAACTGCAGATTTTTCATTTTTCAAGATAGTAAAATTGAAGCCTAGATTAGCAAGGAATCTCATTTCTCAAATAAGAAATCATCCCACTGAATCTTACCTCCTTTTAAACCCTCAGATGAGTAGGTGATATTTGGATGTTGAAGGATACCACAAGACAGATGGGCACTGGATTTAAACGCTGCCGATGACAGACTCCAGCCATCAATCATAACCTGATGTCTCGGGAGAGCCATCCTTTAGAAAATGACTTAGGAACAGCATGACCAGAATTTACAACTGAAACCAACTCTGTGTCTCAGCTGTCCTGTCCCCAGCTGCTAAAGCGGAGTTCTCCAATGAGGTCTGCACAAGGCTCGCCTGGAGGGTTTGCTGGGCCTCCCTCTAGCATATCTCGTTGGGTATGTCTGGAGTGGCAAGGCAGACCGTGCATTTCTCACCAAGGCATGCTGGTGCAACCTCGATGCTGAAGATGCAGGATGAAGGGGAGCTGGTGACACACATGGAAAACTCTATGCTAAGGTAGGAAGGGCCCATATTCAGTCCATAAACAGTCTAAGAACATTGGTGGTTACATTCATCATTCCTTCGTAACAGTAGGAGCTGAATTGCGTGGATCCCTGCCCTGACACCATTGCCATGTTGAAGTCATAACACCTAGTACCTTGGGAAGCAGCTGCATTTGGCAACAGGGTCTTTAAGAAGGTAGTTATTAAGAAAGTAGTTAGAGGGGCTAGAGAGAGGGCTCCGTGGTTAAGAACACTGGTAGCTCTTCCAGAGGACCTGGGTTCGTATTCCCAGCACCGACGTGTCAGCTCACAACGGTCTATATCTCCTGCTTCAGGGGATCTGACACTCCCATACAAGACAGTCATGCAGGCCAAAACACCAACGTACATAAGAATAAGTAAATTATGTTTTAAAAAGAAAGGAATTCGTAAAATGAAGAAATGTGAGTGTACTTGTTAAAAGAGAAGGTTAGGTAACTAGGGCTAGGATGTGCCTCAGCTGGCAGAGTGCTTGCCCGGTATGTACAAGGCCCCAGCACCGGTGTGAACCAGGCGTGGCAGTATGTACACTACACCCAACAGGCAGAAGCAGGAGGGTCAGAAATTCAAAGGCGTCCATTTTACAAAATGACATTATTTTACTAAACCTGCTTTTAGGCTCCTGCTCTGCCAACAGTGACCCGAATTGGTCCCTTGATTTAGACCTTTTGTGTTATTTCCCTTTCTCATTTCCCCTTTCCTCCTCCTTGGTGTGCCTTTTGTGGAAAGCCCCTCTCTGAATAGCCACCAAGGCAAACGTCAGCCATATCCAGGCTTTCCCCCGACTCATTAAGGAAACCTCATTCGGAAGGTTGTCGCCTGAGCAATGTCCCACCACTTTGGACTTTACCAGCTCTCTGTTGTTGTTCCATTTTAGCTGAAGATGGACCCAAGGCTAAGGACCTCTTCTCCCCCTACTTCACCAGCTCCCACCATCTCATTACCCCTTCCCATCTCCATCAATCAAACCTAATCCACACATCAAGACAATCAGCCAACTGATTAAATACAAAAAAAGGCCTGTGCACTCCGAGGAAGGTTTCTTGGCTCTACTAGAGCTGACTTCCTATTTAATTCTAAAATCTGTTAAAATATGTAATTTCTGGTCAAGAAGAAATACAAGAAAAATCAAAAGGAGGTTATGGAACCTTCCAAAGTGGGTCCTAGCTGGTGGAATGCAGGCAAGTTTTAGAAAGCCATACCCGGCCCCTGGATCCTACCTCCCTCTCTGCTTCCTGGTCTGCTGTAAGGTGAGCCTCTTCCCCCACACTCAGCTGCCACCACATCTTCCCTCCAAAGATGAACCAAAACCTCCTAAAAGCGTAAGTTCTGTGATTCTTTCTTCCCTAAAGGACTTTTTTCTGTTGCGTATTTTGGTCACAGAGTCCCAAAAGTGACTAAAACACTGACGGGAATGGACACTGACAAACAGATACTGCCTTTCTTGTATTCCTTTTTTCATTTTATATAAGAAACCACTCACCCCTGTGGGACTTTGGATGGCTAGAATCCTAAAGATGCTAGGATGGGCGATAAGCATTCAAACCTTGAGCCAGTGAAAGACATATTAGATTCAATCATAACAGATTCTTCCTCCAGAGACAATAAACTCTTCATTCAGTAGGACGCTGATTCCTAATTCCTAAACACTTAGAGATTGGTATCCTTGTTTAAGGTTTTACCCCATAATATAGATAGTAGACATTAATACAAACATACTATCTGGGCTCAGGATAGAGTACCTGACTAGCATTCATGAAAGCCTGGGTTCAAAAACTGGGCACAGTGGCACACTCCAGTGATCTTAGCAATTGGGAGGTGGAGGCGGGGAGATCAGAAGTTCAAGGTCATCCTTGGCTCCATAGCAAGTTCAAAGCCAGGCTGAGCCACATGAGATCTGATCTAAAGAGAAAAGAAAAAAAAAATATCTGTGTGGGTTGAGAACCTATTACATACATTATTTGGAGAAGAAAAAGATCTGACTTTTTAAGAGCATACAACACCAACCTAAAGCCAGACAAGACAACCCAGAAACCAGCAAAAGATCTAGTCCTCCGTCCTTTTATGTATTTATTGTTTTCATTTTGGTTTGACGTTTGCAGTACTGGAAACTGAGCCCAGGACTATACACACATGAGACAAGTATATTACCACGGAACCTTATACACAGCTTCTTTTTTTAAAGGCAGCCATGTTTCCTGAGGGAGGCTACTCTGTATAGACCCACTGAAATGAGATGAAGCACCCCAGGCAAAAGCTTCTTTTTCTTTAAAGTTTCCAATAAATTATTTGGGGGGAGGGCGGGGGGAGACAAGTCAGAGGGAAAAACAAGAAAGAAATGGAGAAGAACATGCAGAAGAAAATTAACAAATCAAGCTTGACTGTCTTTAGAAAAGCCTATTTGGCTGGGCAGTGGTGGTACACGCCTTTAATCCCAGCATTTAGGAGGCAGAGGCAGGGGGATATCTGTGAGTTCAAGGCCAACCTGGTCCATATAGTGAGTTCCAGGATAGCCAGGACTATGTAGAGAGAACCTGTCTCAAAAAAAAACAAACAAACAAACACTATTAATGCCCTCCATTTTCACCTTGCTTGAGACAGAGTCTCTCTTGTTCTCTGCTACCATGCCTGGCTTTACACAACTTCTAGGAATCCAAACTCTGGCCCTCACTTTGTACAG
This sequence comes from Cricetomys ansorgei, assembly GCA_026225945.1. Taxonomy (NCBI): domain Eukaryota; kingdom Metazoa; phylum Chordata; class Mammalia; order Rodentia; family Nesomyidae; genus Cricetomys; species Cricetomys ansorgei. Next base: position 9,778,363 of record JAMJFZ010001089.1, read on the forward strand.
CAAGTACCTTACCCATCTCTCTAGCTCTCTAGCTCCCGTCTCCCATTATACATGTCAAAACCTGTTGGAGGGTGACGGTGCTGTTTTGAAGGTCTCAACTGACTATTTTTTAGTTCTAGGATTGGAGAGCATCCCATCCCATGAAATAGAATAAGTGTCCCTGCACATGTTGATGGAAGAATGAAGCTGGTGTGACTCTATGGGAGAAAGTTCTAGAAGCTTGCACCTGACTTGCACCTGGTTTCCCCAACATCACCCATGAACCATCTGTTTTTGCTGATTTTATTTTGTATCTTTTCAACAAAATAAACACTAGCCATGAGGGCATTAATACACACTGGGAGCTGTGACCCTCTACAAAATGGTTGGACTTGGGATGGCCTTGGATATCCCTGACACCAGGAAGAGAGATAAAAAGCTAACACTCAATGAAGTAGGTCCAATTGAGTTTTTTTTTTTAATTTGTTTCTGTTTTTGTGTTTGAGACAAGAGTCTCAAGTAGCTGAGGCTAACCCCACACTTACTACATAGATGAGAACAACTTTGAACTTCTATCCCTCCCGCCTCCACCTCCCCAGTGCTGGGATTACAGGCATGTGCCAGCACACGTGGTTCTTGTGTTTCTGGAGATCAAACCCAGGGCTTCATGCAAGTGCTCTACCAACTGTGCAACATCTCCAGCCCTCAAAGATTTATGTGGATGTTTTAAAATGATATTTTATGGCTATTACCAAGGGGGAAAATGACAACAAATGCTGGTAACACTGTGGAGAAAGAGGACTCTTATACTGGAAATGTAACAGGCATAGCCACAGTGGAAGTCATCGTGGAGGTTTTGATGTAAAACTAAAAATAGACCTATCATATGACTGGACTTTTAGGCACACATCCAAAGGGTGCAAAGTCAACAGTCTTGGACATCTGTGTTCAGAGATGCTCTGTCCACGGTAGCCAGGTAATAGAGCCAACCTAGGTGTCCATCAACAGAAAAGGGGTGAAGAAAATGTGGTTCATGGTCTAGAGAGATGGCTCAGTGATTAAGAACACTGGCTGCTCTTCAGAGGTCCTGGGTTCAATTCTCAGCCCTCACATGGAAGCTCACAACCATCTATGGCTATGATCCCATGGAATCCAGTACTTTCTGGTGTGTAGACATACACGCGGACAAAACACCCATATACATTAAATAAATAAATAAATAATCTTTTTTAAGAAAGAGAGAAAGAAAGGAAGGAAGGAAGGAAGGAAGGAAGGAAGGAAGGAAGGAAGGAAATGTGGTTCCATTGAATTTCATGCAGCTGTAAAAAAATAAATTTTTTTTGAGACAGAATCGCACTGTGTAGCTCTGGCTTACCTGGAACTTACTATGTAAACCAGGCTGCCCATGACTCCTGAATTCTGGGATTAAGAACGAATTCTACCATGCCTGATATGTAAAGAAAAATGAAATTATGACATTTACAGGAAAATGGATAGAGCTAGAAATCATTATATTAAGCAAAATAAGCCAGATTTAGAGAGACAAATACTGCCCATTTCTCCAAGTTGTAGAATCTAGAATTTAAAGATATATATATATATATATATATATATATATATATATATATATATGTATGTATATGGTTGTATACTTTTTAAAAAAGTGTCATTGTAGTCAGATGTGATGTTATAGGTCTATAAGGTCAGCACTTGGAAGCTAAGGCAGAAGAATCATGAGTTCCAAGGAAGCCAGACTCTTGTTTTCGGGGTGGAGGTATCATTTTATAAATTAATTCACACAGACATAGTAAATGCAAAATAGTCATATCAATACCATAAAAGCACAGAAGTCTATTTGCAGTGCCTGATATGCATGGTCCTGCCCTGAGCCTTGGGAGCACTGGGACCTCCAGCCCTTATCAACTGTGGCATCCTCTGACAGCACAAAGGTCAGGAGGGAAGTTCCTCTGATCAGAGTCTTGCTGAGCTTCCTCCTTTGTGGTCCCTGGGGAGTGCCTCAGCACCCAAGAACTTAGAGGGGAAAAAATTGAAAACAGCCAATCTGATGTAACCCTCCTTCTTGTAGGTCAAAGGGACGGGACTCACACCAAAACGCAGTCAACCTTTATCAAAGCATCATTTCGTATTCAGAACTCTTATGGAATACCCCTGCTTAAAGACATTATTCCCTTTTTTTAATCTAGGCGTCCCTGTAATCTCTATTTCCCTTTATTTTACTTATTATGTGTGTGTGAGAGAGAGAGAGAGACAGACAGACAGACAGACAGAGGGAGCACACAAGGGATAGCTTTCAGAAGTTGTCTCTTTCCTTCTACCTCGAGTTCTGGTGATAAATTCAGGTTGTCAGGTTTTGTGCAAGTGCCTGTTCCCAAAAGGCCACCTCTCCTCCGCCATAGACCCTCGAAAAACATATTACAACCGAGCTGGGGATGGCTCAGTCCATAAAGTGCTTGCTCCTCGTGCTTGATGACCTGAGTTTGACCCCCAGAAGCCACATCAAATAGTCAGGAATGGTGGCATGAGTTTGTAATCTCAGCACTAGGGAGCTAGAGACAAGCAGATGATCTGAGGTGCTTCCTGGCCAGCCAACCTAGCCCAAACAGCAAGCAATAGACCAATGAGAGACCTCCCATCTCAAGAAGCAAGGTAGATAACATCTCTGAGGAACAGCCATACAAATGCATGTGCACCACTAGGGTGCCCACCTAGAACTGACAGATGGGAGGGAGGGGCAAAGGGGAATGACCTCATCAGCCTGGGACTATTTCCCATAACACCCAAAGAGGATCAGCACAAGGTTCCTTGTGCTTGACTGCAAGAAAGTCAGACCTGACCAGGTCCCTTCCACAGAGTCTTCGGGAATCCCCAGGGAATGCCCACATGCTGCACCCATCTGTCTGGCTGATCACTTGCCACCTTAACTGCCACCTGGCCCCATGCCACTGCCCTACCCAGCTTCTGCTCTGAAACCCGACTCTGCAGGCAGCTGCCGTTCCCTGAGTTTCACCCCACACTGGGCACAAACCGTCCCCTTAATTCCCCTCTGTTAATAGTAGACTGTCACATTTGAGATGCTACGAGAAGCCAGAGCATGACCAAAGATCACTGCAACCTTGAGAATCAGAGCGAGGCGTGCCAGATGGCTGTACTTCATGTCCATTGGCAGTCGGCTGGAGATTTTATGTATCAGAGGCCAGTTCTTCCCCCATCAGACCAAGCCCTGAACGCCCCAAGATCAAGGAGAGAAACGCTTTTCCAACAATAGGGGAGGGCGTGGAAATCATTAGATTTCTGGAGCCGCTCGTCTTGAACTTTCTGTTTGTGTAAAAGGTTAAACTGTACCGTGGTTTAACCAAAATCCTTTAAAATTTGTGTCTGGACAAATACCCAAGGTGAAATCTGTCCCCACGCTCAGAGAAATAGTAAGAAAATAAGATATCTTCAAAAACAACTCTTTAAACTCCTTTAAAGGGTAAAGTCTCATGCTTTTAGAACTTCCTATTCCGTGAGTAATCCTCCGGCCAACCAAACATGAAAAGACAGTTAACCTCGAGAATGATTAGGGGAAAGACAAACTGATACTACAATGAGATACCTCCTCACTCCCATCAGAAAAATCTACCTAAAATGTCAGACATGTAATTAACCATATGCTCTAGCAATGCTGCTTCTGGGATCCAGCAAGTCTACCCAAAGGAATTGAAAGCCAAGTTGCAAAGAGATATCATGGCAGTCTTACACACAAAGCCCATGGGGTGGAAAGAACACAGGTGTCCACCAACAGATGAGCGGGCAGACAAGATACAGCAAGCGTGCACATGGAACATGGCTCCATTTTTTTTTTTTAAAAAAGGATGAAATTGGGGCTGGAGATGAAGTTAGTTGATAAAGTGCTTATTTAGCATGCATGACACCCTGGGTTCAAGCCCCAAGCACTGCCTAAAATCAGGTGTAGTAGCATACGCAGGTAATCCCGGCACTTGAGAGGTGGAGCTAAAAGGGTGAGAAGTTCAAGGTCACCCTTGGCTACACTGCGAGTTTGAGGCCAGCCTAGAAAATGGAAGCCATGCTTCAGAAATAAAAATTTTTAAGAAAGATGTAAGAAACTGTATAAGTCCTTACTTCCAATAGAACTTCAGCTCTCTGTGAGGAGGACAATGTTCTCTCTAGTCTCCCTCTCAGGGGTGACTCACCACTGGAAGCCACTGAGCACTTCAGATGTGGTGACTGTAGCACGGTTGCAATTTACATTTTATCTTAATCATTTTACATGCAGTTGGAGGTGGCCACGGGAGCTTGGAGCGTGTCACACTGGACAGCACAGGTCTCAACAGTCACAGACCCATGCAAATCCTGCAGCAGCACAATTAAGCTGGCTGCCCCTTTGGGAACAAGCACTTGCTACCATAGGCCTCCACATCACCTGGCTTAGCTTGACCTCAGCTCTTTTGCTTATAAACCAAGAACTGTTACCTGCTCCTGGCTCTTCTCCCTCTGCTCAACACCAACCCTGGAAGGCCCCCTCATTGTATTCCTGTAGCACAATGGTCCCCAACTTTTCCTAACGCTGCGACCCTTTAATACAGTTCTTCACGTTGTGGTGACCCCCACCCATAAAATTATTTTCGTTGCTACTTCATAACTGTAATTTTGCTACTGTTATGAATCATAATATAAATATCTGATATGTAGATTACTTTACGTGAGCCCTGTGAAAAGGTCACTCAGCCTCTCACAGGTTGAGAATCGCTGCGGATGCCCAGTCAGTGCCCCACAACCTCAGTAACTATTCAAATATTCCCAATTACCTAATGTCTAAGGACAAACTTGCAACCGTTTAGTTCGAAGACTTTAATAAGTTTGTGTGTGTGTGTGTGACTCTGGAATCGAGCAGTATTCTGTTCCGTAAAATAGAATATATTCTGATAAAAAACAGTAGAGGACATTGGTTTCTAAACAAAGGAAGATGGAAGAGCACAGAAACAAAACCCAGCAAGCAGCAGTGGAGTATGTGGCACGTGTCTGCCAACCAGGCAGTGTGAGGTAGAGGCAGGATCAGGAGTTCAAAGCCAGCCTAGTCTATCTACCAAATATGAGGCCAATCTGGAGTTCATTAGACTCTGTCTCAATATAGAGTACTTGGATGAACAGTGTGGCTCAGTGGTAGGACAAACGTTCAGCGTGCAGGAAGCCCCGGAAGCAAGCCCCAACACCAAAAACAAACACACGTCCACCCACAAGGGCACAGTCCCACTAAACACACACCACCGAAAAAATCTAATTGGCTGTCACCTAGTCACTTTCAACTAACTTTGTGCAAAGCTTCTGTATCGTGCTCGCTGAAACTGTTCTGTTTAGAAGCTTGGCTGATACCTACTCCTCATTGTTCAGAGACAGCTGGTGGCTGCTCCATAGTGCTCCCTCTTCCCGAGTGACTCCGTTTGGAGTTTTAGCCTAGTCTGTCGGGGTCTAGAGCAGTACCTTAGGCTATGTTACAGTGAACTTCTACAATTTTTATTGAATACCAAATGCCCGTCGCCTCTAGAAACCTTCCTGCTTAAGGCTATGGGTCGTTCTATTAGAAATGTTTTTCTAACAAGTGAGAACGGACAGTCTACCCAAGTATCACTCTGAAAAAGATCTGGGAGACGTGGTATTGCTCTCCCCTCAACTCTTGCTTACCTGTGACTCCAGGCACGTGACAATGGCTCAGCCAGAGAGCTAAACTTGGTCCGGGAGCCTGCCCCGACTAGGTCAACATCACAACCAGGTTCTATAATACGGCAGCTTTCCCTGCGGGAGGTTAGGCATTCTCCCCAGAATACATCCACAGCCCACACAAGGGAGGCCATGAAGGTTGTGTGTGCTATTTTTAAACTTCCAGAGAGCACGCCGTACATGGATAATGGGAGCGCCTAAGTGCCTCAGTGTTGTGGCCCCAGTCAGCATGCCATCTAAACGCAGAAGATAATCATCTTGCTTCTAATAGTAACCCCTTGAAAGGGAGTCCTGCTCGATGTACTGTTGCATTAAATGGCATCGCTTTTGAATAAGCCAGGCACCGTCTCTTTATGAAGAAAATCTCTCCGTGAATCACATCTCCCCCGTGGTGGCACATTCATGTATTCAACTGGATGCTCTGCTGGGTTTTTTGTGTAAGCTGAAGCTGGAAATATTTAACTAAATATAAATATTGCTACATGGTTATAAGGGAGTCCTGTGTATAGTTCCTTCCTTTTACCCGTTTCTTTCCTTTGTCATATTATTACACTGTCATTCAGGACTACCTCTTCCCTACCTTGTCTAATCTTCAGCATTTGTTGAAGACCTAGTCAGAGCCCTGCATTCACGGATTGGCAGCCCCCGGCTATAACTTTCAAATAATAGAAACCCCCATTGACTATTATTGGTTGCCAGGCACTAAATGTGAGATGTGCTTTCATATGCTTGATGTTGCTGCATTTTTAAATTGGTTGTGTCAAAAGGATGGACAATTAATTGTGGCCAATTAATTACTTATTGGTCATATCAATGGGATAAGCAGACAAGGCCAGGAGACAAGATAACTTCAGGTTCTGTTTTAGAACTCGGTAAGAGTTGTGTGGACCTATGAGAATCCTGGGAAGGTGATCTGCCTCCATGTGGGCCCTTGTAAGGGTTAATGGTGGCTTTTCTGAAACTCAGGCAGCTGCAGGTGACACCACATTCCTACACACTGCAATGTCTAAGACACCACAGTGAATCTACGCAGAGAGAGGCCAAGCTCCCATGTGGAGTTTATAAAGGAATGAACAGTAGACTCCAATCAAACCAGACTAGGAGATACATACGCTCCCTGCAGTCTGAGGACACATGACCATTCCAGACACATTCATAGAGCAATATCTGCCTTTCTCACTGAAAGAAGACACCAATGGGCACAAATGGCTGTGCCCCAGTCCATCGTTGGGGTGAAACAGGTTAAAATGTCACCTAGTTAGGCAATTTATATTATTATTATTTTAATTTTTAATGATGGAAACAAAAAATATATATACCTAAAGGCAAAGTTTCTACAAAAACCACTTATCCTTCCGTGTCTTGTATCGTTCCTCAAACTTGACCTTGGCCTTGCATTTCAGAGCAGAGTCTCTGAAGACATCCTTGTTGACGACAGTTTTGTCCAAGTTTTGTCCAGGATACTCTGTATCCACGGAGTACCCTATAGGCATGAGGTAATTGTAGTTATACACTTTCATAAAGGACTTGATCTTTGACCTCTTGGTTTTCTTCTTCCCCTTGGCAGCTGTCACTTTTCAGGGATATATTCAGGTCCATCCCAGCCACCAGGGCATGGCTGTAAGGATGGTCTGAGGTGCCCCCATCAACGTTCTTCATGACGACAGCTTTGCATATGGAGTACCATCCAGCCAGAGCCAGCACGACTTTCCCGGGTTCCATAACTTGCCCATTTTGACCCTAAGCAGCGGGCACCCAGCACAAAGGAAAGGAGGACACTTCTGCTCGGCAATTGGTATTACTAACTGATGTGTTGTATCAGATTACACGATGAATGCAAGCATACTTTACAGCAGTCTGTACTCCCAGGTCTCTTTACTGGATGAACGAATTAATGTGTCACACAGTTGGGATCATCACACTCTTTATACAACACACATTTTAGAATACTCACCAGTCTTTTTCCTAAAGCCTAAGAAAAAACCCAAACTTCAGAACTGCAGCATGAAGGATCCTAACACACTGCTTACACCTGGGAACAGCCTCGCGGGGTGTATGTTTATCTGTCCACACTCTGCCTAATGTCTATGCCAGTGAGGTGTGGCCCATGGTTCTGCTTACCTGTGGTGTCTCAGAAGCCTCCAGAAAGAATGGAGACTGGAAATACAATCTACAGCCTTCCTTTCCAGAAAGTCACAGTAAGGGTATTTTCTTTGGACTCTAGGGTTCCTGATACTCCATTCGTTCCCCACAGGCTACCATGTCACTTTCTGTAATAACTCAGAAGAGAACAAGAAAATGATGCAATTCCAACCCCTCCCCTATCGACTCCCTGCAAACATTTCATTTCCTCCAGTCAGCCTCCCTTCCCCAGACTCCAGAAAGTCCCAGAAGCCCAGAGCTGGGCTCCCCAGGGCAGGAAGGGACGAGATGGAGGGAGTGAACACAGGCAGTGGAAAAATGAAATCACATCTCCCTTGCAGGGAGTCCAACAGTACTCAGGTGGTAAAGGGAACTTCCAATTACTTGTCTTAACTAACATCAAAATGTAAAGTTGTGTTTCCTTCCCGAAGAGAATACCCAGTCCCTGTGCCTCTTTGTTTCAACCCAGGCATGCATTCATGCTCAGTGGAATTGAGTCCTTTGCATTAAACAGCCCTACTTGGCCCAACCAGATTAAAGACCCCCAAAATGTGAAGTGAGGAGCATTTTCCCTATGAATCACCTGAGTCATTTGATACAAATTCCAGGACCTTACCCCAGACCAACTAAAGTGTCTACTCTCAGAAGGATTGGGCTATTCTGGTACCACCACACGAATTTGGCTCATATGGTAGTTTGGCAGCCATATAACTAGAATGGCCTCCATAGGCTCATGTATTTGAATGCTTCTGCAGACAGTGGAACTATCTGGGAAGGATTAGGGGGTGTGGCCTTGTTGGAGAATGTGTGTCACTGGGGGTGAGCTGTAAGGTTTCAAAAGCATATGTCAGGCCCAGCCAGGTCCAATCTCATTCTCTCCCTGCCTCCTGTCTGCAGATCAGATGTGAGCTCTCAGCTACTGTTCCACGGTCATGCCTGCCTGCCACCATGCTCCCTGCTGTGATGGTCATAGGTTCACCCTCTGAAGCTATAAGCAACACCCCCCCCTACAATTAAATGCTTTCTTTCATAAGTTGCCTTGGTCATGGTGTTCTGTCAAGGTAATAGAAAAGTAACTAAGACAGCACACAATAAAGTTAGGACAGTATTTATATAAAAAGGCCCTTCTAGGGCGAGACAGTCTCCTAAGTGAATCAAGATAGCAGTCAAGCTGGGCATGGTGATACTTGGGAGGTTGAGGCAGGAGTATCTGGAATTCAAGGCTAACATCAACCATGTAGTAGATTCTAGGCCAGCCTGATCTATAGGGAGCCTGTCTCAGAAACCAAATAAAGGTTCAGAAAACGGCTCAGTTGCCGAAATGCTTGTCATGCAAGCATGAAGACTTTGATCTCCAGAACACACATGGTAGCCTATGCTTGCAATCCCACATCAGGGGAGCTCACTGGCCAGCGGGCCTAACCTGATCTGTGAGCGCTAGGTCAACCAATGTCTCATAAAATAAGGTGGATCGGTCCTAAGGCACAGAACCCTGGGCTGACTTCTGACTCCAGATAAACACGTGTGGTCTGCTCTTTTTTCATTCTGTTGCTGTGATGATGATGATGATGATAATTAATAATAATAATAATAATAATAATAATAATAATAATAATAATAATAAATATTCTGGCCAAAAGCAACTTGGAGAGGAGAGAAGTCTTAAAAAAAAAAAAAAAAAACTTCCAGGACACAATCGTCATTGAGAAAGAAGTCAGGGAAGAAACTCAAACAGGAACCTGAAGCCAAGACTGCTTCCTATCCCAGGTGGTTTTCTAACCAGAAAATTCACTGACAGGCAGGGAGGCACAGCAGGAACCACTGGGAATTCTGCTTACTGGCTGGCTCACTCAGAGGCACAAGCTTAGCTAGCTTTCTTACACAACCCAGGACCCAGCTAGGGATGGTACTGCCCACACTAGGCTGGGCCCTACTACATCGATTAGTAATCCCGACAACTCTCACAGACATGCTCACGGACCAATCTGATAAAAACAACTACTCAATTGCTCAAATGAGACTTTGTTTTTTCCAGGTGATCTGTCACGTTGACAGCTAATGCTAACTGGGACACGTACCCACACCAATAAGCGCCCACAGTCACTCACGTGCACACACATGCGCAAGTGCACACAGACCGTGCATTTTCATCTGTAGGGACTCAAATGGCCCTAGAGAAGATGGGGATGATTACCTGATGCACTCAGGTGTATTCTCAGTCCTCCTCCTCCTCCTCCTCTCCCTTTTTCCTTCCCTCCCTCCTCCTCCATCTCTCCTCCCCCTCCTCTCTCTTCTTGGACAGAAGAGAATCGGAGCATCAAACATGCTAAGACAAGTTCTCTACCACTGAGCTAAAGCCCAGGTCCCAAACTACATTCTAAAAATGTTCGCAGGTGCTCTCTGAACCAACAGCAATGCTTTGAGCACAGCAAGGGATGGGGGGCCGGTAGGTTCATTTATAGTGCCGGTAGCCGGGGTTAGATGAGGTGAAGAAGGAAAGGTCCAAACACAGAGGCCCCTCTACCCAGAGCCCACTGACCACCACACTTCTAACACTAAATTCCCTTTCAAAGTATGAATACTTTGAGGCTCACGGCCTACAAGAAAGAGTATGTATTTGGGGAACAAAATGGAGCCTGGGATAGACTTCCATGACTCAAGCCTCAAAAGTCACAAAGCCTCTCTCCCACAAAACTCATTTGCGGCGCTTGGAATCAAACCTATGGCTTCCTGCATGCTAGGCAACCATCGTGCTAGTGAGCTATATCACCAACGCAGGATGTTTTGGGGTTGAAGTGGTTACAAGCCTGCTCAGATCCATGTTAGAGGGTACCCAGATCTGAATTCTTGTTAGAAGGACTGTCTAAGAATTAAGACAAAGAATAAGATGGGCAGTCACTGAATATAATTTAGGAGAGACAGAAAAGTACAACACCATCCCCCAAACCCCAGGAAGGAGTAGGAGGAAGATGCTCACATTAGAATCAGCCGGGATAATTGAGCCACTGATGCTCTCGTCGAGGGCCTAGGTATGAAAACCACAGCCTTGAAAGCTATGGAGTCCACAGTAAAGGATCATAACCGTGCTTCCTTAATGGAGGTAGGGACGCTTTTGCTCAAAAGTGCTGGTTCCTCACTGTGTCCACAAGATAATTAAAACAGAGGGGAACCCTGGAGTCCCTGCTTTTATCTGACGAGTCCCCTTCAGCTCTTTGGTTTACCCCTGCGCATAGGCACGTAGTGTTATCTTGTCTGCCTTTAAGGCTGAAGGAACAAAGAGAAGCAAAGGCATCTTACTTTCTTTCCTTTTTTTTTTTTTTTTCCTCCCCCAGACAGGGTTCTCTTTTGTAACTCTGACCATCCTGGAACTCACTCTGTATTATTATCATTTATTTTATTATTTATTCTATATGTTCATTAAAATATAATTATAGTACTCCCCTTTCTCTTTCCTCCCTCCAGCTCCTCCAGTGTTCTTTCCCTCCAATCCCTCCCATGTCGCCCTCCCATCGAACTGATGATAGCCTCTTTTTCTTGTATTCTTTTGGTTGCATGTATATATGCACAAATACTTAAATAAAACCCATTGAGTCCATTCTTGCTGTTTGTATGTATATGGTTTCAGGGCTTTGTATTGGATAACCAATTAGGGGGCTCATCTCTAGAAGAGATTAATGCTCCCTCTCTCAGCAGTCATTAGTTGCCTGTAGTTCTTTGTGGAAGGGGGGGACCCTGTGAGACTTGTCCCCTTCCTAGTTAGCATGTCTACTGATATTATCACCGTTCAGGTCTTGTTTATATAGCCATTTCTAGGACAGACAGTCTCGCAGCAGACTTCCTCGTTTTCTGGCTCTTGCAATATGTCCTTCCCCTCCGTGGTATTCGGTAAGCCATCCATGCAGGAGCTGTGATGCAGACATATCCATTAAGGACCTTTCTAACACTTCACGAGTATATTTCTTACTTATTGGCTTCACCTATGACAAGTGTGTAAGATCACAGAAGCAGAGCTCTCGTTTTCCATTAGATGAAGCCTGAGCACACAGTTCAGAATGCCTGCAGATAATCAACAAAGAATTGTCTTAAGCCAAGTATGGTAGTGTATGCCTTAGAAAATAGAGAGCAGGGATTCAGGAGTTCGACAGCATCCTCGGCTGCACAACAAGGTCAAGGCAAACCATTGTGGAACCTTCGAGAAACCTCAAGACTCACTGTACGTGCCATTTTAATTTGCTTGAATTCTTAAAACTATTGAAGTACTGGAGGAAATTCTTACTATTATGTGAACAACAGATGTGGCGTTAAGGTTTGGATCATATGTAGCCCCCAAAGGCTCACACACTTGGATTATACATAGTTCCCAAAAGCTCTCATGCTTGGTCCCTAGCCTGTGCTGATATTGGAAGGTAAATGGTGGAACTTTAGAGCCTGCGGCCTGGTGGGAGGCAGACGCTGGGAGCATGCTCTTGAAGACACTAAGACCTTCCTCTCTCCTTGGCTGCCAGGAGGTGATCAGCATCCCGATACTTGATCCCCGACACACGGCCTTGCCGTGATTCCTAAGCACTGGAGCCAGACCATCATGGCCTGAAATTCCTGAAAATCAGAGTTAAAACAATGTATTCTTCCTTTTAAGCTCTTCGTCTCGGGCGTTTGTCACAGCAAAGAAAAGCTGACTAACAAGAGGTTATTTAAGAATGGTATTAACTAATACCAACAACATTCTAGGAGATTACAAATCTGCTAGAATTATACCTTAGGAAGAATCTTTATACATACCAAGATGTTTAAGAAAATGAAGGGCTTTTTTCTTTTTCTTTCTTTTTCAGTTTTCTAACTGTAATAAATCAGTTACTTTTGATCATGAGTTGGGTGGAGGGTGAAAATATCACTTTGCACACTTTTTAGCCCAGGCTGGATTTAAGCTCATAACCCTCCTGCCTTCACTTCCAGAGTTCAAAGCTTACGGGAAATGTGGCCTGATGCCTAGCCTCAAATATCATATTTTAAACCCAAAAGTAGTTTGTGAAAGGTAGCCATGGTATATAAAATTCATCATAAGAAAACATAAGCACACACACCCACACACTTTTCACGCTGTCAGATGTAACAAAATGCCTAACGTGAACTGCCCTGACTGAGTAAAATTAACCAAAGCGAGTCGGGTAAAGCATAACTCAGCTTATTGATGGCCCCCACACCCTCACCTCCAAATTCTAGGGAAAGGTGGTCTCTGACCTGATCCCGCAGCTCATGCCGTTTATTCTAATAACATTTATTGTCAAGTAAGCTACGAATTTCTCTGTATGTAAAGAAACAGTCTCAACCTGCCACCTCGTAGCTCCAGACCCAGATCCACAACTAAACACAGGACTGTTTAGTAACTGGAAAGGAGAGAAACAACTTTGGTTCAGTCATGGGAGCCTGTGAATTAAACTGGCAAAAGGCGCAAACCGAGAGAAGGAAAGACGTGTAATGTTTCTTGGTGTTAGTGTTTGTGTGGGTACAGACGCCTCGCAGAAAAGCTGTGAAAACCTAAGAGATGTTTACAACTTGGCGGCATGATATATCATTTCAACAAAGGATGATGAATTGTGGAGAAGTGACCACACACACAAAGGGAAGGGCATTTGGGAGCCTAGGGTTGAGGAGTTGGGGAAGATGATTAGGGGTATAGGGAGGAAATGAACAGGCGATAAGGGTTACTTCAGTGAGGTCTATTTATGTACAGTCATTTGTGGGCTCCCTGTCTTCAGTGATAAGAGTTGTTCTAGTCTTCCTGGTACCAGGAGAGCACCATTCTCGTGGGAAATTTATGCCCTGCTTTTAGACAGATGGGGGATGGCAGGGAGCTCTTTCTGGGTCTCCTGTTACTCGGTTGCCTCTAGCTCAAAATAATCAATATGCCAAAGTGCATACTTTAAGGTGGCATATTTTGAACCCCTTCAGAGTGGAGCCTCAAGAACCATTCCCATGGGCAGAAGGAATCGGTCTCATTACAGTCTCATTTTCTGTTCGAAACAAGTTCAGGAGGCTCGAAAGTATTCCAAATAACTCACAAGCACTGAGAGCCCATTTCTAGAATCTGGACTTAACAAGCCACCGGTTTCAGCAATAGAACACAGTTTCCAACAGTCACTGTGCTAATTAAAAAGGCAGTTGGCTATAAACCTGTCTCAGAGTCTCATAGAAACAGCCTCAGAAGGAAATGTGTGCTGGAGATCCTAGTTACGGGATCCAGCCCGACCCACATAGTAGGATCCTCTCCCACATCTTGTCTAAACCCCTCAGGCCCCACAGAAATGCTACTCTCTTCATCCTTATTTTTCAGCTGAGCCAGTGTCATTGTGATCTGCAGCTATGTCCTATAGAGGTCAGCGGGAAGACCCCACAAAACACTGAAAACTGACCCACTGTATGATCCGGCTGGACTGCTCCTGGGTCCATACCCAAAGAATTCTAAGTCAATATGCCACAGAGACACCTGCACATCCAAGTTCACTGCTACATGATTCTTAATAGCTAAGAGACAGAAGGATCTGTGCAGAAGGATGCACATAAATGTCCATCAGCACTTTAATTTTTTTAATTTATTATTAGTGGGTGTGTTTGTGTGTGTGTGTCCGTGATCTGTACATAGGTGTGCACAGCACTGCATACATGGGAAGGTCAGAGAGCAACTTTGTTTCTTTGATTCTTCTTTCTACCTTTACCTGAGTTCCAGGCATCAAGCTCAGGTGTCCAGGCTTGCGTGCAAGTGCTTTTCCCCCACCAAACCGTCTGACAACTCCCTTTCTTGAGCTCATTTGTCTACCTGGAAATTAATTTTAGCCCACGGAACTGGCCAGTCTGTAAACCAAACTCTTTATATTCTCAAATCTTTTTGCAATCTTCTAGCAATACTGAATAGTCTAATGATAGAAGCCTCGCATTTAAGATCGTTTTCAGAGAGACCTTGTGACTCTGTCCCTGGCACTGGAGAGGGTTGGGGTATGGAAAGGTCCATCTTTGGACTGGAGCAAAGCCACATACCTCAAAGAAGAGAATGAAGGACAGACTTTTGGGGATCTGTGGATGGATGGGTTCAGACTTCAGGATGATAGAATTGCGTGAACTCTCATAACACAGATCCTTTGCAAATCAGAAGGGGAAAGTCCAATCTAGCTGACTGAACTAGCTGAACTGGTAAGCTCTGGGTTCAAGTGAGAGACCCTGCCTCAACTCATAAGGGGTAGGAAAGAAGACACACAACATCCACTTCTGGCCTCCAAGTGCAAATGCTCCCCCATGCAGGCAACAAGAATACACACAGGCATGCCACACACAAACGGATGTGTCCACATTTGAACTGTGGCCAAAGGGAGCCACAAAAACGGAATCCCTATCTCAAGAAAAATAAAGCAAAGTAGCCTGAATATGGTAGCAAGTGCCTATAATCCTAACACTTGGGAAGTAGAGGCTGGAGGATCAGGAGTTCAAGGCCAGCCTGGACTACAGGTGACCCTGCCTTAGATAAACCAACCAACCAATAAACAAACAGAACAGGGTGGGACCTAGCAGGAAGAAGAATAAATGAATGGTTGATAAGCACCTTGGAAATTCAGGGAGCTATTTAAATGCAAAATAAACTGCAGATTAACAAGTTCGCTTTGGCTTCAGGGAGAAGGGACTGTCTGCTGCAGGAGTCATTAAAAGTCACAAGCTATAAAACAGGCAGTAAAATGGGCTTTGTTCAGTTTTGCCCTGAAGAATCATATAACCTTGCCTAAAATCACCAGTTTACCCCAGCTCAGAATTATTCAGCTGAAACCAGAGCATCCACAGCCAGGAAAGCCCTCCAGGTTCCTTTGAGAGCTCCGCCTGCCTTTTGCACTTGACTCTTTTCACTATCAAGGCTGCCCTAGCCGTTCATTCCCCTGGCACTCCTGTAGTCCCAAGGGCTCACTCCCACTCAACAGTGACAGAGATAACATGGCACCCACCTCTTCAGTTAACTTGCCCAAGGTAGGGAAGTTCAAACTTTCTCGCTAAAGTGTCCATGACTGGGTGTGCTGAGATAAAATGGCTGACAGCAGAGCAACCGTCACACTATGCTATTAAACACGAACAAATGGAGCCACACAAAAGATGAGACTCAAAAAGGGGAGGTGTTTCAAGATTAAATACCCTTTTCCTAAGAGAGAAAAAGTTAGGGTTATAAGGCAATATTAAAGAAGTAATTAATTTTTTTGGTTTTTGTTTTGTTTGTTTTGAGACAGGGGTTTCTCTGCTGTAACTCTGGCTGTCCTGGAACTCACTCTAGACCAGGCTGGCCTCGAACTCACAGAGATCTGCCTGCCTCTGCCTCCCGAGTGCTGGGGGGATTAAATGTGTGTGCCACCACTGCCCAGTGAAGTAATCAACTTTTAGAGGAGAGAAGAAACCCAGAAAATGGGCCAAGACCTGAGATAGAGGTCCTCGGGCTTGAGGCGTAGCGAGCGGTCACCAGTCTCCTCCACCGTAATATGAGTTTAATCTTCCACGTCAATAAGAATTTAGAAAGTAGAGCAAAGGCCACTGCGCTCCATCTTGGCTGGTCTGGGTGGGTCTTTCAGGGGATGAGGGAACTTCTTGCCTCTGCCATTCTCTGCGTTCTCTCCGCTAGAAACTCAAGAAATACATTTTGGGGCCATTTCCTGAGTTTCAGCATTAACGTCAAACAAGAAATCAAGAGCAGGGACAGACACCGAAGGAGTTCTGGCCCACCTCGACTGCTTTTCTGCGCGACAGTAGCAATCCTGCATGCTTGCCCCTCACACCCCAGTCACTAACTGATCCACTCTGGCCATCCCACAGGAGTCAGGCAGCCCATGTTGTCTTAGAGTACTTAGTACCAACTGCAAACCAAAAAGAAGAAAACAGAGTCAACTTCCTTTATTCCCATAGCTCTTCCTGGGAGCTTGAAAGTCACTTGAAAGTTTTCTTTTTTATGTTTTATCCATTTGAAAGTTTCTTGACCAGACTAGGGAAGAAGGTAGAGTGGAAAATGAAGAAGTACTCTGTACTCTAGGGTGTCCTCTTTAACTTCTAATCCCATGGAGAGTGTGTTGAAGAAGGGTGGGGACACCCCTAAAGTCTGTCAGAAATGTTAGTGGTGATAGATGGGGTCTTCTAGTCAGTTAGATAGAGAGGAACACGACCCCAACCACCTTGCAAACTAATGACAAAACTCAGAATGGGCCTGACGTATCCTTTAGACATAAAGACTTCTGAGGATCTCTTGTCTCTGTAATCACAAGCTTGGATAGCCTTGAAGTTTGAAGATTACATCTTTGACCCGGACTGCCCTGGTGTGTCTTTAGGAGAGGTCTTCCTCAGTGAGCTGCTGAGAGGCATCCCTTTTCCACCCCAAAGACCCACGGGGTCAGGAATTTAGAAGCAGCTCCTGCAAGAGCCTGAGATGTATTAAAACAGTAATGTTGAGCCCAAAGATGACTCAGCAATGAAAACGCCAGCAGCCAAACCTGATGATCTGAATTTCAGTGGCGGAAGGAAAGAACCAGCTCACACAAGCTGTCCTCTAACCTCCATACATCATATACCATGTATGTGTACACACACACACATACACACACAAAGTAATTGTAAAAAAAATAAAAAAAAAAATTAACAGCAATGTCAGGTATTTTTAAAGAAATGGAGTTAAGTGTGGAGATACCTGTTGAGTCTGAAATTTGCCCTCCAAAGACCAGCGAGACCATGTATGCAAAAAGAAAAGGCACTTTTATTCTGCAGAGCAAACCAACTTGCTGGGGTCAGACACCATGTAAGATGGCCGACGACCCAGAAAGCTAGCCGCACAGGTTTTTAAAGGAAGCAGGGGATCTTTCTGATTGGTTAGAACCTGAGTACTAGATTGGCTCCTTAAATGTCATGAGGAAACAAGGGTTTCTGAGAAAGCGAGTACTTGACATTAAACAGAGATGCAAGGTCAGTGCCTCTACCACTAGGGGCGCTGGGCCTCTCAGTACCCACCTGCAATCCCAGCACCTAGGAGGCAAAGACACTGGAGTTCAAGACCATCCTCAGCTACATAGTGGGTTACATAGAATCCTGTCTCTAAAACAACAGAAAGAAAGGGAGGAGGAAGAGATTAAGGCGATGGCTCTTTGAATAAAGGACTTGCTGCCCAAGCATGAGGACCAGAGTTTGCATCCCCAGCACCCACACAAATGCTGAGTGGTATAACAGTCTGCCAGGAATCCCAGTGCCCAGAAGACAGAAACCCGGGTCTCAGGAGCAAGCTGGGCCGGTAAGACTCGCTGAACTGGTGAGCTCTGTGTTCAAGGGAGAGACCCTGCCTCAATATAGAAGGTGGAAAGAAGAGAATGCAGAGGCATCAACCTCTGGCCTCCACGCACAAACACGCCCACACACCAGCAGGGCGCACACAGGCACACCACACACACAAAGAGACAAAGCAGAGGTGCTTTCTCTGGGAGTTGCTTGGAGAATGCAGTCGTTTGTTAACTACCTGGGAAGGGGATGACGTGAGAGGATTGGGTGACCTAGGAACAGCTGGGGTGGTGAGGGCAGATGGCAGAGGGGTTCACAGCCCTGAGGGAGAGTGAACGGTGAAAACCTAGACAGGAGGACAGACAAAACCAAAAGGTGACCAGGGGTGGGGGCAGGGTGGGGATGGGGGGATGGGGGATGAAAAAGGAGAAGAGTCAGCTGAGTCCCACCCGACAGAACTAGAGTACAGGACCTGTTGATAGTGACAAGGAGGGGGTGTGTGGCAGAGATTGCAGCTACCTTCGACCTCAAAGTAAGCAAGAAAGGCCCTATGTCCTTATCAATCCAGCTAGCCTCGGAAGGAGAAGCAGGCATTCATGTTGGGGACACTCCTTTCTTAACGCTGTGCCTGCCATTGGACTTCAGACAACCTTGTGCCCATTTTACAAGCTGGCATTTGGAGAAGAGCAAAATGCAGTACAAGACAGAAGTCAGTCCAAGAAGCTCCCACACAAGGAGGAAACCAAGGTGAAGGGAGGGCAGGAGGGAGAGGGAGGGAAATGCCAGCCTCGGTGAAGGCAGAAGGCGACAAGGATATTTAGACACAAGGGTATGAAGACAAAAAGGAGTCCCTCTCAGGGGCAGCTCGCCCGTCTCAGCTGAGCAGCCCCTGGACTCTGATCCTCAGCAGATGCCAGTTCTCAACCACAAGAAGCTGCCAGGAAGTTAGCTCACCTTGTAATGAAGCTTGACTGTTTCTACAAAACCACTAGTGTGTGTCCCAGTGGAGAAAAAGAGAGGTTTTTATGATCGGAGGACAGACAGGGGAAATGACCACTCTGGGTCACCCAGAGTGAGATGAAGGTCAAGGGCAAAGAAAAGAAAATAATCTAGGGAGGGGTTAAAATTGGACAAAAAAAAAAAATTCTATTATTCTTTGTTCCAGGTTAGTAACAATGAAGAGACCCAGGAGCCAGCCCTCCATGCCACCACCGTATAGCAATGACGTCACACTCCTCTGAGGAGCCATTCCAGGAATCTCACGCTGAGGGGAAGGAACACATTCCTCAAGACAAGCTGAAGTTCTCCAGGGCTCGAAAGTCTAGGGAGCCACATCCAAGATGACTCACACGGGCTGCCCGGTGGCTTCCATTTCTCTATATGTATATTTTCGAGGCAGCGAAGAAGGAAAACGCCACACATTTGTAATGAGTGCACGCTGTGGTGAGCATCATGTTGTGACGAGAGGAAAGTGGGGGGGGGGGGGGAGAAAAGAAGGAAAGAGAGGAAGAAAAGACCAAGGGAGAAAAAAAAAGGAGGAGGAGGAGGAGGGGATTGGATTAGAGGCAGCAGAAGGGTCCTTACTACTCTGATTCAAAGCCTTTATAGATCGTCTAAGGAAAACAAGTAAGGTAAGAGTCAAGTACAAAACAGGAGACTGCTGGGAGGCATGGGGCCTCCTGGGCCACCCATCAGGGATAAGGAGAGTTTTCTGAAATAGGTGCCTTCCTGGCAGAACATTGAGGAGCATGTAAAAGCTTTTTTTTTTTTTTTCAAAGAAATAGAATTAGATGTTTTCCAGACAGAGTCCTGGCTCCTTAATGAGTCATGAAACCACCTGAATGAGTCCTGACCAGTATTTGTTCTTAAAACGGACCAGAGTATAAAGTATCAGAATGAGCCACGCAGTAAGGAGCTTCTCCCGGTGTGTCTGTGTGATTCCTGTTTGCCTCTTGTACTTCTCTCAGGTGAGTTCCAGGTCAGGATGGAAAGCATATTACATCGAGTAAACTTTACTTATTTACTTCCTGTTCGTAGATTCAAGAAACAAGTTTGAGGGGCTGGAGAGATGGCTCAGTTGGGTGGTAAACGGTCAGGGTTTGAGCTCCAGCAATGCAAAACAGACAGGCAGAAGGCCAGCTCTTTTCCCCCTTGCAGAAATAAACCTCAGAACTATGTGTTACAATGTAAAGAGAAAGAAACATGACATTGAAAAACCAATTACAAGCCAGGCGGTGGTGGCACACATCTTTAATCCCAGCACTTGGGAGTTAGAGGCAGGCAGATCTCTAGGAGTTCGAGGCCAGTCTGGTCTACAGAGTGAGTTCCAGGACAACCAATGTAAAGCTGTGGCAATAGTGGCCTGCCTGTCACCCTTACAAAGGGAGACACGGAAGGAGTGGTGGTCAGCTTGCCACACCATCAGGTCCCTCTTCTGTCACCCCTTTCCTCCTGCTCCCTCCTGGTAGTTTCCCTATGTACCTGCTGCACCTGCTGAAGTCTCACTTCTGACTCCAGAGAAGATAAATCCACACAAGAGAGGCATCTGACAAAAACATGGCTCTCACTGCTAAAGACAGAAGTGGGGGGGGGGGTGCCTAACCATGCATAAATGAGCATATTTTCTTATTTGATTTGAACATTCAAATTCATCTGTACGGAGCATGTGTTTCAATATACAGGAAGCTGGTTCTGTTCGAAATGAGGCTCTGGAATGCTCAGTAACTCTGTGAAAGGCATTCCAGAGCAATGTTCTTGAACACAGCCTTGTAAGAGAGGCAATATATGCACATAAGCAAATACAGGCATAAGTCCCAGGTGACAAGTCATAAATACAGGAGCAGAGGCATCAACAAACACACACACCGAGCCCAGGTTTCAGAGCCAAAATCCTATGTTGGCTTCATCGCTTGCTAATGAGGGAAAGTAATCACATATCTGTACACTCGCACACGCAAGCGCACAGGTACACACACTCCTACACAGAGGAAGCCCTGGAAACAAGATATCACTGTCCGTGATAAGATACAAATCTATGACCAGAATGGATTCTCCCATCTGTCCCCGATGTCTTTCCTCAAGGAAAAATGTCAAGTTTCTCCACATTCCCAGATCTCGGCCCTGGAGAACCTGACAGTTTTGCAGACTGCTCTCCATACACAAAGCAGCTTTCTAGGACTGTAGGAGTGGGAACTATATTTTTGGTAGAGTCCCCCCACCTCCTTGATATAGCCGATTTTTACATGTTCCTTCCTCCTTCATCTAAGAGCTTCAGACAGACTGATAGGAAAAACCATCCCCGGGAAAGCTCCTGCCTTCCCAGTGACACTGTATGGCCAGGACAAGGACCCCTGTGAGAAATAGAAAACTGTCAGGAAGGTAGATAGAATGAACCTGATTGACCATTACTTTTTTTAAATAAATGGGGTCCAGTTTGCCTCTGCTGTAATCCAGGCATCACATTTATATGAGAACATAAAACACTACACAGCTGTACATAAAACAATATGTGTGTGCCCAAATAACAGCGATACCACTTGGCAGTAAGACTATATTTTGACCAAATAAAGGATGACCTAAATTTGACTCAGTGGGATGGGATTTACGATGTGATTGCTTCTTGAAAATAATGGGATAGAGATAGGGGGATTTCGTGAGGGTGGAAGGAAATGGATGAGAACAGGATGGGATGGAAAGTTACGTGCCTTTCGCTGCATCTGGAGGCTTAGTTTGTACAAAGGAAGAAAAAAAAAAAAGGAGGAGCTTTTAATTTTAAATGTCTAGTGCGTCCCTCCCAAATAAAATCTTTTTTTATATCAAGCATCCATATTGCAAAGCTTTGTGTCAGCATCAAACACACAGAGAAGTGGCTTCTCAAATATAATGAGGAATGCATAAAAACCATTGTAGACTCCCCAGTCTCCAGTGATTTCTATGCATTCCTCCAGTCCCTCTTTCATTCATATGTATGATCGTTTGACAAGGATGTATTGTGGGCTTAATGTGTAACAGGCTTTCGGGTAGGATGGGAGAAAGCTCCTGCCCTAAGTGAGCCCACAGCCCAGGAAGCAGGCCACCAGTCATCCCGTGTGAGAAGGGTCAGGATAGGAAAATTTTCGACATGAGGCACACAGTACCGCTTCTAAGATGACACAAGGTTCCGTGAGACCACTCGGGAGGTGCTGTTACAGTAATCAGAGGGAGCAAAGTTCACAAGGTCGGGGTCTGAGAAAGGGGGCACACACTCGAGAGGCTAGGAAAGATCAAAGCAGTCAGTGCATAGCAGAAACAATAGTGGGTGGTGCTCCCGTGTGTGCGTAGCTCTTGCACACATTGCAACACTTGAATGACATACATACTGTTCCCAGATGCTTTGTTCTGCACAGGCATTGGTTAGGAAGTGTGTATTGCTGATGTAACAAAAACCTGATCTAGGAGTGTTGTAAGCAGGGAGTTACTCTGTCTTCCCTAATAGCCCAGGCTTGAGCAATCCAAAGCTGCCCCAGGCCACCACTGGCTCCAGGTCCCTTGCTTTTATTGTTCTCTGTCTCTATTACCCTCAGTCATACAGTCTGGAATGGAAACCCTTCCACATCTCCATCTCAGCCAGAGGAACAGAAAAGACACTCCTTCGCCAAGTTTTACAGGCCTCGTTTCTCTGCACAGACTGCTGAGCACAACATACTCATGTGACCACACCTGTCCCGTCTACCAGAGGACTAGCAAAACATCGTTAACCAGGTCAGCCTTGAGCACAGCTGAAGACTTGTATGACACAGAAAGGAGAAATGGTCGCTAGTCTCAGAACATCTCTTTCCAGCGTGTATGCCCTCCTCTTGCTCTGGATCCTGATCCTCACAAGTTCTAAGCACCTGCTCCATCTCTGAGCTACGGGAACAACAACATTAAAGAACTTCCCGGAGGTCTACAACTTTAATCCCGGCACTTGGGAGGCAGAGGCAGGTGGATCTCTGTGAGTGAGGTGGTCTGCATGGTGAATTCCAGGACAGCTAGCACTATATAGTGAGACCCTGTCTCAGGCGGTATATGGGGAGCTTTGGGGAAAACTATAGGTTGTGTACTCACACAACCTAGCCACCAAACTCCCACGCATGGTTCCTAACAAATCTTTGTCTTCCTTTCCTACGGTCAGCAGAACAAAATCCTGCTTTTGAAAAGTTTGTGCAATTGGCTCAATCCTACCACCATCCTATCTTGGCTGCCACATCTTAAAGAGAACTGACCCAAGCTCTTAAATACATGTTGGGGGAGGGGGAGAATCCCTTTCAGGAGTGCCTAGATTCCTGGGATAGGCCAGGCATATACCAAAGACCAGAATTGTAGAGAGTCCCTTTGAATACTGTCCCTGGCCCAAAAAAGATCCACTTCCCAAATGTAGAATCCATTCATCACCCCCCTCCCGGGGTCCCCACGGGCTTCATCCTATTAAAGCATGACAGAGTTTTAGTAAGTAGAAGGAATCCCTACCCTCTGGATCTCGGTATTCAGTTAGGGCCTTGGACATTTTCTAGCTGACCTCTCACACTCTGTGTGCCCAGCCTTCTTTCCATTCATAGCGCAGGTATTCTTACCACAATCTTCTATTCTTCCATCTGGTTTTCCCCAGAAATGTTATAAGATTTCCTCTCTCTCTCTCTCTCTCTCTCTCTCTCTCTCTCTCTCTCTCTCTCTCTCTCCTCTCTCTCCTGCTTATGTTGATCATGTCCCAAACAATAGCCCTCCATCAGCATCTGTTTTCCTACCTAGATTCTCTTCCTCCCTCTGGCACAGCTCACAATCACCAGAAAGACAATATGACCTCATGGCAAGAATAAGGACCTTGGAATCTGATAAATACAGATTCAGATTTTTCTCTCCAACAACCACCTCTGAACATACTTAGTCTCTCAGGCTCCCAACTTCCTCCTCTCTATATGCGGGGGAATACTTAGCATGCTAGGTTATTTTTAGAGGATAATATTAATGAGAACTAAATAGCATAAGATCCATAGCATATACTGATTGAGAATAAGGACAACCACCTATATGACCCCAGTACTTAGAATGTCAAGGGAAGAAGAACAGGAGTTCAAGGTCAGCTTCAGCTACATAGTAAGTTCAAGGCCTACCTGAGCTACATGAGACAAACAACAAAATAGATTGGCATTGTATTACAAGTGTGATATGGATATTTCACACTCTTCCTCTCCCCGTCTCCTGCCTCAAACCATCACCATGTTCCTTTCTCCCCCACCAGGAGCACTGGATGCTGGTGATGCAATAGAAGCATCGAGGTCTTCTTAGAAGACATTAGCCCTGTCCTTGCACACAACCATACTCCATGGCAATGGCAACCAAACATGAGTTCTGAGAAGTGGATTTTGATTCTAGCCAATCATTTCCAGGTGGAGCCATTAGAGCCATAATCCTGCCCTCCCAGTGTCCTGATGCGCTTTGTCATACTGCTCTCTGAAATCCCACTTGAACTGTGTTCTCACAGACTGTTACTGCTCCCTTAACAGATTTATGCTCCTAAGAAAAAAGATTTGATCTTGAAAGTGTTCCAAATACATCCCTGCTAGGGGTGCTTAGGATTAACGAAGGATTAATAGTCAAAAGTAACTTAACTGCCCAGAAGGACCTGTTACGGACTGCCTGGCACAAAGCAGCACTTTCTGGTGAACTTCTCAAAGCGCTGAAATAAAAGGGTCAAGAAGAGTTGTCTGCTTAAGTAATGCTCTCCTCGGTAAAACACTGCAGTACAGTTCCGCTGCCACGGTGAACTATTAGGTGTACGTGACTTAACATAAAGGATTACACCGGTTATAAGGCATTCCCTTTTAATACCTAGAGCATGAGTCTAACTTGGTGGTGTTTTTACAAACCTGGTGTTCATCACATGAGAAGGATTTGAGAAGCTTGTCTTCTTCATTTAACAAGGCCAGGTTCAAGCAATAATTAGAACACCAGTGCAGACATCACCTCTCGAGAAAGAATAATATGTGAACAAGAAAGCACCAGCTCTCCCCAGCCCTTGTGGCTCAAATACCCTCTTCATCTTTGTGCTGCTAAGCAAGGCTCTCAGGGCAAGGATGAGACACCCACTGAGTTCTAATGACCCAGACATGGAGAGCTCCTCTTTCCTGAGCGGATGCTGCCAAAGCCAAGCCATTTATGTAAAAAAGGCCCATCTATGAATCATTAGAGACAGAGGTGCCAAGAAAGCTACTGGATTAGTTCAGCATTATAGGCAGGAGGTTTGCAGTTGCCAACTGCTTTATAACCATTTTTATGAAGTATTACTCACAATCCTCCAAGGAAGCAAATGAGGAAAATAAGTCTTTTACTTAAAGAGGCATTTGGCCACAGTCATTCTGGAAGCAGCGAGTTCATGTTCGGACCGCCAGACAACTCTCCAGGTCAACATTCCATCTCATGGAATGCTTTCCTCTACAGTAAGAACATCCTCATACTAATGGAAACAAGGTGTAAGGTTATATTAAGAGCCCAAGTGAAGGGCATCAGTGAAGTACAGCTAAGCCCAGAGGATGAAAAACCTGCTTCTGTCAACAGTCTGCTCTTTGATTAATATCAAC
Organism: Cricetomys ansorgei; assembly: GCA_026225945.1. Lineage (NCBI taxonomy): Eukaryota > Metazoa > Chordata > Mammalia > Rodentia > Nesomyidae > Cricetomys > Cricetomys ansorgei. Next base: position 9,804,093 of record JAMJFZ010001089.1, read on the forward strand.
AGTAAAGTTAGGGTGCAGCCACAGGTTTGTGCTGCTATGGTTTGAATTGTAAATCCCCCCACGCCACCCACCATGTACTGAAGGTCTGTTTCCCTAGAGTGGTGATATTGAAAAGTGGTAGAATCTTCCAAAAGAGAGACCTAGTGAGGCTTTGGTAACTGGAATGAGAATAGTCCCTGTAGGCTCATAGATTTAAGTGTTTGGTTCCTAGTTGATGGAACTGTTTGGAAAGGATTAGGAGGTATAGTCTTGTTGGAGGAAGTGTGTCACTGGAAGTGAGATTTGAGGATTCATAGGCCTACCCCACTCCTAGTTAGCATCCCCCACCCCCGTGTGTGAGTGTGTGTGTGTGTGTGTATGCTTTCCCACCTCCTGCTTATATATTAGATATAAGCTCTAAGCTACTTCCCAGCACCGTGCCTGCCATGATGGTGACGGACTTACCCTCGGAACCTATAAGCAAGCACCCAATTAAATGTTTTCTTTTATAAGTTGCCTTTGTCATGGTGCCTCTTTACAGCAATAAAAAAGTAGCTATGACACAGGTCCTTAGGTCATTAAGGACACGCCCTTGAGGGGTCTGTGGGTGTTGGCGTCTTCCTCTTTGTCTTTGACTCATGACAATGAGTTGACTTTTGTTCCTCCTCGTGTTCCTGTCACACTGTACTGTTCCACTATAGACCTAGGGAAGCTGCCAACCCATCCTAGACTATGAGCCCAAATAATCCTTTCCATTTCATAAGCTGGTTATCTCAGGCATCTGTTACAGTGATGAAAAGCTGCACTCTACGCACCTAATACTTTCCCATCATTTCACACATAAGGGGCTCTCTAGGACAAAGAACCTTGGGGGGTTTGTTTGTTTGTTTGTTTGTTGGTGGGAGGATTGTTTTTGTTTTTGTTTTGTTTTTTAATGAATGCTCTGTCTGCATGCGTACCTGCTTGCCAGAAGAGGGCATCTGATCCCATTATAGATGGTTGTGAGCCACCACCATGGGGTTGCTGGGAATTGAACTCAGGACCTCTGGAAGATCAGTCAGTGCTCTTAACTGCAGGCCATCTCTCCAGCCCCCCACCCCGACCCCCGACCCTGACCCTTGTGTTTAAACTCAATTGCTTAAATATATGTGATAGTCCAGAGGCAAGCACTCCAAAGCTTGTACAACAGCTCTGTCAACCTCAATGTCTGGCTTCTTTTGAGTTCAAAGTAGGTTGGATCCAGTCTCACCATTCCTCACTACATGCCTGTAATCCTAGCACTGGGGAGACAGTAGTTCAAGGTCATCTTTGGCTACGTAGCAACTTTGAGGCAAACATGAGATTCTGTCTCTTAAAACAAAAACAAAACAAAACAAACAACAACAACAACAACAAAAAAAATCAGTTACTTGGCCACAAGTTGCCAAGAGGGCTAGGAAATGTAACCTGGTTGTACTGTCAAATGCCTCACAGATACTTGGAGCGTATATAGAAAAGGAAGGGTATCGATGGACAAAAAGTAGCCATTACCTCATGACACACAACAGCCAGGTATGTAGAGTTCTGGGACCCAATGTGCCATGTCTTCCATGTCCCGGTCAGAGCAATGTCAGCACTGACGGACGAATCTGATACGGCGAGATGGAGATGATGCCAGGATGCAGACAGGCTGGATTCTGCTACCGGTTCTATCACATGAAAGCTATAAAATCCTAAACGTGCCGATCCAGGTCTACATCTTAATTTCTTCATGCACAGAATAAAAAAAGTCTGATGGTACCCACTTCCAACGCCAATACTTGGGAGATGGAAGCAGGAGAATCAGGAGTCCAAGGTTGTCCTCAACTACATAGTAATTTTTGAAGACAGACTGAGCTACATGAGACCTTTTCTCAAAATACGTAAATAAGAATATAAACAAATAAACAGACAAACAGGTAAGAAATTAGACTGGATGTTGGATAAACTTACTGCTAGATCTTTCACTTGATGCTGTCAAGGTAAACAAAGTAACATGATAAACTTTGTAATAGACAATATCCCCTCACGTTGACAACAGATGACCAGAACTCATATCTTGACAGGTTTTTAGTCTTAAATCCAATGTATATCATAAGCTTTCTCTGTGACAATCATTGCTTGATTTGGTATATAAATGACTCTTCGGTGTTCCTAAAGTAGTAGCCTTATAGAGCTATCAGTCAGTCTTACCCATTTACATCTAGTTCTTAATGTTGCTACTTTGTTTCTCTGGTTATTTTTGGTTTGGTTTGGCTTGGTTTGGTTGGTCGAGGGCGGTGTTTGTTTGAGACAAGGAGTCACCCTTTTACCCAGGCTGGTCTGGAACTCACGATGCAGTTCAGGCTGACCTCAAACTCACAGCAATCTTACTGCCTCAGCCTCCTGCGTATAGATATGAGTATCTTTGTCCAATCCAATATATTTTTTTATCACATTCAATTATTCGTGTGGGAGCGGGGCATGCGTGGAGACCAGAGGACAACTTGCAAAGGTTGTACTTTCCTTCTACCGTGTAGGTTCTACTTGTCAGATTTACAGATGAGCATCTTTATCCTCTCTAAGCCATTTTGCTGCCCTGCACCCAGCCATATATATTTCTCTTAAAACTCAATTTCTCTTATACAAACACTCAATTGCTTCCAATAAAGAAATGGGAAAATGTGTAAAATTTCAGTGGATCATGATCCAATTTCATCTGTAAGCCTAAGTTATCATGAACAACTTACCAAAGGTTAATACAAAAACACCAAGTAATTCAGATTCTATTCATCTCACGGTAAAGGCAAACACGGCTTTACATAGCATTTCCTTGGCTCTGTTCATTTAAACGTCTCCCATTAGGGAGGAGGATGTGGATTTCTGGTTTCTGTTAACAGGAGGTACTGCATCAGAAGACCCTGCAGAGCCTGTTAAATGCTGTATGACATATTTGAACATTCCAGCGGTCTTCAACTCTTGCTTATCAATCAAGGCTAATTTTAATGGCTACCATAGGTAAGGAAGCTGATTGGGGGAGCATGGGATCAACAAAGCTATTGCTCTTGTATACATAGTAAACCGGGTGAAGCTTGTGGAGCTAGTTTCACATTCCTGTACTCCAGAGACAAAGGAAGGAAAAATCCCATGTCCAGGTCAGCCTGGACTAGATAATAAAACCAAAGCTAGCCTGAGCTACATAAGGAGACCCTGTCTAAAAATTAACGGTCTAGGGATGTGGCTCGGGTGGTATAGTGCTTGCTTAGCATGTACAAAGTCAGAATGGGGGTTGAGGGGGAGCAAGTCGGCTGCTGTTTGATTTATTTTTATTAGTATCGGTTGGTTGTACGTATAAATGGTGTTCAGTGAGGTATTTCAACACATGCATACAACATGCAATCTGGCTGTTTTCTGAACGGAGTAACATATAATTAATGGAAATGATATATTGCCTTCCAAGCCGATTACCTTTGAAGGCAAAACTATATAAATGTTCTTCTGTTTAATTTGGCTACTTTTAAAAAGCCTCATTGCTTTATAATTAGATAATAATTCCATACTGTGAAATGAGTACTTCCAAGTGCCAGCTATTTTGCTAACTGCTTTAAGATGGATTTATCATCTCAAATTCACAAAAGGGTGTCTCTATCCCATGCTTTCCGGAGTTCTAGTCTCCCATCTTCTTTGAAAGAAGAGTCCCAACTCTGAGAAATGTTAGTGTGCCCAGTGGAAGCACTAACTTACCGTAGGCTTACCTTGCAATTACCAGTGTCTAATGAGATGGAAACAGAAGCTATTGATGAGAGCTTCCAGAAAAGAAGGAAGACAGATTGATAGCGATCAGACTCATGGTTGTTTCTGTCCCTCCGACTGAGCAGCCTGTGGAGAAAATGGCTGGGAGTCCAACTGTGATCTTGCAGTTTATGGATGGAAATCACAAACTGAAAGTGGTCAGACCTGGCGGTGCAGACCTGTAATCTCAGCTAACTGAAAGGCCAAGGCAGAAGACTGCAAGTTCAAGACCAGCCTGGACTTCAGAGTGAATTTAAAGCCAGCTTCTAAAACTTTGTGAGGTCCTGTCTCAAAATAAAGAGTAAAAAGAAGACGAACACATAGTTCAGCAGTAGAGTACTTGTCTAACATGAATGAGGTCATGGTTCAATCCTCAGTACTGCAGAAAGAAGGAAGGAAGGAAGGAAGGAAGGAAGGAAGGAAGGAAGGAAGGAAGGAAGGAAGGAAGGAGTTGAGGGAGAAGATGAGGGAAGTGGCAGAGAATTAAAAGAATTTGTTCTAGTAGTATCATTGAGCTTTCAGGCCACCAATGGTTGTCTTTTATCAGAATTGTTTTATTTCATTTTACTTTTAATTACATTTTGCTTAGTGAGTGTGTGTGTGTGTGTGTGTGTGTGTGTGTGAGTGTGTGTGTGTGCATGGGAGCTCACATGCACACACATATACACACACAGATCAAAGACTGCTTTCAGGTTTCAGTTTCCCCTCTACCAACTGAGGTCATCAAGTTTGGCAGCAAGCACCTTTATCCCTCGTTAGCCATCTCACAGGACCTAGAATTACTTTAGACAAGAGAAAAATAAACTCTTAGGTGATCAAACCACATTACTTAGATGTTTTATTCTGTGCTCCTGATCTCTTCTGTTATACTTTCCCACTGTCTTACACATCAGCGAGTTGAGATTTACTCATGAAAAAAGGGAGAATTGACTCATCTAAGGCCCAGCACTAGGTCAATCCAGACAATTCGGCTTCAGAACTTCCTACCTTTGAGAGCCCGTGTACAGATAAGTTTACTGATAGAGTATAAAAGGCAACAAGGACACGGTGGTACATGCCTGTGATCTCAGCAAGAGAGAAGCTTGAGACAGGAGGATGGAGACTGAGGCCAGGCTAGGCTACTTAGAGGGACCATGTCCCAGAGTGACAACAAACGAACCAACAGCCAGGAATCAGTGAGATGGCTCGTTAGGTAAAAGTGTATGTCACCAAGTCTGACAACCTGAATTTGATCTCCAGAATCCATGTGGTAAAAGAAAATTGATGCTTGAATGTCCTTGGACCCCTAGACACACACACACACACACACACACACACACACACATACACACACACATGCATGCACCATGGCACACATGTAATGACTAATCTTGGCTGTCAGCTTGACCACATCTGGAATCAAATCAAACCCAGCAGCTAGCATATCTGTGAGGTGTTTTCTTGATTGGATCCTTTGAAGTAGGGAGACCCGTCCTAAACCTGGATAGTTTATGGTGGGAAGACCCATTCCAAACATGGGCCACACTTTCTGACAGCAGCCTACAAAAAAGGACATTTAAAAAAAAAAAAAAAAAAAAAAAAGAATCTTTTGTTTTTTGCATGCTTCTCTCACGAGCAAGTTCATCTCTCCTGCTACTGAGGCATTCCATTGAAGGTATTACAACCTACTTCTTCAGGATTCCAACATGAAGACGGGAAGCCCTCTAAGAGTTCCATAGGAGCCAGCACCAGAGGGGACTGCTGAGACATCAGTCTTGTGGACTGAACAACTACCAGATCCTTGGCCTTTCCATCAGGAGACAAGCCACTCTAAATATATATATTTCATTCATTCTATCAATTCTGCTCCTTTAGAAAACACTGACTAATGTAACATACAAGCACACATATGCACATACATATAAACATAAATGTAACTTTAAATATGTGTGTATATATGTGTGTATATGTGTGTGTGTATATATATATATATATATATATATATATATATATATATATATATGGGTTTTTTTAAATTTCATGTTCATTGGTGTTTTGCCTGCATGTACACCTGTGTGAGGATGTCAGAGTCCTGGAACTGGAGTTATAGACAGGTGTGTGAGTTGCCATATGGGTGCAGGGAATTGAACCCGGGTCCTCTAGAAGAGCAGCCAGTGCTCTTAACTGCTGAGACATCTCTCCAGTCCCCCCAACTTAAAACTTCTTAAAGAGAAAAAGAGAGTGAGCAGAAAATAGATTCTCACAATCCATTGTTCTGAGTCTATGGATTCTGAGTAATTACACGTATAAGTTTTCTGCTATACAATTTAATAAAGATTTATATATATTTAATGGTGAGGGTCTACTCCTCTCCCACACCAAATTTCTTCCTTGCCAATGATCTTCTTAGGCCCCCAAGATAAGTCCCTGTGTCACTTTACAAGGACAAACATGTCTGCGCACATGAGATCACCTTGCCAAACTGGGCCTTCTGTATAGCTGGCTCATCCTCAGTTTACTGGGCTGTGACTAGTGGAGACAAGAAGCCCTAGCGTGATCAGGATGCTCTCCAAGTGGTTCACACCTGCAATCAAATAGTGGTCATGCATGTAGCACTGGGTTCTGTCATGCACAGAACTGTGCACTGCACGTCACCCAGAGCACAGTTATTTCACTGGACACCACATTTCCCATGACTTCCCTGGTAGATGAGAACAACTGAAGGCTTGAGGATCGTTTCAGCGCCAGACCAGAAGGAGACAGCTCCACTGCATTTCATTTAGCTGATTAGCAGGAACCCCAGGCACTTCCGATAAAATTAAGACAAATGCCTCAGAAACTCAGTGGGAGCCACAGCAGTTTCAGAGGAAGGGACAGAGCAAGATGGGGTGCCTGAACCATGCTTCCAAGCCTTTGTGCTGTGTGCCTCTGTTCCTCTAGACACTCTACCCCACCTAAAAGGCTGCTTTGTAAGAATATCTAAAGACTCTCTCATTGTAGCTTCAGAATGAGTTTGGTCAATGAGCTTCAACAGATGCTAGAGGCAAGGGGTAGAGAGAGGTCAAAGTCTACCGAGGAGCCCTGAGCTGGCTGAGACTTTCCATTGGAGCTCAGATCTCTCCTCAGGCATCCCTCCCACAGGTTCTAGGAACGGCTCCATTACCCAATTCCTTCCACCTCAGACAAAGTGGTTTCCCCACACTGTCACTCCGATGTAGTACAACCCCCTCACAGTTTCCCTATGATTCTCAGACTTGACAAACTCTTCTCAAAGGGTCCCCAAAGAACTTCTGGACAGGTGCAAACTAGGACACGGAAGTCCAGAGCACCTGGCGTTTTTGACAAAAGGATCTGTGGGTGTTCAGGTAAATCCCTCCATCGGCACACACACGGCTGGCAGGGCAAGGTGTCCAGCTACTCTGTGTCCTGACCTTCCAAATAAAACACAGGACTCAGGTGACCTCTGGGAGCCCATCTAGATTTAGAATTGCCCTAGAGGTCTCCTTTCCCTTCCTTGGCTTTCTTCCCATCTATAAAGTAATCCCCATGGGCTGAACATGTTTGAACACAAAGAAATAAAGAGATCATTGCTTGCCCCTCCCGCATCTGAATCCTGAAACCACTACAAAATCAGACCCCACCAGATCCTTTCTTAAATTTTAATACAGATTTAAAACTGTTTTGCAATGTGCTCACTGATATAAAGTGCAACTTTGTATTTTAACGGTTCAGGTTAAAGTGAGCTATACACGGGTCCGTGGTCAGCTAATTCCAAAACAATCTGCCCTTGACTTTTGCTAACGTCTAATTAAATGGGAAACTGCAACAAAAGGCAGAATAGTGTTGCAATTTGGTGTCCAGAAAAGAACTCAGCCAATTTAAGGCTGTCGAGCATTTTTTGCAAGTTGAATTGTGGACAAAACTAGAGTTCTAACCCTTCTCTTGTTTCCAATTGTGTAAACCACAAGAGTCGGCTGTTGCCAAGAGCACGCATAGATGTAATCCCCAATTTTCCAATTCAAAACCTGGATGTAGACTTAAATTGCAAGGGTAAAACTGTGAGTAATCACAGAAGGATGGAAATGGACGCAGACCAGACAGAAAGCAGGCCCTGCAGCCCTCTGAGGTCATTTGGCATCTCGTTGGTTACTTTTCTCATAGCTGTGACAAAAGCAATTTAAAGAAGGAGGGGGTCCTTTGGGCTCGTAGTTTGAGGATGCAGTCCATGATAGAAGGGAAGGCCTGGCAGTAAATGCACTGCAGCCTTGGTGGTGGGAGCATAGTGCGCTGGTCACACTCCTCTGCTGTCAGGAAGCAGGGAGAGGTGAAGGCTGATGTTCCTTTATTCCTCTTTGCTCAGTGAAGGGTCCTTCATTTACTCTTTGTGAGAATTGCGAAGTACAACGCCAGGCACACGTTAGACGTCCAATAAATGTCCTATCCTTTCCCTCCTCCTTGAACAGCTTGTGAATTATTTCAGTCATTAAGAAATGTGTAGCTGGGCGGTGGTGGCGCACACCTTTAATCCCAGCACTCGGAAGACAGAGGTAGGCGGATCTCTGTGAGTTCGAGGCCAGCCTGGTCTACAGAGCCAGAATTATAACAGAGAAATCCTGTCTCCAAAAACCAAAACAGAACAGGAAACATGTAAGGCTGAGGATGTAGCAGAAGCAGCAGAGTGCTTGCTTAGCACACACGAAAACTTGAATTCGATCCTAGCAGGGCATCATAGAGTACGGTAGTGGTGGCAGGCACCCACAGTCCCGTTACTTGAGACATTCAGGAGCTCAAGAACTACATATAGCATCCTTCGATGCCTATATAGTTCTAGGCCACCCTAGAATACAAAAGACCCTGCCAAAACAAGAGGAGGAAAAGGAGGAGAGGGGGATAAAATAATAAAATTAAGTGAATTAAATAAACACATAGCAGCCAAAGCATATTGACTTGAATAGGAAAGAGATATTATACCTCCACCTACATTTTTTTTTTTTTTGCCTCTTTCTTCCTGTTTTAGACCAGGGCCAGGTCACCATTTCTTTGTTTTAAATGTTTGTTACCCCTTCAATGTCCAATGTACAATAGTAAGAGGTAAATGAGAGTACCAGCCTCAGAAAAAAGTTGATGGTGTGGGCTATTTAGACAGATCCTACCAAGAGAGAGGAGGGAGCAGGAGGCAGAGGAGGGCCCAACTTTGTGAGTTCAAGACCATCCTAGTCTATATAGTGAGTTCCAGGACAGCCAGGGCTACATAGAGAGACTCTGTATCAAAAAGACAAACCAAGAAAAGGAAGACGAGAAAGGGGAGAGAGAAAGGGAGGGGAACAGCAGTCTCCCTCTCTGAGAGCACTGACACTCCTGTGCACAGACCCACACACAAATACATACCAGAGCCCATGATAAAAAGTAAAATAAATCTTTGTTCTTTAAAAATGCACAAAAACGCGATCAATAACCTAACCAAACTTTCCTACTATTACCATGCTGATCAATTTTTAACTCAGAGAACAGTTGACGCTTCAGAAAACAGTCAGTATGTTACTATCCCCCTTACACGATTTAGGGACTTGTTTTAGACATGCAATCAGGTGATTTCAATTCTAGACCAAGAAGCCCTCCTTGTGTATACTTTCAACATGAAAAGAATCGAAATGGTTTTTCCTTCCAAACCTGTCCATTAGAAGCATGCGCCTATCCTCGGTCTGTCCGTTTCATTTCTGCAAGCGTGTTTATTTCCACGACGAGTTATCTTGGGAGTCTTTGGTTTCTGTCAGTTTTCTCCTCCTCTCTCCTCATCTGCATTCAAGGTCTCCCCTTTCTACACACCTGTTTAGGGGCCCCAGAAACATATCACTGCTGAACTCAAGCCAGGGGAGCAATCCCCTCCCAAAGAGATCATTTCCTCTGCACCACCAGCATCTCTTGTTAGAATAAAAATAACAGTGCCCGCCACAGCTCAGCCCGGCCACTAATGGTTGTCATCATTTTGGCTCAGTATCCCAGGGCAATGACAGAATTTATTCTTTATTGCTTCCACCAACCTTCCTGGAGGTTCTTTTTAACCTAGCAACTAGTCCAAGTGAAGATTCTAAAGTTGTGACTGGAAACTTAGTGTATCCACGCACCTTGTTTGGGTCCTAGAAAGAGATAACATGAAAATTGGGCTTTTGTTTTCTTTCTTTCTTTCATTTCTAATTCCTCCTCTACATTCAGAAAGCAGGGCATGTGTGTGTATGTGTGTGTTCCTTCTGTGGTTTTCACAGTCACAAATGTGCAGCTGAAAGATTTGAGGAATTGGAATGTCAGATCGTAGGGATCCCCTCCCCATCTTCTTCCATCCTAACCTGGGTTCCCATACTTTCCAGCCCATCAGGAAGCCCTCTGGCCTTTGATGTGATAATGGGAGGCTAAGCATTGGTTGAAGCTAGTTCAAGAGCTACTGTATAGATAAGTACAAACTTCAAAGCCCAGGGAAAATGGTCCTGGGCTCCCACAGCAAAATAAGTTTGCTTTTTATACCACCAAGGAGAAAAATGCAAACAAATTGGAGCAGAATCCTAAGTAATGAAGGAGGACTTCCCCTACTCAGGAAAAAGAAACTAATCAATGCTATCAACATGGATTCTCCTTGTTCTTAAGACGTAACCATTTCCAGATGACAGTGTGCATATGATTAGGGTCTTCTGGCAGCTCATTCCTCTCTCAGGGCCCTGGAAGGGAAAACAGGAGGCTCAGTGGCTGGAGTCCAAGATAGGAACTCACTAGCAGGTAACACTTGACCCTGAACTATGCTGAGGGGGATTCTGGCAAGGAAAAAAAAAAAACTCTCATAGGCTAAGACTTCAAATGATGCAACTATAATCCATTAGCAACACACATGACTTGCAGAAATCTCCTGGCTTCCTGGGATAAGAGATGTGGTACCTCTCACCACATCAGCCTTTAAAGTTTGTATGGTTGAAAGTCTTACATCACAAGCCTGTAATTAATGATGAGGACAAGAGACAGAAATGAACCAGGCAACTTTGGGATAGAAGTCTTCATTCACATCCTTGGTAAGAAGCTGAAAATGTCCTTGGATCTATCCTGGCAATAGACCAGAGATACAAGGGCCTGAGATGCGGGAGACTTGATTCCTGATCCAGTTTCCTGCTATCTATCTCCCCCTAAACAAACACCTTGCCCGGAGGCTGCACAAGAAAATGTGACTGAAACTCCAGTACAGACACCCATCACTTCTGGTGAACAAATTTGAATTGGATGTCTAGATTAGATTTTCATGGTCAACATGGGTTATACCTGTTCCCCAATTTCACCCCAGCTCCTCAGTCATTCTAGTGCCTCAACTCTTGAGGGGAGAAGAATGTTACAATAATCTTATATGTTGTTAAGGAGAGACCCACAGCCTCATAGTCAGCTTCGAGTACCACTTCTCACTTCCATGGTAACACTGAAAAAGTAAACTTCAACTTTGCAATTCCCTGGACCTTCTGGTCAAAAGAATGGAATACCTCTAGCCCTGTGTGTAGACATGACATTCTAAGACATGCTCCTAAGATTAGAATATCACATACTATCGTCTCCTCTACTGAGATTTAATCCAGAGGACTAGAGAGACTGACCTAGCAGTTAGGAGTTCTTGCTGCTCTTCCAGAGAATCCTATTTTGGTTCCTAGCACTCACGTCATATGGCTTACAACCTTCTGTAACCCCACCTCCAAGGGAGCCAGTGCCTTCTTCTGGTCTCCATGGGTACCCAAAGAGTACACACTCTAAAAAATAAAAAATAATCTAAAATAAATTCAGAGGGGCCTGCCCATCATCTGGACAAGAGACTACCCTCATGAAGTCTGTCTCACTCACCTAAAGCCATGTTAAAGAGATGGGAGGAATAATTATCCCCTAAATGTGATAACATGTCCCTGAGCAGCAGCTTAATATCTCCACTGGTCATATGGCCCAAGTAACTTTGTCTTTTCCTTATTTCTATCTCTTTTCCTTTAAGATACTAGCCAAAGCCTGGGCATGCTTTCCCTGTCACTCAGGGCTTTCTCATTCTATCTCTGGGAGCTACTTATACCTCCACTCCACTATGCAGCTACTTGCTGACCTCAGTTGCTGAGCCTGCCTATCTTCACGACTCCATTGCAAAATACATGGCTTTCTCTCTGCCTCTTCTTTGTCTCCTATCTCCTGGCAGCTGCCAAAATTTACAGCTTGACTGACCTGTTGTATTCCTCTCATATGTATGGTCCAAGAAATAGAACCCTGGAACCCAGAACTTTATTACTATTTACGATTATACACCTCTCTCTCTCTCTCTCTCTCTCTCTCTCTCTCTCTCTGTAAGGATGTATGTATGTATGTGTGTGTATGTGTATGTGTCTGTCTGTCTGTCTTTCTGTCTGTTTGTCTCTCTGTGAGTATGTGTCTCTGTCTCTGTCTGTGTCTGTATGTCTCTGTCTTTGTGTGTGTGTGTGTGTGTGTGTCTGTGTGTCTGCCTGTCTGTGTGTATATGTGTGTATGTCTGCCTGTGTATATATGTGTCTCTGTCTCTCTCTGTGTCTGTGTTTCTGTCTCTGTCTCTGTCTTGCTCTGTCTGTCTCCCCCACCCCACCCCAGGGATCCATAATCCAGTCTGGTATTGTGGTCACCACATTTTAAGAGGGCTGGCCTCTCAGATCGGGGCTCTCACTTTCTGTCCTTACCTGCTCTCAGTATCACAGAGCCCCTCACCTCCATCAGCTCATCTCTTTATCTTTTCCATTTTGAAAGTGACCATTCGCACAGGCCTCCTGTCTCTCCACCAGGCTTCCTAAAGGTATGACACCCGTGGATGTGAGGACAGGCAAAGGAGGGAGGGAGGTCATGCCATCACCCAGATTCCTCCAGCCAACCCTGACCCAGTAGATTTCTCACTCACCCTTACCTGGAAAGCCCCAGGCTACCTCCTGTCACCCAAGGCGTGGCCCATGCCTTTACTGGCATCTCTTGACACCCCGCCCCCTCCTCACCTCTCCCCTCCATCTCTGCTCGCAAGTTCCTCTTCAATTCTTAAGTAGAGCTGCATAAGAATCTCACTTCTGGTGACTCCATCTCCTAGGCCCAGATGAAGAGATTCACCATCACATTTCACCCACAAAGTGGCCTGTCAGTGTATTCTGCCGAACTAAAGGCTACTTAACTTCCAGAGGAACTCTGGTATTCCTGGGGGGGGGGGGGGGGGAGCAACTGTAGTCCCCTGTGGTTAAAAGCTTTTACTTCTACTGTAATGTTCTCTCAAACTTTCACCCACAGCATATATTAACTTAAAAAAAAAAAAAAGTGTTCACTATCTGTAGGACACTCATGATTTTCACCTGAGGGAACGTTTGGCAATGTCTGGAGATACTTCGTATTGTCAAGAGGTTGTATCCTGAGGTGAGTAGAGGCAGGTAGGTTACTACACACTCTGCAGTGTTCAGAGGGCCCCACGAAACAGAGAATGATCAGGCCTTAAAGGTTAACAGCACTAAGGTTGAGACACCATGCTACATCAGCCAATGGGCATCGGGAGTAATGACTTAGACCAGCCAGGTGCCATGTCGCATGTCTGTAATCCTAGCACCCAGGAGACAGAGGCAAGAGGATCTCAAGTTTGAGGCCAGCTTGCTTATAAGCAAACAGAAAGAGGTGAGAGTTAAGTCAGTCACTCTCTTCTCCCTTGCTTGAAAGTGGGACCAATTAAGGCTAGGCTCACTTCTGAGCCTGACAACCAGAGTTCAGTCTACATGGTGAACGCAGAGGACTGGCTCCGGCAAGCTTCCTCCTGCCTCCACCCATGTACCATACACACAAGAGTCCACATACACACATATCAATCAATCAATCAATCAACAGCTAAAAGTGAGACCAATTAAGGAAATCTATTTCCTTCACTTTAGCAGAATAACAGCCCCAACTAGTAAATATCAAACATTGTGCTTCCAAGAATCTCTGTAGGGTAAGTACATAGCTAATAATATTCCTCTTCTTAAAAAATTTAAAAAAAATTTTTTACTGCATCCATTATTATGACTATGATTGTGTGTATGTATGTATGTGTGTGCGTGTGTGAGAGAGAGAGAGGGGAGGGGGAGATGAGGAGGGGATGCATGAACATGTTAAGAGCTGAGGCCCACTTGTGGACCTAGTTCTCTCCTTCCACCTTTACATGGGCTCTGAGGTCTAACTGGGATGTCAGACTTGAGTGCCTTTACCCGCTGAGCATCTCACTGGGCCCTATCATCCCTCCTTCAAGGATGCGGTCTGGTGTGATATCCAATGTGCGCAAGGAGAGTACTTGACAGCCCCAGTGTACCCTGAGGTAAAGCTGAGGGTGTCCAATAGGGAGGCAGCCTCACCAGTGTTCACACATTAGACGTCATCCATCCACGTCTCACTGGGCAGAGAGATGCTAACGGAAACATGACGCTTGACTGAAGCAGTTCGTCTTAAACAGTGAGGACCTTGTCTGTGTTTCCTTGGGGGATTTTTTGTGGATGGTGGTGACGATGGTTGGTTAAGGTTTTGTTTTTGCTTAATTGGTTGGCTGTTTGGTGGTTTTAAGACTCAGTTTCACTCTGTAACACAGGCTGCCCTAAAATTCATGAGCGATAGGCCTGTGTCAGCGCGCCCACAGCAATTCTGTGTTTTGCAGACAGAACTTTGGGAGGCGGGGGATGGGGGTCTCATTCAGGAGACTTGGGATTTGTTCTTTTATCTTTCTTGTTTGCTTCATGTGTCCTAGGCTGGCCTGGAACTTGCTAGAACTAGCCTCCCCAGATCTGGAACTCCTGATCCTCCTGCCTCCACCTCCCATGTGATAGAATCACAGGTATGTGTGCCCATGCCTGGTAAAAAGCAACAACAAAAATAATAGTAATCATACATTTTACAATGTATTTTTCTTTGCTTTTTTCTCTTTTTTCATGTTTCTGTTGGTTTTACATTTATTTATTTGGGTGGGGGACATGCATGTCAGGCCACGTGTGGAGGCCAGAGGACAACTTGTGAGAGCTATTTCTATCCTTACAGCATGCAGGTTCCAGGGAGCCAGCTTAAGTCATCAAGTTTGGTTGCAAGCGCCTTTAACTGTTGAAACATCTTGCCATGCTTTGGTGTTTGTTTGTTGTTTATTTGTTTTATTAAAGCTGTGCCTTTAAATATCAGAGGAGAGTGAGTCTTACCAAGTATCTAAAGAATTTACACTAATTTTATAAAATTTTATATAATCTCTGGGAAAGGAGTGGGGGCTGGGGGTGGGTGCTATCGTTACCCCAAAGAGACAAAGACCATGGAGTGAAAAGAACTCACTGCAAAGGACAGTGAGGAGCCACAGCCCAGCCTTGCCCACACAGCAGCCAGAGGACCTCGTTCATTTCCCCCTCAGCGACCCCGACTCAGGTAAAGCCACATCCTGACTCCACCACAGAAATCTTGAGATGAATCAGTCTGAAGCAAATAAGTGAGTTTATCGTGTTGACACACAGAGGTGGGGATGGGAAAAGAACGGTGCACGCCAAAGACAAGGGGAGGGCTTCTGGAGAGGAACTGTTGAACCCGGTTGTCACACTTAGATGACTGTTTATGTGTTGCCTTGGCTTTATAAATTACATTGCTCTGGCTGGCTGGGCTGCATGGCGCACACCTTTAATCCCAGCTCTCGGGAGGCAGAGGCAAGCAGATCGCTGTGAGTTGGAAGCCAGCCTGGTCTACAGAGTGAATTCCAAGACAACCAGTTACAACAGAGAAACCCTGTCTTGAAAAACAAACAAACAAAAAGATAAAAACTCAGAAAGATAGGAATGGGGTGGGGGAGGGCTCCCAACTTGACAAAACAGCAACCACAGAGAAATGTATAGTGACCATGACACTTCATAGTGAAAACAGTTCTCCCCTAAGATCAAGAACATGGCAGCAGTATCTACTCCTGCCCCATTCCCGATTTTCGGTGCTGGTACCTAACTCAGGACCTTGAGAAAGATGCTGCTTGCTACATCCAATATAATTTTTGCTTGGTGCTAAATATTAAACCTAAGACCTCGTGCAAGCTAGGCAGCTGCTCTCCCTCTGAGCTAGTCCCCAGCACAACCCAAAAGTACAAGAGGCTGAGCTTGACGTGTCTGTTGTGTGCCAGTGTCTCACGGTGTTGCCCAGGCTGACCTGAGTAGCTAGAGTTACAGGCTTGCACCACCATGCCAGGCTTCAAAACCAGTTCCCTGGAAGAACGTTAGCTTAAAAAAAGAAATGATTCCTAATGATATTCTGCTGTACTCATAGATCGGTGTCTTGCCTAGTCTTTGTCAGAGAGCCTTCCTCTGGCAGCAGATGGAACAGGTGCAGAGACCCACAGTCAGACATTATGCAGATAGAGAATCTAAGTTGTAGTTCTCCATTTGCTCCCTCCCTCCCCTCGGAGCTTGGGAAACCCTGCAGAAGATATGGAAGAAGGATTGTAGGAGCCAGAGGAGTCGAGGAGACCAGGAGAACACAGCCCATCGAATCAACTAAACAGGGCTCTAATGGGCTCACAGAGACTGAAGTGGCAATCACGGAGTCTGCATGGGTCCGCACCAGGTCCTCTGCATATATGTCAGGGCTGTTACCTTGGTGTTCTTGTGGAACTCCTAACCATCGGAGTGGGGGTATCTCTGACTCTTTTGCCTGTTCTTGGGGCCATTTTCTTCCTACTGGGTTATTTCCTCCAAGCCTCGGTATGAAGTTTGTGCCATGTCTTACTGTATCTTGTTGTGTGGTATTTAGTTGATACCTCTTGGAAGCCTGCTCTTTTCCCTAGGAAAATGGAGAGGGAGTGGGTGGGGGAGGTGCTGGGAGGAGTGGAAAGAGGGTAAACTGTGATTGGGATGTACTGTATGAGAGAAGAATCTGTTTTAAATACACAAATAAATGATTGGGATGTGATCTGATGACAGGGTGCCCACTGTCCTGAGAAGTAGGAGCACTAATCCATGTGAAATTAACTGTACATAGAGGAAGTGGAACGGGAGAGGATTGTGGATCCGGACTGAGGTCATGGTAATGGCAAGCCCAAACAGAAAACCAGAAATTACTATGGAATATCTGGAAGGAGCTGGAGACACAAGGCATTTTCCCAGCGCTGACCAGAACAGAATGTGCCAGCCAACACTAACATCCGGTTGACTGGGCAAACATATTCCTTGCTGATAGAGGATGTTTCAAGGGGCAGTCACCACGCCGCAGAAATAAGCCCTCCAGGAGATCCAATTTGCTTTGCTCTGCTCCATATTCATCAAGTCGTTTCTGATCTTAATTTGATTTCTGATGGTTTCCTCTCTGGAAAAGAAGGAGCTGGGTGAAACCGGTCCACTAAATGATTATGTGTTTTCTTCGCTTACAACCCTCCCACGGTTTTGTGGAATTGGATATTTTATTCTAAATTATGTTCTCTCGCAGACGTAATAGTATTTTCCCTCCAACAAGAATATAGTCCTGCTGGGCATAGTGGCACACACCTGTAATTCCAGCTACTCTGGAGGCTCGGGCAGGGAGATTGAGAGTTCAAGGCTAGCAATGGACTACGTAATAAGACCCTGTTTCAAAACAAAGGAAAAAGATAGACTCCTTCCTTGCAAACAAAAGGATTAAATTATCAACTTTTGTTGTTGTTGTTGTTTGCTTGTTTGTTTGACAAGGTCTCAGTTATCTCAGTATTCCTAGGCTGATTTGAATTGGTGATGTGTAGCGTATAGTTAGCTGAAGATGCGTTTAAAATTCTGATCCTCTCTGCCTCCTTCTCCTCCCAAGTACTAGGATGGCAATCACAGCTGGAAAGTAACTTCAATAGTTTTGTTTGTTTGGTTGTTTGTTCAGATAGGTTCTATGTAGCCCAGGCTGGCCCAAAACTTGCTATGTAACCAGAAATGACTTTGAAATTCTGCTCCTCCTGCCTCTGTCTCTGATTGCTGGGATCACAGGAATGTGCCACTACTTCTGGTTTATATGGTACTTGGGTTTAAACCTATGGCTTTGGGCATGCTAAGCAAACACTCTATAAGCTAGCCTTTGCTTAATTTTTGTTGTGTTTTGTTTTGTTTTTGAAGTGTTAAAGGCCCAAGTCTTGCACATCTCAGGCAAATAATCTGCCACTAAGCTGTACCCCCAGCTCTCCTCCTCCTCCTCCTCCTCCTCCTCCTCCTCCTCCTTCTCTTTTTCTTCTTCTTGAGATAGGGTCTCCCTAATATGTCTAGTCTGATCATCTCCAGCCTCAGTCTCCCAAGTAACTAAGATGACAGCCCTCTGCCATATAGTCTGGTTTAAATCTGTTGTCTTTCTTTCTTCTTTCCTTTCTTTTTTTCTACCTTATTTACTTCCTTCTTTCCTCCATCCCTCCCTTCCTCTCCTCTTTCTTTTCTTCTTAAGAAAATGCTACAGAGGAATTGAGCAAGTCTGTTTAAACTCTAGTTCTCCTGCCTTCCAGGTCTGTGCCGCAGGCTGTGGCTCCTGGGCTGCCCGTTTTCTCCTTTGGTAGCTCACGCTCTTTAGAAGCAGTCTGCCAAAGCCTTCATTACTCATCATCACGGATGGCATTTAGTCAGGCCGCAGAAATGGGTTCTTCAAGTTCAGGGGAAGGTTATACACACTATTGGGGCTCAGAAAATGACACCCTAAAATACGATGCTTTGATATGCTAGTCTGGAAAAAGAGTCTTAGAGTCAGGGTCTCTAGTCCTCTCCTGCAAGTGTTTGCTTTCCTGCTTAAGACTAGATCCTAAAGCTGGCCAGGGCAGTGCAAACCATGTGTCATTCAAGCTCTCAGGAGATAGAGGCAGGAGGATCACTACAAGTTCAGGCCCAGCTCCATTTATATAGCAAGTTCCATGCCAGCCAGGGCTACATAATAATAATAACAACAACAACCAAAAACTGTACCCACAAGGACCTTCCCAACCCCCCATGAAATTGCATTACCTTCCTCAGATCAAAAGTTTGAGGAGCAGAACACACATGGATGATTCATCACCAGTGCCTGTCCTCAGATGGATTCTGATTCCAAAGAGAATCGCTTACAAATTCATTTCTCTCCCAGGTCTATTAATTTTCTCTAATAACCATTTATCATCTCTCAAAAGCTAGCTCCATCCTCTCGCCTGGTCCTCTGTGAAGGGTGTGCACATGTCTACTTCATTGCCATAGTGAGCAAGGGTGCTTGAGTAGTAATCCCCCCCAGTCCAGATTGACAAACGTGTGCACCTTTTCTTCTGTTAATCTGTCTATTGTCAGTTCGTTCCAGAACCTTCGGAAGAGGTAGGGAAAGAGTCTCTTTAGCATCTACTCTGCTCCCAAGGGTTGTTCTTCCTCCCCTGTGCCTCTCTTGAGCAATAAAAGCCAGTTTACCCTTAGCATAATCAACATATAGTCATCTCTCTAACATGACTGTGTACTGACCCTTGTATTTCATCAAAACTCAGCTATTTTATTTTTATACAAGGCAAACAAAGAGCTGGGCATGGTGACACACACCTTTAGTCCTCCGGAGGCAGAAGCAGGTGGATCTCTATGAGTGCAAGGCCAATCTGGTCTACAGAGTGAGTTCCAAGAACAGCCAGGGCTGTGTAGAGAGACATTGACTCATAAAACAAATTTAAAATGGCAAACAAAATGATATTTAAAAGAGAGGAAGAAAGAGGTGAAGGAGGCCAGAGACTTAGCTCAGTTGATGGAGTGCTTGCCTTCACACACAAGACCCTGAGTTCAAGCCTCACCAATACATAAAGCAGTTGTGGCTCATGGCTATAATCTGATCACTCAGGAGGCAGGTGGATCATGAGTTCAAAGTCATCCTCTACTGCATAGGAAATTTGAAGCCAGCATAGCATACACAAGACCCTGGGGACTTGTGGGGAGTGGGGAAGAAGGCAGAAAAAGAAGGAAGAAGAATAGAGAAAAGAGAGGAAAGGAGAGGAATGTATTTCCTGTGTGTGGAGGAAAAGCCTGCCACTAGCACGATGCAGAGGTCATTAAGGAGACTCAATTTCCCCTTCACAATCTGGGAATTCCATAATAAGTTCCTTGCACATGCATCCCAAAATATGTCAAAGCGAATGGCCTTCTATATCCCTTCGTGTGAACATTTTCCCCCAGAAATCAGTGAAAATTCATAGATTCTAGAGATATCTCGGTTTGTTATATTCTTCAGGAGGGCATATGTAGTAAGAACTCTCACGTGATTGGTTGCTGAGACCTTGAAAGTATCATTTTCATACTATGGATAAGCACACATTTACACAACTCAGTTCAATAAATGCTGATTGAATACACATAGACTTATGGAAATATGTATCAGTGCATATAAAGACCAAATGAAAAGAAGCCCGGCCAGAATTGGGCGGGGTGGAGGAGCCTCTCGGCCCTTACAGTGGGGTTAGGCAACCCTGACTTTGGACAGCAATACTGCATAAGTGCCATTACATCTTTCACCGGGCTCCCCCTTGCCTGCCCCGTTGATCCCCCAGCACAGCAGATGAATAAAATCTGTGCTCATGCGTTAAATCAGCATGAATTACACAGCACTGAAAATAACAGGAAGCAGAGGGCCTACGTCTTTTACATCTTTATTTCTAAACACGTGTGTCATGAAAGAACCTTAAAGAGATTACAGAAACCAAGGGAAAAATGTTAGCTTTTTTTTTTTTTTTTTTTTTTTAATACGGCCTCATTCTGAAGTCCAGGCTGGCCTCAAACATTCTAGGTAACTCATCATATAACAACATGACTCGACATGGCTCTGAACTTGCAACAATCCTTTTGGACTACAAGAGAATCTGTTTCAAATACCATACAGCCAGTGAGATAGCTCAGCTGTAAGCCTAGCAATCGAAGACATCAGAAGAAGCACCATGACACCACAAGCCAACCCTCTAAGCACCACGTGCTCAGTGAATGGTGAACTGCGTGCGACAGAGTTCAGCCCAACTGCCCTGCAGATCCCTGGCCATGCTTCCAAAAGTTGCCAGGGCCCAAGTCAAGAAACAAAGATGGCAGCAGTCACAAGCACGGACTGAGTAGCTACCCTCAGCTCGTTCAGTAAGTATTTACAGATCACGTATTTTGTCAGACACAGCACTCGGCACCCAGCCTTACAGGCATGTCTGAAGGGCATATATTGCCCTTCAGACATAAATATGGGAGTTGAGTTTCTTTTTGTGGTATTTTTTTTAATGGTTGTTGTTGTTGCATACTTTTTATATCTGTATTTGGACATTTTATGTCATTCTTCTCCAATCCTTTTGACCTCTGTAACATTTGTTTTTGCAAAAATGAAATCATGATTTTTCCTAGCCAAGATGGTCATGGGTTTGGGGTTCTTTCCTAAGGTAAAGCCTTGGTTTTTGAGATTGTCTGCAATCTTAAAATGTTGTATAGAAAAAAGCCTAGAGTCTTGGGTTAATATGATGAGATTATTTCTAAATGCTATGTAAAAAAAAAAAAATCCAAGCTAATGATAAAAATGAGTAAAATGAATGAGAAGGCAAATTCTCTCTAAGTGAGAGTGAAATAATATAGTGTTATTAAATAGAGAAGAGCTTTCCTATATTTTTAAAAAATATATATATATATTTGTTGATTCTTTGAAATTGTCATACAATTTATTATGATCATATTCCTCTGACCCACCATCTTCTGCCCTGAACTGCTCTCTAGTCCATCCTTTCTTCCCTACCCCTCAACTTCATGTTCTCACTTGTTTTTTGTTTGTTTGTTTGTTTGTTTAATTAAGTCTCACTATATTGCTCTGGCTGGCCTGGAACTCACAAGGTAGACGAGGCTGGCCTTGAATTCATGGAGAGTCACCTGCCTCTGCTTCCCAACTTCTGTGATTAATGCTATCCACTTTGCCTGACCTGAGCCCCACAAGCCAGGAGCATGACATAGTAGGCTAGAAAAGGCCTGTGTTGGTATTTAACAGTCCTGGTCATGAGGCTTGAAGGGACAACCTAGAAGGTCAGTATGATCGCCCTGGGAATAATAGTATGCTTCTGGTGACGGCCATCAGGCAGCTGACAGCCAGCATAGAGAGATTAGGTACTCAAGTGACAAGCCCATGTGATCACCAGGCCTCCTGCCAGGGTCATCCTCTCTGGTAACCAAGTCATTCAAGGCATGCCTGTGTCCGAGACAGTAACGTCAGTCTGAACCCTGTAGGCCAGTGATAGTGACACATGGCTGTAACCCAGCACTTGGGAGAACCAGGAAGGAGGTGCTGTGCTTTCGAGACCAGTTGGCGAGCTACGTAGTGAGCTCCAGGCCAGCCTGGACTGTGGAGTGAGAGTCTATCTTTTTTAATTTTTTATTTTTTAAGGCCATTATCGACTGAGCTGTTTACCCAAACCACTACCCTTTACATGAGACTGCACTGGCCATGGCAGAGATGGTTTTGCTTTGATTGTTCTATTGCTGAAAAAAAATCCCCCCTTAGTTCCAGGGAGGGAACCCAGGGCCTCACACACACACTAAGCTAAGCAGATGTCATGCAGACACTACTCGACACCTGTCTGAGTTAGGGTTTCTATGGTTGCGATGAAACACCATGACCAAAAATCAAAAGTTGGGGAGGAAAGGGTTTATTAGGCTTACATTTCTAACATTGAAAGAAGTCCCCTTGTTCTGATTCCATCGGTCTTGAAGAAAGCCAGGTGAGGGCTAGTGAGATGGTCAGACACTTGCTGCCCATCTGAGAACCTGAGTTGCACCCCTGAGGCCCACATGGTAGAGAGAGAACTGGCTCCTGCTTGTGTCCTCTAAGCTCCACAGACACACTCACAGTAAGAGGAAAATAAATGCTCCTGTAACCTCGGCCCTTCGGTTGGCAGAGGCAGGAGGATCGCTGGGACTTGCTGACCACCAGGCTAGCTCCAGGTTCAGCAAAAGCTCAAGGAGTAAGGTAAAGAGTGGGACACCTGAAGTCCTCCTCTGGCTTCTGCACACGTGCACAAGGGCACACATGTATGCCTCACACACATGCACAAGGGCACATATGTATGCCATACTCACACACACACATGCCACATTCACACAAATGCATGTACAGACTCACACACACACACAGAAAGAAAGAGCCCTGCAGTTGATGGTCAGGGCGCTTGCACCGAGGTCAGTGCTAGGTGTGAACTTCGGCGACTGTCACTCTTTCTCTCTGGCACCTTTTCCAATACTGCTTATCAGCCCCCAAAGCCACAGCCATTATGACATTACATCATGATGGGCACAGTACAATTTCCTAGATTACATCTTATCTGACATTAGTTACGTTTTAGGGTGCTTGCTTCCTGGCACTTTAATTTCATAAGTAGACTATCTCCGGATCACAGAAGAGGATGATCCAGCAACTTCCATCACCCCGCCCCGACCCCTGCCTCATTTCCAGAAGTAAACATTTCCTCCATGGGCCTAGATTCCAGGGCATATTATCTGCTGGCTCCATGGCTTTTCATCCATTAGCTATAATAAGCGATGATAACAGTCTCTCCTTCGGGTATTTTATTTTCTACTTTGGTTGTTTGGCATGAGAGGAGCTACAAGCAGGAACTGCGTCCAGCCGTCATCTTGATGGCAAAGAGATCTTTGTGAGAGATGGGTCATCAAATCCTGAGGAATTCTTGTTATTGTTACTAGTTTTAGGAACGGAAATTACTTGTCACTTGGAGGGACATCAAAGATGCAACTGTGTAATATTACCATAAAATATTTATGGTTAAGGAGTGGGAAGAGAAAAGATGACGTTTTACAGAAAGCAACTGTCTCCTACCTCATTCCCTACCACTGATAAGTGAAAAAAGAAGCTTAAATCAGATCCATGGAGGGCAGAGTGCTTAATTTCAGTTGCACAGAAAACCTACTGCTGTACCAGTCAGCCGTCTGTTACTACAACAGATATCTGAGATGAAGCAACTTAATAAGGTTCACGGTTTTGAAAATGTTGGTCTCGGATAGGCTCTGCTGCTTTGGGCCTATGACAAAACAGCACATGTGGAGGGCAGTTTATGGCGGAACAAACTTTACCTCACGGCCAGGGTCTAAAGGAGAGGAAAAGAAGAAAATGGAAGCAGTGCCTTTGAATGCGTGCACTGGAAGGCCATTCACTAGGTTCTCCTCCTAAAAGCTCCATTGTAAGTCCAAGGGAGATGGAGACAGGAGGTCAGGAGTTGGTCAGCCTCAGTTACACACTGAGCTCAAGGCTAGCCTAAGCTACATGAGACTCTTTCTATAATCATGATGATGATGATGATGATGATGATGATTCATACCATCCCACAGACAAGGGACACATGAGCTTTGGGGACACCTGTCTAAACCACAGCAATTCCGTTATAGCTCTCGACAAACCATAAAGAAAGAGAAGGCCAGACACCTTTAATCCCAGCACTCGAAAGGCCGAAGCAGGTGGATCCACCTGAGTTAGAGACCAGCTTGATCTGCACAGAATGTCCCAGGCCGGTTGGGCCTACATAGTGAGGTCTGTCTACAAATAAAAAAGAAGAGAGAAGAAACAGAAAAGGTAACAGGAGCTGGAGTGTGGAGCTGTAGCACAATGGGCAGAGTGACTGCCTAGAATTCAGGAAGCCTGGGTTCCATCCCTGGCATCACATAAACGAAAAGAGGGGTGTGCCTGTAACCCCAACTCTCAGAAGACAGAGGCAGAGAATCAGAAGTTCAAAGTCATCCTCAGCTACAGAGTGAGACTGAGGCCAGCATGGGATACACAAATCTTATCCAAAAGAAAATATAATAGAGCCGGAGAGTTGGCTCAGTGGGTAAGAGTGTACAAGAATGCAGACCTGTCTAGTACCCGTGTGAAAAGCCAGGAGTGTTCAATGAGAGACCCTATCTTGGGAGGATGAGGACACATGATATCCTACTCTGATTTCCAAATGTGTACACGGACACATGCACACACACACACACACACACACACACACACACACCATATCACACACACACACATACACACACACACACCACATCACACACACACATCATGTCACACACAAAAAGCAAACCTAAGAAGGATAGAAAAAAAAATGAATAAATCTAGGGAAATGGGGAATCAGATGTTATTTTAAAAGATCAATTAAGGCATGATTGGATCAAACCTCTTTACTGGGCAAATACTGGGTGCACGCTTTCTAGAATTACCATTCCAGTTCTCTATCTTTATTCCTTCCGTGGTTTTATTGACCCCAGATTTAGGTCAACTGTTTTCAGGGGACATCACTGAACTTACGTTCCAATTGTTTTTAGATAAAGAGGAAGATTTGTTATTTCCTATGTACTGGAGAAAATGAACATTCCCCATGGATATTTTACAATGTGGAGTTGCAAAATCTGCCTGAGCAGAAAATTTTTATTTTACGTACTAAAGATATTAAATATATGTTCTATGGTTTACCTCTTGGGATCAAAGTATTGCTGATTAGACTTGATCATTTCATGCCTCTGAGTTTCAGCTGAATTTGGTTAAGTGCTAAAACTTTGGATGATGCTAAAAATTACCAAGTGTGGCAAGATAAAAGTCATAATAACAAGACTGGATTATTTTAAATTACTCCAAAGGAGCACAATCCAATGAGTCACTCCTTCGTGCTGTGCGGGGACACCTGGGAGAACAGTGTGTAACCATGACAATAGACGACCTCGTGGCACTAAAGGTCCAGCTAAATGCAGGAGAGCATCAATCTGTCAAGTATCAAGTAACACTCAGCATCCATCCCCACTGCCTGTGTCCCTTCATTCACAGCAGAGGGATGAGAGGCCTGGAAGTCAAGCTTCTCTGACTCTAGCAGTAGGATTCTAAATGTGTTGAAGCTCTGCCACAGAGTGGCCAAGGGGTCACACTGGGAAGGGAGAGAGAGGGAAGTCGAGGGTGTCTTCTCTGAAAGGGACAGTGGGTAAGCGAGCTTACTGTGCGTATGGGGATGAGGCTCGTGCTTCCCACCAGAGCTTACTCTGTGTGCAGCGGAGGCAGGTATTGCTTCCCACCATCTGAGCACCACTTCATTGAGTGAGAGGCAGGGATGGAGACAGCAACAGAGGCAGACATTCTTCCGATTCAGGTCCACAAGTAATTTGTAATCCAAAAATCCAGGTTAGGAGTATGGTTCTGTGATAGATCGTGTGTTGAGCATGAGCACGGCCCTAGGCTCGGCCCTCAGCGATGAGGGAGTAAAAAGCTTGCTAAAAATCCAGCACATCCAGGTGTGGCAGCGTATGCCTGTAATCCTAACACTCAGAAAATAGAGACATGAAGAGTATACATGAGTCCAAGGCCGGCTTAGTCTACCTAACAAGATCCAGGACAGGCAGGGCTACAGAGAGGGACCCTGTCTTAAAGCAAACAACAAAGTAACAAAAGCAAAATCCTAGCAGAGTCGGGTATAGTTGTACACACCTATAATCCCAGCACTCAGGAGGTAGAGACTTGAGGGAGTTCAAGGCCAGCCTGAACTAGTTAGCAAGACCTTGTCTCAAAAACTAAAAGAAAAAAAAAGAGGAAGAAGAAGAGGAAGTCTAATGGAGCTGGGTGTGGTGTCTTCCGCCTATAATCCCAGCATTCAGGAAGCCAATGCAGAAGGATCGCACGGATGCCAGGACACCCCCACCCTCCAGGGTGAAACCTAGTATTAATAAAAAGTAAAAATAAAACGCAGAGCAAAAGTTCAGTGGGGCCCCAGCTCCCATTCCTGTGTCTTCACGATTGTAAAAGCATCTAAGCCCCTGCCTTAAAGCTTTTGGTCCTGGAACCCTCTAGAATGGCTTCTATTCCCTACATCAAGCTATGATGAATACATGGGTTTCCTCTCATGCTCAAACACTCTAAGATTAAGAGGATGAATAAGGGACTTGACCCTGGATGAATCCTTTGAAGGGCAAGTTGAATGGAAGAAAAAGAGAAAAGGTAGCTTGGACATCGTGTCACATGCGGTAGCGTGAGAGCGAGTAGCAATTGAAGAGGGACAAAAACCGCCGCGTTAAAGTTCCTTTGAAACGTGTCATGCAAGAGTTATTCCCATCTCAGTTCCCTTCTCTTCATTTAGGGAGAGTGTTTCTTAGGCTGGGATTCGATTTCCTTAACATCCCTCTAATACATATTAATCCCCTTTATTTGCTGGGAGAACAGGTACAGAGCCTTTGATTAGACAAGGATACTTAGCTACACGTAAAGACGCCGCTTCCTTCTCGGCTTATGTCTTCTTCGAGTTTCCGTGCAACCGGTAGAAAACTCCCATTTGTTAGCAAGAGGGAAGAGGGTCTCTCTGCTTTTTAGTTTCCCATCTTTTTAGATATAGATGTGTAGGTACTAATAAACACCCTATCCTCACCAGAGAGCCAGCCATTGTCCAAATTCTCTACGCTTACAATTTTCTCCTTGTTCAGCAAATTTAAAGTAAATCACAGACATGGTGACGACACTGCCCCTGAAAACACTTTAACATGTCATTCCAGAGAATAAGAATGATCTTGTACACAACCCACGAGCACACATAAGACAATTAACGATCCTCTTGGGTTGTCTAGCTCATGTTCCACCAGCTGGGTATTCTTATTAGGTAAAAATTCACTTTAAAAATGCAAGGTGACTGAGAAGCGGTAGTGAGCCTTGGGACTGGGGAGGGCACGGTTATACGGCTGGCGCTTGAAAACTACTGCCCAGAAAATGGAAATAAGGGGACATGCTGACTGTGTAGAGAAAGGAAATAGAGCAAGACAGATGTTGGGAGAAAATTAAGAAAACTCCCCCCCACCTTCAAAAAAAAAAATAGAAGTCATTCCTTGGTCAAAAATGAAGTTCGGGAGGCCAGAGATACAGCTCAGTTGGTAGAATATTTGCTTAGCATACAGGAGCCCTGGGTCTGATCATCAGCACCACCTAAGTCAGGTAACCCAGCATGCGAGGGGCTAAGGCGGGAAGACTGAACGGTTGAGGCCAGCGGGGCCTACATCGTTAGTTTGAAGCCAGCCTGGGTTCCTTAAGGAGACCTTATCTCAAAGAAAAACTAAATACGGTGAGAAGAAGAGAGAGATGGCTCGGTAAAGACGAATGCACGTGCGATTAGAGGCTGTCCCCGGGCGCTGTGAAAAGGGCAACCTCTGTTCTCTCTGCTAGAACAGCTAACGTTGCAAGCTCTGACCTAGACTTAGGCCACCTGGTTTAAAACCTGCTGGTGCCACTGTAATTGGAGGAAACCCAATGTGCTTAAGATCTCTTTGCCTCCCGTCACTCACCTGTCAATTACAGAGAAGCAGTAGGTCCCGTCTCATGTATTGCGGTAAGGATGAAATAATTAAAACACTCCAGGGCTGGTGAGAAGGCACAGTGGGTAAAGGTACATGCCCTTATAAGCCTGGCAACTGGAGTTAGATCCTCTAATCTCAAGTAAAGGTGGAAGGAGCGAGCCAAAGTTATTGTCTGACCTCACACACCCACCATTGCACAATCCCATACACATATAACACACACACACACTAATCAATTTATTTATTAATTGAAAACTTCTAACCCATCTATACCACATATACAAGAAACATTTTTTTTTTTTTAATTCAGTGAAACTGAATGTGGTGGTGCACACTTGTAATCTCAGGAGTTTGGAGGTGGCAGCAGGGGTTCAAAGTCAGCTCAAACTGAATGCAGAAGTATTCAGTGCTATCAGAGGTGAGCTTGTGCCAGGCACAAGCACTGTAGGAACAGTTGATGTACTTGAGAAACTAAGACGGGAGGATTGCTTGAGTCCAGGTGTTCAGAACCAGCCTTCGCAACATCCTGAGATGCCGCCTTGTGGGGGGCGGCGGAGTGAGATACAGTCCTACTGTCACCACAACTGCCCAGACAGGGCCCAACCCCCCATTTCTCTCCTACCCCTGCAGACTCCGGTGACAAGAGGCCAGAGTGTCGGAGAAAGGTTTGTGGTACTGAGCAGAAGGGAGAGGCAGGACAGAAACGCAGAGACCGGGATGAAGGTAAACTCAGACCATAGACGACGAAGAATCTTCTTCCTCAAAACATCAGAGTCGTCCTCATCTCCCCCGAGAGCACGGAGGCAGGCAGAGGACCAGAGATAATTGCCAAATAACCAATTGTATTTTATGGGGTATTGATTTATCACTTGGTTTAACTATAGATGTCAAGTGCTAAGAACAAGTCTCAGCGTGTCAAAAGCACTCAATAAATGTCTGCTGTTGTTTCTTATTGTCACCTCCGTCTTTTCCATTCCTACCACCTCACCTACGTCAGGTCTGTGGTACTTGACTTGCTGACATTGGGGAATTCAAAGACCCCACCAGAAAGCCCATACACACACTTTGCTGAGTTCCTGAGTGCCTACTGCACACACCTCAACCACTTTCTAGAGGGTCCTCACGTGAAAACTGATATGCTTGGCTCCACGGTTCCCTGCCATGCTAACCAAAGCTTTGCCTAGACTCTTGTGAGCTTCTGATATAAAAGCAATGCCCTCAGGCTGCTCAGTGGAAGTACCTGCACAGCATGGGGTCTCTGTGTCTGTCTGGGATTAGCTAGCCATTCACATTCTGCACATCAGAACACTGGGATTTAAGGTATAGAAAAGACCAGCTGGCTTAGAGGAAACAGGCAAAACAACACAGAGACGTGCAACAAACAGAACAGAGTGAGAGAAGCTATGAGGAAACAGAGACGGCCCCATTCCTACTCACCTAGTGAAGCCCAGGGCAGCCTCAGACACTAACTGAGGGACTTAACACGTGGTCCCCAGCCTGTGGCGCTGTGGGAGGAGGTTATGAAACCTTTAGGAGGTGGAGTCTTGCTGGCCAAGGTACATCACTGGGGATGGGCTTTAAGTTGTTATAGCCTCACCCAGATTTCTATTCGTGCTCTCTGCTTCTCATGCATGGATGAAAATAGGACCAGCCAGCTTCCTGTTCCTTCAGCCAAGCTTTCCCTCATAAACGTCATTTGTTCCCCACAAAGAAGGACTCTATCCCTTTGGAACTGTACACCAAAATAAACCCTTTCTCCTCTAAGTTGCATCTTGTCGGGGCATTTTATCCCAGCAACAGGAAAGTAACTAATACAAGCACAGACCTTTGCATCCAGGCAATTCCATGACTAGTACCTTATCCTATAGAAAATAATCAGAGAAGCTCGCAAAAATGGCAGGATAGAAAATTCATTGCATCATGCTTCAAATAGCAAAAGTCAGAAAACTAATTATATGTGCATCATGTGAGAGACTGGCTAAATAATTATTGGCAAAACACAGCTATTAGGTGATCAATATTGATCAATATAGGGAAATGCTCTAAGTTTAATGTAGAAATTGGTTCATCATGAGAAGCAAAAATATCGTGTCATAAAATGAAGTGTTATATTCTGATTTCATTTTACTGGAAAATATATCTTAAGCATTCTTTCATAAACCAAACAAAACAATCTGGGGCAGGGGAGATCGTTCAGTTGGTGACATACTCGCTGCACAGACATGAGAACCCAATTCATATCCCAGCACCCACATAAAGAACCAGAGGCGGCTGTGACTCCAGGGCTAGGGGCTGGGGGGAGAGGCAGACCCCTACACCTTGCTGACCATCCAGTCTAGCTAATCAGTATCCTCAGGTTGGGTGAGAAGCCCTGTCCCCAAAAGCTAAGAGGCTGACTCAGTAGATAAAGGCACTTGCCATGACAAGCCTGAGGACCTGTGTTCAGTCTCTAAAGCCCACATAAAGGTGGATGGAGAGACTAGACTCTCCATTGTTGTCCTCTGAACTCCATTCACACGCCAAGACACACATATTCTCACATAAAAATTCATATGCACAAATAATATTAATAAGTGAAATAAAAATATTTTAAGTGGAGAGTGAGAAAGACACTTGGTGACTCTTGGTATTCATACCTGTGCATACAAGTACATGAGTGTGCGCACGCGCACACACACACACACACATATATATGAGTCTGAAAGGATTTAGAGATCTTATCTTTAAGTGGTAGAAATATTAGTGACTTAAATTTGCTTCTTTTGTTTTAATCTGTAACTTCTATAATTCTTCATTGAAGGGAGAGGATGGAAACATTTTCTATATTGACTGCACATTTATTATACATAAATAAAATACAATACAACATAAACATTTATTATGAAATAAAAATATAACATAAATCCTCCCAAAGCCTCAAATAGGCCAATGTGAGTCAGTTTTCTGTTTCCATAACAAATACTCGAGATTACCAGCTCATAAAGTGAAAAGGTTTATTTTGGCTCACAGTTTCAGAGGCTTCAGTGCATTTTCAGGCGGCCCCAGTACACATGGGTTTATGGCATGGCAGTAATTTATGGCAGGTGGAAAGCACACAAGAGAAAAAAAAATATAGCCACAGGCAGGATTCAGAGAAAGGGAGTTAGGATTCCCTGACTTCAGTGATTGGTCCCCAGCTAGACCCTACCACAGCACAACAGGACAAAGCTGGGACTAAGACTTTAATACGTGGACCTCAGGAGATATATAAGATCCAGATTATAGAGATCTCTTCAAATTCTGCTGAGAAAAGCCAATCCAGAAAAAGTCACTTCACTTCTGAATATAGATCTGCATACAGCTGTCTCCTGGTAACACTCAGTAACCTCATGGGTGGTGCATGAGTGTGTGGGCAGCACAAACTGGAATCAGTAAACTGTTTTGTTTTGTTTTGTTTTGTTTTGTTTTGTTTTGTTTTGTTTTGTTTTGTTTTGTTTAAAAAAAAAAAAGGACATAAAGTTGGGAAGGGTGAAGGGTGAGGGATGGATCTGGGAGGAGTTGGGTGGAAAGTGGGCGTAGATATAATCACAATACCCTGTGTGAATGTATGCAAATCTCAAAAAGATGAATGGAATAGTATATTTAGATAAGCATAAAAGGTCTCTGCATGTGTAACTAAACGAAGGATATCAAGATAAAATTAATCTGGATTATCTGAGTGGTTCCTGTTAGGGTTTGCTTATTAAATGTCACCCCAAGTCTGCTGGCCAGGAGGCAAAGAGATAAGAAAGTCATAGGAAGGCACTGGGGACAAAATGCATCTTTTGAAAGACATAGTCTCAAGGACCTGTCTTCCCTGACCAGCCGGTACTCCCAACACCCTCTCAGCACCCTACTGCTCTATGAACCCATAAAGGGAATCCACTGATGAGGTCAGGGCTCACAAGATCAGTCGTTTCCAAAGGCCTCACCCCCAACTACTGTTTTAAGGGGGACCAAGCCTTTAACACACGAGTTTGGTTGTGGGGGGGAGGGGTTGGTCTGCCATGGCAGAGAAGGAATGGTGTCCTGAGAGGCAGGAGCCTGATATATCTCAACAAACAAGGAAACAGAGAGAATTCCTCCAGAAGGTAGAAAGGCCCTCGAGCCCACATCACTGTGCCCCACTTCCTCCTGTTATGCCCCATCTCCCATTCCACAACCTTCCAAAACAGTGCTACCACCTAGGATCGAGTGTTCACAGTCACGGGGCTGTGGGAGACATTCCGAATCCAGACCGCAACAACGTTATGTCCTTAGTTATCCTATCTGGATCCAAAGGAGTAGCCTGATTAGATGGTTTTCTAAAGCCTAACTTGTGGTCAGGGCTAAGGATTGAAGCCAAGACCTTGTACACGCCAGACCCCTGAGCTACATCCCCAACCATCAAATCTGAATTCATCTCACCAAAATGGCAGAGGGTTTCACAGTAATCCATTAGCCTCAATTTGGAATAATAATAATAATAATAATAATAATAAGGTAGAATAAAAGTTAGGATTCTCCAGGGCAGGGCGTGTAGTCACACACCTTTAAAGGCTAAATACAGAACAATGCTTCTGCCAATGAGGTTCTGGTTCTGGTATCCCAGTGGTGACCTAAGGTATCCCAGATCTTCTCACAAATTCCCACTCCTGCTCAAGAAGAGTTTCTAGAGCCAGGGAAAAGACTCAGCAGGTAAAAGAAATAGCCAAAAAAGCCTAATGACCCCAGAAGCCATTTAAAAGTCAGACCTTTGTAGCACATGCCTGTAATCCCAGGAATCCTGCAGGAGATGGGAGTCAGGAGAAGCCCCCAGAAGCTCTCAGTACATAATGCAGCAACAAACATCAAGAGAGACCCTGCCTCAAAAGTAAGGTAGGAAGCAAGGACCGACACCCAAAATGGTCCTCTCTCATATGCACCTTGGGAAGTGTACCACCTTCGCACACAAGCATGTGCACACACACATCATATACACACATGTACACAAAAATAAATAGTTGTTTTTTAAGAAAGAAGGATTTTCTGCTTCTCATTGCCCAAGCTGTTCTATGACTAAATTCCTACCTTGACCCTCAGCTTTGTGAACTGGCCAGGCCATGTGTGATGTTAAAGGCTGAGGATTTAACTCAGAGGCAGAGCACTTGAAAAGTCTGTTCAAGGCCCCGGGTTCAGTCTCCAGAGAAGGAGAGAGAGAGAAAGAGAGAGAGAGAGAATATAAAGATTAACTGCCTTAGAATCTCCAGATGTGAGAAACAAAAAGCATGTTGGGAAAACATGCTAGACTAGAAGTCAAAATCCTATGTGATCATTTTGGCCCTGCCACTAAACAGCAGTGACCATCAACAGTTTACCAGACTCTTCTGGCCTCTGCTTGGTCCTGGAGAGAACATAGCATTACAATGTAACATGATGTAACATTAAACAGTTGGGATGCATTAGAAGGACACTTATTACTTCACCCATGCTCTCTGTGTCTTGTAAATCTCTTTCTGGAAGAGACTATAAGTGTTAGTTCATTTTCTGTGAGCTGGCCAACTGCTTCTGCTGCTACCACACCTGGTAAATACCATTGGCTAAAAGCAAAACAAACAGAGCTCAGTCCCAGTCATCCATCACCCTCTCTCAGTAGACAGACGATTCTGTTAGACTTCTGTTAAACACTGAGCAGAGCTTGAGGATTTCTATGACAAGCTGGGGGAGCAGGACCCTCTGGGTATCCCAAGTTAACAAACACTGCACTTGATGACTGATAAGCTCAAAGATTCAATTATTCTGATAACAGATATCTGCAAGTCCATACAGATACAAGACCTAAAGGGAGAAGGCTTAGGCATATGAAGAAGTTAAAAAGGAAGGCAGACTACTCTGAGTTCTGAGCAGCCTAAAGAGTGAACCATATTTCCAAATACATTGCCTTGGCCTGGCCATATCTGCAGCCCAGTAAACTCTTCTCTTGTTTACATTAGATAAATGATGAGTAACAGTTATGGAAGCTGGTGATGGTGTGTACCCGTAACTCCTAGCCATCGAAAGATTGAGGCAGGAAGAGCATGAATTCCAGGCCAATCTGGATTACATAATAAGAACCTGTCTCAAAAAAGCCAAAAGACAGAGAAAGAAGGTGAGGCGGGGAGGTGGAGAAAAAGAAAGGGAGGGAAAGAGAAAGAGACTGGTACAGCCCACCAACTGCATCTCACCTCTTGTGTCTCAGTTACTCCTCACCACACCAGCAGATTCAGTGTCTGACAAGCACTTGCTTCCTAGGTCATAGCTGTCCATCTTTATGCTGTGGTTTCACGTGGTAGAAGGGTCAGAGAAGCCTCCAGGAGTCTCTTTTATAAGGTCTCTATCTTAATCATATGCTAGTATAACAGACTACCTTGGACGGAGTATTTTATAAACAATAGAAATGTGCTTCTCATATTTCTAGAGACCAGGAAGGCCCAGATCAAAGCACCAACAGGTCTGGAGTCTAGTGAAGACTCTCTGCTTCATTGATGGCAACTTTTTGTTGTTTTATTATATGGTAGAAGGGACAAACAAGTTCCCTTGGGTGGCTTTTGTAAGACTGCCAGTCACAGGTAAGTGTGGTAGCCTGTGTCTGTATTGCCAGTTTGAAGAAGACTGAGGCAGGAAGATCACCACAAGTTCAAGGCCAACCTGAGCTACATAGTGAGTTCAAGACTAGCCTAGACTATATTATTAGTTCAAGGTAAACCTGGACTACTAGTGAATTCAATGCCAGCGTAAACCACAGAATGAAACCCAGACTGGGTTTCTACTGGAACCCAACTGCCAAACTGCAATCCTGAGCTCCTAACTTTCGTGTTGTGGGGTATTTTATAGTTATGGATAATATTCCTGTAAGCTGTCCTTGTAGCGTGTAAAGGATTCACTTCCTACCTGTAAACAATGGAGTGGCCACCCAGTTCTCCATATGAATAGAACATTCCTTAACCTTAAGGCAGATAAAGGTTAGGCTCCACTCATCTGTATATTGGAGGATTTGGAATGACAAAGCACCTAGGGCTCAGGAGGACAGAAGAAGCAGGAGAAAAAGTAGAGGAGAAGCTGGGAGGAGAGGAATTGAGGGAGAAACATGGAATGAAGTCTCTGCCTAGCCACCTGGATATTGAATCCCTGAGAACTGACATGGCTTGTAATTAATAAAAAGCATTGAGAAAATTCAATAATGGACTCTTGTTACACGATTGAACTTAATTTAACACCTTCGTGCTATGCTGCTTCTCAAAATGGTCCTGATGGTCTGGAGTTGTCACACAAAGAACCATAAACTTGACATCCAATCACACAGTTCAATTATCTACTTAAGTCTAAAATCAGCAGGGTTGACAGTAGGGTTGGCCTCTCCATTCCATGCCTCTCTCCTGACTGCTGCTGGCCATCAACCGTTGTCGATATCCCTCAACTTGTGACTGTACCTCTCCAATCCCAGCTTGTCTACAGCTTTCTTTCTGTCTACAGCTACAGCTTTCTCCCTCTTGCATTTCTGTGTCTTCTTTTCAGTCTTTCTAAGGACTTGGGGCTTTGTGGATTTGGGGCTCACTCATTTGAAAGTGATCTCATATTGAGATTCTTACCCCAATTATGTGTTCAAAGACCCTTTTTCCAAATAAGACATACTCACAGTCACCAGATTTTGGAGCTCTGACATCTTTCAGAGGGACATCATTTCCCTACTATATAGCCCAATACTTCCTACTTCAGCAGTCTCACCCGTCACGGCACACGATCCCACTGTTCTTTTCTGGAGGATCGTGGTAACTCCTACATTCCAAAATTTCACCCAAATATTTATCATTTGAATTACATAAGTGCGACTATTTTTTTTGTTTTAAGCTAGAAAAGGCAGAGGATGTATCATAGTGATGTGGTATGTGACTATTTAGCATATGTAAGGTCTTAAGTTCAATTTCCAGCACCACAAAAAATAAGAGTTAAAATGAAGCAATGGGCTGGGAACATGACTCGGTTGGTAGAGTCCTTGAGTAGCATACATAAAGCCATTGGATTAGAGCCCAGCACCATGTAAAATGGTGTGCACACATATTATCTCAATACTTGAAAGACAGAGGCAGGAGGATCAGAAAGTCAAGGTCAGAATCAACTATATAACAAATTGGAGGCCAGCCTGGGCTATAGAAGACTCTCTAAATAATAATAATAATAGGAGTAGTGATGATAATAATAGAAATAATAAGAATAGTAACACAGAGACATTAGAAAATATGAAGAGATAGAAGAAGATAGCTTATTTATGTTTAACTGTATTTAATGAGTAGTTGCTTAATAATTGTGTGTGTGGTAGTGGTGGTGCTGAGGATTGAACCCAGGGCCTTACACTTGCTAGACAAGGGGCTCTGACATTAAGCTAAACCAGCAGCCCTATACGCTTGGAATTTGCCTAACTTCTTGTGAGCTAAGCAGTATGCCATGTACTATGAAAACAAAACAGGCTGCAAGTGTAGTGCAGTGGGAAGGTGTCTACAGGGGCAAGGCTTTGGATTCCAGCCCCAGTACTGAAAAAGAAGAATAAAACCCTGAGTGCCTAACCTGGTCAAGGTTGCCTTGCAATGCAGGGAGAGAGCTGTTGGGTGCCTGCAAAGGCTTGTGGGGACCACAGTTAGCAGTCCCCAAGGAGGACCAGCAGAGGCTCCCAGGTGACATTTACAGTGGGCCCTGAAAGAGGAATAGGTCATGCCCAAGAGGAGCCTGGGAGTCACAGCTCAAATGAAGAACAAAACAGGAAAGAGTCACAGCTGAGGATGGACCCACAGCCTTCCTAATGCTGGCCAACAATTCTCTTACTGAGCCTCATCCCCAGCCTGGGACGGAGCTCAGCCCTGAAAGAGATTGGGAAGCTCGGAACAATAAGCAGATCCTACTCACGTAGGTCCCGTTAGTCTCTCTGCTCAGTGTTTTCCAATGACTTTTTATCATCTGAGACGAGAACCCTGACTTTTATAACCCTAGCCCTCTACCATCCGGATAGCAACACTTCCTCCAGAGACGAAGCCTGTGTGGCAGCCACCCTGTCCTGTCTGTCCTTACCTGAAGTGGACAGTCACGCTGGATGAACTTTCTCCTTTCCTCTTGGTCTCCAAAACTCCAAATGGTTTTAGAATTTGCAAAATTCTACAAGTCATCTGCCAAACTTCCATAAATCAATTTTCATTATTAACACGTGAAGGCAAAGTTTTCAGAGTAAAAACTCAACTCTCTCATCCCGAGAGGAATCCCGGGGATGATGACATAATGTGTCCAAACATCCTAACGATGGCGTTTGCCAACTCCGGTTAAATAATGAAGGGAAAGGGGCCAGTGCGGAAATAAAAGCGTATGAGTTTAGTATTCCTTACCCACAATTCTGAAGTTCAAGAACCTCCCCATACTATAAGGTATTGCACTTCTCATTGGATTCAAGGTTTGGCCTGAGCTGAACTGCAGAGGCCTATTTATAGACTTTATCTCACGCCCTGGCTCTGGCTAACCTTTGGCTGAAGAAATCATAAGACACTTGCACAATACTGCAAGCGACCCCTGTAGGGGTGGTAGGTCACATTCTGAAACCCACATGGCCCCAAGGATTTTAGATACAAGACTGCCATGGGCTACAGGCGGCTGCAATCTTATTGCAGGTGTTTTTAGCTCGATTTACTTTAGTGATCTTTAGCTCTTTGGGTTGGTTGACTGCTCGGTTGGTTGGGTGCTAGAGTCTCTCTATATATCTCAGGCTGACCTTAAACTCACTGAATAGCCCGAGCTGACCTCAAAGTTTCAATCCCCCTGCCTCAGCCTCCTAAGTGCTGGGATTCGTTGAACTCTGCAGGTGTTTTTAATGAGCATGTTCCCTGGGGATGTGTTTATTCTTAGCTTGAGCTCATTGAGAGCTTAACCTGGTTATAATCACTGAAAACTCATTGTCAGAGGCAGATAAAATAGCCAACCATGGGCAACTGAAACAAGAAAAGTCAGCCAGAGACAAGAGGTTGAATCTTGACCTAATTCATCGTTTTCCCTGGTTATCTTTCCTCTTTGGCCCATCAGAGACCATTCATTTATCAGCAAGGACATGGACAAGCTGAGTACAGATTGAATTACACCGACATGAAGACTCGGAGGATTTGAAATCTCCTCCTACCGGACTGGCACTGAATGCTTCTCCTGCATCTTGGGCCTACAGATACTTCATAGCTTCATCAGAACTGTTGAGTGGTTGGGTGTGGTGACGGATGCCTATAATCCAGGACACAGGAGGGTGAGGCTGTAAATTCAAGACCAGACTGATCTACATAGGCACTGTCTCGAAAACTGAAAAGAGGCATGCAAAATGGTTCAGTGGATAAAAGCACCTGCCGTCAAGCCTGTTGGCACAAGTTCGATGCCTGCCACCCTCGTGGTGGACCAAGAGAAGGAACTCCTTCAAGTTGTTTCCTGTTTTTGTTTGAGACAGGCTTTCCCTGTTGTAGCTCTGGCTGTCCTGGAACTCACTCTGCAGACCAGGCTGGCCTGGAACTCACAGAGATCCGCCTCTCTGTGCCTCCCGATCACTGGGATTAAAGGTGTGGGCCGCCACCACCTGCTCAAGTTGTTTTCTGAACTCCACATTTGAGCTGAGGAACCCTTGCCTACACACAAACATATATATGCTTTCCACTTTAGTTGATTAAGGCAATAGTTGATTTTTTTTTTAAATCAGGGAACAAAAATATTCCAGATGATATTATGCTACTGTCAGAATGATGGTATGGCTATAAAGCACTTGCCCGGCACACACAATGGCCTGAGCTCAGTCTCCATGCTAGAAAAGGAAGCTAAATATAAAACTGAACTATTATCATCTTTTCTCACTCTTCAGGGAAAAGCAAAATCAGCAATAGCATCTTATCCAGGCTAAATTTACCATAATTCAGGCTTTTCTTAGAAGATCAGGGTCCGATGGGATCTGATTAAAAATCAGTAAGTAGTTCATTTTGCATTTAGGAATTAGTCCTTCATGCCATTTGACAAGAGGCACCGAGTGTGTGCCGGGCCAGATGCTCAGTGCAGAGAGCACACCAACGACTCAGGGACAGTGCCTAAACCCTAAGGTTAATAAAGGTAGAAGCATTAACAAGAGGTGCAGGACAATGAAAATTAAATCACTGATAACTCGGTGAAAGGTCTTGGGTAGGTAGCAGGAACAGAGAGTTGTTTTGTCTTGGTGGAGACAGGATAGATTCAGAAACACTTTATGGAGAAAATGACACCAGAACCAAATCTTAGAAAACTTGAGTAGGGGGACCAGCTAGATGGCTGAGCAGGTTTGCCACAGAGCCTGATGATCTGATTTTGATCAAGAACCACAAGTTGTCCTCTGATCACACGTACACAATGACACCAGTACACAGGCACACACACAGAATGTTAAAAAAAAAAAATAGCAAAAAACTTAAAAGGAAATGTGAATAGGAACTACCTGGTGACTCATGCCTGTAATCCCAGCACTCAGGAGGTTGAGGCCAGCCTGGGTTATAGAATGAGTTTTAGAACCGCTTGAAATACATAACAACACACTGTCTCAAAGGGGAAAAAAAGAGAGAGAGAGAGAAAGGAAGTGGAAATGGGGCAATCTTCCCCTATTTCCCTGTTTCTAAAGTTCACTATGAGCCAGCTATGATGGTGCACATCTGTAATGCCAGCAATTTAGGAGACCAGAAGGATCAAAATTCAAGGCTTCCTTTGGCCATATAAAGAACTAGAGGTCAGCTTGGGCTACTTGAGACCCTATTTTGCTTTGCTTTTTTGAGGCAGAGTCTCTCTGTGTAGTCCTGGCTGTCCTGGGACTCCCTATGCAAACTAGGCTGACCTTGAACTCACAGAGATATCCCTGCCTCTGCTTCACAAGTGCTGGACTTAACGGCCTGTACCACCATGCCCAGCAAGATCTTGTTGCAAAAGGATTAAAATAATAATACCAATAAATAAAAATAATGCTCACTATGGTGAGACTAGTTCCTGGATTTACCTATATTTAATGCTCCTGAACAAAACTCACTCTGGCTTTGGCTTTCAAATTCGAAGTTTCCTAAGGAAAAATTCCATTACCCCAGCATCCTGAGTTATAGCCAGACTGTAGCACAGCGTGGACAGAAGATTAATTAAGGCCATTGGGTTGAAAAGGACAAATGAATATGACATAGCAACATGACAAATGTGTGTGAGTCCAGCCTTTAATTAGCAATAAAAAAAATACTTATCTTTGAAATGCACAAAGCACATATTTCCAATGACAACTCGTTCAACTTAATTAGCACCTAAACAACCAGGTCAAAGAATGCATGGGTCAAACTGATGTTTTCATCCTCTGCCTCCAAGGGGTCTTCAGGAAGCAGCCCTGTGAGAGGGAAGACAAGCTGATCTGGGCCTGGGGAGGGAGGGTGAGGCTGGGCAGGGGGAGTGGTCATGTGCCAATGAGCAAGTGGCCCCAGGGGACACCTCTCCATTCATAAACTATAAATGTGCCAAGAAGTTGGAAGCAAACTAGTGTTCTAACCTGGAATTGCCTGGGGTAGTGTCGAGTTCCTGATCCTCCTGCCTCGGCCTTCCAGATGCTGGGATTACAGGTGTGAAAGGACACACAGCCTGGAAAGGCTTCCCTGGTCCATCCAAGCCTCTGAATTGAGGACAGAACACAGGACACTTTGCTTGGTAAGCAAGTACTCTACCACTGAGCTAAATCCCCAACTCCTGGAACAAAGTATTCTGATGATGTCACTTTCCTCCTTCTAGAGACCAGAGGTCTTGCCCAGACAGGACTTGAACCTTACAGGCCTGTTACTCTGAAAAGAGATGAGCTACAGAGTCTCTGCCTCGCTGTATCCAACTACTGAATGACTCATGCACGGTTCTTCTGTGATGTCCAGTGATGCTCCTACCTCAGTAAGTACTCGCTCCATGGCATCACGGAGAGTAACAGCTCTCCGTCCCCTCCCCAGTTTGATTCTGCTTTCTTTCTCTTCCTGGTTGTTTGGTTGGGTTTCATGTTTGTTTATTTTTTGTTTTGCTGCTGCTGTTGTTGTTGTTTAAGACAAGTCCTCCTGTTTCCCAGGCTAGCCTTGAACTCACTACGTAGCTCCTGTTTCAGTTTCCCTCATGCTGGGGTTATGGGAGTGCACTACAAGAATAATGAATGTTTTCTGCTCTTTTTTTCTTTGTAGTATTGCAGTTTCTTAACTAATTACATAAACATATTTCTTATTTCATTCTCAACTATTATGCAAGTTCCCAGTCATGGTGACTTTGAGATTAGTTTTTTGGAATTTTTTGAGACAGAGCCTTCACTGTGTAGCCCAGGCTAGCATCCAAGGCCTCTGGTCCACATCAGCACCCTACCCTGCCCCCACCAGGCACAGGCATGAGCCACCACACTCAGCAAGACTATTGCTTGCTCTGTCAACCCAGTGTACAGAATAATGCCTGTAAGCACTCGATAAATACTTGAAATATGAGTGGGTGAGTGAAATTGAATGAGTAACTGAAGAATGAAACCCTTGTGGGTTCCCTGGGATTTGTTCTCAGGGTGCTGTGGAGCCGGTTAAAGGAGATCCAGGACCAGCCCACTCACTGCTGAAGACTAAACTCCTACAGTCTGTCTCAAGGAGGTGTCAGGGAAGATCCATTTCTCATTGTATGAAGAGGCAGTAACCCTAGGCCTGTGTCTCAGGGAAATATAAGAAAAGTGAACACCAAGCTGGGTGTCTTCCACATGTCTGTAATCCCAGCACTGAGGCGGAGAATGGCTGTGAGTTCCAGGCCTGTGTGGACTAAAGTTAAACCCAGGAGAGAGAGTGATAGGCTAGTGGAGAAGCTTGGAGGAATGCCCTGTAGCTCTGGAGGAGAGAGAGGCTATGGAGGGTGGGGTGGCTCAACCAGCCTTATGAAGAGGACGTTTCATGTCTGCCCATGGAAGCTTCAGGTTGTTAGAGAGCTGGATGTTGTTGTTCAGTCCCGGCCACCTGTATCAGCACCTGATTATCTCCCTCCCCCTCCCCCCTCTCTCCCTCTCTCCCTCTCTCTCTCTCTGTCTCTCTCCCTCTTCCCCTCCCTCTTTCTCCCCTTCTGTTGTCATCTCTAGATCACCACATAGTGTTTCTG
Source organism: Cricetomys ansorgei (assembly GCA_026225945.1). NCBI lineage: Eukaryota > Metazoa > Chordata > Mammalia > Rodentia > Nesomyidae > Cricetomys > Cricetomys ansorgei. The sequence continues at coordinate 9,846,293 of JAMJFZ010001089.1, forward strand.
GAAAGGCTGTGAGGAATCATTGCCAATTAAGGGTCAGTCAAACTGTGGATTCCACAACCCATGTCAGTTCCCCAAGCGGCAGACCAGTGTGTGTGTGTGTGTGTGTGTGTGTGTGTGTGTGTGTGTGTGTGTGTTTAAGGCCAGAGGGCAACATTGGGTGCTTTCCCATCTTCTATTTTTATTTTTTGATGTTTTGTTTTTGATGGGGTTTTTTTGTTTAGTTTTTGAGACTTTAAGACGGGGGTCTCTCTATGCAGCCCTGGCTGTCCTTTAATTCACTATGTAGACGAGGCTAGTGTCAAATTCACAGAGCCCCATCTGCCTTTGCCTCCCAAGCACTGAGGTTAGAGGCATGCATCACAACTCCCAGCCCACCTGATATTTTGAGACTGGATCTCTCACTGGGACCTGGAGCTCACAGGTTCAGCTAAACTGGCTGGACAGCACAGCCCAAGGGTCCTTCTATCTGTGTTCTGAGTTTACAGATGTCTGCTGCTACACCCATCTTTTTTCTGAGTGTACACATGTGTATAGACCCAAACTTGGTCCTCAGGCTTCCATATCAGACACTTTACCCATTCACTATCCTGTCCCCCCAGCCCCCTGTGGAGATCTAAGATGCCCTCAGGATTTGTGGGGAGGGAGGTTCTCTGAGTGACTCCTTTATAAGAGCAGGGAAGGATGTGTAGCACAGTGATCTTGTGACTGAGGAGAGTTGAACTTGGGATGAGCATAGCCACAGGTCTCAGAGAGATCAACAAGTAAACGGACTCTTGGGCAATGTTTCTAAGTCATAAAAGCCTTCCTGGGCTCAGAGGTTTTCCAGTAGAAGCTAGCCACTATGTTGCATTTATTATTTAAATCCCCACTATGAGATGTTGAAATTGAAAACGGCCTGGCTGACACACACTGCTGGTTGTTTTCACTAGTAAAAGGTAAACTGAGGGCCGGGTGGTAGTGGCAGCAGCCACACAGGCCTTGAATCCCAGCACCTGGGAGGCAGAGGCAGGCAGATCTCAGTGAGTTCAAGGCCAGCCTGGTCTACGGAGTGAGTTCCAGGACAGCCAGAATTACAACAGAGAAACCCTGTCTTGAAAAAAAAAAAAAAAAGGTGAATTGAAAGAGTTTATCATAATCAGTAAACTCCCTAGGAAAGATCGATATTGTTTCATTTCTCCGACTTTATTGTGGATAAACTATTTTAATTGTATTACCTTTTTGCAATGAAATTTTGTACAGTTGTGTGTTTTGAGATCAGAAGGAGATCTGGAGACCAGAAGCTGAAATGCTCCACTCAAAAACTTATCATCGGGTTCTTAGCCCAGATGTTTCCTCAGTGTTCACTGGTTCTTATATCTTTTGGAGAATGACTATATAAAGAAGTTGAAAGTGCCCAAGGACTAAGCAATCTAATTTTTGCACTGTGTGGGGAAGGGGTTTGGGGGGTGCGTGTGTATAGTAGTGCGCTGCTGTGAGGTGGCTCAGCAAGGAAAACAAAGAGGCGCATTCATTGGTGCAAACTCTGCCAGACCTCAGTGCCATGCCCACAGAGGAACCCCGAGCGTCTCAGCTCAGGTGTTTTTTATTCTTTCAGAACGCCTCAGGCATTTTACTGTTAGCACATGCAGATCATTAGCAATTAAACAATCCCCACGGAAATCCAACACCTGCAGACAATGCAGAACACCCTAGACTAAGGATAGCCCCTCCCCTAACAGTGCATAAAACAATTATTTTAAACACAACTAAAAATAAATTCCATAACACATGTGAAATCAAAAGAACAACTGGAGGACTCCATTCTCTCTTCCCTCTGAGTAGGTTCTAGAGATGGAACTGAGGTCATCGGACTTAGTGGCAAACAACTCTACCTGAGCCATCTTGCTGGCCCCTTAGCAGTTTTTATAACTACTCCTTGGGGGGAGGGGGGGAATGGAACACAGAGCCTCAGGCTTCTCTGAGGCCGTCCTATGTCAACCTTTTCAGTTTTCCAGGTTACCTGGTCCCTTTATTTCACTCCCACCACTGTGGTTTGCCTCCCGGTTCCATCTTTTCTCTGCATTAGTCCCTTAACTGTATTTCTCAGGTCCAAGTCTCACCTGACTCTGTACCCTTCCATCAATACATCTACCGCCCAACTTCCCAGTGGCATCTTCCCAAAGAGGTCTAATTACACCCTTCCCCAAGGTAGAAGTCCTCTAATCACTGCTCCTTGCTTAACAGAACAAACCCAGGTCCCTAGGGGTGGCATTCAAGGCCCTTGACAATACGGCCTTGGTAAGGCTTGTCTCTACCACATGTTCTTTGGAGCTGCCGTCCTAACTAGACCACTATGAAATTTACCGGGCTGCTTCCTCTTGGTTCCGAATCCCTTCCCTTGTTTCTACCAAGACCACTCACATACCATGTGTCACCGAATCTTCCCCATCTTCCTCACTGGGATCTATGTCTCCCTCCTCTGAGCTTTCTTTAGATAGCTTTCTACCAGTTATCATAGACTAATCTGGATTGGGGTTAGCACATGCTCAGACCTTTGTGATGAAGCTGGCTTGGCTTCAAATCTCAGCTGAGGCTGCTAGCTGGGTGAGTTCACCGAGCTGTTCCACGGCCCTGGATGCAATTCACAGGGACCAAAAGCAAATGTAGGTAGAGTCTCTCTATGCCGATGGCTGCACCCTGGCTATGGCTCAGATATGTGCCCCCTAAAGTTCATGTTCTGAAAACTTAATCCTCATATGCAAGTGTTGCCAGTGTTTGGGGGTGATTCTGGTTAGATGAGGTAGTAGGGGTGGGACCCCATGATGGGATTCACTGCTATAAAGAGGGAAAAAGACCAAAGCTATCCACCTACTCGGTCTGGTACCCTTACCTGTGTTAATGCAGCCAGAAGGCCCTCATCAGGTTTTGGCCAAGCTCTGAATCTTCCCTACCTGCAGAACCATGAACCAAATAAACTGTTTTGTAATGCAGAGGATTGATCCCAGGACCTTGAATATGCATATTTTAGCATATCTCTCCTCCTCTTCTTCTCTTCTTCTTCATCCTCTTCTCTCTCCTCCTCTTCCTCCTTCTCCTTCTTCTTCTTCGGCTTTTTTGAGACAGGGTTTCTCTGTGTAGCCCTCTGGCCATCCTGGTGTTTGTTATGTCGACCAGGCTGGCTTCTGCCTCTTGAATGCTGGGGTTAAAGGCCTGTGCCACCATACCTGGCAAGTTTCTATTCTTTCCAAACTAGCCTGTCTTTCGATAATTTTTGAAGCAACAGAAATGGGACAAAGGCAGTCAAGAGTCTATTTTTTTGCATTTCCCCTTAGAACTGTTAAAAGAAAAGACTAGTATATTTTTTTTGATGCCTGTATATGAGTACTTGCAAGTGTGTGTGTGTGTGTGTGCGCGCCAGCTATGTGTCTGGTGCCTTCAGAGTCCAGAAGAGGGTGTTGGTTTCCTTGGACCTGGACTTGCAGACAGTTATAAGGTGCCACGTGCATTCTGGGAACTACAAGAGAAGCAAGTGCTCACAACTGCTGTGCCATCTCTCCAGCCCCAAATTCAAGATTCTTCATTTACACCTACCCCTGAGCACCTGCCACAGGCCTTCTCACACCTAACACTGCTTTACCGTGGCCATTATCATACCTTTGAGTTTTCCAGTGGCCCTAGCTACTCCTACTTCTCCAGAATACCTTCAATGCCCACACTAGGCACACCCCAGCAGGCTACCTGTTCAACTAAAATCATCATCTCCCCACACTCACTCACAGTTGAGTTAGAACATAAGGGCTGCCTGTGGACGATGTGAACACAAGCAGACTCTGGGACAGAGCTGGAGGTTGCTAGGGATCAAAATCCAGACCTTACCCATGAAGCACTCTAGTACTGAACTGCATTCTCAACCTTACCCTTAAAAGACACATTCGTTTATCCATCTGTTGTCTGTGACAGGATCTTGTTCCTACACAGAGGCTGACCTAGAATGCAGTGGATAGCCAGGCTTCTAACTCATGGTGTTCCTTCTCCTAGCATTGGGATAGGAGTGGTATACCACCACGGGTGACTCTGAAAATATTCTTAATAACCCAAAGCCATGCTTTGGTGATCATTTACCCCAGCCTGAAAGATTCCCGCAGAATCCCCACATGGGAAAGTTATTCCCACGAAGGCTCTTGTATCTCTCCCCAACCTAAATTATGATTATTGCTAACACTGGGAAGCAGAAAACCTTGTTTGGTTTGAATCAAGTGGACAGCTTCCCTGGCACAGATAAAGAGTCTTTCTTCCGGGATTAGTGGTAGCAACCCCTCCCAGCCACTGAGGGGCCATTCCCCCAAAGGTAAAGCCTCAGGGTACAATTTAGAATAGGCCTTCTAGTTGTTAACTCTACCCTCCAGGTCACCTGAGTTTTCGACTTATTCTGAAAGACGGTAATCTAACCTGAGATCTTGCCAGGTGTCTGTGGCCAACTTTGCCCAGGGAGCTTCTCCTCCGCCCAGAACCAGGAAGGGGACACTAGTGGTTAGGCAGCTGTAGGAAAGCCAGCTTTAAGACTCCTAATTACTAGTTTAAATAACAGAGTACAACAGGCTCTGGTAACATGATATATTTTATTGGGCTTGTTCATACACATGATGAACAGGAGCTACAGTTTATGCACCTAAAAGTTACTTATCTGAGGCCTGTGATCTCAAATTATCATAGGGAATGGGTTTGGAAGACTGGTAGCTCTCAAATGTCTACCCCCTCATGGGCAGTGACAGGCTCAGCAAAGATATCTCAATATTGTCTCCTTCAGATCACCTAACTCATGGGAATTTTTTTTTTTACTAATGCATACTAAACTTGTGCTTCCCGGGGTAATTTATGAGCCTGACCTTTGATGAGTTCGGGTGTCCTCTAATAAAAATGTCACCGAATGATTCATGAGGAGAAAGCCCAACTTGAAACTTAGGATTTTCAGAAATGCTCTCCAAACAGGAAGGCGGCTTTGCTCCGCCACTGCCCACTCACCCCGCAAGCCTCTGGCTTTCTGAGCTCTTTTGTATCTTTGAACATTTTTGTGTAAGATCTTGGCAGCAGAAGGCCTGGCCTCAATGGGAGAAGCTGAGAGTTCAAGGACACAGCCTGGCCCAGACAGAGAAACAAAGAGAGCTAAGGGTACTGGGGTTGGTTGGCTTTCTACAGCAATGGAGGTGTTTGCAGTCTGCGTCAAAGGACAAATGAAACTCCTTAAGCCCTGGAGTATTAATTGTCACCACAAAGTACCAAAACCCAGCACTCTAGGGGAGAGTCTATTCTATGCCCTTTGGTTTTTGTTTTTCTTTCTTTCTTTTTTTTTTTTAACTTTAGCAGTAGAGTTTGAACCCAGGACCTCGCTCTAAGCTATACCCCAACCGTGTGCCTTTCTCTTAACAATTTCTCTTAACAATTGCCACTGCCACTCCTTGGTGGTTTTTGAAACAGGATCACCTTGACCTCTGTAGTCACTTAGCTTTCTCCCTGTGCTCTCTCATGTTTTCTTCCCCCTGCTTTTGTCTCTCTCTCCAAATCTCTTCTCTTGCAAAGACACCAATCACATAGGGTTAGGGGCTCACCCTCATCCATCCAACATGATTTCATTTTAACTAATAACATCAGCAACCACCTTGCCCCCTTCCCACAAAAAAAATAAAAAGAAAAAAAAAAAAGAAAGAAAGAAAAAAAATCGCATTTTGAGCAACCCGTGTCAGAGGTCGCTTTGTGTGTTTGGGCTGCCATCACAATGCAGATTGAGTATTCTTACCCAAAGTATTTGGGACCAGGCTAGAGAGATGGCTCAGCAGATATGGGCATTTGCTGCTCTATCAGAGAGCAGAGTGTAGATTCCAGCACTCATGTTGGGAAGAGGTTCACAAATACCTGTAATTCTGGCTCCAAGAGATGAAAGCCCCCTTTTTGACTTCCATGGTCATCTACACACACACACACACACACACACACACACACATATACACACACACATATACACACACGCACACATACACACACATCTACACACATACACACACATACACACACACACATATACACACATACACACACACATACACACACATATACACACACACACACATACACACACACACACATATACATACACACACTCACATATACACTACATGCCTACACACAGACAAACACACAAATTTTTAGAAATAAATAATCTCAAAATATCTGGGGGCTGGAGAGATGGCTCAGTGAATAAGAGCAGTGTCTGCTCTTACGGAGGACTCAGGTTCCATTCCAAAAAACACATGGTGGCTCAGAACCATGTGTAAGTCCAGCACCAGAGGATCTAACACCCTCTTCTGACCTCTGAGAGCACTAGGCACGTACCTGGCATACAAACATACATGAAAACAAAACATTCATACACATAATTAAATCTAATAAAATATTTGGGACCACAAGTATTCTAAAGTTATTTTTTTTCAAATTTTGGAATTTTTTTTTTCATTTCTTGTCTTGTCTTTATTTCTTTTAGACAAGATCTCACTGTGTGTGCTATATAAACCAGGCTAACCTCAAACTCACAGAGATCTGCCTACTTCTGCCTTCTGAGTGCTGGGATTAACGTCAATTGCTGCCAAGACCACCTTGGAATATTTAGAGAGATACAATGAAATATCTTGGAGAGGGGACCCCAGTCTAAGCATAAAATTCATTCATGTTTAACATACAACTTACAACATAGCCTCAGTGTAATTTGATATATTTTTATATAACCTAACACGTAAAACCAAGTGTCACAGGGTGGAATTATCACACCAGTGCTTTAAAAGTTGCAGATTTGGGATCATTTCAGATTTTGGATTTTTGGATTAGTAGTACTCAACCTGTATCAGACCAGGTGACTTAAGCTGTAGAAACTTATGTTTTCATAGTTCTGGAGGCTTGGAGCCCTAGACCAAGGTGACAGCAGGTTCTGAGTCTGGTGAGGGAACTCTTTATGAACTAAAGAAAGCCACCAGCTCACTGTCTCTGACAGTGAGCTGTCTTATATCTCCTTATTGGCCACCAACCCCACCAGGAGGGCCCCACCTTCATGGCCTCATCCAAACCTTCTTAATTCTCCTAGAGGCCCCATCTGCAAATACCATCACTTTGGGGTGGAGGGTAGTTAGTTTTAAATGTTAATTTAAATGTTAATTTGATACAACTTAGAATCACCCGAAAAGAGAGTCTCAGTGAGGGATTGTGAGATGCAGTTGGTCTGGGGACATGTCTGGGAGGGCAAAGTTGCCTTGATTGTGTTAATGAATGTGGGCAGCACCTTTTCCTGGGCTTGAGTCCTAGAATATATAACATATATAAAAGTTAGGGTTTCTATTGCCACCACAAAACATCACAACTTAAAAGCAAGTTGGGAGGAAAGGGTTTATTTGACTTACACTTCCACATCATAGTTCATCACTGAAGGAAGTCAGGACAGGAACTCAAACAGGGCAGGAACCTGGAGGCAGGAGCTGATGCAGAGGCCATGGAGGGGTGCTGCTTGCTGGCTTGCTCCTCATGGCTTGCTCAACCTGCTTTATTATAGAGCCCAGGGCCAACAGCTCAGGGATGGCCCCACCCACAATGGTCTGGGCCAGCCCCCCATCAATCACTAATTAAGAAAAAGCCTTACAGCTGGATCTTACGGAGGCAGTTTTCTCAGTTAAGATTCCCTCCTTTCAGATGACTCTAGTTTGTGTCAAGCTGACATAAAAGTAGCCAGGACAAGAGGAGAAAGAGAGTTGAGCAGCAAGCATATACAAATGCATTCTCTCTTTGCTCCTGGACCACAGATGTGATGTGACCAGCTGGTTCAAGTTCCTGGCACTCTGACTTCACTGAAATGATAGACATCACCTGGAATCGAAGCCAAATAAATGCTTGTTCTCTCTAAGTTGCTTTTGCCGGGTTAGTTTATCACAACAATAGAACGGAAAGTAGGACAAAGGGTTAGATCTTTAACATGGATTGGGGTGCGACATACACATTCAATGCAACAGACCTCATATATCTATTAGGTGGCATATACCTGTCAGACCACACACCTCCCTGTGCAGTGTACAGGAACAGCGTTCCAGTTCTACAGATTACCTCCTCTGACGTCAGTGGCTCTGGACCACTGACGTCAGATGACCCCAGATCAGAGTCCTTTAAGACCCACCCTTATGATACTAAAATCAGCATGCCACACTCCCCAGACAACCTTTGCACAGGGGAGGCAAATCAAGACGGTCACTTCTCCTCCTCCCCCAGAAAACAGAGCTGGCTAATCAGCAGTCTCAGGGGAATGCTGCCCAGCTCCAGCAGTGGCCCTGGGAGCTGGCATGGTCCCCCAATTGGAAATAACCCCAAGGGAAGGACAACCTGGCTGGGACCCAGGCTGACAGATTCCCTCCTGGGCTCCCACAGACCGGTTTAACAGGAACTGCCCTTTGCCCCCCTTACATTGCTCGCGCTAGCTAGCTCAGCCTGTTGAGGAGACACCTTGTGTTTCACCTTTAATGGCATTCCTTGTCCTCGGTCTCAGCGACCAAGCCACACTCCAGGGCTGCGGGCCCTTCTCCTCTCCAGCCTCTCCAATACCCTTCCTGCCCCCACCCCAGGGGTTTAAGTAGGCACCACCCGTTGTTTGGGAACACTGTGCCCCATCACTATTAATAATGCATGCAGATAGCCCATCTCCGAGGAGCTTAGAGTGCTTTCCAGGCATTATCTAATTAGCCCTCACCACATCCCGGTGAGGTTCAACAGATGCTGCGCTCAGGCGAAGCCATCAGGGAAAAGAAAAAAAAAAAAAAATCGCTCACTGAAACAGAGCTGCTAAGGGACGCAGGCCTCCTCCTCCGGGCTCTCCACCAAGCAGAAGGCACAGAGCCCTGACCCAAGATGTGGGCGGTGCCCACGTACACGGAAAGGCAGCTGTACCCATGTCCAACAATGGTACTGACAGAGCGAGGGCAGACGGTGGCACAGGTTGGCACAAACACCGATGCTTCTGAGATCATCAAGTGAGTGTGTAGGAGGTCTCTGTAATGGACTTCCACGAGTCCCAGCATCAAGTCAGGGCTTCTAACCTGGAATGTGGGGCCAGTTAGATGGCTCAGCCCTTATGGGCTCTTGTTGCCAAGCTTGAAGATCTGAGTTCAATCCCTGGGCCTGGAAGGAGAGAACTAACTCCTATGGGTCATCCTCTGACTCCACACAAGTACTGTGATACATTCCCTCTCTCTCTCTCTCTCTCTCTCTCTCTCTCAACAAAATAAATGTAAAAAGAAAAATTTAATAATAAAAATCTAAATTGAGGTGATTGGACTTTACCGTTTATGTTTCTCTAGGCAAGCACGAATTTTTGTTTCTTTTTGTTTTTTTCATTTTGTTTTTCAGGCAAGAGGAAGTGGGTTGTCACACTATGCAGTATTACACTACATCCCAGGCTGGCCTCGAACTCACAATCTGCCTCCAGGGTGCTGGACGGTTGTAGATGTTCATCTGCGGTTGCAAGCTTCTCCAGAGAATCAACCGTGTTTTCAATTTAAAAAAGGGACGGGGATGGAGATGGGGCCCAGTGGTAAAGCACTAGCCTAGATATGCAAGTTCTATCTAGCACTGCAGAGCAATAATAATAATAGTAGTAGTAGTAGTAATAAAAATAATAATAATAACAATAATAAAGTAGTAGTAGTAATTGTAGTAGCTGGACATGATAGCCCATGCCTATAATCCCAGACTGAGAGACTGAAGGAGGAGGCCTCAAGTACCAGGCCAACCTGGACCACATAGTAAGTCCCTGTATCCAGAAAATAAAAAATAATAATTCTTTTTAAAGTAGGGACAAGAGATATACTTTAGTGGTAGAATGTGTGCTCAGTGTGTGTGTGATGTGAATATTTCCCTGTGTTGCAGTGCTGGGGACCGAACAGGGCCCTGTGTGAGAGAGGCTGGTGTCTTAGCAGTGAACTACACAGCAGAGCTTGCGGGATGGGATATGGCGCCTTCACTCTCCCGGAAGGTGGTCTGGATTCTCTTCCCGGCTTTACGACTGAGACAGTTAATCCTGGGTTTCAGTCTGACTGAAGCACAGGATGCCCAGATTGAACATTATATCCGGGCGTGTCTGAGAGGGCAGTTCTGGATAAGATTAGCAGTTCAATGCATGGACTGGGTTTAAAAGAAGGAAAAAAAAAAAAAAAGCTGCCCTCCTCACTGTGGGTGGGCTTCACTCAACCAAAGGAGGGCCTGAGCAGAAGAGTCAGAACAGGAAGTGTTGCCCTCTCTTCCAGTCTGCTGCTGGAACTGAGTTGAGCGGTCAGGTCTATCTAGAGTCCTTGGACTGGGCGTTGTGCCACCATCAGCTCCTCTGGTTCTCAGGCCTTGAGATTCTTGCTGTGTCAGACATCTTCGCTGCTCACTAACTCAGCCCCGCTCTCCTTCCAGACTGCAAGGAGTTTGACATTTTCAGCCCCTCGGAGTCTGGTCACTTGACTTGCTTTCACTGATGAGCAGTGGGCGGAGTGATGTCTGTCCCTGGCAGGTGGAAGGAAGCATTTAACTGCAGCTGCAGGTCTCTCTCCAGCTTTCTTCCCCTCTGTGGTCACAGTGAGAGCACACACTAAGACAAGTCTGCATCTGTCAGGAGTGACTGCGTGTCCTGAACTGCCCTGTGGACCTGCATTGAAAATGTCCATGGCTAGGGCTCCATGGTGGAGTGTGTGCTTAGCGTGCTTAGCACGGTGCCAGGGTCAGTCCCTGGCACCAAAATAATCAAAAACAAAATGAGGAACAAGAACTACCTTTTGATCCTTCGCACTTTTTTTTTTGTTTGTTTGTTTCCTGGTGGTGGTTTTTGGTTTTTGGTTTTTGGTTTTTCGAGACAGGGCTTCTCTGTGTAGCCCTGGTTGTCCTGGAATTTGCTCTGTAAACCAGGCTAGCCTCAAACTCAGAGATCCACCTGCCTCTACCTCCTGGGTGCTGGGATTAAAGTCACGTGCCATCACTGCCTGGCTTTTTTTTTTTTTTTTTTAATTTTAAGTTTATTTATTTATTGTGTGTGGGTATGTGTATGCTCTCAGGACAACTTGCAGGAATTAGTTCTCTTTTCACTGTGTGGGTTCTGGGGATCAAACTGGGGTCTTCAGATTTAGTGGCAAGTGCTTTTACCTGCTCTATGGCCCCTTCTTTTTATTTTTTGAGGCAGTGTCTCACCATGTAGTCCAGGCTAACCTTGAAATTTCTCCCTCTCTATCTCTCTCTCTCTCTCTCTCTTTCTGTGTGTGTGTGTGTGTGTGTGTGTGTGATGTGTGCATGTCGTGTTCATGTGTATGATCAGGTAGGCATGTTAAGTTAAAGGACACGTGAGTGGGGCTTGTCTTCCATAATGTTTGAGACAATGTCTTCCACTGCATATGCCAAGATATGTTCCCTAATAATCTGGGAACTCTCCAGTTTCTGCCTCCCATCTCACAGCTCCTGGCTTTACATGAGTTCTGGGGATTTTAACTCGGTTCTTCATATTTTTAAATTCATATCCTCAAATTTGTTGTAAGGCACTTTACCCACTGAACAAGCTTGGTTTTGTTTGTTTGTTTGTTTGTTTTGTTTGTTTGTTTTCAGGATCTCCTTATGCAACCCAAGCTGGCCTCAAACTCATGGTTCCCCTCCCTCAGCCTCAGAGGTACTGGGGTTACAGGCACACCCAACAGAAAGGATTTTCACAGTTCAGCTTTGCTTGTTACTGTATCTTAGCCCTGTCTCTCCTTACTGATGCACTCGCTGGAATCTCCAGTCAGTACAATGTATCTGCTCTGCCACAGTGAGCAGCTTAAGCAGGGCACTAATCCTACTCAAACCAAAGGAGTTCAGGTATGAACCAATTGTGTATGAACCAAATTGTAGCCATTATAGAAAATAAGTCTTTCTCCCCCGTGGTGGAAGTGAACGGTGTACTGGTTCTGTTGGAAATACCTTGAAAAGGTCAAAGGTGAGCCAGAGCAAAAGCACCATCTACAAATTGTAGACATAGGCAGGCGGCCCTGGACCTCAAATCTCCCTAATTTTTAAGCTAGTGTGACCATTTTGTTACCTGTTTCTCAGATTGTAGTTTATGTTTTAATAGCCCAGGCTGGCAATGCTGCAGAAAGGTAGAGCTTTTGGGTTGGATTCCCCACCATCATACACACACATTAGCTGATAGTTGCATAGATACAAAGGTATAGGCTTGCAGATATTTCTATAATCAATGTATTATCTTCCAGGGATACAAAGTGTTGACTTCCATTAGGTTGCAAATACCCCCAAGAAAGGAAACAGAAAGGAATCTTGGAGTCAGAAAGAATGTAAAGAAATATCTTGTCTGTCGCCTTTTGTAGATGAGGAACCAAGACACAGAAAAGAAACTTTATTTACCTAGGCCCATCTGCATTCCCAGTTTCCTCCTGACTTCTGATCCCATTACCCTTAGGCTGTCAAGAGTCCATTAAAAGGAGATAAGGTACCTGGAATTCCTTGCTGCATGACTGGCACAATGTTGATAACCAACAATGGCTGAGTGCTTTTTATCAGTCACTCACATTGTAGTATTATACCGGTGGGTGGTGACGATAAATAACTGACACTCCCCTTATCAGTTATAGGGAGAGAACTCACCAGGGCAGAGAAGGTGCCAGAACCTTGAGTTTGACCCAGTAACAGGCCACAGGTGTTTGCTGAAGCAGGTTGACTCAGAGTGTCTTGTGGTAGCTGGGGACGCTGGGCCTGTGCTTCCCCAGCGCTCTCAGTACCCAAGGGGATTCTCACAAGAACCTGGGGCATGCAACTGTCGAGGGCAGGAATGTGGTGGAGTGTCTCTGCAGTGCAGCTCCTGGGAGGAAGAAGCAGTGAAGAGTAGGAATTCAAGGAAGCCTCAGCCATGGAGGCCAGCCAGCCTGGGCTGCATGAGATCAAAGGAGGAGGAGGGGGAAGAGGAAGAGAAGCACCAGTTGAAGCTGAGAGAGCTTTTCTACTGATATTCTAAGAAATACACAGGACTAACTGCCCGGGCTAGACAACCCTGCAACTGGATAGGGCATGGCAGAGAGCAGTATCTGCCTCTAGTCACCACCTCGGAGAAATGGACAGCACAAACACCTGGGCTTCTATAGTCCAGTGTGGACCTGAGATACCTAGAGCCATTTCCTCAGGGGCCAGAAGTCCTGGAGCACCTGTGAAGAAGCTGTGGCTGGCACTGGAAGAGCTGCTATGACAGAGACTCCATGTCAACCATAGGATCCAGGCAGTCCTAGGTGGCTGTGACTTGCTTACCCCCTTTCTCCAGCTCCAATCTGATAAATAGCAGCAAGGATGAAGCTTCCATCCACTGAGAGCACACAGGGCAGGACATAGAAGGAGAAGCATGATCCTCAAAGCAAAACCCAGGCTACCAAAAGCAATGGGACCAACTATGGTGTGAACACTTAAAAGAGATCCCTGGGCCAGCAATATGGCTTAATGGGTAAAGGCACTTGCCATCAAAACTAATGACCTGAGTACCACATGGTAGGAGGAAAGAACTGACAAATTGTGCTCTGCACATCACACCAGGTCATGGATGTTCATACACACACGTTCATACACACAAATCTTAAAAAAGCAAAGACACTAGAACTCAAAATAATCAAGAGAAGTGTTCTCTAGGGTTGCTGTCTTAGTCGTTCTATTGCTGTGAAGAAACATCATGACCAAGGCAACTGTAGAAGAATTAGCCTGCTTACAGCTTCAGAGGGTTAGTCTGTTATCATCATGGCAGGGAGTATGAGAGGAGGCAGGCAGGCATGGTGCTGCAGAAGTAGCTGAGAGCCACACCTTGATTCCCAAGCAGCAGACAGAGAGAGTTAGAGAATGGGCCTGGCATAGGCTTTTGAAACCTCAAAGCCTACCCCCTCTTCCTGCCCCTTCCCCCGCAGCATACCTTCTCCAACAAAGCCACAGTGTGTGTGTGTGTGTGTGTGTGTGTGTGTGTGTGTGTGTGTGTGTGTGTGTGTGAGACAGAGAGAGAGAGAGAAGGGAGGGGTGTTTGGGTACCCTAGAAGGTCAGAAATTTCCATCCCCTGGACCTAGTTACAGGCGGTTGTGAACCACTCAACATAGAATACTGGGACCTAAACTCGGGTCCTCTTGAAGAGCAGCAAGCCCATTTGGCCACTGAGCCATCTCTCAGCCAGCCCTAGTTCTTGTAGATTTATTTGTAAGATAACAAAAATAAGCTACCCAACCCTGTCCCAGATACAAAAATTAACACAAAATAAACAGCAAAAGCTGGTGTCTTTTTCTGCCTATCTTCATAGTTTGAGCCTCCCTGGAAAATTACTTGCACCACAAATATTCGAGTGCACTGTCCAAATTGCTCAGGTTTCTGTGTAGCTTTAAAAGCTGAGCAATATTCTCCCTGCTTCCCAGCTGTGTGAGTCTAGGTGTATTTCATGGCTTCCTTATTTATAAACTGGAAATACTGTAACTTCTGTCGTAATATACATATCTCACACTGGTTGTTTTTCGTTTTTTTTCCCCCAGGGATTAAATAAAATCATGTTAAAAAAAAAAAAAAAGCAAAAAGATCTCCATAATTCTTAGTTGTTGTTGTTTGTGCTTTGTTTTCAGAAAGGGTTCACCTCCAGTTTGATATGTAGTTAAGGATGCCCTTGAACAGCTGATCCTTCTGCCTCTATTTCCCAAGTGCTGGGACTACACGCACACCATCACACATGGTTTACGCCAGTGCTGGGACCAACTTGAGGGTCTCGTGTGCAGTGCAAGCACTCTGCCAGTTGAGACACATCCTCAGCCCTTGCTCTGCTTTTGTTTTCCTGTTGTTTTGTTTGTTTTTAATGTGATGCTAGGAATGGAAGCCAGGGCCCTGCGCTTGCTTGGTAGACCCGTCCTCTACACGGAGCTACAGTCTTAGCTTTGTCATAATCAGAGCAATGATTTGTTTGTTCTCTCTCTCTCTCTCTCTCTCTGCCTTTCTCTGTGTCCTTGTCTCTGTTTCTCTCTGTCTCTGTCTGTCTGTCTCTCTCTCTCCTCTCCCCTCTTTCTGCCTCTCTCTGTCTGTTGGTTTTTCTGTCTCTCCCTCTGTGTCTGTCTCTGTGTCTGTCTCTGTGTGTGTGTCTCTGTCTGTGTATGTGTGTGTCTGTGTCTGTGTGTCTCAGAAATGAGGGTGTATTTTAAGACAGAATCTTACTATATAGCCATGGTTGCCTGGAATTCAGTATGAATTCAGTATTCAGACTGGCCTCATACCCACAGCCACTTGATTGCTGAGACTACAGACACACTATCACACCCAGCTCCATTGCTGAGTTGCGGACACATTACTGCACCCCGCTCCAACGAGTCTCTTAAGTTGGTAAAGGAAGCTAACACATTTCCAAATGAAGCCCGGGTCTCTCCGGCTCATTCCCTCAGAGACCCCTGCAGCGACCTCCTCTTCCTCTAACACACACGGTTTCTGCAGAGTCAAATTTCCAGGATTTATCTGATCTCCACCTCTGTTCAAGCAAATCATTTTTCCAATCTGTGTTCAGGAGCAGCTGCGGCAACTGCAGAATGACTTACTCTTCCCAGCACTTTGCCTTGGCGACAGGAAGAAAAGTAGACGAACTACAAAGGTGCACTCCACGTTTCTTCCCGCATTATTTAAAAAATAAATAAATAAATAAGGGTTCTCAAATGTGATAATCCTTCCGGATGGTTCCAACTGTCAACTAGGCCAGAGGATGGGTGGTACGAGGGAAGCTGCAAAGCTTGGTGACTGTGGGGGACAGCTCTGGAGTTGCCCAGCAGGGGAGCAGGAGAATACTGGCATAGAGCCATTCGTCATTGAAGGTGCCTATTGCCCACAGCCACCCACGTCCACAAGGACACTCAGCACCCAGGATCCATACTTATTTATTTATTTATTTATTTATTTATTTATTTATTTATTTATTTATTTATTTCTCTCTGTCTCTCTTTCTTTCTTCCTTCCTTCCTTTTGTTCTTTCTTTCTTTTTTCCCTTTGTCCTAAGAGGTAGGACCACAATCACACAAGGCAGCCCAAGACCCGCCTGAACTCACAGGCACCGTCCTGTCTCAGCCTCCCACGTTGCCAGGATCACAGGCATGTGTCACCTCAAGGAGGATTCAAAGTACTCAGCTGCCTGCCTCTAAAGGCTTTGCCTTTTTACCCCCATCACTGTCCAAAGGCTTGAGCACAAAGTTCAGGCTTCTTAATACGAGGAAGCCGTCCGGCATGTGACCTCCGCCAACGCCTCCTTGTGACTCACCATCCTACCTGAGCAGTTCTTCCTTGCAGTCGCACTCGATGTGCCAAGAGTGTGGCTGTTAATCACCAGCTGTGCATCTTGACTAGGGGGCTGGTCGCCTGAAATCACTCAGGTGGAAAACTAAATGCCAAGGCACATGTGGACACAAATAGAACACAGGCCAAGCAGCAAAGGGTGAATAAGCTTGGGAGTGCGCCAATGTCCTGTTATTTGTTACTGTGCTGGAGATAGAACCCAGGGCCGTAGGAATGCTAGGCAGACACACTACCTCTACGCCACATTCACAGTGCCCAGTGTCAATTGTACAGTGCTTCACTGAGTTCTTTTGGTTTGGGATTTTTATTATTATTATTATTATTATTATTATTATTATTATTATTATATTTATTTATTTATTTATGTGTGTGTCTGTGTGTCTGTGTGTGTGTGTGTGTGTGTGTGTGTGTGTGTCCATGCACGTGCACACTAGGATGTGCATGTATAATGGTCACAGTACAACAGTGATCTTCCACCAATGAGTCACAGCGATCAAGATCAGGTATTCAGAGTTAGTGAAATGCCTTTACCTGCTAAGCCACCTCACTGGCCCTTTTTTTTTTTTCTTTTGAGACAGGATTTAACATTGTAGTAAAGGCTAGCCTTGAACTCAAGACCCTCCTGCCTTAGCCTCCCGAGAGCTAGCACTGCAGATATATGCCACCATGTCCTTTCTGGGGCCCCTTTTTCAGTCTATCTTGTCACCACATGTATATCCCCACCCATGAACCTAAGGCCATGCACGTATTAGAGGAATGCTCTAGCACTGAGCTACCTCACCAGATCTCTTCTCACTTTTTATTTTGAGAGTCTCCGTAAGTTGCCCAGAATGGCTTTCAATTTCTGCTCCTCCTCCTGATCTTCTCCTCTGCTTGGATTATAAGCAAGCACCACCAGGCCTGGTTTCCTTTAATATCCTATTCTCTCTCTCTCCCCCTCCCCCTCTGGTCTTTTTGAAACAGGATTTCTCTGTTGTAACTCTGGCTGTCCTGGAACTCACTCTGTAGACCAGGTTGGCCTCGAACTCACAGAGACCCGCCTACTTCTGCCTCCCGAATGCTAGGATTAAAGATGTGCGCCACCACCGCCTGGCTATTTAATTCTCTATGACAGCACTTCTCAACCTGTAGGTCTGGACCCCTTTTGGGGTTGAAAGACCTTTTCACAGAGGTCATCTAAGACCATCTGCATATCAGATATTTGTATTACAATTTATAACAGCAGCAAAATTATGGTTATGAAGTATCAATGAAAATGATTTTATAGTTGGGGGTCACCACAACATGAACTATATTAAAGGATAGCAGCATTGGGAAGGTTGAGAACCACTGTCCTATGAGCTGATGATTTGCTATCTGACGTTACCCTCCCAAGGTTAGCCAACTCATAAAAATGGTAAGCAGCTGTCAGTAAGTGTGCCTTCCAAGTGCACACCAACCCATCCGCCAGCCATACCCAACCACCTCAGTTTGTGCTCTGTGACAGTCTAATCCCTAGCTACCTGCCAGTCACTCGAAAGCCACTTACCAATCCACTAGAAACAGTCCCCACAGACCCCAGAGCCCAGGGAAATTATTCAAACCTGCAGGTTCTGAACCCGTGCCCTGTTGTTTTTCTCATTGCCGTGATAAAACACCTGACAGTGGCTAAGGAAAGAAGGATTTATTTTGGCTCGCAGTTTGAGTGAGCAGACCGCGGGGCATGGCTGCATGATGGTCGGGTCACATTTGAAGTCAGGAAGCAGAGAGGGATGGAGGCTGGCACTCGGCTCACTTCCTTTTATCCAGTTTGGGATGCCAGTAACTGGGATGCTTCCACCCACATTCAGGGTGGGTCTCCTCTTCCTTGTGCCCAGAAGTGTATCACCTAGATGATCACAAATCCAGTAAAAGTGACAGCGAAGGTTACTCACCACACTCTGCTTCCCCTGTCCTGACCATTCTTTGCTAGGGAACCACAATAAAAGGTTCTTGCCTCTACCTCCTGATTGACACATGCAATCATCATCCCTTTGTGGTCCCTCGGAGCATAGCGTGGGCTCTCCTCTCAAGACCTGTAAGCAACATACTTCAAAGAGAATGGAAAGGCTTTGCTCAGCTGAATTTCAAACCAAAAATGTGAGTATCATTCATAATAGCCCAAAGGTAGAAACAACCCAAGAGTCTATCAAGGGTTATGTCTAGATAAACAAAATGCGCTCTGTCCATACAGTGAAATATCGTTCAGCCTTAAAAAGAGAACCCTGTCACATGCTGTAACACGAATGAACCTTGAGGACATTATGCTAAGGGAAACAAGTCAGACAGAAAGAACAACTGCATTGTGAGTCAATTTCTGTGAAGAACCTAGAGTCATCCAATACGTAGAGAGAGAAAGTAGGGTGGTGGTAGTCAGGAGATGGGGGTGATGAAGAATGAAGAGATTATAAATAAAGGCGGCATTTTATTATTTTATTTTATTTTTTGGATTTTTCAAGACAGAGTTTCTCTGTTGTAACTCCAGCTGTTCGAGAACTCACTCTGTAGACCAAGCTGGCCTCAAACTCACAGAGATCCACCGGCCTCTGCCTCCCGAGTGCCGGGATTAAAAATGTGCACCACCATACCTGACAAGAACTGCTTTTATGTTTGACAGGCTAAAAAAGTTCTGGAAATAAATGGTGGTGATGACTGGACAATACTGTAAATATGTATAATGACACTAAACTAAGAGTCAGCAAAGTAGTGCATGCCTGTAATTCCATACTCAGGAGGCAAAGGATAGCTACAAGCTCAAGGCCAGCCTGTTCCAGAAAGTAAGTTCCAGGCCAGCTAGGGCTACACGGTCAGATAGTCTCAATTAAATGAATAAACCCACTATTGACCAGGATTTCTTTCGGTCTTTCCACTCTATCCCAGAAGCGCACCTGTCCCCAAGGACTCCCTCTGTCAGAGCACACGCTCGGCAGCTTCTGCCTTTTGCCTACAAGTTCAAGACCTATGCAGCACATCTCCGTTTGGCCCCGGTCCAACCTTTGTTGCACCTACAGCTCTGACCCCCCTTACTCGCTGCCCCTGTTCCCCTGCTGCTATTTCCAAGGACACTTTTCACTGTCTGATCTCCCAGCCACCATTCAAAGGCCAACCAGCCCCACCCCTGCAGAGGTCCCTCCACCCCAAAGTATCTCCTTATTCAATGCCCCCCCACTGTGTTTCCCCTCTACACTATTCCTTTATTCGTCCCTTACATCTTGTGTCTACTTGTATAAGTGATTAGAGTCGGAAGTGTGAAGCTCTAAGGAATGTTAAGAGATTATTTGTTCGAATCCTTTAATTTATAGTTGAGGAAAGCAGCCCCGAGTGACTACTTGCCCCAGTGCTCAGTATTCATTAGTGTTGTGGGAGAGAATAGAATCCACACCTCATTGTATACTTCCCTTCCTCCGCCTCTGTTTCACTGTTTATAAGCATTAGCCAACAAGATATGGTAGCACATGCCTTTAACACTAACACTTGAGATGCTAAGGCAGGAGAATGAGAAGTTCAATGCTAGCCTCGGCTATATAGCAAGCTCAAGTCAAGACTGGGCGTGATGGTGTGGTGGTTTGAATAATAACGGCCACCATAGGCTCATATATTTGAATACTTAGTCACCAGGGAGTGGCACTATTTGAAAGGATTAAAAGAATTAGGAGGTGTGGCCTTGTTGGAGGAAGTGTGTCACTGAGTTTGGGCTTTGAGATTTTTTAAAGCCCATGTCATGCCCAGTCTCCCCACACACTCTCTCTGTCTCCCTCTCTCTCTTTCTCTCTTGGCCTACAGATCAGAATATAGCTCTCAGATACTGCTCCACTGCCTGCCTTCGTGCCACCGTGCTTCCCACAATGATGACAATGGGCTGTAAATAAGCCCCCAGTTAAATGCTTTCCCTTATAAAGGCTGCTTTGTATCTTTTCACAGCAATAGAACAGTAATTAAGATTCTGGGCTATATGAGACACTATCTAAAAATTGAAAAATAATCTAAATGTGTTAGCTTTGCTGTCCCCAACATGAAGCAATGTCAGGATAAACAATGACCATATTTCACGTCATTTGTGCTCTTGAAACACCCAAGAACATTTTCACAAGTCCATGGTGAAACCTCATTGTGATTCTAGGTCCACTCCTTACCTGGGGTCTGCGGTTGCTCTCAACTGTCTCTTTCCTTATCTATCTCTACCATTTATCTATCAACTATTTATCATCTATTATATCATCTATCACTTATCTACCTATCTATCTATCATCTATCTCTATCTATCATATCTATCTGTCTATCACAGAGTCTCACTAGGTAGGTCAGGCTGCTCTTGAACTCATGATCCTCCTGCTTCTGCCTCCTGAGTTGGGATTGCAAGTATGTGGCTCCACTCAGACACAGTTCTGTAAGAATAAAATATTTAGAGACTTGTAATGATACAGTGTTTGGTGGTACACTAGGCTTGAGGTCCCTGGGCTTGATCCCCAAAACTGCAGAAAAAAAGAATGAAATGATTTTATCCTCCAGATTCAGACAGGCTCCCTTGTGAGATTAGGGCTGACCTTGTACATGTAAAGCCCCAGGTTTCTTTTCTAACACCACGTAGTGCACACACCTATAAGCCCAACATTCAGAAAGTAGATACAGGAAGAGCAGGAAATCAAGGTCATCTTTAATTACACGGCACTTACCTATGTGGCTAGTGCAAGGCCAGCCTGGACTACATAAGACCTTGTCTCTAAAACAAAAAGTATAATTGGCAAACCAAAACAAATAGATAATATCCCTGGGGGGAAAAAAATTGCAACCTCAGAAGCACATTCTGTTTTTTGGGTTTTGTTTTTGTTTTTCCTTAAATCTGACTGTGGTCCTTGCAACAGTGACACTTGCTCTAATTTTATCTCAACTCTGCAGGCAGATTACTCTCAAGGTTGGCTTGGTTCATCTATTTCTTAGTCCATTAATCCATTGCTCTTGCTGTCTCGGCTACGTGGGTATCCCTTCAGATGGAACCTACACAAGCTGCTTGCTCCTCCACCTCGCTCTTGAAAAAGAAAGCAAACACAGCTTTGCCTCAGAAGCTTTGTCTCTCCTTGTAGACGCTGGGCCCCTTTGCAGTTCCAACCGTACCTAGCACTTATTTGTTAATGTCCCATTACTTAGGACACAACACACTCTCCTCTACAAACAAGCTCTTATTCCTTTCTTGGCTTAATGGATCCTGTCAGAGGCAGGATGTGGCTTTTGCCATCACAGGCCAAAACACACACACACACACACACACACACACACACACACACACACACACACACACGGATAACAGCTACCAAGATGGTGGCATCCTGCTGGCCCCATCAGCATTGGGATTTGATGAAAAGAAAAAGAGGAATGTGGAAAGTTCAAAACACTTAATAACTTTTGAGAGAGAAACTCAGATACATAATTACAAGAGTTGCTTGCAAATTTTAATTAAAACTTGGGAGGAAAGGAACACACAGAAACAAGTGTCATTCATCAACTTAAAACACCAACTAAGGTAAACACTGCCACAAATTCAGGTGGGGGAGAAAGGGAGGAGAAAGAAACCAGGAATGATCACTCTAGATATCAAGCAAATCAAATTACCCTGAAGGCCCTGCCAGACATCCACATTAATCACTGGTTATCCCAGCTGCACACCTGTACCTGGCTACTCCAAAAAAAAAACCAGCTGGCAGAGTGGTCTAACAGGAGGGATGTAGAGGCAGGCAGTCGGCACACAGGCCAACCGGGAAGTGTCTACTTGGCACTCATAGCTGCCCCCAGGCCGGGTTAAAGCAGGAAGAGCTGGTTGAATTCCAGGCAGGGCTGGGCAACCCTTCACTCTGCAGCTAGTTCTCATCCTTTTGTGCTCCCCCAACCCTGTGACGTGTGTGTGTGTGTGTGTGTGTGTGTGTGTGTGTGTGTCTGTCTCTGTGAGTGTGTTTTTCTCTCTGTCTCCGTGTGTCTGTCTATGTGTCTGTCTCTGTCTCTGTGAGTGTGTCTGTCTGTCTGTCTGCCTGCCTGTCTGTCTCTGTGTGTCTGTCTGCCTGCCTGTCTGTCTCTCTGTGTGTGCCTCTCTGCCTGTCTGCCTGTCCTTCTGTCTGTCCGTCTGTCTGTCTGTCTGTCTGTCTGTCTCTCTCTCTCTCTCTCTCTCTGTCTTTTTCCCTGAAGTACTTAGGGTGGACAAATCAGCCTGTTCCCCAGGAGAACACCAGTTTCCCAGGAGAAAAGTGGCTTCCGGGTAAGCTCAGACACTGTAACCCACGTCAGGAGACAAGCTGAACCTCCAGACTCGCTGCATGGCTGTTTTTCTCCTCTCCTGTGTTGAGGGAGAGGAAGCTGGGGTGACATGGGGACAAAGAGCCTCTGACTTTGTTTCTTGTGTGGCCCAGGCTCTGTACACACGCCCACAAGCTGTCCCTAGGGATGGTCACACACAGGAGGCTGGGAAGCAGCTTGGCCGCTTGGCTGGAAGCTATTTGCACTTGATGAACACTTTCAAGTGGGAACCATCTGAGTGAGTACTGTGTGGATACCAGAGCACATTTAAAGAGAACAAATGATTTATTATCGGGGTCTCCACACACCCTCACTCAAAAAGGGAGGGAACCTTTTCCCCTTAAAGCATTGGGGTCTATTTTGTCTTTTAAGCCAGCCTGCAAAGGAGTGGCAGCTAATCAAGCAGCCAGCTCTTCTCCTCCAGCCAGTCTCTGAGTACAACAATATGTAGAAGCTGGCAAAATGGAATGCAGACGGCTTTGATGTTAGAAGGGGGTGGGGGGTAACAAGGATACTCCCGAACAATGCAAAACCTATATCTCAGTTTAACTCTCCCATATCCTTCTTGTAGAACAAATCTGAGGTGCACACACAGCTGGACTACCCCCCAGGGGGAATTAAATAACAAATACCTCTCATTTCAGACACTCAGGCCCAAGTACAGAACTTTTCAGCAAAACAGGATGGCCAGTCTCCTCTTCTTAATTATTCCCTCTGATTAAGTAAGACACTGCTTAAAAAAAAAAAAAAAAGCCACTACCATCTTTTGAGCAGTTGTTGGGAGTATTACTCTGACAAGAATTCTTAGGGGCTGGAGAGATGGTTCAGGTGTAAGAGCACTTGTTGATCTTGCAGAGGGTCAGGGTTCAGTTTCCAGCACCCACATGGTGGTTCACAAACATCCCTAACTCCAGTTCCAGGGGACCCCACACTCTCTTCCGACTTCCAAAGACATGCACATGGTACATACCCATACACACAGGCGGGACACTCACACACAGAGAATCATTAAAAAAATAAAAATTACTGCACTCACTAGCTCATTCTCCCCTGCAAGGATCAGGTGAGACCTGAGTTATCACCCCACCTTGAATATGGAGGAATAGATGGAGGTTGAGGGACAGGGCTGAAGTGTCCTGGCCCGCAGAGGGACTCCACACTTAGGTCTTGGAGCTACCAGATCTCTCTGTGGAATACGAAGTTTTGCTTGCTTCTGTTTTCATGAACAAAGGTGGCAAAGCTTTCTTCCCTTGGGAATACAATGCTCTATATAAGTAAACACTCCAGATACTTGAAGCTAATTCTCTGAAATGATTTTAAATTTTTAGTTCACTGGAAATGGAACTTTTCTGATGTGTATTCTAGGTTTCCATGACCTTCATAAGAGGCAAAGCTAAGGAACTGTTCAGAGGAATAGTTCCTCAGTGGGCTGAACCCCAGTCTGTAGTCTTCTGAGGAGCTAGGGAAGGGGAATCTGGCACCCCAGACTTGTTGCAATGTAGGAATGGGGGCAAGATGCAGGAGCTGAAAGCCAGAGCGCAGGTCAAAGGTATTGAGGATTAGTAGTTGAAGTGAAACGCACCCAAGAATAGAAGAGAACACAAAGGCTTTTAGCCACCGTAGGATGAAGACCAACTATGGATCAAGAAATAAAAACAGCCAGCCAATGTAATGACATGTTTTAATCTCAGCACTTAGAAACCTGGAACAGGAAGATTACTGTCGTTCAGAGGCTGAAGGCCAGTCTGAACTACAGAGTGAGACTCTGACTCAAAAAGAAAAGTAGAAAATATACCAACACACACACACAGGCTGTCATGGAATCCATGTCTGTAATCCCAGCACTCAGGAAGCAATGGCAGAACAATTGGAGTTCAAGGCCTTCTTTGGCTGTATATCAAACTCAAGGTCAGCCAAGGCTATGTAAGACGCTGTCTGGAAAAAAAAAAAAAAAAAGCAGGGGGTGGGGGGTGCTGGAGAGGTGACTGGGTGCCCTTACAGAGGACTCGCCCAATTTCAGTTCCCAGCACCCATGTTGGGCAGCTCACAATCACCCAAAACTCCAGATCCAAGACCTTCTTCTGAGGTCCTGAACTCACATATGTATATATCCGTACACACTGAGACACAGATATATACATAACTAAAACTAAGTATTTTAAAGAGTATTTAAAAATAAATAAATAAAACCGGGCATTGTAGCTTATTCTTGCAATCCTAATAAACAGGAGGCTGAGGCAGGAGGATCTTTCACCAAGAAAGATCCTATCTCAAAAAACAAACAAACAAAATAGAATAAAATAAAACAAGATTTTGTCCAGGTGGTGGTGACACACACCTTTAACCCCACCACTCGGGAAGCAGAGGCAGGTGGATCTCTGTGAGTTCAAGGCCAGCCTGGTCTATAGAGTGAGTTCCAGGACAGTCAGGGCTACACAGAGAAACTCTGTCTTGAAAAACCAAATCAAAAAACTAACAAAAGAAAATAATCAAATAAATAAATTTAAAAATATCTGATGTGGTGGTGCACACTTGTAATCCCAGCTGTAAACAGCAGGATTACAAGTTCAAGATCACCTTTGACTACTTAGCAAGTTTGAGGTCAGCCTACCTGTCTCAAACCAAAAGAATGAATACATTTTAAAAATAAAAAATGTTATGGGGCTAGAAAGCTGGCTCAGCGGTTAAGTGTGTTCACTGCTCTTGCGCACACAGGTTGGCTCATAACTCTCTATGTCCATTTAGCTTCGGCTGGCCTAGAACTCATAGAGATCCAAATGCCTCTGCCTCCTGAATGCTGGGATTAAAAGTATGTGCCACTATGCCTCATGATAAATATTTTTTTTAAATATCTCATGATAAATAATTTTATAATTATATTTTTTTGCATTTATATTGTGTCACTTTCTCCCAGTGACAGATAATAAAGTTTATCTCCAAAATATGCCTCAAGAAGACAGCCTGAACAGGAAACATTCTGTTCTTCCTCCCAGCCTTCTTCCCTGAAGCAGGCTATAAAACTCTTCTGTGAGAGATGGCCTCCTTTATACCCTAAGGATAGGTGACTCGTCTCCTCTGAAAACCAGGATTCCAAAAAGAACCTGAGCACACTCGCCTGATCTAGCACCCCAGCTTCTTACGATTAGATAGGCCATAGTGAAAGACCACACCAAGACTGTCCCTTCCTCATCAGACCTGAGTGTGGGCCATCTCTCGAGACTTCTGCTTTTTCATTCAGTTCGATGGCCTTCATGGTCACAGTATCAAAGTTTACGTAACTAGGCCTCAGACCAGACCTCACCAAGGCCACAGCTCCGTTTCTATATTTTATTTCATGTCCTTGTTTATTGCCATAACCAACTTACACACAGCAATTGTGAGCCACCCTGGCGGGATTATAGGTGCTGGGATTTGAATGTCGGTCCTCCTGGGAGAGTGTCAAGAGCTCTTAACCACTGAGCTAGCTCTCTAACCCCAGATACATCATGTGTGAGAATAGCACACAGGGGCAGGAGAAATGGCTCAGCCGTTAAAGGCTAAGCTCACAACCAAACAGACGAGAATAGCACCCAGAACATTATTTAAAGCCGGACCATTTCAAGGAAGTTTTTCAACAGTTTACGATCTGTGGATGAGCGATTATGAATATTACTGGTAAAAGGCAATTTCTGTCTCCATCTGCCTTCCTCTTTCTATTTCTGTCTGATTCCTCTTCCCCTCCACACCCTTTATAGCATTCCTATACAAATAGAAATGAGATTGCAAATTCAAAATATTTAATCAAACTTTTTCTTCTGTGTAATGTACTAAGTAGAGAAAGAGAAAGAAGAAAAATAAATATATCTTACCCCCAAGAGTTCATCCTTTGGGATCAGGCATGGTGGTACATGCCTATAAACCCAGCATTTAGAAGGTTAAGGCAGGAGGTTTGAGAGGTTCAAGGCCACTCTCAACTACATATCAAATTTGAAGCCAACCTGGGACACATAAGACACATGAGGACTCCAGAGGAAGAGAATAGAATACACACTTTGGATTCAAACCCCAAACATTTACCCTACAGTGAGGCTAGTGCTTGCATGATTCTGCTAGTGCTTTGGGCAGAATTTCCAAACCAGTGTGCTGAGATCTTGGGTCATAGAAAAGATACTGATCCTTCAAGCCTCAAGACTGCCTGAGTCAGTCATCACAGAAAAAGATTAGAAAGTTCTTCTTGTCTCAAATACAGTAATTGACGTGGAGAGATAGGCTCAGTGGTTAAGAGCACTCACTGGCTGCCCTCCCAGAGGACTCAAGTTCAATTCCCGGTACCCACATGGCAGCTCAAAACTCTCTGTAATTCTAGTTCTAAGGGACCTGATACCCTCTTCTAGCCTCTGGGGGGCATGAGGCACGCCAAGTAATGCACATACCTATATGTAGGCAAAACAAAGACGTAAAATTTTAAATATAAAAAAATTCAGAGTCAGGAGAAAACATTGAGGATGGGAACAATTTTACAAAAGTCTCGTTTGAAACGTTCCCTGAAGGACCAAGGTGTCTAAAGAGAATGCTGACACTCTTTACCTCCCTAGGAAAGATAAGAGTACAGAATCTGGGCTTGGGACTATCACCAGCCTCCCTGGATGTCCCTCTTGGAGTAGAGAATGACATCCTGGAGTCCTCTCCATTCTAACTAACTTCATGGCTAGAAGCAATAGTTTCATTGTGAAGGAGCATCTCTACAAAAGAAATATGGCCGTGTTCACCACATAAGAGCCCAGTGCCGGGCTGGGCATGGTGGCATAGCCCCTTGACCCCAGTACTGGAGAGGCAGAGGCAGGAGGAGCTCTTAGAGTTAGAGGCCAACATGGTCTACACAGTGAGTGCTAAGCTAGCAAAGGACTTCACACAGTCTACCAGAGAGCCAGATATCCAATCTCCTCATCCCTGCTCCCCCCTCCCATGCATGCTTTTTTTCATTTTACAGTGATTCCATGAGCACCAAGTTGTCTTGACTGAACTTCAGTTTGGTCAAAGTGTGAAGTAAAGTCTGTTGAAGTTATTGTGGGTGGGGCCTGAATCCTAGATGCCCCACCAACACGTATGTAGTCCATCCTGCCTCAGAGCATGCTGGCATTCTTGCACTAATGGAGGTTGCCTCAGTCTGTTCTTGGTGACTGTGGCATCCTTATTTCTTCATCACTACACCTGAGGTCTTTACAGGGATGACTCAACACAAGCTCTGACTTGCTGTTCTATCTTACGATATTGGTATCTACTATTTCAACAACCATTTCTTCAATAAGCAGATTTCTTAACTCTCTGGGCCTCGGTCTCTCCTTCTGTAAAATGATAGAAATGACGACCCCAACACCAAGAGGCAGTTAGGAAAATTAAAGATAAAACTTATAAAAAGTGTTGATACAGAATAACTAGTCAATCGGCACCTTCCCTGTCTAGCTCTGCATGTAGTCTGCCGACTAGATGATGTTGATTAAGAAGGCAGAATATTGCTGATAAGAATCCTTGAGAAGAAAGGACTAGGTTCAAAGTCACAAGTTTTTCCTGAAATAGGCTGGTAGTCACAAGCAAGCTATTTCAGTAAGAGAAAACTGAGCTAAGCACTAAACTACTAAGCTCTTATGCAAGCAGAGACTCATGGATGTAAACTTAGGTCTTTCTTTTTTCTTTCTTCTTCTTTCTTTTTCTCTTTCTATCTTTCAGTCTCCTTTCTTTTTCTCTTTCTCCTTTCTTTCTCCTTTCTTTCTTTCTTTCTTTCTTTCTTTCTTTCTTTCTTTCTTTCTTTCTTTTCTTTTCTTTCTTTCTTTCTTTCTTTCTTTCTTTCTTTCTTTCTTTCTTTCTTTCTTTCTTTCTTTCTTTCAATAGGGTCTATGTATCCCACCCTGATCCTCTAAACTCACTATGTAGTAAAGGATGACCTTGAACTTCTGATCCTCTTGCTTCCCACTCCAGAGCACTGGGATTATAGGCAGGTACCCCCCACACTTGTTGTATGATGTGCTGCAGATCAAACTCAGGGTTTCCTGCGTGTTAGATAAGAACTCTGCCTAATGAGCTACATCCTCAGTCCTGAATCCTGAATTTGTACATGCATACATTTATGTTTCTCAGTTGAGGATTGAACCCCAGGCCTCATACATGCCAGGTATCACTCTATCACTGAATTATAGCTCCAGTCCTCGGTTTTATTTGCTTGACTTCGTTGTTTGGTTTTATGACACCAAATCTTGCCATGTATCTCTGGCTAGCTGATCTTGAATTCACTATGTAGCAGGCTCATTTTGTGATCCTCCTGCCTCAGCACCCAGAGGGCCAGGACGGCAGGCATATACCACCATTCCCAGTTTTACTATTTATTTTTTAATTCTACACATTAAAATTAAATTGACACCATTTGTGAGAGCGTTTGAACGATCTGCACACATGCCAGTGAATAATTTGCTTCATTATGGATATGATTCCGTCAGAGTTAACTGCTAAATAAACTCACAGTCAGCCATGGTTTGGTGCTAAGAGCCGAACTGGGCTCCAATGCACAAAGCTAAAAACTAAGATGGAGTCACACAAAAGTTCTGTATCACAAGGCTGTAAAAAGAAAGTGAAAGGTAGCAGGAGAAAGATGGGAGCCAAGCTCCCACACAGGCTCTCCCCATTGGCATGGTATTGAAGTTCCCTCTGTCTTAATCCTTTTACAAAAAGCATAAACTGAAGTGGCCTGTAGTTCATGGATCAGTTATTTTTCTGAGATTGGTCTCCCTGGCATACAAGGAAGCTGACTTTTGAGATGACCAATCTGAGTTTCGTTTCTTCGCTCTTCACCCCTCTTCTGTCTATACACCAGGCTCCTGTTCTGCTCATTCAAACATTTATTCTTCTTTATGAAATCAAAGATTGCCGGATAAAAGAATAAAAAAACAAAGCCAATCAGGATCTTTAAACTAGATTGCTGTCATTTTGTCCTTTGTGATAGCCTAACAAGTAGAAACCCAGAAATGAATTTGATGAATCACGCGTGGGAATACATGGCCACTAAAACTGGTAGCTTGGGTGAGCACTGTGACTCACACTTGCAATTCCAGCACTCGGGGTGTTGAGACATGGAAGACTGACACGAGCTTGGGAGAGAGAGTGAGACCCCCTCCAACTCAAAAATAAAACTAAACAAAACTTTGCACCAAGCCTGACAGTCTAGATTTGATACCTGAGACACACGTGATGGAAGGAGAGGCCTACTCCTTCTAGTTGTCCTTTGACCTCCACCCATGCACTGTGGCATACACCCATACACACACACACACACACACACACACACACACACACACACTACTTTTTTAAAACGTTAAAAGTAGAGAGAATGGGTATAGATGACCCACAATAACAAATACCTATCACATTCTTCTTCTCTACCAGGTCTCCATTCTCTTCCATCAAAACCTTCCTCATCAAACCAGACATGGTGGCCGTGCTAGTTTAAACGAGAAAGGCCCCATAGGCTCATACATTTGAATGCTTGGTCCTCAGGTCAGTGAAACCGTTTTGGGAAGGATTAGGAGGCGTGTTCTTATTGGAGGAGGTTTGTAACAAAGGGTGGGCTTTGGGGTTTCAAAAGCCCTCGCCAGGCCCACTCTCAATCTCTCTGCTTCCAACTTGACAATAAAACGTAAGCTCTCACCCATGGCTCCAGCACCATGCCTGCCTACCTGTTGCCATGCCCCCTGCTGTGATAGCCATGGGCGCACCCTCTACAGCTATGAGCGAGCCCCCAGTTAAACATTCCCTTCATAAGATGCCTTGGTCACGTTGCCTATTCACCGCAATGTAACAGTAAATACTTGGGAGGTACAGGAGCAGTTCTCAACCTGTGGGGTCTAAACCCCTTTCTGGAGATTCAAACGACTCTTTCACAGGATCATCTGCATATCAGACGGTTACGTTACGATTCATAGCAGCGTCAAAATGGCAGTTACGAAGCTGCAATGGAAATAATATTATGATTGGGGGTCACCGCAACAAGAGGACTGTATTAAAGGGGCGCAGCATGAGGAAGGTTGAGAACCACTAAGGTAGAGGCAAGAAAAAGAATCAGGAGTTCAAGATCATCCTAAGAGAGCCAGCTCACCTCCCAAGGTCAAATTTAAACGCCACATCTTCCAAAGAATCCGTCCCGGTCTTTTCTACCACCATTACCGTAGCAATCATCTCTCACACTACAATTTACTTTCAGGGCTTGTGATTTTGTATGTCATCTCCCTTCATCACATAAGAACACAACTCCACGCGGTATCTAAAGCACGGCAAACCTTGTGTCCGCTCAGCCTTCTTTTATCAGCCCTTCATTGAGCATCTTTGTCCAACAGGTCTAGAGAATTGCAGGCCCGCAGTGTATGCTAGAGGAAGGCGGGCAGCTGAGGGCAAGACAGACAACGCGCTCTGCCTTTGTGGAACTTGTATTTCTGTGGGAGCACAGGCGAGAAAACGGCCGTTAGCAGAATGGGGTTAGTGCTCCTATAGGAGAAGATAAATAATGCAAGAGTATGCCGACTAAGTATCTGGGGCACGAGTGATGACTAGCCAGTGAAGAAAACCCATGGGCTTGTATTAAATATAAATGATTTAAATTCCAAACTCCTAAATACACAAGTGCTAGGATGACAGGTCTGTACTACCACGCCCAGTTTATGTGACACTGAGGATGGAGCCCGGGACTTCTTAAATGCTGGGCAAACAAGCTCCCAACTTAGCTACATTCTGTGCCTTTGTTTTGTTTTTTGAGGCAGTGTCTCCTGTACCCGACACTGGTCTCAGGTTTAAGTAGCCCAAGCTGATCTTGAACTCCTGATGTTCTTTATTCTGACTCCAAAATGCTAGGGTTATAGGCATTTGCCACGAACAACTTGGCTTCTGTCTGCTTTTTAAAATTAATATTTTTAGCATGATGGACTATACCTGTTAACCCAGTACCGTGCAGCCTAAGACAGGAGGATTATGCATTTGAAGGCCAACACAAAAAAACACAGCAAGACCTTGTACCAAAAACAAAATATATATGAACTGGATGTGGTGGCGCATGCCTGTAATTTCAGCACTTGGAAGATAGATGCAATGAGATCAGGTGTTCAAGGTCATCCTTGGCTATATATCAAGTTTGAAGCCTCCTTGAGCTATATGAGATCCTATCTCAAACAAATAAACAAATCAAATTGATTTTTTTTATGGGGGGCGGGTGTGTGTGTGTCATGTTAAGTATTTGGTGTTAGGGTTTGGGGGTCAGAGAACGACTTAGAGGAAAAATTAGTTCTCTCCTTCCACCATGTGGGTCTTAGGGACCAAATGCAGGTTATCAGGCCGGAGGCAAGTGCCTTTACCCATGGAGCCATCTCACCAGCCCAAATTTCATGGATTCTTGGCACAAAATAATTGCACATTTTTATAGAGTATACTGTGACGATTCAGTCCAAGTATACAATGTGAAATGATCAGATCAGGGTGCTCGGTGTGACCATCTCCTCGTCCACATTGAAGACACACATAATCCGTTTTCTGATTTGTCTCTAACATGGTTGCATACTGCCAGGAATATTTTTTTTAAAGTGAGGATGGGGATGTTTAGGACGGTTAGAGACATAGGCCCCCATCAGGAGCAAGCACTAGTGTGCTGATGTTGGGCTGGAAACTGCCCAGATATGGCAGCATGAGTATTTTACTGGTGTGCAAAACATGGTGATTAGGGAGGATGGGGAATGGGAGGGGAAGAGTTGAAAAGAGGTTACGAATTGTGAAGAGAAATAACAGCGTTTACTTCCAAATGATGACTCTTTATCTTCCCACCCCAGGCCTATTTGTTGACAAGTCGTTGTGTCAAAATGTGTTGGTCAAGGAAAGAGAGGCCTCGTGTTTGTGCTGCACATTAGGCCTTGATCTTGTCTCTGCTGGAATTTGAGAGGCTTCCCCCTAAGCAATCAGCCTCCTAATGGGCAAGAGGCACCTCTGGGAATGAGAATTTGACAAGGCTTGTCAAAGCTGTCAGGCAGTAGTATGGAATCTTTTTCATTCTCCTGTCCCTACCACAGGAAGGGAACAACTCCGTGAGCCATGCCAACCCTCTGAGGACAAGTGCTAAAACCACCAGAAACCCTGCTCAGACATGAGCGGGGGCACCCACAGAAATCTACCACATTTCCTTTAAATGTTAGATGAATAAAACTGTATGTTCAGTGCACAGTACATCTAGGGGCTGAGGGAAGAGGTAATAGTAACTGAACACTCTCTCCTGTCCCTCTCCCTCTCCACTCCATGACCAGGCAGAAGTGATTAAATTGCCTGACAAATCAAAAAAAAGTTGTAGTCAGCCCTCTGGAGATAAATTGCATCTATGGACAGTTTTTCCCTGAGGCTGTTACATGATTTCCTCAGCCACTGCGGTGCAGAAACCATGAGACATAAAAGTCAGCTGCAGCATGGGTGCAGCCACACCCTAAAATAAAAAGTCATCTTTTGTTAGAGTGCCCACTTAACATGCTTTGGGGTTGATCCCTAGCACGGCATAAAACAGGCATGGTGGCACGCGCCTGCAATCCTAGCACTCAGGAAGTGAAGGCTGAGGATCAGAAGTTCAAGATCATCTTCTGCTATACAGTGAGTTCAAGGTGAACCTTATATACAGACCCTGTCTCAAAAAGAAAGAAGAAAAAATAAGAGAAAAGAAGGAAGGAAGGAACGAAGGAACGAACAAGGTGTCAAAAGCCTAGCATAGAGACTTTAGAGATGGCTCAGTGGTTTAGAGTACTTGCTGCTCTTGCTGAGGACCACAGTTTTTTCCTTGCACCCACAATGGACAGTTTATAACCACCGGTTTACAAGTTCAGCTCCAGGAGATCCACTACTCTTTTCCGGCCTCTGAAGGTACTCACACTCTCTCTCTCTCTCTCCCTCTCTCTCTCTCTCTCTCTCTCTCACACACACACACACACACATTAAATTAAAAAAAAAAAAAAAAAAGAGCCCAGCATGACAATGCACACCTGTAATCTCAACGCTCATTAAGCTAAGACAGGACTGGACTGTAACTCAGTTGGTAGCCTAGCATCCAGAGACTTGCTAGATCAGATCTCAGCATCCCATAAAATTGGGCATGGTGGTCTACAAGGTCTGACAAGTTTGAAAAGATTATCAAGATCTCCAGCTGCTGAGAAATATCTCCTCGCTTTCTCCTTTACCCAACTCCCACACGCACACACCCCAGTCACAACTGATCTGCGTTGAAGATGAACATGTTTTCTTTAAACGTGCAAACCTGTCTGTTCACTCTGCTTGTTTGGTTTGGTTTTTTGAGACAGGGTTTCTCTGTGTAGGCCTGGTTGTCCTGGAACTCACTCTGTAGACCAGGCTGGCCTCGAACTCAGAGATCTGCCTGCCCCTGCCCCTGCCCCTGCCCCTGCCCCGCCCCTGCCCCTGCCCCTGCCCCGCCCCTGCCCCTGCCTCCTGAATCTTAGAATTAAAGGCGTACACCATGGGTGCCTGGCTATTATCTCTGGTTTTGAGAGTGAAGCCTTCCTTGCTGATGTTTCTAGACTTTACAGTCTCTTTAGAAGACAACTGAAGTCCTGAGGCCTCCCCCCGCCTAAAAAAAAAAAAACTGCATGTAGAAACACTACCTAAATTCCTATGTACACTTTGAAGAGGCTCACTGATTTCCCCAGAAAACTAAAAAGTTTTGTGTGTTACATTTAGTGTGTATGTCTTCCTAGTTTCCAAGCATGCATGCATATGCCACAATGTGGAGGCCTAAGGACAACTTGTGGAAGTCGGCTCTCTCCTTCTACTATGTGAGTCCTGGAAATCAAACTCAGGTCTAAAGGCTTGGTGGTAAGCTTCTTTACCACTGAACCACGTTGTTGTTCCAGATTAAAAACTTTTATCATTTGTTTTGTTTTTGTCTTAGAATAACAGCTGTCAGTGTTGGGCCAAGGTGTCTTGTAGTTCCAATACAATGTGACTCTTTCTTGGCTGTGTTTTCCAAATTTAGTCCAAGTGAATAAACTAATGATACAATGTTAAGAAGTAATAAATTAGAAGCATTAAAGTAAGCTAGTCAAGTACAGAGGGGAGGTATAGGCAGGCAGGAGGATTAGAAGTTCAAGGTCATCTTCTGAAACACGGTTGAGTTTGAAAGATTGTCCTGAGATTCATGAGATGCTGGAGAGAGGGGAAGAGTGCAAAGGCAGAAAGAGAATGGCCAGTCCTGGGGCACACACCCATAATCTCAGCACTTGGGATGAAGCTGGAGGATTGCCATGAGCTCAACACCAGTCTGGACTGCATATGAGTAGGAGGCCCTGTCGAAGAAGGAGGAGGAAGAGGAGGAGGAGGAGGAAGAGGAGGAAAAAAGATGCCACCCCCTTCATATGGTTTTGAAGAATTTTACATAAACAGGAGATTTAGCAGTTTGCGGCTGTCTGGGTACACAGGGACGAAGGGACCAGCTGGTTCACACAGCAGACCCCCTCATCCCATGCTCACAAGCATGCAGCCCACCCCAGAAACGGCACCACAGGACACAGCTGCATTTGGGCTTCTAATTACTTCACTGTCTGATTCATGCTAACACAGCAATTAGTGATAAAGCTCAAAACACTCATACACATTAGCCTGACGACATTTAATTATGACATTAGATGCATGTACTTCGTTACACAGGTAGCTTAGCGAGTGATAAGAAATCTCCATGACTGGCCCCTCTCACCAACAATGTAATAAAAGTAAGGAAAGCTGTGAAGCCCTCAGCTTGTCATTAAACAAAAATGTGTGTGTCTTTATGTGAGATACGCCATTTCTAGACGCTGATGAGAATGGCAGTGTTCCCTGGTCAGAAAATATGATTAGATCTTGATTTAAAAAAAAGGAAAGGAAAGGAAAGGAAAGGAAAGGAAAGGAAAGGAAAAAGGAAAGGAAAGGAAAGGAAAGGAAAGGAAAGGAAAGGAAAGGAAAGGAAGGAAAGGAGCAGAAGGAGAAGCTAATTCTCACAGTGCACACCTGCGATGACCATGAGACAATGGCAAGAAGACAGTGAGTTCAAAGCCAGCCTGGGCTACTTACCAAAACTGAGGAAGGAAGGAAGGAAGGAAGGAAGGAAGGAAGGAAGGAAGGAAGGAAGGAAGGAAGGAAGGAAAGAAGGAAGGGAGGGAGGGAGGGGGAGGGAGGGAGGAAGGAAGGGGAAAGAGGGAGGGAAGGAGAGAGAAGGAAGGAAAAGGGGAGAAAAAAAAGAAAGGAGGGGGAAAAGTGGGAGGAGGGAAGAAGGAGGGAAGATTGATGCTTGGTTATCACTTAAAGTTTCTCTGTATCCAATCTCACTTTCAGTGTCTTAGACACTTAGCTGGAAATAGAGAGGGAAATACTTTTTTTTTTTTGCCAGAATGTTCCACAGGATGTGCCATTCACTGTTGGTTTGCACAGAGCCTGTTCATGAGACATGATTAATAGTTCAGCAGCACTGCCAAAAAAGCACATAAATCTGGCCGTCCACGGTGTAATTGACACAATGCTTGTCTCTCGGATACGGACGGCACTTGTTTATCACAGACCAATCCCCAAGTGGGCATTCAGAGCAGCTGATTATGCAATACACAGTTGCTGACACTACAGGTTTGGGGTCTGTTCCTTATAGCACTCAATTAGCTACCACATAAAGCTCAACTCGCCTTGATCAGCCTCATCCAGATGTGAAGAACCAGCAAGAGGAATACAGGCGACCACACAAATCCAGCCAGAGCACTAGGTCTGAATAGAGGGAGCTTGAGGCAGTCCCTCATATTCACATTCTGTCCGGATCTCCCCTTTGCTCCCCAGGCACACTGGCTCCAGTGCCCTGTGTCCAGAGGGCAGCATCTGCCACTCAGCCTTGTAAGGTGTCCTCTATGAGTCCCGCCAGCTTACTCTCCCATCACCTCACCTCACAGTGTCTGTGACATCTCTACTTTTCGAGTTCAAGTCTAAACTGTCAACATGCTGACTTGCTAAGTGAACTTAAGAAACTCACTTTCCTCCTCTTGGATCTTTAGATTTCTTTGCAGAATATGCTCAAAGTTCTGAGTTCAAACCCCACTATCTCAAAAACCAGGTCTGGTGTTGCTGTTGCATGGCTATAAACCCAGCACTAAGGAAGTGGAGAAAGAAAGGTCAAGAATTCTGCTCTATATGGTGTTGGAAGCCAGTCTGGGCTACAAGGGAAAACAAGACAATACTGAATTTGCAGAGCAGCCACTGTGAAGATTAAAGATTACATAACAAGCAAGCTGTAAAACCCCTTGAAAGCATAAAATGCCTACGAGTAATTATTACCATTGTTATTAATCACCCCGGTTCATCACATATAGTAAACACGAGACAATAAAGAGGGGACTCCTAAATGCAGTATCAGCAGCCAGGGCCATTTATTACAGTGCTATTTGCTCCAATTCCATTACCGTTATAAAATTTTACGCTCATCTAGCACTTTTCATCTGAGACCGTCAAGAGTGCTGTACAAGCAACGGGCTCTAATTACACTAATCCTTGGAACACGAAGGAAGCAGCCTCAAAGGGCCACCTCCATCACCGTGACTCACCATCCAAGAGGCAAGAGGTCCAGTCCAGATTTGGGGAGAAACTTCTAAAGTCTGAAGATGTTCCTAGGTAAGCCGCCCCCCCCCCCCCCCCCGCTCTCTCTCCGCACACTGACGGTGAAGTTAAGTTCTTGCTCTATAACCCAGCTGCAAATTGAGCCCTCATAACATTTTCTGTCTTTTTATATTTTCTTTCTATGCTGGGGTTCTGGGGATTGAACCTAGGAGCACAACCACATGCACATTTTTTTTTTAATTTGAATGCATGCGTGGTATAGCTGTGCATATACAGTGTAGTTATAGGTTACTTGTCCACTGTATTTTAAGCCAGTGTGCCCACAGATGTCACAAATGTGGATACACATGAATCTCACTAAAGTCGAAGAGCAGCTGTGTTGGGGTTTCGGTGTAACTGGGTGCTAAGATCCAGTGGCTACAGGAGCCCATTTTGAAATGGAAGAGCTACTCTGAAAGAAAAGAGAAAGATGATAAGATGTCTCCTTGGATAATTGTGCTTGCCACCAAGACTGACTACCTCAGTTTGATCCCCAGAACCCACTTGGTGGAGGGAGAGAACTGACTCCTGCAGGCCTCCACGTGAGCACTAAATAAATAAATGTGAAAAAGAAAAAACAGAAAAACTGGGCTGATTATAGTGGTATTGGTATTTACCTGTAATTCTAGCCATTGGGATGTAGAGGGAGGAGGATCAAGAGTTCAAAGCCTTCATCCTCATCCTAACATAAAGTAGCCGGGCCAATGGTAGCACACACACTCACTCCTTTTATCCCAGCACTCAGAAGGCAGAGGCAGGTGGATCTCTGTGAGTTCGAGGCCAGCCTGGTCTACAGAGTGAGTTCCAGGACAGCCAGAATTACAACAGAGAAACCCTGTCTCGAAAAACAAACAAACAAACAAAACAAAACCATAAAGTAGATCTATGGTTACTGAAATCCATGACCCGACTGGGAAAACTGACAGTGGATGGAACTTGAGCCTCAGAGTAATTGTGTTAGCATTTCTTCCCGTCTTCCTCCTTGCCCTCCTTGCTCCACTGAGCTACGTAAGTCAAAAAAAAAAAAAAAAAGAGTCACAATTTTCCCCTGAAGACTCCTGGGACTGAGACTGTGCTTATTCCAGGACCCTGTGACTTTTCGGCCAAAGAACTAAAGACACCGAGCTGATGTGTTCTGGGTGATGGAAATCAGGGCAGACAGAGTTAACAAACAGCACTAGAGTAAACAGCTTCATTTATCTTCAAACAGAGAGAAAACAGCCAGGCTGGGGTAGGCTATCCACATCACATGGGCCAAATTGCTCCTCTGATTACCATGTTACAGCTACACAAACCCCCAGCCTCCTATAGAGCCGGCATATCAGAGGTGAGCCGTGCCCTGCGCTGTCCCAATTGTCAACTCCTCTTGCCGTCTGAGCGCATGCTGAGCTGCTACTCAGCTTGATAGACAATAACAATAAGAACAACAAAAAAGCCCTGCCTGGTAAATTATTGTTTTTATACAGGAAGCAGATCGGTTTGGTAGACAGTTTCCGCAACATCCAACAAGCCACAGACGTGTTCTCCAGTCTTACCCCATTAGATCCAAGTGTACCCTCAGGGCACAGGATCCTTCTCCCGGCCACTGCGGTCTTACACAAACAACGTGATTAGTACCACGCTTGTTCCTATTAGCGTCAGCAAAGAAGGATAGGAATGGAAGGGGGAAACCCGCAGAGTCCCAAGCAGAGATATTAAAGTTGATATGATTTTTTAATTGATAGATAAGTGTACATCTTTATGGGTACACATGATGCTAAAGAACATTTATATATTGGATAATGTTAGCATAGGATATGGATCATCTCAAACATTTATCACTAGGTTAGCATTCTTTTTTTTCTTTTGTTTTCTTTTTTCTTTTTGGCTATTTTAGACAGAGTGTCGTGTAGCCCAGGCTGACCTCAAATTCATTACATAGCCCAGGATGACATTTAATTTCTGATCCTCCTGCCAAGATTACAGCAACATCAACATACTCAGTATTTGTTTGATTGCTTGTTTGTTGTTTTTGATATTGCTTTTGTTTTACTTGCTTGTTTTTTTCTTTATGACAAATATTCTCTGATCTCTTCTGGTTCAATGCTCCTTGAGACAATTCCATCAGCTTCGGCCAACTGGAGAGCAGAATCATCTGACTCAGCCTGCAAAGGGC
Source organism: Cricetomys ansorgei (assembly GCA_026225945.1). Lineage (NCBI taxonomy): Eukaryota > Metazoa > Chordata > Mammalia > Rodentia > Nesomyidae > Cricetomys > Cricetomys ansorgei. Next base: position 9,885,760 of record JAMJFZ010001089.1, read on the forward strand.
CCCACAAATCGCAAAAGTTTTAAACTGGCCATTAAACCGTCCGGTGACCTTGTCAAGCTCGGCCTCGTTCATTTGGGTGGACTTGTGGATTCTCAAGGAGAATTTCGTGGCAGTTTACAGGTTCGGGAACTTGATGGCGTGTTCTGTATGTTGAGGACATGCCCACTCACTCCAGGACCAGTGCAAGCACAGAAAGGCTGTTCACTTGCTTGTTTTAAACTTAGAGATTTTTGCTTTGTTTTGTTTGGACACTGTGTCTCACTATATAACTTAGGCTGACCTTAAACTCAGAATTTCCCTGCCTTTGTGCCCTACCCCCTACAACCAGTAATGGATATATTCTTTTTTAGTACCTGAATAATATACATAATAACAGAAAACTTAGAAAACACAAGTAAGGGAAAGGGGGATATGTTACCAGGCAAATCTAGAAATTCGTTTATTTTTCTACTTAATGTATTTCAAAGCTGGCAAGGCACCGTTCCCAATGATGACCTCCAAGTTCACAAATGCAAAGGACAAAAAATGAACCAGGAAAATTATCTCACCAGAGATAGAACCTACTTAGTAAGAGCAACTGAATCTAGTATAGCAGACCCCACTCAAGTTTCACAATGGAATTCTATGTCACTCTGTAAAGAAAAAATGAAAGTCGTAGGTAAATGGGTAGAACCGGAAAACATTATTCCGAATGAGATAACCCAGACCCAAAAACACTTATGCTATGTGTTCTCTCTTATTTGTGGTTCCTAAATCTAAAGCTTTAGAATTGAGTGTATAACCTGGAATAATCATAGAAGCAAATAAAGTAGAAAAGGACCTGGGCAGGGGAGCACTAGAGTAGGGACGTGGCAGGGCACAGGAGTTATGAAGAGGGAAAAGACTTAACTGGGTGGCTAGTACAAAGAGGGGGGGACACTTGGGGTGTTTGGAAAAGCCATAGAGAAGCAGATTATTTTATAAACTTACTTTAAAATGTTTATATAAGATGGACGGACAGTAGGTAGGTAAGTGGGTAGACAGATGATGATGATGATGATGAAAGATAGATAATAGGTAGAGAGATAGAGAGAGTCCTAATGTAGTTACCCAACATAGTAGTAATGATTCCCTACCGCCCTACCTGCAGGAACCACAGACTAACAAAAACCCCAGAGTAAGGCTGGTCCATGATAGCTCCCTTCATCAACTAAACCACTTTATGCAGCAAACAGACAGTATTAGAGAGATCTAAGCCTGTCAAAATGCAGAAGGTATGTAACTGTGGGGTGTCCAGACCCAAACAAAGCACATAACTCGACCCTACATCTAAAGGCTCGGGGAACATCCAGGAAGAGGAGGCTGAAAGACTGCAAGAGCCTGAGAGCCTCGGTTTCGGTGACTGCTGTATGAGAGGGTCTTCTAGACAGGACAGCCATGCTGCTCCCATAACTCTCAACATAGCTGCCTGCATCAGACCTGCAAAGACCACGCCAATGGACACGCCAACATGGATGGGGTAAATTTTCACAAGCCCTCACCCCTAAATGAAGAGCTACAAACAGTCAAGGCTGTTGAGAGAGGGAATTGGCTTTTTTGTTGTTGTTTTCCCTCCCCCCTTACCTAGAAACACACACACACGCACACGCGCACACACACACCCTAAGGGATCAGTCACAAACACATGCAAATAAGAGCAACACTAATTGTATTCAGTAGGGGTGGGAGTGTATCAAAAATAAACCTAGAAGAACAGATCATGAATTTGAGAGGGGATGGGTGGACTCAGAGAGTTAGAATGGGGAAGGGGTAGAAAAGATGAAAATACAACGTATTTCTGTTTGAAATCCTCAAATAAAAAAATAAAATAAAATAAAAACTAAGGTTCCTTTCTCCTCTCCGGCGGCTTCTACCCTGGGACATGGGTCCCTGCAGAGTAATTGCAAGCGCATTCCAAATCCATACTCATGCCAAGTAGCTGCCAGTGATGAGATAATTAAAAGTATAATGACCATCACATAAGGCTCATTAAGTTCTTTGGTATTAACAAGGGGTCCTCGCCCTCATAAAGAATGAGGGCCATTACTCTAGTCTGTGTTGGACTCCTAAGACTTTATTACATTTATTTATTTTTACTCATTTGATATGTGTGAGTGTGTGTGTGTGTGTGTGTGTGTGTATGTGTTTGCACACCCGTGCGCTCCCCCCACGGTGGACCTGGGAATTTAACTATGGTCATCCGGTTTGGCAGCAGGTCCTTTTACCTTCTGAGCCATCTTGCAGCCCTGACTCCTGAGACTTTGGTGTTTAAGTCATCTCCCATCTAGGCCCATCCCCCTTCAGAAGATGTGGGCTCAGCTTCCACTCTCAGGCTGGCTTTGAACACTTTTCATTTCAAAGCCTGTATTGTAGGCTTTGTGTGAACGGGCTGGAATCTCAGCTGCTCTACATCCCCCCGGCTCCTAGATACTATGTATCTACTTGTCTACAATACCTTTCATTCAAAGGAAACTTCCGGAGCAGAGCATGGCAGCACAGCTTGAGATGCTGGCTGTTAGGAAGCTGAGACAAGGGGAATGCCACAAGTTTGAAGATAACCTGGATACTAGTAATTGCCGAGTCTAACCTTGGCTACATAGCAAGACTCTAGCTCATAAAAGAAAAGAGAAGAGAGCTATCAAGATGGCTCACTGTGTAAAGCCATTTAAGCCAAAACTGACTGCTTGAGTTCAATCCTTGGGATCCATTGGTGGGAAGAGAGAACCAACTTCTACAAATTGTCCTCTGATCTCCACACTTTAGCCAGCCATGGTAGGTAAACACACACACACACACACACACACACACACACACACCCCAAATATACATTAAATAAATAAGTGCAATTTTAAATTTAAAACAAATTTCTAAATGAATGATATTTTTCCCTTTAAAGAATTTTAATGGAGTACTAACTTTTTTTAGGTTTATTTATTTTATTTGATGTGTATAGTTGTTTTGTCCACATGCATGTGTGTCCATCACATGTGTACTTGATGCCCACAGAGGTCAGAAGGCAATAGGTCCTCTGGATCTGGGGTTATGGACCCATAGTGTGGATGCTGGGATCCAAACCCAGGTTCTCTGCAAGAGCAGCAAGTACTCTTAGCCAAGGAGTCATCCCTCCAACTGCATCATTTAAATTTTTCAGGTGGAAAATAGAAAAAGAATATTTATTCAATGTAGCCACATTAGGGAAAAAGGACAAAGAGAAAATCCTCCAAGTCTAGCTTTGGGGTGCTCAAGGGGGAGTGTAGAGAGTTCAAGGATAAACACACTCAGCCACCAAGGTAGAGGTGTGCTCCTAACTGACCCATCATTACCTAGGTCTCAATCTCATACTGTAAGCTAGTCTGACAAGTTGTTAGAACTGTATCAAATCTATTTCTGGGACACAAGTTCTCCTATGGGGGAAATTCCCACGGTGGGCAGGTCCATTGTTTCAATAGCCTGACAGTCAGATTGAGAGACACCAGGGTCTTTTTAGAATATTTTCATTTCTTCTTTTAAAAAATTTACAAGTAAAATTTAAAAAAAAAAAAAAAAAAACTTCTCATTGAATGCTTCTCTATGAAACTGTTTTTGTTTTTGTCTTGTTTTGTGGACAGGGTCTCCCTGTGTAGTCCTGGCTGGCCTAAAACTCAAAGAACACCTGCCTCTGCCATCTGGTGTGCCACCATTCAAAGCACATGCAACCCTTGTTATATTTTTTTAAAATTTTGTTACATTTCCTTGGGGGGAAGTGTGCATGTATGCACAGATCCAGTAAGAGGACATGAGTTCAATCTCCAGAACCCAGTTAAAGGTAGAAGAAAAGAACTGACCCCACAAAGTTGTTCTCTAACCCTCACGCACATGTGCATTTCACCCAGTACATCTACAGACACAAAATAAACAAATAAAAATGCATCTTTTCAAATGAATATCCTGTTTTCTACAGATTTCATTCACAGGAGATGAACAGACCTGGCCACACTTGCATTCTAATCCCAATTCGCTTCTCTGAACCTTAATCTTCTGGTCTCTAAAATGGAGATCCTATTTCCCATAAACAAACTACACACTCCTCTTGGTCTTGACGAAGTGCTGGGCCAACACCAGCCGAAGCTATCGTTTCTTTTTATCTATCAGAACTCCTGTTATTAAAGACCACAGAGGAATTCCACCAAGTGTGGAGCAGTGAAGGCAAATGATGAAGGGGTACTTCTTATAGAAGTGCTAAGTCAGGTCAGGTCTGGACTTCTTCTTATGTAAGCCGATTACAGAAATCAGGACAGGACTGCAGTATTATGATCTGTGAGAAGGAAGTCATATCTTGGCCAGAATGGCTTAGGTTCAAAATAAAAATTTTAGTGGACATTTTTTTTCTAAAGAGCAAAAGAAACCCAGGTCATCTTAATAAGGCCCCTTTCTCTTACACACACACACACACAGGGCTCTGAAGCATCTTTGAAGTCAATGAAATTGTGACTTTGATACATTAAGAAAAATGCCCTAGAGCAGCCAAGAGTGGAAGTAAACATGACTAAGCAATAAATTAGGATCTCCCTCCCTCTCCTTCTACCTCCCACAAGCTTGCGTTTCGCAAAGGGGTAAAAATACAGTCCATCTGGAGGCATCATCAGGGCGCGCTCCCCAACATCAGCACACGCACACCTCCCCCAGGTGACTCTGGGTTCTTGCATCAGGGGCTGGATAAACATGAGCTGATACAGATGGAATGAGCAGATGTCTGCAGTCCGGAGCCTAGCCTGCAAGGGACAGACAGTGAGAGCGTAGGCGGCCCAGAAGGAACAGACATCCCGTTTTCCTACCCACTCCCTGATCCTCTGAGTGGTAATGGTGAGAAGAAGTGCTCGTTCCTACTTTTGGTGACACACACACACCCTCCATCTTTAATGACGCTCTCATCTGCTCAAACATTTCCCGGTACTGTGCCGATTTAGGTTTCAATGGGAACTGTACCTCACCGGCTTTCATGTTTAATACTTGGTGCTGCGGAATGGTAGTTTTTTGAAAGGTGATGGCAATCGTAGGAGGTTAGACCTAAGTGGGGGGAGTGGCCTGCCTTTGAACATTATCCCTGCTCCTCAGTCCTTTCTTGCTCTCTGTTTCTGGTCTACCATGAGGTTAAAAAAAAAAAAAACCTTCCCGCCACAGGTTCCCACCATCATGATGTTCTACCCAAGTACATGGAACCAAGCAGCCGTGGACTGAACGCTCCGCAAAGGTGAGGCCGCCAGACAACCTCCCCTCCCTTCTCACACACACACACCAACTTAAGATTGCTTTCTCCGGTGTTCTGGTCTCAACGACGCAAAGTAATTAGCTCAATGAACTTCAAATCTAGACAAAATAATAGAGCCAAAGCAGGCTAGAGTGCACGTGCGACAGATGAGAAAACTAAAGGCCTTTTTTTCTTAGAAAAAACAAAAACAAAAACATTTATGCATATACGCTATCTTGTCAGCTCCAAAGCCTCCACCGCCTCTCTCTCCCTCCGGCACCGCTGCCCCTCTCCCTGTCCCCCTCTTTCATTGGTACTAGAGACTGAATCTAGAATCTAGCATATGTTCAGCAATTACATCCTCAGCCATATATATATATATGTGCGTGTGTGTGTATGTATATGTAATGTTATATATAGATATATAGATAACAATATATATAATGTTATATATATTACAAATACATATGTATATCTATATAATATATATATATATGGTTTTTTTGAGACAGGGTTTTTCTGTGTAGCCTTGGCTGTTGATTGTCCTGGAACTCACGATATATATCTTTTAATTTTCAATCAGAGTCTCAATAAGTTTCTAAGTAGGCCTTGAACTTGTGACCCTCCTGCTTCAGCTTCCTGAGTAGCTAGTATAATAGGCCACCAGGCTCCGCAGAAATAGAGCCTCTAAGTGATTCAACCAACTTCAACTACCAATTCATTGAAGAAGCAAAAGCAGTTTCTAGTTCTCCTCCGTCCTAGACCGATCTCTGTTATAATCTATCCTTCTCACTTTATGGCCAAAGATTATTCATCCAACTTCACCCTAAATACGACGGGCCAGGATTGGGGTGAGTGTCTGAAACAGTGAGACTCTTCTAGAATAACAATAAACTATCTCTGAACCTTCTACACACACAAAAAGAATGACTCTAAGCAAGGCCTGCTCACCAGCTTTAAACACCAGCACTTATGATGGGTCACGTTAGGTACCAGGTGGCAGAAAAGGAAGAAATGAACGAGACTTCTCCTGGAGGTACTCCTCGATTAAAGTCTATTCCATCAAAATGGATAAACAGAGAGGAGACTCAGACCATAAATGAACATGGAATAAACACAGATAACAAGAAGACAAGATTAAATATTTAGATTATCTATTGGCCGGGGGTTAAGTGGATTAGTGGAGTGATGAGTTGGGCAGGGTTATGGGATTTCCATGTTTAGACAGAGTGGATTAGGTCTTCCAGCCTACGAAACGCCAAGTCAAAAGTGCTGTTGTCAGCACTGACTGACACCCCGCATTCATCTCTAGGGGTGCCTTTCTGTCAAAGGGCAGAAAGAACAAGACCTCGGTGTCTCACTCATCTTTATGACATTCTGGTGAGTCAGATAGCCTGTAATTCTCAGACTTAGATGAGGAAACAGATGCCGAGCAGGGAGAGACTAAAATCCAGTCCTGGCTCCCCTGGAATGACTCCCTGGAGCACTTGGGCAATCCAAACAGGCGCCGACATGGTGACCCATTGTACCACAACCCTTTTGATCTCTTCTCCAAGGCAGAGAGTTATTACCTTGTCGTTATTTCCCTCAAATGCACATCTCAGATTCCCTCCAGAGCATAAGCTTCCCGAGGGCAGGGACCAGCTTCTTGTTCCTACTCACTCTGCATCATAGCCGGAAGCTCTGAAGATGCACACGCATTCTCTGTTTTAGTCTAGAGAGGGCTGGAAAGAAGGATGGCTGTGCTGCTAACCAGAGGTGGTTCTCACTGCCCGTGTGGGCTTCCTGCCCTGCCTATCTACCTCCCCCAGGAAGCTTCTGGAACAAGTCTCTGCAAGGACAGTGATTCATGTCATGCCCCTGAGATCATCTGCTTGACATTATCCTCTGGAACAAAGGGAGACATTTACTGCGACCCGTGAGAAGGTCCTGGACACCTCCATACTTTGCTTTTCTAGAGAGGAGGTTTCCACAGTCAGTCTTGGGGGACTCCCACAGATGCTGCTTATGAATGATGAAAGGCACAAGCTTGCTTCGAGCTTCAAACCTGGACTTGGTCTTTCTTGTGACTCTTTTCCCAAGGATGACACTGGGTCACTACCCAGTGCATGGGAAAGAGCTAAATAAAATAATTTCGTGAGGCCAAGGGTTACAGTCTGAATATGAAATGTCCCCAGGTTCATGTTGGAGCACCTGGTTCCCACCTGGTAGTATAGTTTCAGATGGTTGTGGAACCTTTAGGAAGTGGGGCCTAGCTGGAAGAAGTAAGTCCCTAGACAGACAGACCTTATACCTTATAGACTACCTACAGCTATGCTCTAGCTCTCTGTATCTGGCCCATTGAGATGTGAGGACTTCTAACCACCCCGTGAGAAGCTCCTGCCACCATGAACTGCACCATACCGTACTGTAATAAAGTATAATCTCCCAAACTACGAGGCAAAATAAGTCCTCCCTTACTTTGTTTCTGTGAGTAACTCAGTCACAGTACCAAGGAAAGTAGCTAACACAGGGCTTGGAACAGGGTCTCACTAAATAGATCAAGCTGGCCTCAAACTCTAGACTCCTGCCTCCACAGAGTTAGGATTAGAGACCTGTTCCTACCACACCCAACACAGTTCTGGTGTTTTTTTTTTTTTAATGCAGTTAAGCTGCCTCTTATCTTCTTCTCTCGCAATAACTTTGTCTCCTAAGATAAAGTGAGAGACCACACCTCTCCTGGCTAAGAAGACGCCATTCACATCTAACCAGGAGTTTGACAGAGACAAATATTGCAAATGGTTGCCAGGTGTGTGCAAATAGGCTCCTGACCTTTATCCACCCTCCTGTTGGGCAAAGTCATCATCATCATACTCCGAATCACATTTGATGGGGATCCTGGACCATCTGTTCACCCACTTTCCCTTCAATGCCTGCCTAGTCACCTGCACTTCCACAGAGAGACATGTGTCTCCTTGCCTTCCCTGGCCATCTCCCCAGCTGATTTTCCCAAAGCACTAACCGGTTCTTCCTGGTGAAAATCTTCAGAACAAATGTGCACATTACAGCATCCCTCGTGTGCTCTTTGTTTGATAAATGATGACTTAACACAGAGCCCTACAGTTCTGAGGAAGTCTCAGACCTTGAAAGGGTGGCTTATATATGGCCATCTCAGTGAGACAACAAAAGAAACTGCTAGACCAAAATGACTTCGGCCTTCCCGGGCAATGAGAGGGAGATACTTAAAGGGGTAGGTGCGGGGAGGTCCCGAAACAGTTAAAACATTCCTTGAAAATACAAACTGGCAGACTGAATTCATTATCGTGGATTCTCTTTCCCGTCAAAAGCAGAAAAACATTTTTCACTCCCGGGGTTATGTGCTTTAAACATTGTCCTGACACCTGTTCTCTAAACACAAAAGAAAGCTGCTTTCAACTCCAAACATAGATAAAAAGTGAAAACACGGCTATGTATTCCTGGACTAGGGACAGGCTAAGTGACAAGGTTTTGCATGAGTAAGCTTCTACTATGCTGACATATGCAAAATTCAGGAGCAATCAAATCATTCTTCTTAGCCTGACAAGGTCGAAATGAGGAAGAGAGCTTTTTTTTACCTTGAGCCTGAAACTCGTGGGCTCACCTGAAAACTCCCCCTTCCCCAGCTGAAGAGCAGATCTAGATGGATGTTAGGTCTCCTTATTTTAACACTGATGGAGATAGGCTCAGTAGAGATGAGACCAAGGCGGCGTATGCACGGTTCACCTGAGACCTCATAATACAGCACATTACACATTGCACAGTACAGTTTGTGCACACAGGTACATGGTACAAATCGATGCGGTTCTCCGTTCCTCCTCTTCCTGTCCCTCTTCCTCAGTGCTGAACCTCACACATGTCAGACAAACACAATGCCTGAGGCACATGCCCCAGTCCACAAGTTGATTTTTAAAGTTCGATCCTAGCTCAGGCACTAAATCTAACTCTCAAGAAACTAAGGCAAAAGAAAAGATTGCTGTGTGGTCTAGCTGTGTGGTCCAGGCCAGCCTAGGATGCAATAGCGATCTCTGTGAGTTCAAGGCCAGCCTGATCTACAAAGTGGGTTCCAGGGCAGCCAGGACTGTTACACAGAGAAACCCTATCTTGAAAAACAGAAAAGAAATTCTATTGCTAATACATATCTAGGTGGGGTTGATGGCACACACCAGTAATCCCAGCACTTGGGGAGCACAGACGAAAGATCTCTGACCTGGAACTCACTCGCCATATAGCAAGACCTTATCTGGAAACACGCACAAATGGGCTGGCAAGATAGCTCAGCGGGTAGAGGTACCTGCAACACAGGCTTGGTCCCACAATGTAGCAGTGAATATAGAACCGGACTTTTTGATAATTGTCCTCTGACCTCCGAAGGCTCACACATGCGCACACGAGGGAACACAGCCCAAGGCATACATAAGAACAAAGCATGATGACGTATGACTCTGAAAATATCTTGGTGGAACCTACTTCTTTGTATGCTAACTAAAAACAGTGGAAAATGTAAAAATAGGACTGAGATGTAGCTTGGTTTGGAAGAATGTCTGCTTAGCACCTGTGAAGCACTGAGTTCATTTCCCAGCACCAAATAAAATAAAACAAAAGGTAGCTCACACCTGCAATCCCCTAGCACTTGGGGTGGGGGTGGGGGTGGGGGGTCGGGGAGGAGGCAGGAAGATCAGAAGTTCAAGGCCATCATCAGCTGGTAGTAAATTTGAAGCAAGTCTGAGATTTGTTTTTCTGGCATCCTGAGGGGCTCTTGATTTCTTTTTGATTTTGAAATTGCTGGAGATTAAACCCAGCACTTTATTTATGCAAGGCAAGTGCTCTACCACTGAGCTGCATTGTCAGCTCTTGTTTCTTTGAGGTAGGAGCTCACTAACGTAGGCTAGGCTGGCGTTGACCCCAAAATCATATATATATATGAGACAGAGTTTCATTTTATCCAGTCTGACCTTGAACTCTCTTTGTACTGAAAGAAGGTTAACTGTAACCTTAAATTCTGACCCTCTGCCTCTACCTTCTACATCTCAAGTGCTAAGATTACATCGGTGAACCAAAGACCTGATTTTATGTGGTGCTGTATTTCTAACAAGCATCTGAAGATCAATGTTTGAGCTAGAAAAGCCTAAACAAATTGAAGTGTATGAAGAGGCCCACCACAGGCAACTGTGTGTGTGTGTGTGTGTGTGTGTGTGTGTGTGTGTGTGTGTGTATAAGAGAGAGAGAGAAAGAGAGAGAACATGACAGTCAAGTACTCTACCACAGAGCTCTGTCTTCAGCCCAACTGATATTGGTCAAATTACCCACCCTAAGAGATGGCTTCCATGAAGCCAAATTCAATTTGATTTAGAAAAATTAAATAAAGGAGATTCCCGCATCCATGTGTTGTACAGCAAATTCGAGCTCGTTTCTTGTGACACATGCTTGCCCACTAGTAATTTAAAGCTTTAACACAGCTGTTGCCTATCAAAATAAATTAGTCATCCAGGACCAGACTCTGTGTGTGGTACCCATAGAATCTCCATGACATCACTGCATCTCACAAAAAGGAGCTCCGTCACCTCAACCCAGAGACCACAAGAGACAGTCCTTCGGCTATTAGAGTAGCTTTTTTTTTTTTTTTTTTTTTGAATGGGTGATCACATTCTAAAAGTCTTCTAGAACTGTTTCATAATTTCTTCATATTTCTTGATCAAGGCTGAATCTTAGATAAATCATCTTTTATGACATTGGCATTCTCTTAGCATCTGTTAAATCTCAGGCATCGGGCTTGGAGCTTCGCTTACATATCGCTTCAGTTATCGTCTTCTTTTTGTTGTTTTGCTGTCTTGTTTTGAGAATGGGTCTCATCATGTTACCTAATTTGGCCTCGTGGACTCAAGTAATCCATCCTCCCGCCTCAGCCTCCTGAGCAGCTGGGATCATAGGCGTGTGCCTCTGTACCCAGCTTAGCCATATTATAGCCAAGGAAACTGTTTCTCAAGGAGCTAAATAACGTGTCTGTTTCTACTCAGTGGTTAAACTGAAAGTTAAGCTAAAGGCTATTTGGACTGTAATTGTTTTAGTCTTTGTTTCTACTAGTCCATATAATCTTTTAGCCTTCTCCCAGGTCTGCAAATAGACCTTAGCATCACCTACCTACTTTCAGTTTCACCTCCCAGTAGATCAAAACTGGGCAGTGGTAGTCCACACCTTTAATCCCAGCTCACAACTCTCTGTAACTCCAGCTCCAGTGGCTCCAACTCCCTCACATGCAGGCCAAACACCAATAAGTAAATTTTTTAAAAAACTCTGTTTTAAGCCAGGAGGTGGTGGCATGCCGCCTTTAAGGAGGCAGAGGCAGGCAGATCTCTGAGAATTCGTGGCCAGCCTGATCTACAGAGGGAGTTCCAGTACAGCCAGAGTTACAGCAGAGAAACCCTGTCTCGCAAACAAACAAACAAAAAAAGAAAGCAGGCTGGATCTAAAGAGATGACTCAGTGGTTAAGAGAGCTTGTCGCTCATGTAGAAGGCCCAGATTCCAATGTCCTCTGGCCTCTGCGAGCACTAGTGCATATACATACATGTAGGCAAAACACTCACACACATAAAATAAAAATAAATTTTCAAAAGAAAAAATAAAGTTTTTTTTAAGAAAGCAGGCTTCCTTGGCAGTGGTTCTCAACCTTCCTAATGCTGGGACCCTCCAATATAGTATCTCATGTTGTAGTGACCCCAAACCTAAAATTATTTTCATTGCTATTTCATAACTATTATGAACCACAATGTAATTATCTGATTGCGGGATAGTCTTTTCACAGGTGACACCTGTGAAAGAGTCGTTTGACACCCCCCCACAAAGGGGTCGAAACCCACAGGTTGAACACCGCTGCTCTATGGCCTCTGTTTCAATTCCTGCTTCCAGTTCCAACCTTGAGTTCCTAGCCTAACATCTCTTCCTGGTGGACTGTAAACTGTAAGCTGAAATAAACCCTTTCCTCCCCAACTTGCTTTTGGTCACGATGATAGGAAGCTAAATAAGACAGGGACAGAAAGAAAGAAAGAAAAGAAAGAAAGAAAGAAAGAAAGAAAGAAAGGAAGGAAGGAAGGGAAGGAAGGAAGGAAGGAAGGGAGAAAGAAAGGGAAAGAAGGAAGGAAAGGGGAGAAGGAGAAAGAAAGGAAGAAAAGAAAGAAAGGAAGGAAGAAAGGAAGACAGAAAGAAAGGGAGAGGGAGGGAGGAAAGGAGAAAGGAAGGAAGGAAGAAAGGGAAGGGAAGGACAGGAAAGAAGAAAAAAAGAAAGGAGAGGACAGGAAAAGAGACTTGAATACTGTATACTGAGGCCTTAATTCACCCTTCTTTTTTTTTAAAAAAAAAAAAAGCTATCTCCTTTCCTTTAATTTTTTTCCTACTTTTTTTGTTGTCTTGTTTTGTGTTGGATTCAAAGTAGGTCAGTCGGTGTAGCTGAAGCTGATCTGCATCAGGGATCCTCCCGTCTCAGCCTCAGTCCTGGTGTGTACCCCGCTAGGAATTCACGAACACCTTCCTTCATCCCTAAGATAGATGACTTCATTAGGTTCCCTAATGCAGGATCATTGCCCTCTCCAAAAGCCATTAGTTTGGAGCCATATCTCCCAAGACAAACTAAAATGTCCTTGGCATGAAGGGCCACCCCACCGGTGGACAGGCCCAAATATTTAGATTCAAATAAGACTGCAACTTACAAGCTGACACATTGAGCAAGCTACTTTTCCTTCCCTACGTTTCAATTTGCTAGCTATAAAGACTTGGCAGTGGCCACTGACTGTGAGCCTACTAGGAGATCAAGTAGGACATCCTCTGAAAAGAGCCTGGCCCCAAATACTACACAGTAAATGAAAGAGAGCCCTTCTTCCCCCAAGAGGTCAAGAACTCCATCTTCATTGCTCTTCACGTTCTATCTTGTCTGAGTAATATGATAGGGATTTGAATCACCATTCCATTTTATCTCTCTTCCCCTCCACTAACAATCTCATCTCTGGCAAACTTGAAGGTCCTTTCCATTGTAGTTGGATGGAAAACCAAATAATAACAGTCATTTTAAAAATCTTATCTCCCTCTGTGAATACTTCCAATCTTGCAACTTGGGCCAAGTGTGGGCCGAACTAGAATTTTGTCATTCTTCTGAAATGGTGTGTTGGGCTGTATCTTGATTACGTTAGATCTTATCGAGATGACCTCTCGCACTGCTTGAAAAACTGCTGCAAAGGTGCACGTATGGACTGCGGTTCACCCCACGGCCACATGTCATCCGTCCACACATCAGCAACACTTCGTCATCCCCCTGTACTGAACTTCTTCGCTGCAGTTACTCAAATCCTATGTATAGCCCAGACCCTGAGTTTTTCTTTTGTTCTATCTCAGAATTGACTAGTATTTTTTGTTGTTTTGGTTTGTTTTTTTGTTTTAAAAGCTGCTTTCCAAATCAGAGAGTTCAAGTTCAGGTCAAAATAGTCCCTCTACCCCTCCTTTACCATCCCTGCACCAGCCCCCTCTGAGGCCTCTCAGCAAACAGAGCTAGGCGCAGAGTTGGACAATCGAGTGAATAACGGCATGAACAATTGTCCCAGCAGGTTCTGAGGCACTAAGTCAAGAGTGCTAGGACACAGGCCATCTGCTTTGTATCTTGACACCACAGGGTGTTTGTTTTAGTCATTTCTCTTCGTTCCCTCCAACCTCCTGAGCACCAGCATATGTATAGCCATTCAGCAATACCTCTTAGCCAGGGAATTTGAAAGCAGTTTGAGATGAGTGACAATAATTACCAGTCCTAGGAAATTATGTCTATGGATAAGGGGAGAAAATTGCCTGAGTAAAAATAGAAGTCAGGTTGTCCTGCTAGATACAACCCTACACACTGCCTTTGTGGCCTGCTCCTCACTCCTGGAATGGCATGGATGACCTTCAAAACCCCTCATCCTACCACGCCATCCTTACTGATTGTTCAGTGACCTTTTGATGCCTTACTCTTCCCAGTGTAATCCACAGAGCATCAGTATCATCACCCAGCAACTGGTGAGAAATGAGGAATTGCGAGCCACACTCCCCAGACCTACTGAATCAGCAGTGACCTTTATACCAAACCCAGGGCGATGAAAACAACGTTCGTTTGAAAACTACCCTCTGGTAGCAAAGCTCTCTGCTGTTCATCCTCACCTAACGAGGTCACACATATGGTACTAGTCACAGCTCCGCAGATGAACAGAAGCAGAATGTATATGTAACTGCGGCCTGGGGAGATGACTCAATCCCTTTGACGCACCTACAGATGTAAAGAGAGAACTGACTACACAAGTTGTCGTCTGACCTCATCACATGCCGACACATCATGTTGTTTTAGATACCTTTAAGGGCCAGAGAGATGGCTCGGTGGTTAAGAGCACTACTGGCTGCTCTTCTAGAGGACCCGGGTTCAGTTCCTAGCACTCACATGATAGCTCACAACCATTTGTGGCACCAGCCCTAGGAGATCTGATGCCCTCTTTACACACATGGTGTACATACAAACATACAGGCAAACATTCGTATACATGAAATAAAACTAAACTTTAAAATCTCAAAAAATGTATATGTGTGTGTGTGTGTGTATGTGTACACTTGCAGCTCTTCCAACCACCTGTTAACTCCAGCTCCAGAGGATCCAATGCTCTCTTCCCGCCTTCAAGGACACCAGCACATCCGTGGCATGCACTCACAATGACACAGACCCATACACATAATTAAAAAGTCTTTAACCCAAAGGGGGAATGCGTGTAGTACACTAGCTCAGGAGATAGCCTCTGTAAGCTAGAGAGCTGGAAACTAGTAGCTGCTTTGTCCGAGTAGCTGGACATTTCGGAACCAGAGGGAATCATGATGCAGTCCCAGCTGGAGTGCTTTGAAGGAAACACTGGTGTAAGCCCATATTCAAAGACTGAAGGACCTGGATTCTTACGGTTTCTGGAAAGGGGCAATGGCAAATATACTTCAGGTCAAGAAGAATCTTGTGAGCTGTCCCCTTCCTGTTCCATTAAGACCCCAGCCGCACCCGAGGTGAGCCTTCCCCATTCAATTGCTGACATACGTCCCATTCATCTCTGAAAGACAGGCAAGGCAGCCCATGTCTGCAAGCCCAGCGCTTAGAAGCTGAAAGCAGGAGGTTCAAGGCAAGAGGACAGTCTCCGTTACATAACTGGTGCCAGGGATACAAGATGCCCTATCTCAAAACAAACGAACGACAACAGAAAACTAGTCATGTATGGGAAACGTCTGCAAAGACACACCTAGAAGTGTTGCTTGATTAACCATTTTTCAAGACATCTCTCAATTCAGTCAGGTTGGTAAGCTGACTACCAAGATCACCCACGCAGCACATATACATTGCTAAGCTTAGCTTGTATTATTCGTATTTGCTTGTATTTTTCTGCTTATGCCTCCCCTACGATGCTCTCCAGGATTCCCACACAGTTCCTGGATAGAAATAGAAATCACCACAGTGCATCTTATCATTGAACAGAAAGAATATCTTGTTTATTATGGATATAACTCAGTTGGTAGAGCATTTGCCTGGCATTTATAGGCCCTCTCAGTTCAATCCTCAGCACAGCACAAAGCTAGAGTGGTAGTAAATGCCTCTGAACCAGCCTGGGGTACATGAGTATCTGTCTGGCGGGGGGGGGTTGAGGTTCTGTAACAGATGAGGTGCCTATTACAGATGTTCCCCGTGCCGTACAGTCCTGGGACATCTCACGCACTTTTTGCACCTCTGGGCTACAACTGTGTTTGGCTGCCAGGATATACTTACTGAGTCTCCATCCCTAACAACAAATGACAAGCAAGAGCTTTAGAATCTTAGATTGATGATGAACTTCGAGGTCATCTTATGTCATGTTTAAATAGCCTAGTAAAAGCCCTAGCTATTATCATCGAAGTCTAGAATCTGTCTAGAAAGTAGCATCTCATTACCACCCAAGACACTTCAGTTCCTTAAGCCTCAATCCAGCCAATTTATTCAGCCATGTGTTTGTTTGCTTGTATTTGTATATATACCAGGACATTTCACTTCAGCCATACAGGCTCCAGGGTACACCTGTGCATTTCGTTTGTTGTTTTTGTTCAATGATATAGCCCTGGCTAGCCCAGAGCTTGCTATGAACAACAGATAGGCCTCAGATTCACAAAGATCTGCTTGCCTCTGTTCGTCTCCGGTGGTTTGGGAGTAAAGTCATGAGCCACCACTTAGTGCTTCATCTGCACCTTCTTCAAAACTGTAAATGCTCAGGTTTTTGACTTCCAGCAACAACCCTCAACTCCAGTTACTTTAAACAAGAATTCCCCTGGAAAGGAAGAAGGAGAAGAAGACACTGTGCTGGTCCTGAGAAAGGCAGACTGTTTTTGAGGGCTAAGGATAGAGTTTAGTGGTATAGTACTTGCCTAGCATGCACAGGCCCTAAAAAAGAATCTGTTTTTGAGACCCATCATGAGGATTAATTGAATCCATTCTGACATTCTGATCAATCTTAGAAACTGTGGATTCAAGCCAGGTATGGTAGTTCATGCCTGTAATCCCAGCAATTGGAAGGCAGAGGCAGGAAGATCAGGAGTTCAAGGACAGTATGGGCCATATAGTGAGTTTGAGGCCATCAAGTGCTGTATGAGCCTGTCTACCAAAAAATATATTTTTAATTTAAAAAAAAAAAGAAGAGGAAGTGGGAGCACTAAGAAGATGGCTCAGTAGGTAAAGAGTTAGGATATAAGGACTTGAGCTTGAATTGGCAGAGAGAGACTACTCAGAGACTCTTAGGCCAGCAAGCCTGGCATGGCAGATGCAGCATTAGACATCAACAAAGAGGCTTTGTGTTCACAAGGTGGAGGTGGAGACAAGGACTGGCTATCACAGGGTAGGTTTTGGGGTTTTGATAGTACAGAATGTTACAATAGGGGTATTATAAATACTAAAACATCAGGGGTTGAAAGAGAGATGGAAGACTAGGTATTCTTAAGGCAGTGAAACTCTTCTGTATGAAACTGTAGTTTGGAGTGTGGGATTATTTTTGCCAAAACACACTCTAATGGAAAGGATAGGCACAGTCACAGTTCACTGCAGCAATGCAAGGTATTAGTTATGAAAAAATGGGCAGGGTGAAGAAGGTCTGTAGGAGTGTCCATTTTTTTCCATAAACCTGACCTGAAGCGGTTCTAGAAATTGCCTTTTAAACTAAAATTTTTAACTAAAAGAGGAAATTTTAAAACTCATTTCTATGGAGAGATGGTTTATTGGTTAAGAACAATGGCAGTACTTCCTGAGACCCTAGGTTCCGTTCTCAGAACTCACACATTGCCAAACAACCATCTATAGCTCCAGTCCCAGGGGATGAAACACCCTCTTCTGGCCTCCCCAGGCACCAGACACTCGTGTGGTACACAGATATACATGCAGATAAAACACCCACACACACACCCACACACACAAGACTATTTTTTTTTTAAGAAAAAAATCAACTCTAAGTCCGGTATAGTGCTGCATGCCTTTAATCCCAGCACTCAGGAGGCAGAGGCAGGTGGATCTCTGTGAGTTCCAGGCCAGCCTGGTCTACAGAATGAGTTCCAAAAAAAAAAAAAATCAAAACACAACAACAAAAATCAATTCTATGAGGAATTTACTATAGGAAGCATATCTTACATCCAGGTAAAACCATGTAAAAACCAACTTTTTATTTATTTTTAATTAATCAATCTATTTATTTATTTATTTTTGAGACAGGGTCTCACTTTGTAGCCCTGGCTGTCCTGGAATTCACTATGCAGACCAGGCTGGCCTCGAACTCACAGAGATCCACACCTGCCTCTGCCTCCCAAATGCTGGGATTAAAGGTATACACAACCAAGCCCGGCTCAAACATTGTGTTATTAAATGAAAGAAAAGATCATGTTGCTGGAGAGATGGCTCAGCACTTAAGATCACTGGAGCTCTTGCAGAGGACCCAAGTCCTGTTCCCAGCACCCACAGAACAGCTCACAACCCTGTGTAACTTCAATTCCAGGGGACCTGATATGGACCTCTTCTGACCTCCACAGATGCCAGGCATGCATGTGGTGTATGCATAGAGGTGCAGTGAAAAAAACACTAGTAGATATAAAATAAATAAACTTTAAAAAATTACGTATAGCTAGTAGAGCGTACTAGAAAAAGATTGTGCGCTGGGCAAGCCTGGGGCCCTGGGTTCAATCCTTAGCAAATCAACCAATAGGTTATCTTTCTAATAGGAGGTTTCAAATTCCCAAAAGAAGACAGAACAAAACTGACCTTGAAATCCCAGGTCTAAATGGAGCTCCATGCTGCCTCCTAGAGTATGTGGGGCCCACTCAGCTCTCCTCTGTGCCTCAGTCTCCCCCCTCCCCACCTCTGTCTGATGCTGGGAGCCGCTATCTACCTTCAAGGGTTTGCCCGAATAAACAGGATTACAGATGTCAAAGTACGTCAGACGGGGCTTCTCACTCTGGTGTCTGTGGACCCTCTTGGCCTTGATCTCAAGGTTGTCATGATCCTCCAGACATCAGTAAAACTTGACATGTGTATACACACATGCTTTCTCCCTAGGTAAAGAGGTTCATTGCATCCATTAGATTGTTCAAAGGGGTCTGTCACCTAAATAAGTATCCTGATTCCTCCTTTCTTCTCTGTAATTAATTACAGAGTGTTTACGGAGCTTTCCGGGTGGATTCAGTTGTTAGTGCAGCTGACACCCCCTTCTCTGCTAACCTCGGCACTGTCTGGAGGGTTTGGGAGGGGGGTGTTGAGTTTGTACGAGGTTTATATAGGTTTGTGTTTGCCTTCATAGGAAGAAACGGGTGAGGATCATGCCACCAGAGACACCTACCAACCAGAGATCTCCTCTGGGGAATCCAAACCCAAGAGCCCGGCAGGATGGAGTGAGGCTGAAGGTTCATGCCGGGGTTCACTGCCTGCTCGCCATTCCACTGATATCTAACATATGGCATGTGCATTGATGCTTATGAAGGTGATGACTCATTCCTAATCCTTTAACAAAAAAAAAAAGTCACCCTCCATGGCCTTGGCTCTCCTCCCTGAGTGCCCTTCTGTTCTCCAGAATGTCTGTGTCACCTGCCTCTGCCCTGTGAGTTACGTGCTCCTTGGCACTACCTCTCCTGCAGGCTCCCGGCTGGGTTTGCAGTACTTACTATCTCCTTTTTGCTTTGTTTTGCTTCGTTTGGTTTAGAACAAATTTCACATACTATAGCCCAGGTTGATCTGAGCTCACTGTGTAGCTTAGGCTGGCCTTGAACTCACAGAAATCCTCCTGTCTTAGCCTCTGCATGCTGGATGACAGAATGCAGCCACTGCAGGAGCCACTGCCCCCCACACACACACCCACACACACCCCACCCCACCCCGACACCTCTGCAACCTCTTCCTGTTGTCTCCTATTCTTCTCTTCCTTTCCAGGTACGTCCTTGCTCAAATGTCCCCTCAGCCTCTCCTCATCCCTCTTCTATGGTTCAGCAGGTAAAGGTGCTTGGCACCAGGAATGAGGAACTGAATTCAACCCCCTGGACCCACATGGTAGAAGGAGAGAACCGGCTCCTCCAGGTTGTCCACGTGATGGCTGTGTGTGAGCACGTGTATGCTCATGCAAGTGTAATTTTAAATTTTCAAGGAAAGGACACTGTCTTCATTGTCAGCTTGGTGATACTTAGAATCATCTAGGAAACACACCTCAGACATGTTTAAGTGTGTTTCCAGAGGTTTTAACTGAGGAGAAAAGACATTCCTTGAATGTTCCTGGCTAGTGTCCCAGGCTGAGTGGGAAAGGAAGAGTTACAAGTTCAAGGCCAGTCTGGTTTACATGGCAGCTCCAGGACAGCCATGACTACACAAAAAGACCTGGTCTGTGGCCCCCTCACTCCTCTCCCTCTTCCTCCCATCCCCCTCCCCCTCTTCCTCCCACTCCTATCCTCTTCTCCCTCCCCTTTCTCTCCCCATCTCCCTCGCCCTCTTCACCCTTCCTGTAAACACCATGTAACCAGCCATCTCACACCCCATTAGAATTATTTCTCCCTGCCTAGATTTCCTGTCGTGGTGGTCTACATCCCCGCACCGAGTTGAAATGAACCCGCCCTTCTTTAAGTTACATCTGTCAGGTTGTGTTGTCACAACAACAGGTAACTAGGGGCCAGGGGGGTGAGTCAGGGTGCAAAAATCACATGCTACAAGCTTGACCACCAAGTTCAATTCTAGGAAACCAAATAAAGCAAAACCAATGGTGACAAAGACACATAGCTGTGATCCTGGCACTCCGATGGTGAGCTGAGAGCAGACGCTGGAGACTCACCCCAAAGCTAGCAGGCCAGCGGTCTTGAGGACACAGCAGAGCAGAAGAACCCAGAGAGACCTCGCCTTAAGAAGATGAAAGGTGACCACAGACTTAATTAATTAATTCATTGCTTTGTTTTAAAGAGAGGTCAGAGTATAACTTTCGAGAGCCGATTCCCTCCTTTCTAACCATATGGGCTCCAGGGATCAAACTCAGGCCATCGGGTTTGGTGGCAAGGGTCACCTCCACTGAGTCAACTCCTCAGCCCTGTGTTTGTTTTGACACAGGGTCTCATATATCCACAGCAGGCCTCAAACTTGCTATGTAGCCGAGGATGACCTTGAACTTCTGATCCGCCTGTCTCTACCTCCAGTGTGCTGGAATTACATGCATGGGCCACCACCGCGGACATGTAGTTTTATATGGTGCTGGTGACTGAATCCAGGGCTTTGTGAATGGTAGAAAAACACAACTGAGCTACATCATAAGCACTTGGTTTTGCTTGTTGCTATTGCTGCCTAAGTGGCCTTTATGTTCTTCCTGTTTCCTTTTGGGAGGATGGGGTGGCTTTTGTTAAAACACAGTCAGCAACTCATCTTAAAGCTGTAACCATTTTTCCTACGACCTAAGTCCTCAAGGTTTTGTGAATGAGGGTAAAAAAAAAAAAAAAAAAAAAAGTAGAATAAACCTTATCCAGTAGAATTTAGAGGTAGAAATAAAACAGCTTTCTCTAGTTTATGATTGTACTCCTTAACATCTGTTGAGGGGCATTTTCTGACCAAAGGGCTTGTCAGGATCAATGACGAGAGATACACTTTCCTCCCTGTTCTAGACTGTACAGTGCCTGGGGTTATTGAAATAGGTATTTACCAAAGGGTGGAAAGGAATTGAGAGGAAAGAAAGAAGAGTAGGATTAAAGTGTGGAGTGGCCCTTGGCTCTCCTTTGAATGCTTTCTGCCTTTTTGGCACGAGACCAGGATCAAACAGGCAGTTGCAGGCAGCTCAAGGCCTCCGGTTCTCTGTGCAAATTTAGGAGTCGATTTTGAGGTTAGAATTATGAAGTTTTTGTGGTTGCTTTAAAGTGGAAGATACTGCATTCACCTTGTCTACTCCCCAAGGATCCCCGAGGAAAGAGGAAATGTCCAGCCATGTAATGAAACTCCTTTCAGGCTGATCGCTGTTAGGAAGACCTTGCACACTGAGCAAATCTCTGCAAGCAGACCGCAACACTTCCCACTGTGATCGTGCACAGGCGTCACTGTGCAATGTTTAGGCAAAATGCACATTAGCGTGACTGGGTTATAGTACTGTGATCATATCCATGGTTGTGCAGTTAGCATTCGCTACTACCACAGCTAAGAATTCATACAATAGGAAAGCAAGCTCGGAGGATTGTCTCAAAAACATGGAAGAGAACATCTGACTTGGCTTAACATGCACAGCTCCAGTGGTGACAGCCTTCGTTCCTTGAATACGAATTGTTCCTCAGCCAAGTAGTGGTGGCATACGTCTTTTAATCTCAGCACTCAGGAGGCAGAGGCAAGCAGACCTCTGAGTTTGGGCCAGGCTGGTCTACAGAGGGAGTTCCAGGACAGCTAGAGCTGCACAGAGAAACCCTGTCTTGGAAAACCAAAAGAAGAATTGGAGTTCAGACAGTTGTGAGCTGCCATGTGGGTGCTGGGAATTAAACCCAGGTCCTCTGGAAGAGCAGTTAGTGCTCTTAATTGCTGAGGCTTTTCTCTATACCCTGCCACCACACACACACACACACACACACACACACACACACACACACACACACACACTTTTTTTTTTTTTTGAGACAGGGTCTCACTATATAGACAAGGCTGATCTTGAACAAAGATCTGCCTGCTTCTGCCTCCCTAGTGCTGGGACTAAAGTAGTATGCCACCATGCTTGGCTTGAAAATGAACAATTCCTCCTCTTCTTCCTCCTCCTCCTCCTCTTCCTCCTCCTCCTCTTCCTCCTCCTTCTTGTCTCTACCAGGACTACTATTACTGTATACATCCAGCTTTTATTTTATTTTATTTGTTTGTTTGTTTGTTTGTTTGTTTATTTATTTGAGAGACAGGGTCTCACAATGTAGCCCTGGTTGCCATAGAACTCTCTCTATTTCTGAAGACCACACTGGCCCTCATGCTTACACAGTAAAACACATTGCCCACTAAGCCATCTTCCCAGCCCCTTGGAAAGTGTTTTTTGCAAACAAATACTATATACTTATAAATCCCACATTTGTTTCTTCAAGGGTGTTCATAAACAAAGTATTCTGGCAATTTCTTTCTCTTTAAAAAATATTTTCCTTTTCTGGTGTTTTTTTTTTTTCGTTTGGATGTTTGATTGGTTGGTTTAGTCTAGTCTTCTGTTGTTGTTGTTGTTGTTGTTGTTTTGAGACAAGGTCTCTATGTAGTCCCGGATGTGCATGGGTGTGCGCGTGGGCCTGCACAGGCACAGGTAGAGGTCAGAGGACAACTTGAGGGAATGAATTCTCTCCTTCCACCAAATGGGTCCCAGGTATCACAGCGCCTTTACCTGCTGAGCCATCCATCCATCTTCCCTTCTTCTTTCTCCACACCTCGCTTTAAAAAGATAAAACATTATTATTCACACAAGTATCCCTTACCAACACTTCCCAATATGAGAAGCTTTATAGGCTACAAAGTCTGTTGTGATTAACCTTCCTTGAATGAAACTTTAGGGATCTGCTTTGAACCCACAAAAGAAATTAAATGCACAGTTAAGGCTGAGTTTCATCATCAAGATGCATCCGGGAATTGTCGTTAAAGCCGTCTCCTGCTGCCTTCATTAAAGTCTTGATCTCCTGTTTCAAATTTATATTCCTTTGTGGGTTTACGGCAGATATTGGATATCCTTTTAATCTATATTTATTAGGCAAGCTATTGATGAATCTGATTCCATCGCAGATTTGTGCACAGTGTTCTCGTGGCCATCTTAAGAGAATACAATAAATGGCCGTTATCCCCAGAGTAAGCGGCGTATTTGGAAACAAAACCGTCCAAGTTAAAAACATGTACCACCCCCCACCCACTTTAAATTGCATTTTTGAAGCTGGGCTTGGTGGCAAAGAACTGTAATCTCAGCACTTGGATATATGGATAACAGAGAAGGTCGAGACAGAGGCCTCCTGTCCGTGTCCCACTCCCAGCCCCACGCCTACCCTCGTGTGCACGCTCACACACACACACACACACACACACACACACACACACCAACCTGTGTACGAGTGCCTCCTTTCAGATAGAACCCTCCTGGATGGGAAGAAACTGCACCTGGAGAGGGGATGAAGTCGGCCCGGAGCCTGCTCTGTTCTGTATCACAGAGCAACCAACCTGTGCAAACGCCCTCTCACAGGCCTCACTACCGTCTGGCATCCAGCTATGCTCATCAGAAAGCACAAGGAAGAGATTTGGGGGAGCAAGAGGGAAGAAGACAGAAGTCAGAGTGTTTCTCCCCCTTCCTCTCTGGTGTAGGCAGCATCTCGCACACATGTAGGCACTTGGGCTGTCGTGGCAGTTCTCACCTGCAGCCATTTGGCAAGGGGCAGACTAAGAAAGTTTGCAAATCAACTTCTGGTCCACGACTCAGAGAAAATCAGGGGAAAGGTGAGGATGGGATCTGAAAACAGCCGAATGACCAGCGCAGAGGACACAAAGGACTCGTGGAATCTAGCGAGGATGGGGAAAGAATGACAGTTAACTCCGAGCCAGGCGTTCGGTGTTTCAGACACCAGGTGTTCGGAACTAAAAATAACACAGCATCCCAACTCTCAAGTCTCCAGTTTAAATCCTGGCTCTAACCCTTCATTCTACCTGTTTGCTTTCCTGAGCCTGCCTGTTCACAAGGCCTCCTGCCAAGTCTCCTTATCCTGCACTGTAAATTGAAGACTGGGTAGCTGCGTGGATTGTTGTGTGGGTTACAGGAAGAGACTGCTTTCAGTGAATACACACTGGACGTGCTCGGGCAAGAATGCACATTGGGCCAGGCGGTAGTGCCCTTTAATCCCAGCACTCGGGAGGCAGAGACAGCTGGATCTCTGTGGGTTAGAGGCCAGCCAGGTCTACGGAGTGGCTTCCAGGACAGCCAGAGTTACAACAGAGGAACCCTTACTCAAAAAAAAAAAAAAAAAAAAAGCACATTTGACAGATCTTCATGGGGAAATGAGGTGACTATTAATGGGCTTTCTTGGTGCCAGGCCTGGAGCCCAGCTTCTGTTGATGTCATTTGGCTTAGGAGACAGGGTCTCCCACTGCAGCCAGGCTGGAATTCACTATGTAGCCCAGGCTGGCCTCAAACTAGGGTCACTCCTCCCACAGCAGCCTCCAAAATGCTGGGAATCACAGGCATGAGCCACATGCCTGCATTACACTATTGCTTACTTTGACTACCATGTGGAAAGGGCTGTGCCAGAGCAAGAAAAATGGAGACAGAAAGTCGGGAGAATGTCATGAGCTCTTTCTACAGAAATCCAAAGGAAACGCACAGACAAGACAGGAATATTTCATCAGGGTGAAACGACTGCCCAAGTGGGAGTCAGGGCCCAGAGAGTAAGTACCTTGGGATGTAACCATGACAACAACACAAGCATCTGAGGTCTCACTGAGGTCCAAACTCTAAGCCTCACTCACCCATCCTTTAGGAAAGTGGGATTGCCCCTGGTCTTGTCACCCTATTTTGAGAAAAAGAAAGTATCTTTTATTGCTTTTATTGTTTGTGTGTATGCGTGTGCTATTTTGTTTTTGTTTGTGTGTGTGTGTGTGTGTGTGTGTGTGTGTGAGAGAGAGGGAGAGAGAGAGAGATCAGAGGACAACTTACAGGAATCTGCTCTCTCCGTCACCCATGATGAGTCTGTTGGATCAAACTCAGGTCGGCAGGCTTGGCAACAAGTGATTTTAGCCACTGAACCAGCTTACCAGCTCTTGTTTGTTTTTGAGACAAGGTGTTGCTATGTAGCCCTGACTAGTCCTCAGTCTGGCTGCACTTCTCCTATCTGATAGAGTTTCAGAGTACTGAGATTTCAGGCATGAATCCATCCACATGCAGATTGTGTCTTCGGGAGGTTTTTTTTGCTTAGTTGTTTGTTTCTTGTTTTGTTTTGAAACAACTAAATCTTGCTATGTTGACCAGATTGCCCTCCAACTCCGGGCTCAAGTGTGCAACATGTCATTCATTCAAATTAATTCTTATAGTTGCTACACAACATGGCCAGGTCACCTAGTCAGCAAGGGTTAAATAGCTCAGGATCCAAAAATTGAATGTGCCTAATCCCAAAGAGTACTCTGTGAATCCAGTGTACCTCTCTGCCTTCTTGAACCTGTGGCCTTATTCACAGTTAGCCAGGTGAAATGGCACTCACCTGTGATGGAAGCATTCGGGAGGCTGAGCTGGAGAACAACAGGTCTGAGGCCTCACAGGTCTACACCAGCACTTGGAAGGCGACAGAGGCAAGGGATCTGAGTTCGAGGCCAGTCTGGTCTACAGAGCAAGTTTCAGGGCAGCCAGGGCTACAAAGAGAAACACTGTCTTGAAAGAAAGGAAAAAAAATTCCAAAATTGCTTTTAATGGAGAAATACTAATTCTTGTTTTTCTTATTTCTCCACACTTCTGTGCTGGAAGGGTGAGGGGAGCTATCTTGCAAATACAAGAAGAACCTTTTCTTTGTATTTCGGAACCCTTCAATTATAAACA
Organism: Cricetomys ansorgei; assembly: GCA_026225945.1. Classification (NCBI taxonomy): domain Eukaryota; kingdom Metazoa; phylum Chordata; class Mammalia; order Rodentia; family Nesomyidae; genus Cricetomys; species Cricetomys ansorgei. Next base: position 9,912,080 of record JAMJFZ010001089.1, read on the forward strand.
TTGCTGAAATCAATTCAAGCACAATTCTCCTTAAGGCTTTTAAACACAACTGCTAACCTGTCTAGATGTTTAGCTTACACGTTTCAAAACCTGTCAGTTAAGCCTTGCTTCCTGTTGCAGCTTTTCTCCCAAACTACAAACCAGAAGAGAAATTATGTAGCAAATTGGAAACATGAAACCTACACTTGATGGCAACACAAAAAGACTGTCTGGTGAGCATAAGACACTCCAGCCCTTGGCTCGAAAATGAATGTGTATTAGAGGGCTCATCTACTGGCAGCCTCTAATAAGGTTGTGCCTTCTGAGTTCTGAAACAAACCATCAACTGATGCCCTCCAAAGCACACTTGGACTACTCTAAGAAGACAAAGAAATTCATCAAACCTGTTGTTTGTTGAGTTTGCCAGTCAACTCCCTAAAGTAGAGACATTGGTAACAATGAGTAGGCGTGGCTCATTAAAAATATCTTGGGCCAGTGAGATGGGCTCAGTGAGTAAAAACATTTACTGCCAAGCCTGATGACCTGAATTTGATCCCTGGATCTCAAATGATGGAAAGAGAGAGCATAGTCCTGTAAGGTGTCCTCGGACTTCCACAGGCAAACTGACTATGTGCACACACATGAATAAATAGATAAATATAATTTTAAAATATCAGTGGGATGGTAAGGACATAGATGAGTTGGTAGAGTGCTTGCTTACTATGCATGAAGAGCTAGCTGGGTTCAATCTCCAGGCCTGAAAAATAAGTAGATATATAAATAATTTTAGGTGCAGTTGTTTGTGCACGCCTTAGATTCTAAGCACTCCGGAGGCAGAAGCAGGAGGATCTTGAGAGTTCCAGGCTGGCCTGCTCTGCATAGCATGACTTTGTCTCAATAAATAAATAATAAACAAACAAACAATAAATAAAGCACTGGGATCTAGACATGGTGATACATACCTATAATCCTAGCACTGGGAAGGTGCAAGAGGATCAGGAGGAATTCAGGAAACTTCGCTGCTGTGCAGGGAGTTCAAGGCCAGCTTGGTCTACAAAAGATACTGTCCTAAAAAACCATAAACAAACAAACAAACAAATAACAGAACAGAATAGCCTGAAATAAGAGTGTTCAAGATTTCACCAACAAATTGATAAATATTGTTGTTCTTGTTCTCCTCTGTCTTTGGGCTTTGAGCAAGAGCAGAGAAACAATAGAAAAAAAAATTTTTTTGTAAAGTTTGTAGAAGAGAACTTGGGATCTAGGTCAGTTGGTAAAGTGCTTGCTTAGCACGCACCAGACCCTGGTCTGGAGCATTACCCACAATGAGTATGGCAATGCATGCCTGAAAGCCCAGCTCTCAGAAGATAGAAAAACAGGAGGATCAGGATTCAAGATCATCCTCAGGTACACAGCAAGTTTGAGACCAGCCTGTCTCAACAACAACAACCAAACAGCATTGGCAGAACTCCAAAGGCAAAGGTGAAAGTCATTAATTAGTTCTACTGGCCTGAGGCGGTTAATTCAACTCCAGAAAGAATGATTGACTTTCTATTTTGCACAAAGATGAGTCGAACCCTTAGTTTAATTTGAGGCTGGGTTGTTGGTGTGGCTGGTTTTTGTTTTTGTTTTGTTTCTGTTCTGTTTTAGCAGCATGGCCCTTCATTCCTTTCTGACGGTTGACAAGACCCGGGTGGGGCGAACTGGGAGAGTCACCTGGCACTACTGGCGGTGGGGCCTTTCCAGGCCTAAAGCAGTCTAAAAACGATACTGAAAAATCCATGCCGGTGTCAGGACTCTAAACTCTTACAGACTTTAAGCGGCTTGGCCGGATAAATCTACATCAACAGGTGGTTCAGAGGCACCTGATTCATAAGCAGCCTGTGGATCTTGGGACACGCTGGAGTGAACGATTCGGACTGAACTCTGGCGGGGCCCAAACAGAGGGCAGACACTGTTACCCTCCTGGATCACAAATGTCTTTACTGCAAAAGAAAATAGAAACTGGGCATGGTGTCTCAGGCCTGTGATCCCAGCACTCTGGAGGCTAAGACAGGAATATTGACATGAGTTCAAGGCCAGCCTGGATTACATAGTGAGATTCTATCTCAAAATGACAAGAAGAAGAAAAGGAAGAAGAAGAGTTAGGAAGAGGAGTAGGATGGAGGGGAAGAAGAAGGAGAAGAAAGAGGAGAAAAAAGGGTGGGGAGAGGAGGAGGAGCCAATGCAGCTGCCACCGGGTCAAGCATTAGTGGCAGGCCACACCTGTAATCCTCCCAGCCTGGGAAACAAAGACACAACATACATCTGTATGACTTGGAACCCAGCCTGGTTTTTATAGAAAGTTCTAGTTCATCCACGGATACATACTGAGACCCTGTCTCAATTAGCAAAACAAATAACCTTATATTAATTCTGAAGTAACATGTTACATAAACATTAAGCCCAATCACATTATTGAGCCACCACCACTATCTTTATAGTCTTCATCTTTTCTAAACTTCAATACCCGTTAAACACTAACTCCCCCTTCATCTTCCTACTGCCCTTGCCTACCACCAATCACAATTCTACTTATTTTTTTTTTAATTTGGTCTGAAACTCACTACGTAGACCAGGCTGGCCTTGAACTCACAGATTGAAGGAGATGCCACCATGCCTGGCCACTCCGTGTGTGTGTGTGTGTGTGTGTGTGTGTGTGTGTGTGTGGTGTTTTGAGACAAGGTTTTGCTATGTAACCCAGGCAGCCTTCAAACCGAAGTTCTCCAGAGCACTAAGGATTACAGGAACAAGCCATCAAGTCTGGTTTGGTTGCCTCTGTTTTTTGTTTGTTTGTTTGCTTTTGAGATAGAATTTCTTGCCCTGAAATTGCCAAAATAGCAGAGGACAATACTGAACTTCTTATCCTCCCGCCTCTACCTCCTTGGATTACAGGCATGTGCCACCACACACGGTAGTAACAGGGATTGAACCCAGAGCTTTGGCCCTGCCAGGAGCACTCTACTTACTGAGCTATGTTTCCCACCCCAGCTTCTACCCTTTTTAAGGCTGGATCTTATTCCACACATGCAGGCCGTATTTGTATGTGTATGCTACTTTTTTTTTTTAAATATTTGAGACAAGATCTAGTGTAGTCTAGGCTGACTTTTGTCTCTATATGTAGCTGAGGCTGGCTTTGAACTACTGATCCTCCTGCCTCCATCTCCTAAGTGCTGGGAATGCTAGCATCTGCTACTATAGTTGTCTGTATCGTGCATTTTTATTAGCTATTCATCTCTCCCATATCCTCTTTTCAATTGCTAGGAACATATCCATGGTTGGCAAGCACTCCAAGACCTAATTAGTTCTCCAGTGCCTCCCCCCTACTTCTTGTATTTGTAGATTGCTTTTGCCTTTTGGTTGCTGTCAGTAAGTAGGTGCTCCTACTTTGAGTTCTTAGAGTATATATTCCAGTTGATCTTAGTCAAAAGGCCAAGAGCAATCTCTGAATATAAACTCCATTAAGTTTGAAGACAGAGAACAAATTAGGGGGAAGGGGAAAGACGGACACCATTACATGGGCACGGAGAGTTGTGCTGCCAGACAATGGGGGGGGGGGCAAATGGAGAGAAGAGGTGGGACTCAAAGAGTCTAGAAAGTAGAGGATCTCTCATATACCATGAGGGGCGACAGTAAGAGAGCTACAGCTAGGATTTGTTTGTTTGTTTGGGGACCTTTTGGGAGGGGGGGTGTTTTTACTCTTTGGTGTGCTGGATTTCTGTGGGGGATGTTTGATAGCTTATGATCTGTACCTGAGGAGTTCTGAATCAATAAAAAACACCTGAGCTCAGATGCTCAGGGTTCGACTGTCTAGTATGGCGGTGGCCAGGGTAGTGGTTCCCTCTGCAGAGGTCTGGAAGGGTATGTACCTAAGAAAATGCCTCCATGTCTTCCATCCTGAGCTACCACAGCAGCTTACTACTACAGACCGGGTCTCACTATGTAGCTCTGGCTGTCCTGGAACTCACTATGTAGAACAGGCTGGCCTTGAACTTACAGAGATTGGCCTGTCTCTGCTTCCTCAGTGCTAAGACTAAATTGTGTGCTGCCATGTCTGGTTTGCTTGGGGGCCTTTTGAGACAGGATCTCCCTATGTAGCCCTCGATGGCTTAGAACACATGATGTAATTAGTGGTACTATGCACTAACTTAGCACTTCGATGCAATTTATAATAACTATTCAAAAGCTATTAAAAAGAGTTTTAGAGCAGAGTTTGCTTTTTTAGCACTGGTGACTGAATGCAGGAATTTATAAATACTAGCAAGCACTGCACCACTGAGTTTACATCTCCAGCCCCCAAAGCAATGCTTGTAGGGCAAAAACTTAGCCCTAATGAAAATGACCACTAGACAATGGACACAGGTCTTGGTGACCCCGTTCTTATGTTTACCCACCAGAGTCTGCCTTACCCTGAAGGTATTCAGTAAACAGAAGTGGAATGAATGATCAATTGACTAATTTCTTCTGGTCAATGTATTGTGGAGACTTCACAAAACCTGTTAACCAGAATAATTTTCTCTAATGCGTTGTTTATTTGGTTGAGTTCTTCTCAGAATCCACTACACCAGGGCACAAAGCCTGTTATGAGATTGCACACTCTACTCTCCAGCTGCTTTCTCTGTAATATAGGATGAATTCCATTTAATTGAGGAGAAAGTGGTTCCAGGAAACCCCTGGACCTACCCAGATATCAAAGACAGCACAACCAAACTTCTATCCACTCTTTTTTTGTTTGTTTGTTTGTTTGTTTGTTTGTTTTAATTCATTTCAGTCTTAATCCTGTGAGAACCCTTCATTCTAGAGAAACACATGAAAAGGTGTGTATGTGTGTGCGGTGTGTGTGTGTGTGTGTGTGTGTGTGATTAGTGCAACACTCTTCAGGAGTATTTGGGCATTTCTCACTATACTGATGAACACTGTTGCACTACAAATGGACAAATTGTTTCCACAAGAGGACCCATAAGTAAGGTCCCTGTGTGTTTCATGTTGCTTAGCTTTTCCAGAACTCACGAGTCTACATTAGTTTATGTGGCAAGTGAGTCACTTGCATGCATGTGGAGGTCAAAGGACAATCTGCAGGAGTCAGCATTCTCTTCTCACCCTGTGGGTTCTAGGGATTGAGCTCAGGCTTGGCACCAAGCACCTTTACCAGCTGAACCATTTCACCAAGCATCCCTACCTCCAAGTTTTTTTTTTTTTTTTTGTTTTTTGTTTTTTTTTTTAAACATGGTCTCAGTATGTAGCCCTTGTTAGCCTGGAAATTGCTGTGTAGAACAGACTGGACTCCTACTCACATAGAGCCACCTCTGTCTCTACCTCCTGAATGCTGAGATTAAATGCATGTGTCACCATGCCTGTCCTGTCCCCATTTTAAAGAACAAGTTCTCCTGTAGCCCAGGCTGGCCTCCAACTCACTATGTAGCAGGGACTGGTCTTGAAGTCCTGATCCTCCTGCCTCCACCTGAATGGTGTGATATGATGGGGTTGCAGGCAGGTACCCCCACTTTTGAAGTCCAATGGGAAATTTAAATGTAGACCAGGCTATGCTCTGAATATTGCACGTTCCCCAAATTCCTATGTTGAAACTCAGTCCCCAGCATGGTGATGTTAGGAAGTGAAGGCACTGGGAAGCAGTTAGGTCATGAAACCCAGCCCTTGTGAAGGGTCTTTTATAAAAGAGGCAACAGCCGGGCATGGTGAGTGGTGCATGTAATCCCAGCACTTAAGAAGCAGAGGAAGGTAGATTTCTAGAGTTTGAGGGCAACCTGGTTTATATAGCAAGTTCCAGGCCAACCAAGGCTACTTAGGGAGGCCTTGTCTAAAAAAAAAAAGAGAGAGAGAGAGAGAGGGAGAAAAAAAACAAGAAACAAAACCACGAGGCAACTATCATCGCCTAGTCTATGCAGATTGTTAGATTCAACCATCATAACACAAAAGGAAAAAAAAAATCTGTCCACAGAAGCTGCCCTCCCGACTTGTACCACGTGAGGACACAGATGTTGCTGTCAAGCAGCCAACAAAGAGCCCTTCCCAGACACCAAATCAGCTGGCGTCTTCATCCAAAGTTCCAAACCAAGACTAAGACAGACTGTATATTTTATAATAATTTATTAAACAAATGCTACAATATGAGCTATCCTCAAGCTCAAAAACCTGCCTGCCTCAGCCTCACCCTCGTGCTGGGATTACACACATGTGCGCTGCAATAACTGGCAAAGGCCTTCTTAGGAGATGCGGGACAGTGTATTGGTGTTAAATAACATCCACACGAAGTCAGATCTTGACTTGTAGTTCAGCTCGAACCACAGTGCTGAAGTCTGAACAGGGAGTCACTTGCCCACTCCTCTGGGGGAAACCAGTGATCTCTTGATGAGCCCGTAAATTACTAGTGATGGATGCTATTATTTTGATCAGCAGGGACTAGGGCATCCCAATACCCCATACATTTGGTTGGATGAAGGACTTTATATAATCCATTTGCTGACAAATTGTAATAATGCAAATGCCTTTTAAAACTCCCTTTGCACATTGTAGATGGGCTCTGTGAGAGAGTACATTAGAGGAACAAATGTCCTAAAATATTCTGTTGCTTTTAAACCCTAATTGACCTCTGGAGAGCAGGCCATGGATGCAACTCTCACAGTTTCCTTTGCTTCTAGGAATCACTGGTGCCTAATGAATGGCAGGAATTCTTACACAGTTGGGACTGTAGTCAGTGACTATGCTGGGGGGGATGGGAACCCAGATTACAATACTCTAAATCCAAGAATAAAGAAATGCCTCCCAAGTGTGTTTCTACTGCCTTCTCTCTGAACTTCTGCCACAAACTCTACTACTTCAAAGTCACAAAATGTGAGCCAAGCACAGGGTTCCATACCGGTAGTCCCAGATACTCAGGAGGTTGACAGGGAAGGATCCCTCAGCCCAAGAATTTAGGGCAGCTGGTTAACATAATGGTATGCCTTCTTTTGTAGGGGGAGGTGGTAGTTAAAGAATATAACTTCTCCCTTCTTGACAGATGCTGCTGCCGATGTTCAGATGCTTCCTGGAGGCCAGTCTACACACCCTCCAAATGTAAGGCAGGAAAGCAGACGGCGATTGCGGATGTTGCTGATTAGAACAGGGCTTTGCTTGATAGACCTTGTGCCCATCTAAGGAGATAAGCCACGCCTTTCAAATGCATGCAGATTCCTGGCTTCATCCTTGAATTCATTACAAGTGCTCACCAGAGGTATGTATAAAGAGCCTGCAGGAAGGTGTGTTATCAATGCAAAATGACCAGTCAGTCACGGGATGGACCCCGAGAAGATTGAAAGTCACGATGATGGATTTTGATCATTTCAAAGTCATGAAAGCAAAGAAAATGAGGAACAGAAGAATAAAATTTAAAACTTCAAAGAGCAGATATTCTGAAGGTTTTTTTCCCCCAAAAAAAGTACTTGTTGCCAAGGCTGCCACTGCAGACACACTGGCTGCTGCTGTTAAATTAAAACTCTAGCCAGACCAGAAGGCAGGGTCCCTCCTCCAAAGGCTTGCGAGAGTCAGAGGAGTCCTGCCCAGAGAGCACCTGCTCCTAAGGCACCTAGAAAGAAGGCATAAGAGGCTTTTAAAAAGGAACGAAGAGTCTTTTTGACATATTGGCACACCCACACACATTCATAGCCAGCCATACATACGATGTGTATGTGTGGTTAGATAGGTGCATAGATAGTTTTTCTTTTTGGCTAAATTCAAGGCTAGCCTGGGCTATATGATCAATTCCAGGCCAGTGTGAGCTACAGAAGAAACCTTGTCTCAAAAAAAAAACACAACTGGAGATGTGAGCCAGTAGTAGAGCCCTAACCTAACCTCCTCAGGGCTCCATCCCTACCAGAGGGAAAGAGACAAAGCACAGAGCTCAAGAAGGGAAAAGTCTCATGATCTCGACGTCCAGAAAACACTAAAATTGTATAGACTGGGCCGCGCTATGCTTTGGTTCAATTGTGTTCTCTCTTGAGTATTTTGCTCTTGGTGGGAGGCAAAAGTCTTAAGCAAGTACCAAATTTTCTTCTTCCTTCCTTCCTTCCTTCTTTCTTTCTTTCTTTCTTTCCTTTCTTTTCTTTCTTTCCTTTCTTTTCTTTCTTTCTTTCTTCCTTCCTTTCTTTCTATTTTTCTTAAGAGAAGGTTTCACTGTGTAGCCCTGGTTGGTCTGTAACATGCTAAGTAGACGAGGCTAGCCTCAAATGCATAGGGATCTACTTGCCTCTATTTTCTTAAGTGCTGGAATTATTAACCTTTTTTTTTTGCATTAGTATTCTATTTAAAATTATTCTGGCCCACCCAATATGATACCTTTAATCTCAATAATATCAGTACTCTGAAGGTCTGGTGGGGGGAGGGGGTGCCCGCACCATAGTATAAGCGTGAAAGTCAGAAAACGATCTTGGCCAGTTTTGCTTTCCACCTTGTTTGCCTGAACCAGGCTAGCTGGCCCACAAGCTTGGAGTCGCCTGTCTCTAACCTCTGTCTCCCCGCGGGATCAAACTCAGGTCCTCACACTCACGTGACAAGCAATTTGGTCCGATAAGCCAAAATCTCTCCAGCTCCTCAGAGCAGGACTTTTAATTTTGAGCAACTGGAGAATAAGCATGAAGAGGAGGAGCCCCGCTTTGTCTGTCTCTCTGTGTTTTCATCAAAGCCTTAAAACGGGCTTTGATTTTGGTCATTGTTAGCTTTGAGGGGAGATATTTCATCTTTGCCTACTCACGATTACTCTCATGTTTTGGCATTGTCTGAGTGATCTGTCTCAGTCTTCTGCTTTTACTACTGGTTGTACCCTTTCATCTGGACGGCTTATTTCTGCTTGGGTTAAGGTCATGGAGACCTTTTAAATAAAGGTATGCAAAATAAATGCACAACTGTATAAATGTCTAAGTAACCAAATAAATGCAGAGTCAGCTTGAGAAGGAGGCACAGGACACATTTTAAGCAAAGACCTCGTTTTATTTTGAAAGCGTCAATTGTTTGGATGGTTGCAGGCCCACAGCCCACCCTTTGCAAAGCTGCTAGATGGAGGCTCCTCGGCTCAGAAGAGTAAGCATAGCATCATAAGACAGATTAAATTTTATCAAATCAGGAGAATTAAAGCACACATTTCTTCAATCCAAAAAGTAGAAAATATTCAGAAGTAGTGATTGGCATCTATAATCCCAGCCATTGGGAAGCCAAGGCAAGAGGATTGCTTTAAGTTCGAGGCCAGTATGGACTATATAGTGAGTTCCAAGCCAGAGCAACAGAGACTCTTTCTCAAAATATTAGAGCTGGAAAGATGGCTCAACAGTTAAGGTTGTATACTGCTCTTCCAGGGCACAAGAGTTTGGTTCTCAGCACCAACATAGCATGCATCACAACCACCTGTAACTCCAGCTCCTGGGGATTCTAATGCTTCTGCCTTCGGAGGACATCTGCAGTCACAAGCACACACACAGTCATATACACAAACACACATAATTAAGATAAAATGAGTCTTTAAAAGTACACCAAATGGGGGCTGGAGAAATAGTTCAGTGGTTAAGAGACCCAGGTTCAATCCCCAGCACCCACATGGCAGCTCACAACTGTCTATAACTCCAGTTCCAGGGGATCCGACACCCTCACACAGGCATGCAGGCAAAATGCCACTGTGTACAAAATAATGAAAATAAATAAATTATTTTTTTAAAATACACTAAATGAACCGGCGTGGTCGTTAACATTGTAATCCCATCGCTTAGGAGGTAGAGGCAGAAATAATATATTGGGGTGAGGTGGGGTGCTGAGGTGGAACCCAGGGCCTCAGAACGCTAGGCAAAAGTTCTACCACTGGGCTACAGTCTGTTTCGCTGTTGTTGCCATTGCTGTTTTGCAGCTCCCTGTCCTGGAACAGGAGCAAACAGGGTGTTCAGTGGGTTACGGGAGAGCACAAGAGTGCCGACGGAGTTTGTCTGGGTGGAAACGTCTGTCACTACTCCCTTGAAAAAGCTTCTAGAACATGACCAATACCCACGGCCACTCATGAATACGAAGCCACAAGACTAGCAACATTGAGGGAGCCTACATACTCACTGTGAAGGGATATCCAGAAAAAGAAAGTCATAAATCATTTTAGAACATTACAAAGTCTAATGAAGGAATGCGATTAGGGTTTGTCCTCATTTCAGGGAGAGTTTCAAGAATGAGGGCAGAAACTCTTATAAGAGAATGTAGAGGCAACATTGATCATAAAAAGCCAGAAAGGGTGTCTGGGGGTGTGTGGCTGAATCAGTAAAGTGCTTGTCCAGCATGTGCTGGGCTCTGGGTTCCACCTCAGCACAGAATAAAAGGAGTGAAGATACATGCCTATAAGCTCAGCCCTTGAGATACAAAGGCAGGAGGATCAGGAGTTCAAGGCCAACCTGGGCTACATGAGCCTAACCCAAAAAATGCAAAATAAATCAGCAACATAGCTACCACTGTGGCTTTACTACACTGCGATTTCTAGGTTCAAATGTATTGTTTTCTCTAATTATAGATGCTTTTAGAAATCTCTTACCCTTATTTTTAATTTCTGATTGCATTTCAATAGCAATCAGTTATTTTGAAACATGAATGAAAATTTAATTACTTGAAATTAAACTAGAATTTCAACAAAATTTTTGGCATTCAGACTGTGTGCTTATTTTATGTATTCATGCTGTCAGCTTTTGGAGTCATGAATTGCTAAAGACTTTTCAAAGAAGTTGATAGCAAGAGAGGTTTCAGGGAAAGGGGAGTTTTGTGCGTGCGCTTTCTTGTATGTAGTTAGAGAAAGCCTAGCCCTTATATTCTAGGTTCTGCTAGTTATGGATAAGAAGATCTCCCTGTCCTAAACAAGGAGTTTCCAAGAAATGCCAAGAGAAATAACTTCCCCATAATAATGATTACAAATAGTGGAACACAGCTAGCCATGGTGGCACAGACCTATAATCACAACTCCAAAGGCTGAGGCAAGAGGATTACAGATTCAAAGGCAGCCTGGTAACTTAATGAGACCCTGTTTCATAATAAACAACAATAGACCCAGAGAGAGAGTTCAGCAGTTAACAACACTTGCTGGTCTTGTAGAAGGCTAAGATCAATTCACAACTGCCTGTAACTTCAGCTCCAGGGGATCCAGTGTCCTCTTTCACTCCTTAGACATTTGCCACTCAAACACATATGAGACACACACACCAATTTTTTGTTTTGTTTTGTTTTGTTTTTTGTTTTTTGAGACAAGTTTTCTCTGTAGCCCTGTCTGTCCTGGAACTCACTTGCACTCAAAGATCCACCACCTTCTGTATCCTGACCGCTGGGATTAAAGGAATGCACCACTATGCCCGGTGTATACATTTTTTTTTCTCTTTTTCGAGACAGGGTTTCTCTGTTGTAACCCTGGCTGTCCTGGATCTCACTCTGTAGACCAGGCTGGCCTCGAACTCACAGAGATCCACCTGCCTCTGCCTCCTGAGTGCTGGGATTAAAGGCATGTGCCACCACTGCCCGGCTTAAAAAATTTAAAAAAAAAAAATTTTTTTTATTTTAAATAAGAAAAGGACTAGGGGCAGGCTGGAGAGATGGCTCAGCGGTTAAGATCATTTGATGCTCTTGCAGAGGACCCTAAATTCAGTTCCTAGCACCCAAATGGTGTCTTACAATTATCCATTACTTGGACTCCAGATGGTGCATATGCATACATCCAGGCACTCATTTACATAAAATGAAATAAACAGATCTAAAAACAAATAACAACAAATTCTGGGGAAGGGGATGCTAGGACTGGCCATTTTGCCCTCCTGTAATCCTAGCCTGCAGAAGGCAACACGTATTGCTACAAGTTGAAGGCTAACCTGGGCTATACAAGCAGCCCCACTAGAGAAAGGACTCTTCCTTCCCTTATAGCCAAAGTTCATTGACAAGGAAGGACTGACCCGTGGAAGCATCTGCACACTCCCAGATAGGCCAGGTCTGAGTGTCTCCAGGGGGTAGGTGAAAGTCACTAACTCTTATTAGTCACTCACTCTCAAGGAGTGTTATAAAATGTGTTGCTGGGTTTGTGTGCTGTATAGAAAGATAATAAACAACGTACAGAAAAATAAATAAATAATAAAAAGCTGAACTCGGTGTGGTGGTACACATCTTCAATCTCACCACTTGGGAGGCTCCAGAGGCAGGTGGATCTCTGTGAGTTCGAAGCCAACCTGTCCTATATAGCAAGTGCCAAGCCAACCAGGGATACATAGTAAGACCATACTTCAAAAATAATAATTAACTAATTAATTAATTCAATTTAGTCTAGCAATCACCTAGCCAGGAGAACACGCCTCAGGAAAGTTGATTCACCTGAAGGAATACATGTTTTATTTTGTTTTGTTTTGTTTTAATGGTAATAATTATCCCCTGAGTGAGATAATGTACCTATATCTTCCAGGAGCCATTTCTTTGAGCCTATTGCCTACAGATCTTCACTGTTAAGCCTGCCCACTTTTCTGAATTCTGACTCAAAAAAGCTTAGGGTTTCCATTTCCCTCCCTCCCTTCTTCCCTCCCTCCATCCATCCCTCCTTCCCTCCATCCCTCCTTCTCTCCCTCCCTCTTTCCCTTCCTTCCTTTCTTATCATCCTAGATCCTAAGTACCCACTCTGGTCAGCCCTAGCCTTTCTGCAAAGACACTCTCATCAGGTGCGGCTGCTGACCAATCTCCAGCGATCGCTGAACTTGCCTGCTTCCTGCTACCCCTAAATTCACAACCTCTTCCTCTTCTCCATCCCTGCCAACTCTTCTCTATAGCCACTGAAACTTACAGTGTGCCTGCCTTATTTTTCTCTCAAACTCTAAGAAAACAGTCCTGAGCTTCCTTGTCAGTCCATCTTTAAAAACTTTTATCAATGCAACTAAAGACCCAAAAAGAGAACTTCAGTTCCCTAGTAATAAGAGATTATTATTATTGTTGTTGTTGTTGTTACTATTGCTGTTTTTATACCAAGATCTCACTCGGGCTTCCCTTTGTTCTCCAGCCTTGTATTCTCCATCGCATGAACAGAAGAGACACAAAGCATAGTGTAGAAGATGGTTTGTTACAGAGTAAACAGGGTACTCTTAAGGGATGAGAATGAGCCAAAGGGACTACTGGGGAGGAAAACACTCTCACACCATGAGACAAGAGCCAGAGACACTATTGTGCTGACCTACACGTTACTATTTCTTAGGTTTCCTGAAGCAGATAGCTTCCTTCAGAGTGATTTCCTAGACAGATGCTTGACTGGTTTATTTAGATTAACTCTAAAAATATATGTATTTTAATTTTATGTATATGTGTGAGTGCCCGCATGGTATGTGTACTATGTATGTTCCTGGTGTCCTTGGAGGCATGAAGACAGCATGGGATCTCCTGGGGCTAGAGTTATAGGCAGTTGTGAGCCACCTGTCCTAGGCGTTAGGAACCCATCTCTTCAGTCCTTTGCAAGAGCTGGTGGTGCTCTTAACCTCAGGGCCACCTCTCTCTAGCCCTCCCCCCATTTTTAAAATATGTGTTTGTTATTTTCTGTGTATGAAATTTTTTTATTTTCCGATTTTTATTATTTATTTCATGTTTTTATTTTCTGTGTTTGCCTGCAATGTATATATGTGTATCACATGCACATTTAGTGTCCATGGAGTTCAGAAAAGAGCATTAGATTTATTATTTTTATTTATGTGATTGCATGAGTCCAAGTGCTGTATTCATATGCAGGCTTTCTAGGAGGCCAGAGGGTGTGAGATTCCCTGGAACTGAAATTAGAAGCAGTGGCGAGCCATCTGATATGGGCGCTGGAAACCAAACCCAGAGCAGTATCTGAATTACTTTTCTGTTGCTGAGACAAAACACGATGACCAAGACAGCTTATAGAAGGAAGGACTTACCGATCTAGAGGGATAAACGCCGGAGCAGCTGTTGAGCGTTCACATCTCAGTCCACAAATGGGAACCAGAGAAAACAAACTGGAGATAACACGTGGGTTTTGAACCTCAGAACCTGCCCCCTAATAACATACTTCCTCTAGGCCACTCCTCCTAATCTGGTGCCAACAGCTACCAACTGGGAAGCAAGTAGTTGAACGCTGAAGACTTATGGGAGACATCACATTCAAACCACCACACTCTCAACTAGCGAGCCATCTGTCTTTTCAGGCCTAGACTGACTCTCAAGGGAACAATGGCACATACTATCCTAATCTTCCTGGTGGTTCAGAGAGTCTTGTCTCCACCCAGGAGACAAGATATACAACTCAGATCCTCGTCCTTTTGACAAAGACAAATAAATAAAATCAGGTAACAGGTAACCGGTATATTTAAAACAATTAAAGAAATTAAGAAGCAACACATTTATAAAAATAGCCACGTTTTACCAGGAGGAAATGACCTCAGTAAAGCCTTACTACTTCTGCCCTCCTCCCTTTCATACGGTATTTAAGGTTATTTGCTTGTTTAAAGACAGTTTCACTGGGTAGCCTTGTCTGACCTGGAATTTGCTTTGTAGCTGTGATGCTTTCTCCTTCCTTAGAATTAGCATGTTCCCTGCGGGGTAGGAGGGTGGGCAGACAGCTGGTTATGAAGGAGGGTTCCATCCTTGATGATGACCTTCAAGCCTGCTAATTGCCAACTTAGCCCCCCAACATGTCTGTTGGGTATGTCTGTTGGCACCTTCACATTTTTCTATATTTTCCAAATATCCCACGAGGGACCACCGTCTTAACAATGAGGGATTAAAATTAGAAAAACTAATTAAGAAAAGAAAGTACACTGCTGATGGAACTAGGAAATCTACAAAGTCCGGGGACATGTCCCAATCCAAGTGAAGCATGTGAGAACAGAAGAGTCCTTTCTGACTTCCGATGTGAACGATGCTGCGATAATATATTCACAGGGACAAAGTTGTACCAATCGAATGAAAGGCGTGAGAGGGAAGCTTCTTCTGGCAGAGATGGGGTTAGGGTTGGCACAGGAAAAGATGGCTAGTGAGGTCTGGAGAGACAAGACAGCTCCGCAGTTAAGAGTTTGTGTTGCTCTTACAGAGGACCTGAGTTCAGTTCCCAGCACCCGTGTCAGGTAGCTCACAACCTCTTGTAATTCCAGATCCAGGTGCACTGACATGCACACACACATGCACAAATTAAAAACAAATAAACAAACCTTTTAAAGTTAAAAAAAAACAAACAAAAAACACCTTACCTTATACCTTGTCTCAAAAAAAATTTTAAAAAAAAAATTTTTTTTTTCTGTTTCTATCTCTTGTGTGCTGACTTGAGCTAAAAAGTGGTTTTACTGATGATTTTTTTTTTTTTAATTCAACAGAGTTTCTCTATGTAACCCTGGGCATTCTGGAACTTGCTCTGTAGACCGGGTTGGCCTTGAACTCAGCAATTCACCTGCCTCTGCCTCCGCAGTGCTGGAATTGAAGGTGTGTGCCCCTACACCCAGCAAAGCAGAAAGATCTTAAAGTTAAGGCTAGCCTAGGCTACATAGTAAGGCTATCTTAAAACAATCAAGCAAGTAAGCAAACAAACAAAAACAATTCTAATTGGATGAACCTTATTGTATTGCCCCCCCCAAAAAAAATCTCTGTAGAGAAGGAAGGAGGAGGTGGGGGTATCTAAACATTTGTCATTCTCTTCTTTGTTCTCAACCACACTCCAGAACTCCATGGCCTTCAGGAGACGGATAAAAAAATCCTGTTGTCTTGATGCTCAGACGGGACAATTTCTAGCTGGAATCTACAAGCTGGCCTGGTTTTGATTTTTATTTTTTCTAATAAAAGTAAGAGGATCTTATAATCCTAGCACTTGGGATCATCCCTGGCTATATCTGAACAAAAACTTGAGCACGGGTTTATGGGAATGATTCCAGAAAAGAGAACAGATCGACAGAGGAAGCTGAGGGGCTAGGGATGTAGCTCAGTTGCTAAAAAAGATTGTCTAACATTTAAAAAGCTCTGGGTTCAATCCCCAACATTTCACTAAACAGGCACAGTGGCCCCTCTCTGTGATCTTAGTACTCAGGAGATGAAGGCAGGAGTCAGAAGTTCAAATTCACTCAGCTATTAATACATTTCAAGTTCAAGGCCTGCCTGGAATACATGAGACCTGGATTTAAAAAAAAAAAAATGGGGGTGGTGGGACAGTATATATCGTAGCACATGCCTATAATTCTAGCAAGACAGAAACCGAGGAAGGAAGACTATATGAGCTTTAGGGCCAGCCGGGGCAACAGGAGACCTTGTTGGAAAAAGGGAAGGAAGGAAAAAAGGCAGGGAAGAAGAAGAAAGGAAGGTTATATCAGGGGGGTGAGGTGGCAGCATACAAGAAGCCAGAGGGACTTGAGTCCCTAGGCCAGCAGAGAAGCCTGAGGCAAGCGAGCAGCACTGTCCTCCTGGAGGCCTGCTGGCAGAGCTATTGATCCTTAGCTTGAGACTTCCCACTGTTTGCAGCTTTGGAGGAATCCCCAGTCTGGAAGCAGCACTTCCTTTCCAAGTGTGCACAGGAGGGGGTGTGCACAGGAGGTAGCCCAGTCTGTATAAATTGACTTGCAGCCCACCTGGGGATGGACACTTCAGGCACTACTGAAATCAAAAGCCAGGCGGAAAGGACATGAAGTGGAAGCTACAGAGGGCAATGGTGAGGCTCAAGGTGTGTGTTTGTCTGCTAATTTTATTTGCAGGAATGTACACATTTTTGTCTGGCTGCTTTGTGGGGAATAGATTTGAGGACTGTGAGGGTTGTAGAAATAGAGAGCAATGAAAAGAAGTTATAAAAATGCGACTGGTGAAGCAGTGATGTTGACAAAAGCTGGCTTCCCAACAGGACACAGTGGCTGCCGATGTGCTCCCTTGGTAGAGGGACCACTCTGTGGTCCAGCCACACTTCAGAATCATCCCCCCCACCACACACACACACACACACTACCACCACCAAATGACCCTGAGTCACATGGAACAGATGCTTATAAAGGCAGAACCCTTAAAGTTCCTATTTCCCACCAGATCCAATCAGGGGCAAGCAAATATCTTGACATACTTCCTATCTGGGTTATCTCCCGCCTACAAGTAACTAAGTATAAACTGGTGCATTTGGAGCACATCTGGTGCAGTTGGATTAACCAAATGGGATCTACACAGCCCCCAAGATTCCAGGACATTATCTGTCTTTGGGCAAGTGGGATTACAGGATTACGTCTTTTTGTATCTCACCTGAACGGCCCCACCAGCATTCCAGGAAGTTATCTGTCTTTTTGCTTTATAGATATTGTAGGCACAGTAATTAAAATTTAAAACATATTTTTCCTCTTTACGACCCTGTCTCAAGAAACAGACAATCCAGAGGACAAAGCTGTTTATTGCTTTCTATGACACAGCAGATTGCCTAGATAGAATTTTGGCAGCAGATAACATGGGAGCACGCACCTACAATCTCAGCCCTTGAGAGATGAAGGCAAGAGGATCAGGAGTTCAAGGTCATCCTCCTGATACTGTGGTGCTTAAGGCCAGCTCTTTCTACAGAATGAGTAGGATGACCCTACCTCAAAAAGTGTGTCAGGGGATGGAAGAAAAAGAAGAGAAGAGAAGAGAAGAGAAGAGAAGAGAAGAGAAGAGAAGAGAAGAGAAGAGAAGAGAAGAGAAGAGAAGAGAAGAGAAAAAGAGAAGAGGAAAAAAAAAAACCAATCAACTTCTCAACGCTCAGGGAGTCAGCAAATTACAAAAAAGTGTAAAAGAAAGGAGCCTGCAGGGTGATAAAGGGGAAGGATGGTCATATCCTTTCTGGGGTTGAATACTGAAAGGAGTTTGGTGTTACCTCTTTTCACTTTTACGGTCCTTCGAAACCATCACCATGGCTCGACAGTCCGGGGCTGTCATGGCGATGGGAGTGACAATCAGTATGCAGGTGGGGTACAAAGAACTTGGAGCTTGGCTGTCACTGAGACAGCCATGCTAGATCCAATCAGTTTCAGCTCAGCCCTGCGGAGAAGAAATTTCTAGCCGCCAGGCATCCTGGAAGATAAGCAAGATTGAGGTCTTCTGGCCAAAGGCATCCAGCCCTTAAGATCAAAAAAAAAAAAAAAGATTAGAGTTTGGTAGAAATCAGCGGTCACTTAAGCAGTACTGGGGTAGAGGAGACCAGGGCTCGGGCAGCCCGAAGCCAGTGCTGCTAGGGATGACACTTTGGGGAATCAAGTTGTTCTGGTGCTTCCTCTGCCTTTTTCTCGGGAAGGCATCTTCTTGCAGGCTGTCGTCATACTATTGCTTCTTGGCCACGAGATAGTGTTTGTGCTTTTCTTTTCTTTTTTTTTTTTTTTTTGGAAGGCCAAGCAATGTTTGTTAAGAAGTAGATTCTACTCTATTTAGTAGAGCAAGGCTCCAGCGAGATTGCCCGGTAGTTAAGAGCTCAAACGAGGTAATAGGTACTGAATCCAGGCCCTTGCTTGTTCTAGACAAGCATTCTACCAACTGAGCTACATTCCCAGCCTCCACTTACACTTTTAGATGTAATTCAGAGAAGGAGACATGAGGACAGTCAATTCCTTCTGAATGCGTTCAGAAAGGTCAGCCTTCCTACAGGAACTCAGCTAATGCTTTGAATGGCCATGTCTATTTCTCTCTACGACTGAGCCTGGAAAAGAAAATATGGTCAGCTGGACCCTGAAAGCCCTGAATAACAACAACAATAATAATACTGCCTCTCCAGAGAACAAATATGTGCGTAAGGAAGAAAAGGAAGGACTACTGTGTACATGGTAAATATTAGATCACAAAAACTGGCCCTCACAGTCTGTCTCATACCGTCTCTAAACTGCTAAACTCACCCTAGCTTTTAACAGCCTGTAGGGGCAATGGAAGTAACTTCCTGAGTACCTTGTAACTTCAACTCAGAGACCCTCTCATTAGTACCTTCTAAAGTCTACAAATCTGAGGAATTTCCTTTGTCCTGCTGTTGAATCTCCTATGCCAGCTTGTCCCTGTTGTCTGTGGCCCCAGTGCATCCCCCTACCAAGCCTGGGAAGAATCTTCATTATTTTTTCATTTCAATTATTTATTGTATTTATTTTTTTATTGATGCATGTATGTGTGTGTGGGGGTATCATGTGCATTACATTCGTGTAGGTGCCCTCGGAGGTCAGAGGGT
Organism: Cricetomys ansorgei; assembly: GCA_026225945.1. Taxonomy (NCBI): domain Eukaryota; kingdom Metazoa; phylum Chordata; class Mammalia; order Rodentia; family Nesomyidae; genus Cricetomys; species Cricetomys ansorgei. The sequence continues at coordinate 9,931,266 of JAMJFZ010001089.1, forward strand.
GTCAGATCATCTGGTGCTAGAGTTATATATAGGCAGGTGTGAGCCACTGACGTGGGTGCTGGAAACTGAACCCCGGATCTCTGGGAAAGCGGCAAATGCTCTTAACCATTAGGCTGTCTCTCCAGCCCTGAATCTTCAGTATTTAAAATAGTGCCACCAGGTAGAGTCAAGTAAAGTCTGGGCTATGTGTCTCACTAGCTTATGTCAAGGTCTGGATTGCATTCCCAGGAAGGCGATAGGGAGTTAAATATGCCCAAGAAAGATAATATGAAGAAATGGGGACTAATTTTCTCTTAAATTTCATTTTTAAGATTCTCTTAAATTTCATCTTAGTTGGGAAATAGAATGAAAAGTAAAAAGGGAAGGATATTTTAGAATGAACTTGCTATGTAGACGAGGCTTGCCTTGAACTCATAGAGATCCACCCGCCTCTACCTCCTAAGTGTTAGGATTAAAGGCATGAGTCACCATATCAGGCTTAGTTAGCTGTGGGATCTTAAAGCAGTTTGCTTCACCTTTCCAGATTCTCAATGGCTCCTAAACACAATAGAACAATCCTACTAATTCCTAAATCTGGCAAATGCACAGAAACCTGTAAGTTCCTGTAACAGTGCCTGGTACACAATATATCATCCATAGTGGTACTGCTGTTCTCTTTTTCAGCCAGAACTAGTGCTTACTTTTTGTTTGTTTGTTTGAAGACAAGTCTCATTTTGTAGCTCTGGTCGTCCTGTAATTCACTATGTAAACCAGGCTGGCCTCAAACTCAAAGAGATTCACCTGCCTCTGCCTCCTCAGTGTTGAGTCTAAAGATATGTGTCATCATGCCTGGACAGAACTAGTACTTACATATCAAGGATCTAAGTGAAATTACCATGAGACAGAATAACAAATGCTTCATATCATTTGCAATTTCCTTTGAGCCAAATCACAGGCAGACAATCAAGGCGTTATAGCCTTACTACGTAACACAAGTTCCCCGGTAATGTCTCCCTATTTGTAACGCCGCTGAAAATCATGTACCTGCATGTCTCTCTAAGGCTCAAAGTATAGCCAGAGGGCTGAGCAGACACAGAGCATCTGCCTCCTCCTTGAAATACAGGGTCAACAGGAGGACAGACCCACAAGAGCACTCACAAGGGGAGAGAGTTCTTAGTGAGGCAGATGGGAGGCAGATATTAAGCCAGCAAATGTGTTCCTGCGTGCTGATGATCAAGTGCACACCATGAGCCTCGTGGATTAAGTGCCGGCTAACTTTAGGTTATTGCTTTGTATTCGCAGTCAGGATATTTACCTTTAGTCAAGCTGGCTCTTTGTGGGAAATTGGTGTAAAAGTCCATGGATGAGGGCTTTGTAATGTGGAGTCGTGTCCACATCCTGCACAGGACTCTGTTGGCTCTGAAGCAACTGCAGCATGCTGACAACAGTAGATTCAATCACACAGTGTGCTTTGTGGGGCTTTACCTTTCCTTTCCTTCCTTTCTTTACGTTGGGGGGTGTGTGTGTGCTTGCTTTTGGTTTTTTGTTTTTGTTTGTTTGTACGTTTGTTTTTTAAATAGATTCTGGCAGCATAGCCCAGGCTGGTCTTCAACATCCAGTGATCCTCCTGCCTCTGCCTCTGGAGCACTCGGATTATAGATGATGCATGCCACCATATCTGATTTTCCTCTGTCTTTTTTTTTCTTTTCTCTCTCTCTCTCTCTGTCTCTCTCTCTCTCTCTCTTTCTGTTTGTTTCTTTGTTTTTGTTGAGACAGGGTCTCTCTGTGGAGTCCTGGTTGTCCTGGAACTTGATATGTAGACCAGGCTGGCCTTGAACTTACAGAGATCTCCTGTCTCTGCCTCCCAAACTGGGATAAAAGGCATGTGCCACCACACCTAGTCCTTCTTTTCTTTTGAAAATTACCTGCATTTGTGTCTATGGACATATGTGAACTGAGGATATGGGTGCTGGGAACCAAACTTGGGTCCTCTGATAGAGCAGTACCTACTTTTAATCACTGAGACAAGTCTCCCCAGCCTCTTCTTAGTAAAACTCTGCTTACTTGCCTTAAAAAAAAAAAAAAAGTAAATAGAGGCACAGTTTGAGCATAGCAAGCAAGGCCAAATTCCATTTTCAGCACCAAAAAGATCACAGGCCAAACTGAGACAGCTTACTGAATACTATGTTTAAAATGACAAACAGGCCTAGAGTTAAGAGCAGTTAAGAGCAACTGAATGCTCTTCCAGAGCTCCCAGGTTCAATTCCCATCACCCACATGGCTGCTCACAACAGTCTATAACACCGGCTCAGGAGATCGAATGCCCTCTTCTGACCTCCACAGGCCCCAGGCAAGCACATAACGCAAGACATACAAGAATTCAAAACATCCACACCCAAAAAAGGGCAAACGTTTCATTTGAATCGAGGTCTTGTGATTGCTCAAAATTGGCCTTTTTAAAGGTTTGGAGGTTTATTTTTGTTTGTTTGTTTGGTTGGTTTTTTGAGGCAAGGTCTCAAGTAGCTGAGGCTGGCCTTCAATTCCTGATATAACTACCTTCACCTTTCCCAAGCCTTGGGCTTAAAGGTGTGTTCCACCATATCACCTCCTCCTCCCCATTTTACTGTACATTTTCTTAGTCATCTCTTGGTTTGCAAAATTTATACACACACACACACACACACACACATACACACACATACTGTGCTGAGACTAAAGGCATATATCACCACACCCACCTTTTTTTTGTTATAGTTTGTAAAGATTTTATTTTTATTTTTAAATTATATGTTTCTGTGTGTCTGTGTTCATGCCAAATGAGGAAGTTGGATTCCCCTGGAGCTGGACTTGGAAGTTATGAGCCAACCAATGTGGGTTCGAGAACCATACTTGGGTCAGCATGCCTTAGCTGCTAAGCCATCTCTTCAGCTCCTTTTGATTGTATTGAGATTGTGTGTAGCCCTGGCTAGCCTCAAACTTTGGGTGTTTCCTGAATGCTGGCGTTATACGGGTGTGCCACTTTACTCCGCAGAGTTAAACGCTCCTTATTTGAGCTCAAGGGCCACACCTGCTCTTTCCCAAACCGTATCCACTGAGTTTAGAGAACTCAGTTCGTGAGCCTGGGTACCAGCCTCAATTCTCCTGTCAAAGGGGTGGTACAACGGTGTCCTTGGAGCAAGGCTTGTAAATCCTAAATCCTGTTCATCTTCCCCCTTCCTGCCCCAACTCTGTTTGTTCATCTCTCTCCTTACAGATAGAACGTATGGCCTCACCGATACAAAACAAATATTGCCACCTCTGAGCAATCTACCCCAGCCCTCCCTCTTTTTATCTTGTGTGTATGTGTGGGTAAACTCCTTTTAGACAGGAGATCCTGAAGGTCACTCATTAACAAAGATAAATAACACCCAAATACTTCCCATGGCAGTTAAAGAGGTCTTCTTTGTCTATGGCAAAAAAAAAAGGGTAGGGGGTCTCACTGTGTACTACTATTAAGTCCGTCTATGTTGTCAATAGCAAGCCATGAAAGGGTGAATGAATATATTTCTCACGATTATGAACTTTCCCTTGTAAGAGGACAATCTGTTTCCTTGGCTAGGGGCAGACTTCTTGCCCCTGGAGAATACACTCATTTCCCCTGGAAAATGGCCCTGGATAAGGGAAGGGCCTCACACGCCCAAACCTGAAATCCTTCCAGTTTAGATGCGCTTTGAGAGTACAGAGGCCTTTATTCCCTCTTTCACGAAATGAATCACGATTAATAATAGCCAGAGGGTGAGGAATTACAGTCATGCCTTATTACTGAAGACGAGTCTTCACTCTCACCGATGATGACAGTGGTGACGAAGCATCTCATCAACTGGAAAAGAGCTGAGGCCCAGAATTCCTATCCCGCACCCCCAGAGAAGGGCTAGAACAAGGTGGCTGAGAGCGGAGGAGGTGTGGCTGTTAGTCAACTGCGCTGTGCTCACGCACTCCCACTGAACTGGTGATTCAGCTCTTGGCTCACCAGAAACCTTTCTTTTTTTCTAGCTTGTTTGCTCTTTGAGACAGTGTCTCTCACCTAGCCTGGGCTGGTCTTGAACTTGTTATGTCGCTGAGGTTGACCTTGAAATCCTGATCCTCTCACCTTTGTTTCCCAAGTTGCAGATGTGTGCCAAGATGGCTGCATTGGCTTCTTTTTTTAATCTTCCTAACGTTGCAGCGGTGAGCAAATCAATAGAAGATGCTTGCATAGAGAAGCAAATGAGGAACGAAGAAGAGAAACAGGGTGTGACGGAGCGAGAGCCTATCATCTCAGTATTTGGGAGGCTGAAGTGGGAGGGGTGCTTTGAGTTCTAGTTTGCTAGCTTGGGCTAACAACACACAAATACATTTAAAAGATTAAACACACATAACACTAGCCTCAAAACATCGGAAGGGAAAGAAAGATTCCTCACTCAGAAAGACAGATGTAGAGAAAGGAAATGGGGGCGGGGCGGGGCTGGGGGGCGGAGACTGAGTCAGCATTTTCGATGACCGTTCCCTCTGGCCCCCACTCTCTTCCTTTTGGTTCGAGAACTAGTGTTTTGTTTTGTTTTTTTGTCACCACGAGTGCAAATGAGGCTTATTCATTCAAGAGAGTCGGGCTTGGGCCTGACCCCTTTGCTAACTGTGAGCGGCGGATTGTTAAATCTAATAAGCATATGCACATTCGTTCCGAGAACAAATAGCTGTGAGGTACACTGCATGCTGACCCGCAATGAAAATAAAATATTAAGTACTTAGCATTTTACTATAAGAGCTGTGTAATGTCAACTCACGCGGGATTTGATAGTCTGTCATTTTATTCCTTTTCAACTTTTTTTTTTTTTTTTTTGATAATTTAACTAGCATCCTCTCCCAGTTCTCTGACAGAGCCCTTTGCCTTTAAAAGACTGATCCCACCTTCTGAAAAAGGAAAGTTGTAGGGGGTTCGAGAAACTTCCCCTTCCTCTCTCTAATTACAGCTATCCAAATGGTAAATGCTATTATTTGCATTTGAAGGAAAAATTCAAAGAATTGTATTGGAATGAGGAAATCCTTAGAGGCTCTGAATATCCTGACCTTACAAATTCGGTGGAAGGGAAAAATCTAAGGACTGCAAATTGAAAAACAAAGCAAAATTGAGTATGAAAAAAAAAACAGAATGGCTGTTCTGAGTTTGCTTCAGTCTTCCTGCCTTGCCTGCTCTTCTGGAACTTTCTCCTTTTGCTATGGTTTTGGAGACCAGCTCTCTTGGGGTGACTAACCCCTGAAGCCTCTGGGCTCCACCTCCCAGGTGCTAAGATCACCAGCCTGCACCACCATGACCAGTCTAGGTGTCTCCTTGTTGCTATTCTCATGGACTAGTCTGGGTTTAGAATCGCGGTGCTTATTTGCCCAAATCCAAAGCATTTCCTTCCAGCAAACGGTCCCACAGTAGCTATCTCTCCAAGTCTCCCCCCTCCTCCAGCCCTTTATTTAGTCTCATAGAGATGTTTCCAGGGCAAAGGTAGGTGCCTTTCTCTGTCGTATTTCCACTGTTGGGGTGCCATATGTGTACTTGTAGCCTTTCTTCTTTGGTGAAGTTGGGCAGGTGGCACAAATGTCAAAAACATCAAGCCAAGGTACTTGGAAAACCCGTACTTAAGGTGAGTTGGAGATTGGCTTTCCCTGCAAGAACAATGGTCTGGAAAGCAAGGTTCAGCTCCAAGTCTGACAGTTCACACTTGTAATCACAGGGCTAAGGAGAACGAAGCAGGACAACTGCCACCAGTTCCAGGCCAGCCTGGGATCCAGAGGGAGGCTGTCTCAAAAACAAAATGCAAATATCAAACAGCTCTGCTCTGGACCGTGGCTTGGATTCTTGGATTGCTTACCTTTCTAGTTCTGTATTTCTTTTGCACTGTGAAGTCAGAGCCTAGGGTCTCTAACGTGCTAGGTAAGCACTTTCCCACTGAGCAACAGGTTTGGCTCAAATTATTCACTTTCTTTCATTTTTGAGATAGGCTATGCCTGTGCCACCCCGCTATGCCACTCTGGCTGGCCTTGAATTTATGGACTCGAAGGATCCTCTCATCTTCTGAATAGCTGGAAGACTGGTGAGCTGCCCCCCTCACAAATATTTTCTTAGTTCCTTCTGTATGCTGTTTCTAGGAGAATATGCAAGATACTAGACAATGATTTTATCCAAATATTTGGTAAGCAAATGGATGGATGCACAAGATACTCTAAAGATTACCTGAATAGGTAGTGGAAGCACACGCCTTTAATCCCAGTACTTGGGAGGCAGAGGCAGGCAGAGCTCTGTGAGTTCGAGGCCATCGTGATCTACAGAGTGAGTTCCAGCACAGCCAGGGTTACAACAGAGAAACCCTGTCGAAAGAGGGGGAGCGGGAGGGGCGGGTAGAGAACAGTTCAATGTCATCTTTGGGTATAGATTGAGTTGGAGGCTAGCCTGGGCTATATGAGACCTTGTTTCAACAGCAGCAACTGCAACACCACCTAAGGGGATGAGTGTGTTACTCAGAATACAGCACTTAACTAGCATGTGCAAAGCTTTAGGTACAAGTTCAATCCTCAGTAATGAAGAAAACAAAACAAAACAAAACACAAGGGTCCTTTCTTGACTTCAGGACAGATGCCTCTAGTTCTACCAATTCTCGAAGTTATTCTCAGATAAATTTTATATTTTTTAGTAGTGCTTCAATCTTGCTAAGCCAGCTTGACCTTAAGACACCAAAACTGTTCAAAGTAAGACAGTCAAGGAGTCTCTACGTCATTGTCAGATTCGAGGATGTTACATGGCTGCCCATTTCTGAGGTTGTTGAGAGTTGGAGAGGCCAAATGGCTCCATCCCAACCTGTTCTTCTATGGCCAACATGGAGAGGCGCCAAGGTCAGGCAGGATTCACTGCCCTACAGTGACCTGCTCTTGGGACTTTCTCTAGCTGCACCTCACTGCTATCCCTGTAGGTAGCTGCAACCACAGACTGTAGTAGGATTTATTTTTCTTTAAATTATTTTTTAGATAGGTTCTCATATAGCAGAGAAACTTTCAATTCCTAATCGTTGAGTATGCCACCACACCAGGCTTTTGAGGTAGGATTGTAGCTTTTAAAAATAACATTCATCTGTTTGCTTATTTTGGTGTGTGTGTGTCTCTGTGTGTGTGTGTGTGTGTGTGTGTGTGTGTATCAGAAGAATAACTTGTAGGAATCTGCTTTCACCTTCTACCAGGTGGATCCTGGGGATTTACTTTAGTTTTTTTGTTTGGCAGCAAGCACTTTAACCTGCTGAGCCCCTGGAGTAGGACTTTTAGACACTTGTTTGAGTAAAAGAGTATGAAGCTGCAGAAAGTATCGCTGTTATCCTCAGAGAGCAAACATTTGTTCAGAAGGTCCCCCCCACCCCACCCCTCCTCTGAGGAAGCCAAGCTGGCATAGTCCAGAATGGAGGACCTGTGATTCTAGTTGGACAGGCCCATCAGGAAGACGCGATTCTCAGAGTGAACACTCTACTCACAGATAAAAATGTAGCCAATTACAGGATGTTCCCCAACTGACTCTACGTGGTGGTGGTAGTGTGTAGCCAGCAAGGGTGAGAATGGTACTCTGGGGAGAAGAACCTCGTTGGGGCCTCCTCACCTCGGCACCAGTTGCTTCAAGATAGCAGCAATTTGGTTGTATCCATAGAAGTGCCTGGATCTTGTGCAAGATTCAGAGCTGGGTCACTGGTTTAGTCTCAGTCTCTGTCTCTGTCTGCCCCCTACCCCCATTGAAACTAGCTTTAAAGGAAGAAGGAATAGCTACAGAAACCAACAAGTCAGCTCATATGGAAACAAACATAAAGGTCTGATCCAAACAGGAAATGATCATCTTTTCAATCTGCTTCCCCTCCCAAACTCTGTTTCTCTTCTCCTTCCTAGGACAGTGATGGGCATTCTCACAGCTGCCCCAGTGCGGTTGGTTTACTCTGAATTTGTTTTAAGTTGGCCTTTCCTTGCCCCACGTGGCCACTGACACCTAGTCTTGCTCTGTGACACTGGGTGTGGTGGCAGTCGGCACAAGCCTGCAGTTCCAGGTCCTTGAGAGGTTAAGACGGAAAAGGTTGCTTTGAGCCAAGGAGTCAGAGGCCGAGGCACAGGGAAACACACCCTGACTACAACAACAAGCTTCCCTCTCTTACAGGGCTTTTCCACAAAAAGCAGTGCTGGCTCTGTCACTCTCATTACTGTTTATCTATTTATTTATTTTTTATGAAAGTGAGGTTTGATGGTCCTGGGAAATGAACCAGGGCCTCCCTCGCCGGGTATGCTGGGTAATGTCCCTCTACCACTGAGTTACACTCCCAGCCATAGCGACTTTTAAAATTAATTTATTAGTAGTATTATTATTGTTACTGTTTTTAGTCAGGGTCTCACCGTGTAGCTCCGGCTGGCCTCAAACTCACAGAGATCTGCCTGGCTTTGCCTCCCGAGTTCTGGGGTTACAGATGTGAGCCACCCTCAGCCCAAGCGCCTTTTAATTATTGTTGCTGTTTTTGTTGTTGTTCTATTTGTATATATGTTATATTTGTTGCTGTTATTGTTATTATTGTTTATTATTACTGTTTTGAGATAGTAGTCCCAATCATCTTGTAAATCATTATGTAGCCCACATCACTGTCAAATTTATAATGATCTTCCTGAGTGCTGAGGAGTTGACTATTATTCCCAGCTTTCCATTTCATCATCATTATTAATATTTTTACATTTATCTATTTACTTATGGAGTGTCTGTATGTATGTAAGTGAGGCTGCATCCTTGCGCCATGGCATGCAGAGGACAGAGGGAATGGGTGTCTCTTTCTGCCATGTGGGACCCAGGGATTGAACTCGGGTTGTTAGGCCTGGTGGGAAGTATCTTTGCCCACTTAGCCATCCTCCCAGTTGTTTGTGTGTAGGGGGGGCATGAGGGGTGGGGGGTGTTTTGTTGAGATAGAATCTTGCCATGTAGCCCAAGCTAGTCTAGAACTCCCTAGACAGATGACCTAGCTGTCTCCAAACTGCACCCATTATCCACCCTAGTCTTCAGTAGTGCTGGGCTTATAGATATGATCCACTAAACCGGGCCTTTTTTTTCTTCCTCGAATGCTGAGTATGAGGCCCAGGCCATTGCTTTAAGCAAAGGCTCTACCCCTGAACTCCATCTAGGAATTTCTGTTCTACTTCTCCCCCTTAATCTCCCCTTTCTCTAGATAGGCTTTCAACCAGGTCTTCTTTTCATTATCTGTTTTGCCCCTAAAATAAAGCTCCCATGGAAGAAAAAAAAAACTTACTTGTACAGGCATTCAAGGCTCCTCCAGACTTCCCCCTCCCCGCAACATACACAGACACAGACACACACAGCTCTCTGTCCTACACACTCACACACACACACACACAGCTCTCCATCACACACACACACACACACACACACACACACACACAGCTCTCCATCACACACACAAACACACACACATACAGACACACACACAGCTCTCCATCACACACACAAACACACACACATACAGACACACACACAGCTCTCTGTGCTACACACACACACAGCTCCCTGTCCTCCAGATCCTCCAGGGCACCTTTGCAGTCTGGATCCTGCACTGAGATCCCTTGAATACGGACACACTTTGCTGCAGGCCACCTGCCTACTTTGTCTTGCCCTATTTCTGCTTTCCCGGGTGCTCTGAGCAGAAACTCCTCTTTTTATTTGGAATTTCATCTCAAAGACATCCTCCCAGTCCCTTCCAGGAAGCCTTCTCGACTCACAGGACTTCTCTACCTCTTTTCTGATTCCTGTGGCATTTCAGACTCGAACCATAGCCACTTATTTGTATGAGATCACATGCCATGTTACACTAGTATTTACTTTTTTTTTTTACAGATAGTTTTTGTTTCAATTGCACTATAAGAGCTAGAGTCACCTCTTTTCCTCTTTTCTTTTTTAATTTTTACATTTGTTTGTGGAAGAGGGAATTGTGGAGGTCAGAGACTGCTTGCAGGACCAGGTTCTCTGCTTCCTCCATGCGGGTTCCAGGGGTTGAACTCAGGTCCTCAGGGTTGGCAGCAAGTGCCTTTACCCACTGAGCCGTCTCACCGGCCCTCTTTTTTGATTTTTTCTTTTTTTTTTCTTTTCTTTTCTTTTTTTTTTTTTTTTAACAGAGATTCCCTCAAACTGGTGGTCCTCAAACTGACAGAGATCCACCTGCCTCTGCCTCCTGAGTGCAGGGATTAAACGCATGTACCGTGCCCAGCTTGGCCCTTCTATCTTAACAAATCACGGGAAAATATTAAAATCCAGGGAAAGCAAGAAAAGAAACATGCTATTTTTTTTTTACACCGTGAAAGCACTGAGAAGTACATGGAGATAGAGACCTAAGGTGGAGCACTGCGTTGCCTCCCACTTTTTGAGGCCCTGGGGTCCATTCCTCTACTGTAACACAAACATAGCTATGTGTGGAGAGTTATTTACTTAGAAATTAACTGGGGAATGCTGGCAGTTGGACCTGAAAAGGGGGAAGGCTGTGTGGTGTTGCTGGCTTATGACAGGTATTCAGAAGGCGGTGTTAAGAGAACTAAAGGTCATTACCTCTCCACCTCAGAAGAGAAGGGGAGGACCGAGGGAAGGAGGAAAAGGGGAGGGGGGGGAGGGGGCGGGGGAGGGAGAGAGAAGCGGATTCCCTGATGGCTCACACCTCTAATTAGGCAGGAAGATTGCCACATGTCTGAATAGCCCAACCCAAGTCAGCCTGGGCTGCAAATAGAAAAAGACTGAAGAAAAAGAGTCGAACTTGAAAAGGAGCTTCTAGCTAAAGTTGCCTCAAGCTTTGGTTCTTTCATTTGCACAGTTAAAATGCCTAGATACCAGGGGTTCTCTAACCTTATGGGAGTGAGCAGCGGTTTCCTAGAAGACTTTGGTAAAGACACCCCGAAATTTCTCACTCTGCCCAAGCCCTGATGCTCATTTGCTCATAACCCCAGCTACTGTGGAGACCAAAGGAGGTAACAACATAGGGAGACCCACCTCAGTAAACAAATAATCATTTGTAAGGTTGGGTTTAAAGTCCAAAATTTTCCTTTCTAACTAGCCCTGGGCTCCACTGGCTCTTTGGAAAAGCTCATGTGGGAAAATCTTGGACCACACTATTGTGGATTCTTTTCCTGGGCACTGATAAGGACCATAGTTTTCTGTTGGGCATTCCTGCCTGTGTGTACGTCTTTCCGTTTCAGGTTGAGTGCAACGTCTGTAGGGCAGGGGCTATTCTAATTTTTGAAAATCCTTCAAATCATGAGCAAACCGGTGTGTCATGGGAAATTGGAGAAGAAAATGAATCCTTAGCAACAAAAATAAAGGGCCACCAGCACTAACATTGGTTCAAGTCTTGGTGAGCTTTTTATCCTTTGAAGATTATTTTATTTTTTAAGTGTGTGTATGTGCGAGTGCGCCTGGTCTTCACAGAGGTCAGAAGTAATGGATCCCTGATCTTCTGGAGCTGGAGTTACAAGTGGCTTTGAACCTGAGAACTGAACTCAGGTCCTCGGCAAGCCCAGCGGGTGCTTTAACCTCTGAGACAACACTTTTTATTTATTTATTTATTTTAAATCCTAACTATTACTATATAACCAGGCTGGCTTTGAACTGTCAGCAATCTTCCTCCCTTAGCTTTCCAAGTGCTGGGCTACAATGTAGAAGCCACCATACCCAAAAGGCCAAATTAAACAGAATAAATAACACCAGAATTCACAGTAGTTCTTTCAAGTAAGTCCAGTCTCCCTAAAAAGCCTGAGTCATTTTCTCATTAAAACAATTGCCTAAGCTAGATATGGCTCAGTGGAAAAGTGGTTTGCTCTATGTGTTCAAGGTCCTGTGTTCTATCCCCAGTACGGAATAATAATAATAATAATAATAATAATAATAATAATAAATAATAATAATAATATGTACTCATCACGACACAGTTCATTCATCCATCTCTATTCTTTCAACTACATGATTGAGAGGCACCCTGCTAGATTTATCACATTTGTGACAGGAGAAACAATCAGTTTGGCAGAGAACAAACTATATTACAGGGCCCAAAGGTGAGTAATTGGCCCTAATGACTTGGAAGTAATTTTGAAATCACATTGGGTAGGTTGTCTAATATCTCCTGCATATAACTGGAGGCCTGATGCTGTTGGGGGGGGTTGGGGGGGATGACTCTTACGAGGTGGAAGGGTTGGGAGCAAGGGGAGGAGACAGCATTGTTGTTAGCTGCCTCCTTGCAGCTGGTGCAGTTCCCACTTTCCTCTTCTCCCCAAGCTGGATGATGGTGGGTTTAAAGGAACTGATGAAGCACGGACAATGTGCAAAGAAAGTGGCATTCACAGCCTATTAACCTTGGGTTCTGGAAGTTGTGCCACTCCCTGTGACTCTCCTCTGCATCTGCCTCTAAAATTGCAGCTTTTGGGGAGTTTGCCTCTCCCTCTGGATTGGATGCATGCTTTCTGATAAGGGTGAACCGGAACTGGAAGAGTTTCCTGGCAGTCCAGGAGAGGTAACTGAGTTGGAGAAAGACTCCATTAGGGATTGAGGACAATAGTAGCTAGTGGTATCTGGAATTTATCTCAAGTCTTTTTCCTGAGTGTTCAGAGAAATGGACTCCAGTGATAAAGGCAGTCGATGTCCAGTGAACATTCATAAATTCAGCCATCCTAGAAATGTTTGTTGCGCCTGAGTTCTGCCTTTTATTGGGTGTCTTCGTTTCTGGTGCTGTGATAAAATATTCTGGCCAAAAGCAACTTGGGGAGGAGAGGGTTTATTTCAGCTCACAACGGTCAGGTCACATTTCTATCATTGAAGGAAGAAGGGACAAGAATTCAAGGCAGGAACCTAGAGGACAGAACAGGAACAGAGACCATGGAGGAGAGTGGCCTACTGACTTGCCCTTCCTTGTTTTGCTCGGCCTGCTTTCTTACATACATACCCACTTGCTCAAGGGCAGCACAATCCTTCCCCCCCTCTCCCCTCCCCCAGAGCTGGGCCTGGGGCTGGGCCCTCCCATATCAATCCTTAATCAAGAAAACACCCTACAGGCCTGCCTAGGCCTAATCAGGTGGGGGCGTTTTTCTTAGTTGAGGGTCCTTCTTTCCAAATGACTCCAGCTTGTGTCAAGTTGACAAAAACTAACCAAGACACACAAACACACAACCAAAAAACAATTACAAGGAATTAAAAGAAGTCATTGACAGAGGGTAGCAAAGTGCACTACTTCAGGTCACCTGTTAGCAATAGTCTTAAGAAAGCCGAGATTGTTTTAATTTTTTTTTTTTTTTTTTTTTTTTTGGTGCTGGGGATTAAAACTAGATTTTACCCAAACTGAGCACGTACTTCACTACTGCCCCATCACACCTCATTTTAACGAGCTAGGTCATAATAATCACTTTGAAGTTTAAGTGTATGAAGGTAGATTGAGTAATTAGAAATTGAATATAAGGAGACCATCTAAAAGTTTATACTAAGGTCACTTTATTTTTGGTGGTGTGGTTCATAAGTGTAACCCCAGCATTTAGAAGACCAAGACAGGAGACCTGCTGTGAGTTCAAGACCAGCTTGAGCTACATAGGGAAGCTGTCTCAAAATGAAATGAAATGAGATGAAATGAAATGAAATAAGATAGAGGCTGCGCATGTAGCTTAGTCTGTAGAATATCTGCCTACCATGCTCAGAAGTTCTGGCTTTGACCTCTAGCACCACATAAACCAGGTGTAGTAGCCCATACCTTTTAATCCCAGAACTTGGGGGCATGGAGGGGAAGAGGATCAAAAACTCAAAGTCTTCCTTAGGTACATAGTAGATTCCAGACCAGCCTGGGATGCATGAGACTACCTCGAAATAAAAACAATAAATAAACAACACTTCATGAGCAAATTCCTAGACCCTATTCTAGATCTACTAAAGCAGTGTTCCAGATGAAGAGCAGAATCTACACAGCTGCAGAATCTGTGTTCCCCTTGCTTTCTTTTTCTTCTTTGAGATAAGTTCTCACTCTATAGCTCAGGCAGGCCTGGTCACTCTATAGTCTAAGCTGGCTTTGAACTTGTACATTGCTCCTATATTGGAACTTCAGGCCACTATAACCAACCAGGGTCTGCTTTTTTCTTTTTCTTTTTTTGGATTGTTGTGGGTGTGTACATAGCCCTGGCTATCCTAGAGCTCACTATGTAGACCAGGCTGGCCTGGAACTCACAGAGATCCACCTGCCTCTATGTCTGCAGTGCTGGGATTAAAGTCATGTGCCACCATACCCCATCAAATGAACTTCTAACTCCAAGATCTGCCTGGTTCTGTCTCCCTACCTTTAATCATGGGCTCCTGTAGCTCAATCTGGCCTCAGACTTGCTATGTAGCCTGAGACAGTCTTGACCTCTTGATTCTTTTGTCTCTACTTCCCAAGTTGTCAGATTTTGGATCTGGGCGCCCCACCCCTGATTCTAGCTTTCCTTTTATTTCAGCAATAGCTTTTGTTTTGAACATAAGGATCATACTATGTAAGCCTGGTTGATCCAGAATTGTACAGCCTGTGCTAATCTAGAATTTGAGGCAATTCTCCTGCCTCAGCCTCCCAAGTACTAGTGCTGGGATTATAGGTATGAGCTTCCAGGCCTAGCTTCTGTTCCCTTTCTTCCTCTTTCCTTCTGATGAGAGCTCAAGCTGGCTTGGTACTTGCAGTGTATCTTCAGAGGCCAGTGGCATTGGGTCCCCTGGAGCTGGAGTTAGAGGTTTACAGGCTACTGGGGGACACTAGACATAGGTGCTGGGAACTAAACTCATGTCCTCTGCCAAGAACTGTGTATGAATGTTATGTCTTCACGTATTAGTGTGTACCATGTGTATGCCTGATGTCTGAGGAGGTCAGACAGCCTTGGATTCCTCGGAACTGCATTACAGATCTGCAAGCAGCATGTAGGTGCTGAGAAGTGAACCCTGATCCTCTCCAGGAACAAGTATACCGGGTGGCGGTGGCGCATGCCTTTAATCCCAGTGCTCGGGAGGCAGAGGCAGGTGGATCTCTGAGTTCTAGGCTAGCCTGGTCTACAGAGTGAGTTCCAAGACAGCCAGAGTTACAACAGAGAGACCCTGTCTGGAAAAACAAAAACAACAACAACAACAAAAAAGAGCAACAACCTAACCACTGAACCATCTCTACAACCCCCTTATTCTTTTTCTTTTTAAATTTATTTATTTGTATTTCATGGGCATTTGTGTTTTGCCTGCATGTATGTGTGTGTGTTTGAGGGTGTCAGATCTCCTGGAACTGGAGTTACAGTAGTGAGCTGCCATGTGGGTGTTGGGAATTGAACCTGGGTCCCCTGGAAGAGAAGCTAGTGCTCTTAACTGCTGAGCCATCTCTCCAGCCCCTCCCCACTTTAAAATTAAAGTGTTATTTATTGTGTGCGTGTATGCGTGTAGAAGTCAGAGGACAGCTTGTGGGAGTTGGCTCTCTCCTACCTCATCCTAGAGACTGACCTTTACTGCTCAGGTTTTGCCTTAGTCCACTTTACCTTCTGGCCCTCTTGGTAGACCATTATTATCAGGTCCTAAAGAGACCAGGGATAAGTTTCACTGGGTACCTGTGGCTCCTCCCAGCACTTCTCACCTCGCCCCTGTCCTTAACCTCTCCCTCTGCCCCCCCCCCCCCCCGTGGCTCACCCCCCCCCACCCCCGCTTCCCTTCCCTTCCTCCCAGCTTCTTTCCTATATAACTCAGCCATTTATGCACACACTCTCTTGGGCTCTTGACTCCTCTTGTGGCCCCTTGGTCCTCAGCTCCTCTCTTGGTCCACTTTGCCTACCCCCTTCCTTTCATTGGACCCTTCCAGATGCCTCTGGCTGTACTCTCTCTCATGTCTACAATAAAACCTTCTCCTCAACCAATTTTCATTAAATTATATTACTTACTTTTTTGAGACAAGGTCTCATGCAGCCCAGGCTGGCCTTTAACTTGTTAGGCATCAGAGAATGACCTGGAGTTCTTGGTCCTTCTGCCTGTACTTCCCAAGAGAGATTATAGGAGTATTCTATTCTATCCACCCCCTCTGATCGTACAAATTTTAACTATAGTTTAGTAATATTCCAGAAGAGTATGAAATTAGCGAAACTCAAACACCTTGTTTGTTCCATCCTTCTTTTTTCTACTCTGTTTTGTTTTTTTGTTTTTGTTTTTGAGCTAGGGACTCACTTTGTATGTCAGAAGCAGTAATCCTTCTTTTTACCTTATCCTCCCAAATTCTTGAATTCTAGGCACAAACCACCATATCCAGCTCTCCTTTTTTTCTGTTTTGGTGCTGTGACTGAACCTAAGGCTTCATGAAGGATAGATATGCTCTCTACCATTGAGTGATCCCTCTGCTTGTTTCTTTTAAAATTTGAGTGAGAGAACAAGCAGAGTAAAGGCAAGAAGATCAAGAATCCAAGGCTAGCTAAGCAGTGGCAGTGGCAGCGGCTCACACCTTTAATCCCAGTGCTCAGGAGGCAGAGGCAGGCGGATCTCTGTGAGTTTGAGGCCAGCCTGGTCTACAGAGTGAGTTCCAGAACAGCTAGAGTTACAACAGAGAAACCCTGTCTAGAAAAACAGAGTTCAAGGCTACGTAAGACCCTGTTTCAAACAAACAGAAGGATAAAATGTTTTAGCCAAATTTAGTCAAAGAAAAACAACTTATTTATTCATTCATTCTGGGGCGGGGGAATGTCTCTTTAGGAGAAAATACATTTGACAGCACATTTTTTTTTTTTTTTTGAGACAAGTATCTCACTATGTAGCCCCTGTCTAAAACTTGTGATCTAGACCAGGCTGGACTTCACCATACCTCACAAGATGGCACTGATTATTGGAAGAAAAGGGAAAACCTAAGATGAAAACTTGGTAGAAGAAGGTATTCCTTAGAGGGAAATCCTCGTCCCAGCTGTAGAAATTGAGCCCACCTACCCTTGTGTTGAATATTGTTCATGTACTGAAAAAGTTAAGTGTCTCTGAATCAAGTAGGTGATGGTTAAGAGACCAAGGATGGATGTGTGGTCTATAGAGGATTCTATGGTTGACTACCTCTTTCAACTTGCAAGGTCAAGTCACAGGGGAAGTGGATGAGGAAACAGATTCGTGTAGCCTACCCCCAGTTTTGGAAGAGCAACTCAAGAATGAACCCTTTGGGCTACTTGCCAGTTTCATTTTTATAAATGAAAGCTAAACGTGCAAAGCAACTGCTTTAGTTTCGAAAGAAGTGCCACCGGCTGCAGCTGGAAGCCCAAGCAAGAGTGGTGTTCCGAGGCTTCTCTTCCTGGCTGGCACATGCCATTTTCTCTGTTTTCCTCCTGTGGCCTTTCTCCTGTGTATCTCTTAGAAGTGATACAGCAAGGTCCACTACGGGGGAACTACTTCCTCCTGGTCAAGAGGATGAAATCTAATTTCTGGCCTGGGTGGAAATCTAACATTCCTGTTGGGTTTAGATAGTCTGGTCAATGACCTATGTAGGGAACCACCCCTAGGAAGGCAGGCCCACCTAAAACCATGCTGAAGAGAAAGGCAGAATAGTTTTCCCTAGTGCGATAATATATGCTTCTTTCCCAGGACACCCCCCAACCCTGTGCAGTCCCTACAAGTCACCTTAAGATTCCTTGTCTCTGTCCCCTTGTAAGTCCTGTCTCAGAAAGGCACAACTTTTTTCTGCTCTTTTTTCCTGTCTCCAATATTGGCAGAAACCTAAGTATGCTTTTTTTCTGGTATCTTGGGCTTTCTTACTATTTTAAAGTGTCCCCACTTCCCACCATGTGGCTTTCATGCTGGCTTGATTCAAACAGGAGGACTTTTTTTGACCCCCTTTCTTTTCTTCATTCTCCTCTTCTGGGTAGCTGTTCAGATTTACAGCTTGCTTGTTCCACAGTTCTTTTAAATGCTGAAAAATTGTCCTCTACCTTCCGCTGGAGTCCATTCTTACATTAGTTCATTAATGAGACTAAGGGGACCCCGATTTGCTCTGTATCATTAGGACAGTCACACTGAAACAGGGCCTGCTTCAGTGACTTCATTATATTATTATTATTATTATTATTATTATTATTATTATTATTAATTATTATTATTATTATTATCATTATTATTATTTGCAGTGGAACACTTGAAAGTTTTTATATTGGTTTCTTTAAAAACTCAAAATGGCGTTTTGACTAGGTTTATGTTCCCACCCCAGGTGTGGCAGATGTTCATGAGTTGGATTTGGAATGCTTGACGCAGGTGGCTATAATTTAGTTAGGTGCGCTCAATCATTCCGGCAGGTGAAGCTTGTTCTTGGGATTGTGTGACGCTTGGGTTAATGTGAACTTTTGGTTTAGGGTATAAAAGGTCTGAAACCCCTAGAGCGGTTCATTGGTTGGATTGTCCATCATTAGTGTGTTGATGCTTACTGAAAAGAACAAAGGCTGGAGAGATTGAGTTTACAGATAGTGAGCTGAGACAGTAGTCTGACTCACTGTCAGCTAGTCCTCTTCAAGCTTAGGACAGCCTAAAAGAGGCAGTGAAGACTTCTACCTTTCTCTCATCCTTTATCAATGCGGCCTGCAAAAGCAGTGAAAATTTCTTACTCTCCTCCCTTTCTCTTTCCCTAAATTGATGATAAAAGATTGTAGTTAACAACAGCAGTTATTATTTTGAGACAGGGCCTCTCTACATAGTTCTGGCTGTCCTGAGTCATTGTGTGGACCAGGCTGGCCTCAAACACATACAGATCCGCCTACTTCTTCCTCCCTAGTGCTGGGATTAAAGGTGTGCACCACCACACCTGGCTGGTGGCCTCAGTTTTACTTAATTGCCTCATTATGGACACCATCTCTGGACTGGTGAGATGGCTCAATTGGTAAAGGCACTTGCCACGGTAAAGGCACTTGCCACTAAGACCGACAGTCTGAGCTGGATCCCCTTGCCCCACGTGGTAGTAAGAGAGAGCTGACTCTGCAGGTTGTCTATTGACTTCTACACTCTTAGTGTGGCATGCGTGTGCATACACACACATACACCCACAACTAAGATAAGTGCATAAGTAAGTAAATAAATAAATAAAAACCCACATCTCCAAGTGCAATTATATTCTGAGACACTGTGAGTTAATGAAAACTTCAGTAATGTGAACTGGGCATGATGGCACATACCTGTAATCCCAGCATTCTGAAGGAAGAGACAGGAGGATCTCTGTGAGTTTCTTCCAAGGCCTGTCTCAAAACCTGTCTCAAAAATCAAATCGAAACTACTAAACATGTTGATATATGAATTCTTAAGAGTATAAAAATTTAGTCTGCTTGCTATAGCTGTATTTCAGTAGTGGTGAGCCTGCCATGAATTCAGTCTCTAGTAACACTCACACACACACACACACACACACACACACACACTACAAAGGCAGAAGACAAGGACCATTTATCAGATGAATATAAGATCTTTTATTGTGTACTTACTATCTGAAAATGTCTTAGCTTAGGGGTGACGATGATGTTCAGTAGCATGCATGAGGACCTTAGTTCCATCTTCTTTGGACATTTCATAAGAGAAATTCTGGCTGTGGCTGGGCATGGCAGTCACACCTTCAGTGCCAGTACTCCCTGTGGATGGGTAGGTGGGAAGAAGGGAGAGAGAGGGAGAGAGAGAGAAAAGAGAGAGAGAGAGAGAGAGAGAGAGAGAGAGAGACAGGGAGGAGCTCTGGCTAGAATGGAGAGCTTTTAAGAGCCATTTGTCAGTCTCACTTCCTCAATAATGACAAGTCCCTGGTGGTAGGCACTTATTTGAAAGATTATCCCAGGTGCAGAGAAGAACTCGTGAACAAAATGGCAATTGGCACAGGGCCAAGTGTCCATCCCTTCATTTATTTTTATTAAAAATTTTTGGGGCTGGAAAGATGGCTCAGCAGTTAAGAGTACTAGCTGTTCTTCCAGAGGACCTGGGTTCAATTTCCAGCACTCACGTGTCAGCTCATAAATTGTCTGTAGCTCTATTTGACAGTCTCACACAGACATGCAGGCAAAACACCAATGTACATAAAATAAAAATAAATAAGATATAGTGGGGTTTTGGTGGATGCCCGTAATCCCAGCACTGGGGAGGCAGAGGCAGGCGAGTTAGAGGCCAGCCTGGTCTACAGAGAGAGTTCCAGAACAGAGTTCTGTAACAGAGTTACAAGAGAGAAGACTTCTCTCGAAAAAAACAAACAACAACGAGAAGAAGAGAAGTAGTAGTACACATCTTTAATTCCAGCATTCAGGAGGCAGAGGCAAGAGGATGTCTTTGAGTTCAAGGCCAGCCTGTAGAGCAAGTTCCAGGACAGCCAAGGCCATTACACAGAGAAATCCTTCCTCAAAAAAATTACACACACACACACACACACAATGCTATGTGGTTATGTGTGTTTTGTCTGGGTGTATGTGTACCACTTGGGTGCTTGATGTCTATGGAGGTCGGAAGAGACAGCATCTGATTCCCAGAACTGGAGTTACGAATGGCTATGTGCTACTATGTGGGGACTGGGAACTGAATCCATGCTCTCTGGAAGAGTATGCAGTCCTCTTAACTGCTGAGCATTGACCCAGCTGTCTCCCACCTCCCCATTAAAAAATAAAGACTGTTATGGGTGGTGTATATACGGTGTGTCTGGGTACTAGTGACACTGTATGCGTGTTGTGTGTGTGTGTGTGCATTTCAGAGGAAAACTGTAGAGTTGGTTCTACCACCTTTGTGTGGGTTCTGGGGATTGAACTCAGATTGTGCAGCAAGAGTGCTTACCCACTAAGGCATCTTCCTGTCTCTGTTTTTTTTCTGAGACAAGGTCTCATGTGGCACAGATTCGTCTTGCACTGGCTATGCAGAGGAGGATGTCCTTGATTCCCGATCCTCCTGTCCCCAATGGCATTGATGGGATTATAAGAATGTGTCACCAAGTCAAGTTGTCCTCTCATCCATTTAACAAGTGCTTATCTGCTCTGATAGTCTTTTCTATGGGAATAGGGGCAGGGTCTCACTATGTATCACCGACTGGCCTGGTACTTACTGTTCACTGTAAAGACTGGCCTCAAACTCATAGAGATCTGCCTGCCTCTGCCTCTCAAGGCATGTGACATCTGGCTTTCCCGTAATCTTTTCTATTTTTAATATTTTTATGTGTGTTGGTGTTTTGAATGCTTATCTGTGTACTACATTCATGACTGGTGCCCACAGACTCTAGAAGAGGGCATTGAGTCCCCTGGAACTGGAGTTACACACAGTTGTGAACCACCATGTGGGTTCTGGGAATAGAATCTGGGTCCTCTGGAAGAGAGCAGCAGGTGCTCTTAACCACTGAGCCATGTCTCCAGCCTACCTAACCCAATCTTAAACACATAAAGTTTCTGTTCAGTGCTGGGAATTGAACCCAGGGCCTTATGAGTGGCATATAAGCACCATGCCACTAAGCTATATCCTTAGTCCAAAATTGTAAGAAAACATTATTTTTTATTTTTTTAGGAGTGCCAGGCCATTATTCACTATTTTATTATTATTATTTGTCTCACTGTTTTGTTTTTTTTTGTTTTTGTTTTGTTTTTGAGACAGAGTCTCATGTCTCACCATGCAGCTCTGGCTGCCCTGGAATTCACTATGTAGTCCAGGCTGACCTCAAACTAACAGAGATCCTTCTTCCTCTGCCTCCTGAGTGCTGGGATTTAAGGCATGTCCCATTATGCCCAGCTAGGACCTCAATTCTTTTAAAACGGAGTCTCACTATTATTCGGGATGGCCTGAAAAATCACAGAGATCTAGCCCCTGGCCTCTGCCTCCAAAGTTCTAGGACTAAAAATGTGTACCATTACTGCAAATAATAGGACCCTCTTTTGCAACCTGTTGAGAGGTGTGTCTCCTGACCAACCCTCAGCTGAGAGTCTAAGGTTCCTTTCTACACTCTTCCCTACTTCCGCATTTTCCTCCACTCCCATTACTGGGACAGAACCTGGGGCCTTGCACATGATCTGTGAGCACTAGAGCCCTGAGCCACACCTCTAGGCCATTCTTCTGTATTACTCAACATGCCTTTCACAAGGTTTTGAAAAATTCCTTGGTGCTTTATATGCTTTTGAGAGCAGGGTCTGCTTTATTTTATTTTTTTACATTCTTTGTAAATGTCCAGCCTTTTTTTTTTTTTTTTTCAAGGAATGGTTGATAATGGAAACACAAAGCTGAAAATTAATCATCTATGAGGTTTAGACACAGTGTAACTGCCATGGTTGTAATCTTTTCCATTATACTCTGTGTAGAAAGGGACATGGTTTGGAAGACAGAATAAAACTGTGTAGATGTCATCATTCCTGCAAGAGACAATTTTTGCTTTTGTTGAGCAGTGTATCCAGTCACAGAAGCCATGGGATAAGGCTATCAATCAACATTTTGTTGATTAACAGTGGATATCAAGTCTAAGGCTTAGACTGAGGGGCTGGAGAACCATCATCTGAGATGGTTGAGTAGTTAAGAGAACTGGCTGTTCTTCCAGAAGACTGGGGGTTTGATTCCCAGCACCTACATGGCGACTCACAACAGTCTTCAACTCCAGTACCAGGGGATCCAACACCTTCTTCTATCCTGTGTGGGCACCAGGTACCCAGGCGGTACACAGACATACTCAGGCAAACACTCATGTACGTAAAATAAAAATAAAATCTGAAAGCAAGCAAGCAAACAAACAAAAAAGCAGTCTTATACTGAAAGTAATCCCAAATGAACTGCCTTAATCTGGGGTCCAGTGACTCCCAAGAGTCCGATGGGGGAAAAGATTTTTTATAATGAAGAAATAATTACTTCTGTAATAGTCAGTGATTGGTAGTGAATTTTATCTATCCAGAATGCTTTCCTTCCACCCCTGCCACGCCCCCACTTTAAGCAGCATTTTGTGTAGCCCAGGCTGGCCTCAAACTCACTAAGTGGCCAAGGATGACCTCGAAGTCCTCCTTTTCCTGCCTCTACCTTTCCAGGATTGGACTGTAGACAGGCCTGAGCCATTATGCACCCCCCTTCCATTCCTTTGGGTGACTAATTTTGTTTAGCCCATGTCCTGGATGGGAAGGAAGTTCCTTTGGAGCTGCCTTTCCTGGCTGCTAGGAGGGAGATGTGTGGAGGTGAACCGGAGCAAGGAAAGAGAGAAAGAGAAGCAGTAAAGCTCCATTTCTGCTTAGGTGACCCAGTTCCCCTTTTCCATTAACCGCTTTCATCTGCATTTTTCATTCACAACTGAAGGTGAGCCCACTGATGCAGCTTCTTTGCCCTCTCTCCCTGGCTACGGAGAAAACTGTGATGTCTAGGTCTCAGTCACCTCATCCATGATCCCCCATCCCCCGTGGATTAGCTGATAGCTGACAAGTTCCACACCCAGCACAGAGGGCTGTATTATTGTGGAAGGTAACATGAACTTGAGAAACTGCAGGTTTCCCCTGTTGGCTGCCTCTGCAGAGTTTCTGAATGAAGACCTACCCTATTTCAATAACACAGGATACAATCTAATTAGAATAGCAATGGTAGCTTAAATTTTTTTTAAGTTCCTTTTATTTACTACTCTAGGGATTAAAATCAGGCCACCAGGCTTGATGTGTTTACTTGCTGGGCCACTTCTGGCCCTGATAGTTTAAAAATCTTAATCCAACGATAAGGACTTTCTACCCACGAGGTTTATAGACAACAAGTAGATTTTAAAACATCATTTGATTGTACCTACTTTGTGTGGTGACATTTTCCTGAGGCTTGACAAATAAGACTATAAATTCAGAGGCAGAAAGCACTGACTGACAAAAAGAACTGTCTCATCTCCTTGACATCACTGACTCCATCTTTAAGATGGCTGTTTACTTCTGGGTTTACCTCCTGGTGTGTTTTAAAATACTCTTGCAAATCTCAGTCAGCTTGAAATAGCTGTTCGACCCTCTTTCAATAGAAGCTCCCACCTTCTGAGTACACTGGCTCATAGTTATTTATAAACCGGATGTCAGTCAAAGATGACTTTTTAAAATAATATCCCTCCTCCTCATTCTCTTCCTCCACATATGAAGACAGACCTACATAAAATTAGAAACTTTGCAATAAAGTACTCAGTCACTTAGGTAAGAACTATTGTCAGTCAGCAATACTTTAATATGCATAAATTCTTTAACTAAAGCCTCGTTCTAAGACTGTTCTGTGGAAACCAGCTTCTAAAGGAAGAGATTTCTTTGGAACTTTTTCTTTTTTGGGACAGGGTTTTTATGTGTAATCCTGGCTGCCCTGGAACTTGCTCTGCAGACCAGGCTAGAGATCCACCTTGTTCTACCTCCTGAGTGCTGAGATTCCACCATACTGGCTTATTGTTTGTTTTGAGATTGACGTCTCAGTTAGCCCTGAGGTCCCTTTTATATTTTTTATGAAGTGGTATAGGTTGACCTTGAACTCCTGATTTTCTTGCATTTGTCTTTCCTGTGCCATATTCCCTTGAGAATGGGTCTCTTACTTGAACCTAGAGCTTGCAGTTCTTTGGCCAGCAAGCCTATCAACCCTCCTGTGCCTGTTCCCACCTCCAGTGTTGGGGTTATAGGGACACTCAGCCATTTGAGTGGCCTTTAGTGTGAGAGTTCAATTTAGGTCCTTAAGCTTTACAAGTGCTCTTATCCACTGGGCCATCTCCTCAGATTTTTTTTTTTTAAATCTAAGAATCTTTTTTTCTTTTCTTTTTTTCCTTTTTTTTAGGGAAGGGGGGCAATTCCAGGAACTCACTTTGTAGACCTGGCTGATTTTGAACTCACAGAGATCTATCTGCCTCTCCCTCTTGAGTAAAGCTGGATATAAAGGCATGCAACATCATTGTCGCCTCTAAGAACCCTTTCCTTTCCAGCCAGCCACATCTAGTAATATTTTATGGGATAATGTTTCTTAGAGTCTTGGAGAATCTAGGGTGCTGATGTACACAAGACACAAGAAACAAGGTGCTTTGGGTTTGAGCCTGCCTTATTGGTCCTATCAGTTATATGACCTTAAAAAATTCCTATCTAAACCTGGTCCTGGTGGCTGCCTGAAATGATAGCTAGCACTTGGGAGGCAGAGGCAGGAGGATCTCTGTGAGTTCTACACAGAGAGTTCCAGGCCAGCTACATAGTTTGAGACCTTGTCTAAAAGAAAAAAGATGTAATTCCTTTTCAGTGATTTGCCTAATGGTTGCTTCAGTATGAGATGATCATGGCTCCTTGAAGCTCTTGATAAAATTAAGAAGGATAAGACAGAAAAGTGACACAATCAGAACATATGAAACTAAAATGTAAAGCTGGAAAACTTCTTCAGGAGCCTTTGAGATGGCTCAGGGGATAAAGTGCTTGCTGCCAAATTTGATCATCTGAATTCAGGACTCACATGTTGGAGAGAACTGACTTCTGAAGGTTGACTTTTAACTTATTCACATCCACACATAGAATTAAAAAAAAAATTTAAAGCGTTGTCAAAAGAAAATTAGGAATCTGGGTTACACAGAGAGAGACCCTTTCTCAAAAAAGGGAAGTGGGGAGATGATTGGGCAATTAAGAGTACTCTTCGGAACACCAGACTTTGTTTCCCAGAACCCATGTCAGGTGGTTCACAACTTTAATAACTCCAGTTCCAGGGGATCCTATACCTCTGGCCTCTGTGGGCATCCACACTTGTGTGCATATACCCACATGCATACACACACACACACACACACACACACACAAATTAAAAAAAAAATAAAAAAAATTTAAACAGATTGGCATTTTTAAAGAGGTAGCTGAACTATCATGGGACATTCAGGAATGAGTAGGTTAAGCAGCCAGGCTTAACTGAACACCTGTATGACGCTAAAAATGAATTTGGTTAATTCAAAAGTACAAATAGCTCTGTTGCAAAAGTAGCCTTGGAGATGATAATAGCAGTTTAACTGTCAATAGTCTAAATGTTGGTCATTAGAGTTTGGGTGAAATGTTAAAACATGACACATTCTCAATTCTATCAAGTTCCTGAGGCTATGAAGAGAATGTAATAAATTATGTCTGGGCTTGGTGGCATACACTTTTAATCCCATCACCCAGGAGGCAGAGCCTAGCTAATTTCTGAGTTCCAGACCAGCCAGGGGAATTTTCATTTTGTCTGGAAAAAAAGAAAGGAAGGAAGGAAGGAAAAGTAGACAACACCCCCACCGACTCTGGGAAGTTGATCTTTTTTTTTTTTTTTTTAAAACAATGTCTCACGTACTCCAGGTTGGTTTTAAAGTCTAGATCCTCCTGTCCTCCAGCCTCTCTCTACCTGTGGAGAACTAGAACTATAGGCTTGCACTACCAGGCCCAGTTGTGTGCTAATTTAGAAAGGCCTCTGCATGCTCACAGATGAGGACAGTGTTAGCATGTAGTCTAAGAAACTCAGTACTTAAGAGAACCTCCCCAGACTCCTAGAAAGTGCTCCAAGGAGTTATAAATCATCACAAGAAAAGGCAGATTAGACCTCCAAAAAATGAAAAAGTGGAAGAGCAAAGGTAATAATAGTTGGTCTGGCCTGGAATAATGGGGGGAGGAAGACAGTCACTTCAACAGCAGGGAAGAGTTCAACCACAAAGGACAATCCATTTTCCTTTAAAAGGAAAACAACACTAGTATTATCTAAGCCTTATGGAAATGAGCAACCCTCTCCTCTACAACCCCCTCAGGCTTCAACTAACAGAATTGGAGCTGGTAGTCTGGCAGGAGAGTTCATAGGCCCAGGACTGAGAAGTCCAACTATCTGAGAGAACCCAGGAGAAACTCACCTTTGTTCTTTAATAATTGCCTGGGGACCGACAGATCTGACATTAAATTTATAGCAAAGCTGTTTAAAATCATAACAATGTGGAGAAGCAGACAACCCTAGGATACAGGTCATAATGATCAGAATGGTTTTTTGAAAACACCTTGTGGCAAGATGACCATAAAGTCACTTGGGTGGTCAAAACTGAACTGTAAAATAGAATGTATTGGATCATTTCTACCAAATGGAAACAGTGAACAAGTTGTGCAATTATTTGGGACACACAGGCAATTTAGTTTTCTGACTATAAAATGAACATAAAATTATTTTAGAAAGCTTTTTTTTTTTTTAACGGCAAATAATGAGGTTAAAAAATTTTTTTTTCTAAAGGTATCATATGTCGACGCATGAAAGATTCCAATAACCTGCCTGGTTCTAAACTAGGTTTTTGTTATTTTATAACCTTTCCTAGGAGGCTTGGTTAGAATTAACTTGTAGATGAGGAAATCGGTCAGGGAAGCCATTGCTTACTTGTCTGAATTGGCCATTGTGCCACGTGAATCCATAGCTATTAACTTGTTTCTTAGAACTTTCTAGATACTGCGATCAGCTGCACTGTCGTGAATAAATAGTAACGGTCCTGTGACTCGGGAGTGTTTATGCTTTTGAAGTAAGCGGACCTCAAGGAAGGAGAGGAAGGATTAAAATGTGTGGGCAGGTGGACAGGGGAGGCGCCGGCCTCTTCGTTTTACCGAGATTAGACAGATTAGAAGAACGGGACCTCTGAGACCATGAGTAAAAACCAGGAAATTAACGCAGAGGCCGTGAGACTCGCTCAAGTTGCTGCGAGCGCGAATGCCCCAGAGAGCGACAGCAGGGCCTGCGATCCATTGATCTGAGCGACTGACGAGCCTGGGCAGGGGCTGGGGCAGGTAAGGCTGTGGGGCACAGACCGTTGGTATTTCGGGCACTGTTCGAGACGCTTCCTCACCGGCTGCGTACGTGCGGCTCGGTCTCCATATTCCGCTTTTTTTTTTTTTTTCTTTTTTACCTCAGCGTTTCAGTTTCACTCGCGGACAGCCCTAGTCCTGAGGGTAAAGACCCCTTAACGGTCGTCAGAGACCGCCGGGGCTTCACCTCAGGGCCACCAGCGCCGGCCTAGTGTCGTGTCCGACGGAGAGGGGCGCGACGGCTGGCGACCACGGGACCGCGTGCCCAGCCGGGAGGTCGCCCTCCCACTCCGTCTCGCGCGTGGGGTCGCGTGCGGCCGCGGGCCGGCGGGGATCCGTGACCTCGGACCACCCCGGCCGCGCGCCGCCTCGCTCCGCACACGGGCGCGAGGCGCTGTCCTGAGGTGACACCGCCTGCAACCGGCAGAAGCAGCAGGCGCCGCCGATCAGCGAGTTCGCACCGAGGATTCCTCTTGGTGCGTGGCCCAGTTTTGCTTAGGACCCGCTCCAACCCCTCGCTGACACCGCCCCCCACGCCGCCACGCTCCGAGGCCTTCCCCGGGGGAAGCCTGGCGGCTTCTCCCACCCCCCCGCCCGCCCCCTGCCGAGGGCCCGCGACGCGCGCCCTCGCGCGCGATTCCTCGATTCCACAGGCGGTTCGCGCCTCGGGTGGGGGCGGGGCGTGCGGGGGCCGGGCCGGCCGCCCGCGGGGAGGGGACTAGGGGCGGACCGGCGTGGGGAGTTCCTTGCTCGCGGACCACACGCTCCGCGGGCCAATCCCGAGCCAGCCTCTAGCAGTGTCGCACGCGGGACACGTCCTAGCGTTTGTTGGCAGGGCCGGCGAAGGGGGAGGGGGAGAGATCAGGGAAGGGAGATGAGTGACAGGCGGTGCGGGGCACGCTGGGAATTGTAGTTCCTAGCTCCCGTGGCCATAGCCATTTTGTAGTCAAGGGACTACAACTTCCAGAAGATCAAGGGGACTATTCTAAGGTGCCCCGGGAATAGGCGGCTCTCCCCCGGGCCGGGCGTCCTGGGGCACTGGTACCCAGCTGCCCGGCTGCAGGTAGACGCGCGGGCAGTGGCGAGGGCTTGCATGTGGTGGCTGTAGGGTGAGCGGACTGCTGGGGGGAAAGGGGCTGAGGTGGAGCGACCGAGCGTGCCATGCATTGAGCTAGGGAGCCTCTCTCAATTCCGCGCCTGGGCTCGGCGTGGGAGAGGCGCCCGAAGGCCGGCCCGCGAAGGGTTCGCCGAGGCCTCTCCCGGGTCTGGTCGACGGGGCTGTGGGAGTCCTCTGCACGGGGCCGTGGCTGATGGGCAAAGGGTAGGCAGGCGTGCGGGGACTCAGCTGTGGGAGTTTTCGGCTGGCGAGCGGTGGAGAATTAGCCGAGGAGCCCTAACTTGTATAAAAGCAGAGTCCATTTAAAGTTGGGCTGGATAGCCTCTCTCTCATTGGTTAGGGGGCTTGGAAAAAAGAGACTCGGCGAGCCCTCCGCTGTGGTGCTGCCGCCGCCGCCGCCGCCGCTGGAGTTGACTCTTCTGCTCGCACTGCTGCTGCAGCACAAACGTGACTCCCAACATTTTAAATTTATCTTTCCTTTTTCTTTTCCAAGATGTAACTACAGATCAGACACTAAGGACCTTCACGTTTCGCTGATGTAGTTTTTGGAAGAAAAAGGGGGGAAGTGAAGGGCGTCGGTTTTTTTTTTCTTTCTTTTTTTTCTTTTTTTTGTCTCTGTGTTGTATGTTTCGGGGGAAATTTTCCATTATGAGTGTTTTACTAAAGTGAATTTTTCTTGCTTGCTTCGTTCGTCTTTGGCTCTTTTTATTTTTTTCTTTTATCCTTCTCAATTTCGGATTTATTTCAAGGCGAATCTGGCTTTGGGGGAAGAGGAAGAAAAGTCGGATTACAAGATCAACCACCACCAACAACAATAAAAAACACCAGGATATTTTTTTGCAAATTTCTGACGGCTTTAAATTCATGAAGCAATTGTCCCCTTTTGCAATCAGCATTTGGATCTCAGAATGAGCAAGGAAAGACCCAAGAGGAATATCATTCAGAAGAAATACGTAAGTGCTCCTAACAACACATCCTTTGGCTAGCAGTTTTAAGCAATGGTTGTGAATGTCAAGTTTATAGATAATTCTGCAGCTGAAGGGTTTTAAACATAGACTCCGATAAGGTTGTTTCTTTCTTTTCCGAAAGGGCTTTTCAGGCAAAGTCGTGTCTGCCTAGTTTGGTTGAGAAAACAGACTGGTGTAGAGATACCTCAAGTGAAAAAATTGACCTCGAATGACACAACATTAATATAGTTATAGATGAAAGGCAAGGGATTTTGGTGGAGGTTGGGGTTGTTGTGTGTGTGTGTGTGGGGGGGGCGAGGTAATACAACTAAACTGCATTCTCGGGCGGATTTGGCCCCATATTGCACTTTGCATACAAATGAGCCTGTTATTGGTGTTATTTGGAAAATCGTGGAAGGTATGTGTGTTGGAAGGTCTTTAAGTTGCAATGCCTGGTCCGATTATAGTGATCTTGCACTGGTACATCCATTTAATATATGTGGTCGTTTTGGCTTATCTAGTTTGCAACGTAACCTAGCTGGGAATCATGTACAGGGAATATATTTATTGGTATTGACTTTAATAATAAGGCTGGTTTTGGTTTTGTTTAAAAAGAATTCATGGTTTCTAGTTTTAAGGGGAAAACATAGCTAATGTTTTTAAGTATATATGTGTGAGTGAATGCATATGTTACTACTAATAATTTTTCTTTGCTAACTGGATTTCTGAAATTGGGTTGTAATAGTTAAATTTGTTTTGTGCATAGTATAGCAACGTTTTGCTTGGCATAGGGAGTGTTTTTGTTTTGTGTAGTGGCTTTTTTTTTTTAAGTTTGGGGGGAGGGAGCCTAGAGGGGAACCAGGGGATTAACCAAATATGCACTCGAGTGATTCGGTGGTTAGCTGCATATGCGTTAGAGCAAAGGACGTATTTTTAAAAGAAAAAAGGCCCTTGAAAATAAAGAACAATACTATCTTAAAAGAAAGTTTTATTTAACTAGAGTCGATAATTTGCTGTTAATATGTTCCCTTTCTGATGAGTGTGGAGTGTATAATGGGAGATGACCTTCGGGCCAATGGTTTTGTAAAAATATATATTTAATGGAAAACCTGAATGCCTCTTCCGGAGAACTGATCCTAATCTAAACACGTAAACTTAACTATGAAAGAAACTCGAGATTAAATAATGAAGCTCAATTTACAAAGCTGCTCCACAAGGAATTTAAGAATTAAAATACATCCGCATTGCAGAGGGCTGGGTAGAGCGCAAAGGACTAGTTTAAACTCGGTGTGTAGAAACTGCATGGACACAGCCTTGCCTTGGAGCGTGGACTCCTTCCCAGAGCATGTCTGTTTCTGATGTAGCCACAAAGGAGGTGGGGTAGAACTTGGACAAGAACCCCCGACCCTATCCCGGACCTCAATAAGTTGGAGAGGACTGTGGGGTAGGCTTTTTTGTTGCTGGTGGTCATCCTGTCGAGTCCGGGCGTCCGGCCGCTAGCCGATGTGGCCGGCAGTGGCCGCGCGAGGCAGAGTGCGAGTTGCCGCTGCGGGTGCCGAGACCGTGCTCACGCGGAGCTCCAGACGCTGCCGGCCCGGAGGGTGCGCGGGGCCCGCGACGGGCTGGGCCGAGGCCGGGGCCGCGGGCGCGCGGGCGACCTGTAGGGGGCAGACTCCGGGCTGTGCTCCTGCCGGGCGGGTGGGTGGGGCTCGCGAGTGGCGCGGCGTGCAGACCTGGGGCGGGCCAGGCTGGGTGAGTGTGGCACACCCGCGCGCGCACGGTGTTTGTGGGGGCTGCCTCGGGCCCCTCTGCGAGCTCAAGGCTGAGCTTGGCGGCTCTGGCGTCTCCACGCCGCCCTGCCTGCGGGCTCCGGCGCGGTCTCAAGAGCAACAGGTTAAGCCGGCGAGACGTCAGCGCGCCCCCTCCCCGCCCCGCGGCCTTCCTCTGCCTTGCGCCGATGCCACCCTTCCCCGCCCCTTTGCCCCCAGTGGCTCTGGGTCTCCCGCATCCCCCCTCCCGAGCAGCCGAGGTCTGTTGTCATTGTGACGTCACAAAGGGACGGCCCGGTGGAACCTTCCCCTCCTCCGTGATGTCAAAAGTCGGGCGGGAGGTTCCAGGCGCGGCCTGAGTGGGAGCTGCGGAGCGGGGCGTGGGAGG
The DNA here is from genome assembly GCA_026225945.1 of Cricetomys ansorgei. Classification (NCBI taxonomy): domain Eukaryota; kingdom Metazoa; phylum Chordata; class Mammalia; order Rodentia; family Nesomyidae; genus Cricetomys; species Cricetomys ansorgei. Next base: position 9,963,240 of record JAMJFZ010001089.1, read on the forward strand.
AGGAAGGGGCTGTGAAGGATGCGCCTGACCTCGACCTTCCGCTCTGAGGTGCCCCAGGTCCCACCAGGTGAGCCTTTTACACCTCACCGAGTGCCCTTGAACCTTGTTCCTATACTGCTTAGGGGCTGGGGAGCAGGGAGGAGGCGCCTTCTTAAGGCAGAAATATTTTCACTTATCAATTCCAGGTCTTTCGATAGTGTGAGATTCTTAGTGTAGTCCCCGCCCACGCCCGCGTTAATGAAAACGAAGGAAACTGCATTTAGGCACCTTGTGAGTGAGTGGAGTTGTGAGAATTTGGTTTCTTTGTCGTGTTGAGGGGTGCCCTCGCAGGAGGTGGTGTGATGCCTTTAAAGGGGATAGTGTTCAGCGTAAGTTGTTGCTCTTTTCAGAAGCTCTTCACTGTCATTAGGGGGAGGGCTGTCCTCTTGGCTGTGCCAGTCATCTGCCCACCGGGGACTCCAGAGAAAAATAAAGTACTATCCACCAAGGAGCACAGAACTCTTGAGTCTCTAGAGCCACTGGGCTTAGTTCTTAACCGGAGAACAAATCGTTCATGATGTGAGTCTTCACTTTTTGGTAAAATGGAAAAAGTAACTGCCTCTGTCACTTTACTAAGTGATTGAGATTATGTGGGTGGAAGATGTAAAATAGTGTGCTGCTTTATATGGGAGGTGGCATTATTACTTGAGCTGTTGGAAGGCAGTGTGCTTCCACAATTGGTCTCAGAAGCTTTAGATGCCTTTAGTTTATTGCCTTAGCAAAGAGTTGGAGAGTGTGATTATAGATGGCAGGCTTTGGGAGAAATGAATGTTGTATTTCTTATTAAATGACATCCTTGAGAACCTCATAAATTGAAATATAATCCTGTCTTAATTGTGTTGGGCATGACTCCCACTACAATACCTTAAATAACTGGAAAAGGTTGCCTTTCAGAGCCCCAATTCACTTGGACAATAAAACAGTTTCGCTCACTGTGTATTTTCTGCAACATCTTTCCTGTAGTTGGTTATTCTTCGGGCAAACAGGGCATGATAACCAGGCCTCTTGGTCTTAGCTTGATACCAGATAGGAGCAGGTACTCTGAAAACAAATGACCAGGTTAGTATTTAGGATGGCTTTAGCAGAATTTGTACCACTAGACTGTAATAATGTTTAAAATAGCACAGGCTGTGACTTCCTCCTCACCTGTGGAAGTCACAGGATAGCTTTGTTGACTGTTCTTTCCTTTCATTTTACTTGGGGTTGAATTCAGATCTTAAGGCTTGTTTGGAAGACACATTTTTTAAAGTGGAGCCATATCACCAGCCCCTACCTGTGAGGGCTATACGTTTGAAGGATCTAGTTTTCTAAATGCCTGTAGTGCCAGCACTGGGAGAGTGGAGAGGCGGCCATCTTTAAGTTACATATCCAGTCTGAGGCCATAGCCCTTCTGATCCCCAGCCTCCAGTGTGGCTCAGTTGATAGAATGCTTGCTTAGCATACATAAATTTCTGGTTTCAATCCTCAGTACCAGATAAACTGGGCCTAGTGGTACCTGTAATAAGGTTTAAGCATGAGGATCAGGAGTTTAAGGTCATTCTCTGCTCCATAACAAGTGTGAGGCCAGCAAAAACATGCCCCAGACCACCCCATGACCCCAGAAAGTGAGAGAGTTAGCCTCATAAGGTTCAGAAACAGTTTTATTACAATTTATAGTTGCAAAGTAAAATCAGACAATAGAAAAAAAGTATACCAGGGCAGGAGTGCTTGCTTAGCATGGACAAAGTTCTAGAGAGTTTGATCTCTAGGACAAAATAGTTCAGAGTAATGTCTGGCATGGTTGGTACACACCTTTAACCCCCAGCACTGCAGAGGCAGAGGTAGGGGCAGGGGCAGGGGGGAGGGGCAGAGGGGGAGGGGCAGAGGCAGAGGCAGGCATATCTCTGAGTTTGAGGCTAACCTGGTCTGCACAGCAAGTTCCAAGACAGCCAGGGCTAGATAGTGGGACAGTGTCATTAAAAAAAAAAAGTCAGGGGTGGTGGTGTACACATTTAATCCCAGCACTCACACGAGGCAGAGGCAGGCATAGCTCTTATGAGTTTGAGGCTAGCCTGGTCTACATAGCCAGTTTCAGGACAGCCAAGGCTACACAGAGAAACGCTTTCTTGAAAAACCAAAAACCAAACAAAAACAAAGAGCAGACAAGCAAGCAAAAAACCCAAGAAAAACTTTGTTTGCGTTTCCTTTGTTAAACAAATAATTGATATTTTACAGCTTTGAGGGAAGAAGTTATTTAGTTTCCTGATTTCCCCTTTTCTCACAAATTCATACTGCTTTTTTTCTTCCTTGTTTCCAGCGGTGGAAAACCCTTCTCTTTCTCAAGTCTAGAGCCAAGGTAGTTGTTTTTTTGTTTTTGCAGAGCTTGGGGTGGAAGCTTAGGGTCTTGGATATACTAGGAAAGCTGTGACACCAAACAAACAAAACTGTCACTATTTTTCTTCCAAATGCTGGGATTGAAGACTTGCATCACCACCTCCCGGATCCATAGTGTGTTAAATTGAAAATGAGGGGCTGGAGAGATGGCTCAGAAGTTAAGAGCACTGGCTGCTCTTGAGGACAAGGGTTCCGTTCCCAACATTTGCTCACGATAGCTTGCAACCGTCTGTAGCGCCTGTTCAGGATATCTGATTCCCTCACAGATAGACATATGTGCAGTCAAGACACCAATGTGTATTAAAAAAAAACAACTTAAAGTTTAAAATGAACATTAAGTTATGTTCAAAAAGTCATAATTGGGTTCTTATTTCCTGGGCTAATATCTATACTGATACAGGTACTTCCTTACATCCAAATTTTATTTTACTTTTTTGTGTGCACACATGGAGGTCAGGATACAACTTTTTAGAGGAACTGCTTCTTTGTACCATGTGGGTTATGTGCTGAGCCATCTTATTTTGTTGTGTTATTTATTACCTGTTTGTGGGTTAATATTGGAGTTGAGTATTGTCTCTGTAGCCACTGGCCCAAATAGTCAGCTAGAAATCTTTTGTAGTTTAGAAGGCTAGTGGATATTGAACCTTACAGTCTTTAGACGTGTCCTCAGTATGGGGTCTATCTGGGATACAAAGTGCCTTGATAATTTAAATGCACCGATTTAAAGGAGGACATCTTTTGAAGTTTCTGACTGGTGCCTGTTCCATTAACTGTACAAAGAGGATGAAGGGAAAATCATATTATGCCAAGTATATAAACAAGTATATAAAGGCCAAGCTGGGATGTTTTGAATCTTATTTGTCTTGGTCATGGTAATATTCAGAATTAAGCTCTGGACATTTTAATTAAAATTCTGGATGCAGTGTTCACATTCTACTGATGTTACTCAAGTTTTTTCAAACATTGTTGTATCAGTTCTTCTAACAAGCCTACCTGCCTAGTCTCCTTGACTGTTCTGCCTGTAGGTGCAGAACATTCTGGTTATTAACCGAGCTTGCAGCTTCTGCCCACTGGGCAGCTGTGGGGTGTGCCTCTGTCCCCTTTGGCATCCACCCAGAAGGCTTGCCAAGTGTCAGTTGTTTGTTCCCAAATCTGGTTATTCCAGTTGGGCTTATTCTTGTAATTACAATTAAATCTTATGTAAACCTTGAAATGACTGAAAACAGTTGGTTCAACTCTAAGTTGAATGCTTTGGAGGAGATGTGATAAAAGTGCTAAGAGAAAAAAAAATGTTAAATTAGATGGAGGCTGGACACTTAAAATCCTGTGGATTACTGCATTGCAAGTAATTTCTCTTTTTGGTGGTGATGGTGGTATGGTGGACTGAATTACACCTCCAGCCTTCAGGACAGACATAACACAATTTATTCTCTTCAGCGAAATGTGTGGAACAAGCCTGAAAGAAAATGTCCACTTGAAAGACTGTGCTTGGATGGAAAGATTAACTAAGACCCCAGCACTTGGTAGGCTGAGACATGAATGAGAATTGCTGTGATGTTCAAGTTCAAGGGTAGCATAGGCTATAGAGTGAGACACTGTCTCAATAAAAGAGAAAGATTAATAGCTAAAAGTACATTTTTATCTTTTCATACTCACTCTTAAAATTTGGTGATTTCTTTGCAATAGCCTTACGTAGCTCAAGCTGGCCTGGAACTTACTGTGTAGTTAAAGATGACCTTGAGCTCTTGATCCTCCTTCTACCTCCCACGTGCTGGGATTATAGGCACCCACTTTCATACTCAGCTAAATGTTTGTCTTTTAAAAACAAAATTACCCCCACCCCCTACCCCCACCCCTGTATGTGTGTGTATGTGTATATATGTGTTGTGTATGTGGTGCTTGGTGACAAGTGCCTTTACCCACTGAATCATCTTGTTGGTCAAAAGCTTTTGTCATGTGTTGGAGCAACTTTACTACTGTCTGCCCCATAAGCTACCATCAAAGGTCTCTTCCATTTCAAATCCTTAAATATATGTTCATGTTTTTAATTTAATTTACTTTTGAGTCAAGATCTCCATGTGTAGTCCATGCTGGCCTCAAACTCATAGTGATCCTGCCTTTATTTTAAGTTCTGGGATTACAAGCATGGCTTTTAGTAAAGCTAAATGCCTTAAAGTTTAGTTCAGTTCTGGTTCAGTTTAAAACTATTAAGATTGTAGCTGACTCCTTCAGGAAGTGACTACTGTTTGTTTCTGGTGCTATAATCTTGCCTGCTTCCAGTACTTCTGCCCCTCTGCTCCCCCCTTAAATACACTTATGTACGTGTGTGTGTGTGTGTGTGTGTGTGTGTGTGTGTGTGTATATGTATAAATGTCTGCCCCTGTATGTGTGCTTGTGTATACATGCCCTTGCCATGGCATATATAGGGGTCAGAGGACAACTTGAAGAGGTATGTTCTTCCCTACCATTAAGTGGATCCTGGTAAACCAAACTCAGGCTATCAGGCTTGGAGGCAAAGCACCTATACCTGCTGAGCCATTTTAGACTTTCAGAAAACACTTTTAGACAGCTACACAACACTTACTCTCCTTGAAAGCATTATGAAGAGAAAACCCAGTCAGTCCTCAAGTAAACACCCAAATTGGTGGTTTATATATCAAGGTCACATGAAAAAGGAACTTTTGAGGCCATTTTATAGAAGAGTACCAAGACCAAAAAATTGTCCATAATGTTTAAAGCTGTATGTCTTCCTGTGTTTTTTGGTTCAGATGAAATAGATGCAAAATGATTGATCAATACTGCCCTGAAGGGGAGACTAGGTCATAAAAAATGCTCCTGTCAGCATCTGAGAACAAGGTATGTGCCAGTCTGCAGCACACTTGTGCTTGATGTTTCTTACGGCACTAGATGGTAGATCTACCTGCTTGTCCCCCTGTCTCTCTCAATCTTTGCTGGAAGATCCCAGATGGGGCTAGTTGTTGGTGCTCTGTAGTTTTATGATTGTCTACCCATACTCTTGAGCTTCTACTCGAGGGCCATCATGGGTAGCAGTTCTCTAGGCTTCCAGAAATTGCTTTGATGTCTCAGGGCTGTCAGGAATCATCTTTTGTATTTTTCCTTGCATTTGTACTGACGCTCCTGACTTTGGTGGGTTTTTTTTTGTTTTTTAGATAGGGTTTCTTTGTTGTAATTCTGGCTGTCCTGGAACTCACTCTGTAGACCAGGCTGGCCTCAAACTCACAGAGATCTGCCTGCCTCTGCCTCCAGAGTGTTGGGATAAAAAAAGTCCACTACCACCACCTGGTGGACTTTGCTGTTTTGGAGACCATAAGCTCTGGAGGAAACTGTCCTTGGTCCCCATCAGTGGGCCATTCATAAAACAAAAACTGTCTAGATTTATTAAGGAGGCAGCTTTAATCATAGGAACATTATATGTGATTATTTGTCGAGTCACAAGGGAGTGTGTCATTGACTGCTTTAGAGTAGAACCCTATTTTTAACCTTAAACTCAAATGTTTATTCAAATCCTCTAATGGTGGGAATACAGGTGGGGATACATTAGTGGTGTAATCCCAGTGGTGGGATTACAGGTGGGATACATTACCACCCAAATGGTATTTAAAGTTCTAATTTATTATGTCCATCAAGCTCTGCCACTCATGCAAGGGAAGAATGAAGTAGTTTAGACAACCAGCAATGTTGAATTTCTATGGCTCCTACAAAGTTACTTGTACTGCTGTGATTTTGCCCACACTCCAGGTGTGCTGTCAAGTTTTATGTCAACTTGACACAAGCTAGAGTCATCTGAGAGAACCTCAACTGAGAAAATGGCCCCTGTAGTGAGGTCAGGCTTTAGGCAAGTCTGGAAGGGCATTTTCTGAATGATGGGGGAGGGCCCAGCCCACTGTGGGTGGTGCCATCCCTAGGCTGGTGGTCCTGGTTTCTACAAGAAAGCAGGTTGAGAAATCCATGGGGAGCAAGCCAGTAAGCAGCACTCCTCCACCGCCTCTGTAGCAGCTTCTGCCTCCAGGTTCCTGCCCTGCTTCAGTTTGTATCCTGACTATATTTAATGATGAACAGTGATATGGAAGTATAAGCCAAATAAACCCTTTCTCAAGTTGCTCTAGTGTTTCATCAGAGTAGTGATAATCCTAACTGAGACACCAGGTAAGCACTTCCTTAATGTAAACTGTTTTTGAGTACACACAGTTTTGTTTTTTCTTCAGTTTTTCAAGGACTTGGGTGGCAGATAGGAAACTTTGAAATGAATGGGTTGTGGATATTGTTGTCAATTAGGGGATGCCTCCCTTGCCTCCTGGGCTAGTAAGTAGCCCAGGTATTTCTGTATTTGATTTCTTACAATCGGAGTGGTTCTTTCTCCATTTTCTAATCACCATTTTGGAGATGGTTGACTCTCCTTGGTGATTCTCATTTTGGTCATCTATTAAGTGTTTGCCTGTTTGGGGCAGCAGCAGGTGCCAGGAGGAAATGAGAAGGGATTAGGACTGAGCATGTGTTTCTTGAATTTATATCCCGTACATAGATAGGTTTTCAGAAAGAGGCTGAATGAGTGTTCATTCTGTTAGGCAGCAGAGTTTGCTTTTTGGGTATGTACATGGATTTGGACAGGCCTGCTTTGAATATGTAGGGCACTTAGATAATGGATAAGTTTGGGAATATAAACCAAGTTCAAGTTCCAGCTCTTAGCCTGGATGTGTGACCCTGGGAAAGCTACACAATATGGCTGAGTTCCTTCCTCATTTAGAACATTGTTGAGTGCTCCTTGCAGGCTTGTTCCTGGGAGAGCCAGGGAGATTTTTGATATGAAAGCACTTTGTAAACTGCATACTGCTGCACAAATGCTCAAGGTATTATTACACAGTTGGAAATCACCAACTTGGAGACATCAGGCCTACCAGCAGCCTTCCTAGCTGACTTAGAAATAAATAAATCTAGTAAATTCATAGTGAACAATATATTTAGAGCAAGGCTTTAAAGATCAGACGGTGATGTAATCATTTCCCCCTTCTATCCTACTTTGCTTGTTGAAAGTCTGTTTTATTAGGCAACATAACAATTAGAAAGGATAGGTTGAGAATTAAGATTAGAGCAGCACTGAATCTGTCAGTGCAAGCATATTTTAAAAGTATGACTTGAAAATATATATTCCTTGTAGTTGATAATCTGATCATGATCCTTCAGTGACTGCTTGTGGATTCCTGTATCAAATGTCAGTCAAGTTTGGCTTCAGCACAGCATAAAACCTTTCTTGTACTTCATCCACTTACCCTGCCCCTGCCTATTCACTCTACATACTCCTAGTTTTAGCCAAGCCCAGCCTCTGACTTTGCAAGTTCTCATCAATGCTCAGGCAAGTGAATTTCCTCCTCATGGACCTCATGGGTAGTCTGCCATATTCTGTCCCACAATAGACCAATTCTGGCTCTTAGTCTCTCCTTGCTAATGTGTAGCAATCCTTACTTCTAGGTGCAAGGAGTATTTCTTTGTGTGTCTATTAGGGGCTGAGTTTTGTAGATGATTGTGGGTAACTGCGGTGGACCAGAATATAGTTAGTACACAGAAAATTCTTGAATAAAGCTAATGGTGGGATGTATCCAGTATCACTTGGAGGGAATTGGTGTGGCTCTAATGGAAAAAGACGAGTTCACCAATTAGAATATTAAGACTCTTTATTTTAAAGCTGGACATCTGTCTACTGTTAGAATGTCTCAGATCCCATACTTTGTTGGACATTTGTTGGACAGCTGAGCATGAAGTCCAGCACTTGAGAATGGAAGGCCTCTTCTGTTGTTGCCTTCGGACAGGTCTTTGTGACATGCTTCTCTCTTCCAGGTGCTTCTCTCTTCTTAGTTAACCATGGTAGCTGAAGTAATTGATTCATTTTCATGGAAAAATAAAAATTCATATGTATCCCCATAGCTAATTATAAGTCAGTAGCATTTTCTTCTTGTGGTAAATGGCTTTTCTGCTTCATATGAAATCATTTCAGTTAGACAAGTAAGTACTCAAAGATGAAAATTACTGAAATTGCATAGAGGATATTTCTGCATTTGAGGATGTATAGGTTCATTACGTGCTTTTTGCCTTTATATCTTACCACAGTTATCAAAATACAAAGATTTTTAATGGCTCTTGGCATGCCGTTGACATGGGCTTCACTTGACCTGTCCCTTTGGCTTTTTCACAAGTTTAGGGATGTTGTTAAAAAAAAAAAGATGTTTTTTGTAGCATGCTTTGTGTGTGTCCTCAGTGTTGTAGAATAACTGACTCAGAACTGTACCATATTTTCTTCTGGGGGAGGGGCCTGCTAAGTTACTGTTCTATGTATTGGTGCATGTTAGGCCATCAGATTTGTTTTTTGCTTTTAAAAACCAATACAGGAACTTGTAAGTAGTAAAGATGTCAGTTGAGTTTATTTAAGTTTCTATTTTCTTGTCCTCTCTCTGGACATTTAGGACTAAGATAAGAAATGTGAAATTTGTAAAACAAAATTATTTTAAGAACACAATGTGTTATTAGACAGAAAGGCTTTAGTACTGAAGGGAAGGAGAGAGCTTGTATAATTGTACATTGTGTTTATGAGGTTCTTTCCTTTGTGAATACATGGGAGATACTTAAGTAATAAAATGACATGGAATCATACTGTTTGTACTTCTGATTTCAATCCTATTTGTAGGGTGGGCTTTGTACCGTTAACAATGGTCCTTTAGGGCTGAGGCTTCATAGCTTGCTTAATTAAATACAACTGATAGGTTTTTATCATCTTAACATGTTTGCTCTCATCCTAAGAGAATTTTAGTTTAATAGGGAAGAAGGATGTAAAGAAAGCACTGGCTTTACAGTCGGAATGAAGTAGAAAATCTTGGCTTTGTTTAGATGATTGTGAGCTTGGGCAGTTAGCTTTACTCTGAATTCTGCCTTACAGTAGGGACTTAGAAGAGGAGAATGAAAGGTTAACAAGGAAAGTATCAGTCTATAGACTTTAGACCAGTGTTTCTCAACACGTGGGTAGAGACCCCTTTGTGAGGGGGGTTGTCAAATGACCCTTTTACAGGGGTTTCCTAAGACCATCTGCTATCAAGTATTTTCATTTGGATTCATAACAGTATCAAAATCACAGTCATGAAGTTGCAATGAAAATAATTTTATGGTTGGAGGGTCACCACAACATAAGGGACTGTATTACAGGGTGGAAGCATTAGGAAGAAACCACTGCTCTAGACTGTGTTAATCTAAAGTCCTACAGATCTGTAAGGTGCAGTCTGCAAATTCTAGGTTGAAGAGAACTTGTTTCTGGTCATCTTTGGCCATTAGAACATATTCTAGTTGTCTGTGGAAGAGGGTAGAAATTACTGTGGCTACTTAGCATTTGCCTTTTCCTTTGTAAGTAATGGGAAAATTCTGTGACTGGATTTTTCTCTCTTTTTCCATGGTTTGTGAGGTTGAGATAGAGTGGCTAAGAAGCAGCATTCCTTTTCTGTGTTCAAGAGTCGTCTTGGATGAACTTTGCCTTCTTAGGTGGAATTTAACTCACATTGGTTTTACCCAGGTTGCTCCCTTTCGTTTACTGCCCAAAGCACTAAAGCTCTGTTTGTTCTATTTTCAGCTTGTAATGATGTCTTGATGTTGGAGGATGAAAGAGCCAATGTGAATGGAAAGCATTTAATAAGGAGTCATGGTCTGGGCTCCCAGTTAAATTAGTAGCACATGCTTTTCATCTGCCTTGAAGGATTTTGGTTGTGTTGCCTGTCCATCGCTGGCAGCTGTGACATCACACAGCTTGGCCCTTCACATATTCTATATAACTTGACATCTCAGATGAGGCCACTACTTTTAATCCAAATGTACTGTTGATTTGGTTCCTTAATATTGATTGTGATGATCATGAAAACAAAGAGTTAATTGCTGTGCAGTTATGATTGCAGGGGTGTTGGTAGAAGGAACAGACTATTTTAATAGTTATCTTCATTATTTCATTGATTTTGTTGAACATTTGGGTCTGTTCACTTGTCAGCTGTTAGGTAATTAGTTTTTTTCTTTAAAAAAAATCATTTAAACAAAAACAAAAACAGAATGTTACTATGTAGACGCGCCTGGCCTGGAAGTTAAATCACCTGAACACACGTGTGTCACCGTATCTGACTGACTTATATTGTGTATGTGTGTTTGTATGGGTGCTTGTATCCTTTGTTGTGGAGGTCAAAGGATAACTTGAGTTGATTCTCCTCCTATGTGCTTTGTACTTTTCTACCTGGGCATTGAACTCAGGTTGTTAGGCTTAGTGGCATTTGCCTTTACCCAACTGTTACCCAGTAAGTAACAGACTAACAGAGCCTCTCTCCCCACTCCACACACACCCTTTTTTTTTCTTTTTTAGAGTCAGGGACAGTTTTATTTTTGTAGCTCAAGGTTTGTCTGGAATGCTCAAATCCTTTTCCCCAGTCTCCTGACTTCTGGGAATGTGGGTGTATGCCACAACACTCAGATGTTTACCTTTTATTTTTGATATATTTTTATATCAAAATGATGTAGTTTTATTGTTATTATATTTCCTGTAGGTCACACATTTTCCCTAAAAGGATGTACAACATAATGAGCTGTCATACCAGAGCAAATACTTTCTTCCCTAACCTCATGGAAGTCAATTTTGACATGCAAAAGTGACACAAGATTAAAATGTGGGCCATGAACAGACAGTTGCCCTCAAATCAGCAGTTTTAATTTTCATTTATTTATTTATTTTAAAAATTAAGACAGGTTCTCTCTGTAGCCCTGGCTGTCCTGGAACTCACTACATAGACCAGACTGGCCTCAAACTAGCATCTAAAAAGCCATAGCATGCTGGAAGTAAAGACAATGAATTACTACACTGGCCCCAGCTATAATTTTTTGAGACAGGGTCCTTCCTATAGCCTAGTCTAGTTTGAAACTCACTATGCAGCTCAGGCTGCCCTCCAAACTCTCACTAAGCCTCCTCCAGAACCTGGGTTTACAAGCATGAGCCATTATGACTTGCTTGCTAGCTTTGAATTTTGACCCCAAAACTTTGCTAAGTAGTATTGCTATTGACACTCTGACAGAACTTTTAATCTGTAAGAATTTTAAAGATTCATGAAAGTAATCCTTAGTGATGATTATCTCCTGAGGAGCAGAGATCAGGTTTCTATTTAAATGCCAATGCAGTTCATCACTTTTTTCCCCCACAGTGCAGGGGACCTGGCAGGGTCTGGATTTAATAATGAACTTCTGAACTCCTGTTAGCTTGGTTGGTGTTAGTAATGAATCAAGGTTTTATATCTTTAAAAATGTTTTCAAATACTCACTCTGTATTGTAATCCTCAAAACTACTGTTAGGATTCTAAACCACTGTGGTTTTTAAACTAGGTTGGAATCTGAAAGGTGGCTGACAAGAGTAAAAAGGAAAACTCCATTAAATAAAAAACATGTTTGGCTTAAGATTGTCTTAGAATCTGGGTTTTGGACACATCTAAGCCTTAGACCAAATCCCATGATTGAAGAAACCAGGGAATACTTATTTTTCAGTCTCTTGGATTTACCTTTTTGTTCCACCCTCACCTGAACTTCCACTCCCCCTCCCACCCCCAAGGAAAACAAAACTAAAATTCGCTATTGATACATCATGAATTTTTGTGAGAATTGTTGTGCAGAACTCCTCCTGCTTAAGAATCTGACCTGCAGAGCTTGATGATGCTATGGCACAGCTTGGGGGGAGGGGATAAATATTACAAGATAGGCCTTCTGGAGTATGGTCCAAACAAAACAGCCACCATGATCAGCTGTGCCTGCTTGCAAGAGACCATCAAGAGAGGCCTGTAGACTGTTAACATTTCCTTGGAAGAGGAGTTTGGGAGGGTTGTTAGACCTTCACCTGAGCTTCTAGTGGCTCCCTGAACCATTTTATGCAGTTTTGTCCTGGTTGCACTTGGTGTGTCCAGATGTCCTCAGGATCTTAGGAGGTGCTAGAAGCAGTGGCTCTCAACCTGCCATGGTCTTAGGGACTGAGACACCGCTCAGCAGCAAATTTACAGTTACGAAACAGCAACAAAAGTAAATTATGGTTGGGGCACACCATAACATGAGATACCTGTTTATGTTAAGGGGTTGTAGCATTAGGAAGGTGGAGAACTACTGTGCATGGAGTTTTTGTCTATATGAGATAGAGTGTAATGAAGAATATTCGATTGTACTCAAGATAAATCATAACTCTAATTATTCTTTTGGTTCTGGTAAACAGGAGAGCATAGATTGCAGAAGATGGGTTTAACTTGGAAGTACCGACTCTAAAGACTGTCTTAAAATTTTTTTAAAATTCCCCTTTCTTATTTTACTGCCTGCTTTAATTAAGTGATGTCTAGCAATTCCCAAACTGACATAGAGTGGGCTGAAATACATTTTCTACTCATTTAGCCTTTTTTCCCCTTTCTTCTAGGAGACTTGCTGAAGTTATCATGTTATTTCTTTGCAGAATTTATTGGAGCAGTAGGCAAAGCCTCCTGGGAGTATAAATAATGATGATTATAAAGAACAGTCAGTTTACCAGGGAAGACCATTATCTTTGACTTGCAGAGCTCTTACAGTTAACAATGTTTGCTTACAGTGTTTAATACAAATGAACACCTTAATGTTACCTATTGTAAGGAGTCCTTTTTCCCCTTTGCACATGGAGGTCATCCCTGTAAAGAACAGAAGATGGCACCTTGGCCAGGCAAACAGCTTGTTTTTCTGGATAAGCATTATATGAATGCTTTGGGAAGTGTTTTCAAGGAATGGAGGAGTGTCTGGGTGCTTTACTGCCATCAACAGCAAATAATGCTCTGTGTTGAGTGCTAAAAGAGTTGTAATGTTGATAAGTAGTAGGAATTTACTTTACGTTTGCAGTTTTTTTCCTATCCAAATTACAAATCCAGGGTAGCTTTAAAGCAAATCTAGGGGACTTGTCATAGTAGGCACCAAATGACTATCTATGACAGACTTGCCTGCTCTTCCAATTTCTATTACAATTTTAGAGTAATAGACTAAAGCTGCAGCTTAATATATTTCTGTTAATTTAGGTTAGGGGACAACTTTCAGGAATCCATTCTGTTCTTCCCTGTGAGTCCTGGGAATCAGATAAAAGTCCCTCAGTCTAAGCTAAAAGTGCTTTTACCTGGAAAGCTATTTCTTTGGTCTTAAAGTTGCAGTTTTTGCTGGGGAAGTGGGGTAAAATTACCCCTGGTCCTAGTTTGCTTCTCTGTTGCTTTGAAAACAAAAAAGCTGACCCAAACCTTTGGGGAGAAAAAGGCTCATTTGGTATCTAGCCCAGGAAATCCTATCTCAACCTTCCTGATAGCTGGGTATGCTCTATGAAGGTATGCCTTTGAACCTGAGTGTCACAGCTTTATTTTTAAAATTTTATTTTGGTGATAAAATGAAATTCAAGGCCTGCCATACTTTCTTTGTGCAAGCACCATTATCACCCAGCGCCCCCCCTCCCAGTTTTTGTTTTTGTTTTTTTCTTAGGCTTTCTTGCAACTCAGAGGGTGAACATCTGATCCTTCTACCTCCACCTCTTGATTGCTGCTGGGTTTACAGACATGTAACATGTATTGCTGGGGATGGAACCCAGGGCTTTCTTGAATGCTAGGTAAGCATTCTGTCACCTGACCCACAACCCTCCAGCTCAGCTGACCTTTGTTTGCTATATGGTTTGCAAATTGTCAGGTCTTAAGCTTTTCTTTTAATTGTCTTGTACACAGTTCCGAGCAGTCCTGGTCCTAGTCTTATATTTGTGGTATTTTAAACCAAGATGAGGCATCTCAGTTTATCCTGTGTAATTTTGGATGAGAGTGTAATGTCTTTAAAAAACAATTCTGTGGTTTGTTAGTGCGTTTGTAGAGTTAAACAACTATCACTGTGGTCAATTTTAGAACATTTCAGCACTCCACAAAGAAACTCCATACCAGTGATGCTCACTTCCCACTTCACCCAGCCTCTGCCAGCCACTAATCTTTCTGACTCTGGGGAGTTTTTCCCTCTGGGTACTTGATATGAATAGGTTAATATGTGACAGACTGGCTTCTTTATGTAACACAGATGAATCTCTGACACTGTTTTAATATGTTCCACTATTCTTCAAGGCTTGGTCATATTGCAGAATGTGACTATACTACATGTTGCTGATTAGTTCTTTCTTTCTTTCTATCTATCTATCTATCTATCTATCTATCTATCTATCTATCTATCTATCTATCTATCATCATATATCTGTGTCAATGTCACACAAACTAGGATTTACTTGGGAGGACTAGTTAAATGAGGAATTGTCTCCATCAGATTGATCTTTGAGTCTATCTGTGGCATTTTCTTGATGAGTCCCATCTCTGGGCAGGTGGTTCTGGGAGATATAGGAAAGGTAGTTGAACCATGAGCCTGAGAACATTCCTCTGTGACTTCTGCATTGGCTTCCCTAGCAGATGGCCTGTAACCTGTAAAACTAAAGTAAACCCTTTCCTCTCTCAGGTTGGTTTTGGTCAGTGTTTTATCACAGCAACAGAAACCAGTCTAGGATACCACCCATCCTTGGATTGACATTTGGGCTTATGTGTACTTTTTTCCTGTTGTGTGCAAGCTTTTATGTGGAGATAAGATTGCATTTGTTAGAAAATGCAGTAAGTGGTTGGAAAAACAATACAAATGTTCATTATCACTATATTTTAGTTAGGTTGTTTCTGCACTGGGCCTGAGATTCTCCACTTCTGGAGGCCTAGTGGGATCCTCTTCTGATTGGTTGCCAACCTTCATTCAGCTATTTCCTCTTATTTCCTCTACCCATTTGTAAACTAACGTCATTCACATGTTTATGTAGGAGCTATGTATTCCATTTGCTCTGTGGAGGAACTTTATGGTTCATCACGGGATGATTTGCTTCATGTGCCTCAATTTTTTGGGGGGAGGTGGTGGTTGTAGTAGGTTTTCAAATGAGTCTTCTCTCTAGTGCTTAACTCATAAATTTCTGGTGTTTCAGTGCCTGGTTCTTATATGTGGTACTAATTTGAGTGAAAGACTGAGGGTGTCTCTCTCTCTCTCTCTCTCTCTCTCTCTCTCTCTCTCTCACACACACACACACACACACACACACACACACTTTCCTTCAATTTCTTTCCTCCCTTCCTCCCTCCCTTCCTGTTTTTTGAGACAGGGTTTCTCAGTGTAGCCCTGGCTCCCCTGGAACTTGCTCTGTAGATCAGGCTGACCTTGAGATACCCTCCTGCCTCTGTTTCCCAAGTACTGAGATTAAAGGACCGTGGTACCACAGTTGATTTCTTGTTCTCAAACTGGCCTTCAGCTCCTGGCTGGGATTATAGTTGTAAGCCAACAACCACACTTGTCTCAGCTTTAAGTTTCTATGTGGTTATCTCTGCTTACATGTTTGTCAAAGTACATTGGAGCAAAAATTCACTGTTTACCCAGAAATTCTCCCTGAAAAATTTTTTTTAAGTGTGTGTCTTTGAAACAGGCACTTAATGTAGTTCAAGCTGGTCTCAATTTACTGTGATTATTGTGTTGCTAGCCTTAAACAGGCCATCCTGACTCCACTAACCACGTGCTGAGATTATAGGTTGTATAGTCCTGATTTTTTTCTACTTTTAAGCCAGTAAAAACACTAACAAGTGTTCTTCATGATGAATGTAAAAAGAAGACCTTTGAAGGAAGAGGCCTGGA
Source organism: Cricetomys ansorgei (assembly GCA_026225945.1). Lineage (NCBI taxonomy): Eukaryota > Metazoa > Chordata > Mammalia > Rodentia > Nesomyidae > Cricetomys > Cricetomys ansorgei. The sequence continues at coordinate 9,979,395 of JAMJFZ010001089.1, forward strand.
ATATAATTTTTTAGAAATTTTTTATGTGCGGATGTTTTGCCTGCATGTATATGTACCATATGTGTGTCTGGGGCCTTCAGAGACCAAAAGAGGGCATCAAATTTCTTATGACTGAAGTGACAGTTGTGAGCTGCCATGTGAGTGCTGGGAATTGAACCCGTGCCCTTAACTATTGAAGCATCTCTCCAGCCTCTGTATTTCTTTTTTGATGTGTCTTCTGATTTATCAGATTTATTATTCATGCAATGGTGTGAAGTTGTTTAGAATCTTTCTGGAGCCAGGCGATTTTTGCTCATTTCTAAGCATTCAGAGAAATTGAAGGGCAACAAAAGTGGGTAATTTGTTGATGACATGTAAGGTGGTCCCAGGGGTTGGCTAGCAGTCTGTGAAGGTGGAGGAAGCCTTGTGTACACGGTGCTGAGGATGTCCACACTTCAGGATTCCTGTTGGTAGGAAGCCAAACACTAATGTGTCTGTGTTTGGATTGTTGTATGCTATACAGAGTTGAAGTTTATTGTCAAAAAATTCTTTACTAATGATATTAACCACACTTCTTAACACTGTTTTTTTTCTGGAATGACTCTATTCTATTGAATCCTGTCCGAAGGCCATTAATTTTTACCTATTTATTAGGAACTCGATTCAACTTAGAAGTTAGGTGTGCCCTTGGGTGTATTGTGTATCTAAGAAGTTAATATTTTAAGCTTTGCATGAACTGGAAATGTGTTTTGCTCTGCTGCTTTTGTGTGGTGTACCTATATACATAGTTGTCATTTGGAAAGCAGCCGCCAAATCCCTCCCACTAAAATTAAAATTGCTTATTAGAGCTAATTTTAGAATTGAGTTAGAACTGCTCTACAATGTAATGCAGAATATTTCCCAATAATGCCTAGGTTAACAATGATAGTCTTGCTGTATTGTGCAAAAAAGGCTTCTGTTCAGACCCAGCTGGGTTTCAGGCTTAATTCATTGCTCTATGGTGGGATCACCACAGCTGCTGTGGGGCCTTTACAAATGCAAAAAAGCTGTCAGTGTTTGTTTCATCAGCTGCATAAGTGATGAGGCCAAGTTGAGGAATCCATTCCAGTGCGCAGTGTGCAAGGCTGTAGCCATCATTGTTACAGAATTAGTGTGTTGGAGCTTTAAAATAGTTAGCACATCATCTGCCTTTTAAGAGCACAAGAGCAGGGACTAGTTGGTTGTCCTTGTAGTGCTTGCTGATCCCAGTCTAGCTCTTGTTTTTTAATAGGGCTCTGGTCTGTTCTAGGACTGAATCTCTTTGGATGCCATTGGAGTGCTAAATTCTTGTCCCAGACTTAAAAGGCATTTATCTAGAATTCTGCAATTGTGTTCTAATAGGTATGACTGTCAGCTGAAACTTAAATAGCACTCCAGATTTTGCTTTGTGGGTTTTGAGTGTGAAGTGATACTGCTTTCTTTTCAGCAGTCCAGAAGTTAGAACCATTTCTTGACAACAGAACTACTGGACAAGACACTTTGCAGCCATTTGAAAGGCTCTTAGTATAAGGTGACTTCCACCTTCAAGTCCAATAGGTATGGGTGCGTGCCCAGTTTTTGTTTGGTAAGCAGGCCTTAAGGACCAGTACCCATAGTTTCCTTCGTATTTCACATGAACAGTGTCAATCAAGTTCCTGTCTCCTTGTGTTCCTGTGCCTCTGCTCCTTGATGGCCTGAAACTTGCTATGCAGCCTTGACTGGCTTTGAGTTTGAGATCATGCAGCCCTTTTCTAGGCACAGGCATAGGAGCTACCACCATTCATTGTTACTTAATTTGCTTTTTTCCCCCCTCCTTCCCGTGGTGTTGGGATTGAACCTAGGATTTCATATATGCCAGACTTGTACTTTATTTTCCTTTCATTTTAAACTGATTTAGTTCTCAAGAGTATATAAAAGGAAATGTTGGAGGGTGTGGCTAGGCTGCCTCAACTGTAACAGTATATAGCTTTCCAACTCTTAACCAACTAGGATAAATAATTGTGTTTCTTTATTCCCAGTTGGAAAGGCCACAAAGTGCTCTCCCATATTCATAAGAAAAGAAAGATGGCACAAAGTCGAGGGCTCCAAAAGGAAGGTCAATACCTATCTTATCTCAAATAACTCACTCCTGCTTGCCAAATAAAAACTGGGCATGCAGCCATAGCTATACCCAGGACCTAAGAGAAAAATTCACCATACACTGTTGACTCCTTCAGTTGACTGGGGAATAACTTGTTCAGTGGGTTTTCCTGCAGTGAAGAAGTGACCCTAATTTCTGGATTCCCAAGCAGAGAGAACCTTAATTCTTTGATCCTAGCAAGTGTTTGAAGCCTAAGAGGACAATGGGGCTGATGGATTCCATGTGGTGTGCTGATTAAGCAGGGTTTGGGGAACCCTATCCTTACTTGGCCTTAAAAAGATTCCTCAGGATGGTCTCTGACAAGTATATTTACCTCTCAATTAGAGACAACTTCTAACAGAGAACAAATAAAAATACCAGTCTCTCCTTTACTTTCCTAATACTCATGTGCTCACGCTGAAACAACAGCAATGAAAAGGAAAACTGCAAACTGTGAAGGCCCATCTCTCCCCCAGGGGAAGGACTAATTTACAGGGCCTCATAAGGAAACAGCCGTTTCATGGTCATTGTTCTCCCCGTTTGCAGCCCTTGGTTGCACTTCCGTTCCCTGACCTGTTTCTCCTGCTTTGGGTGTTTTGAATATATTTTGGGCTTCAAGACTCTTTTTTTCAAAAGCCCCTACTGCTTTTTGAGTCATTTTGAGACAAGGCATTTTCTTGTCATGGTTTGAAAAGTTATTGTGCATCCTTGGTGTGTTAAATCTTCTGTGGAGGTGAGCAATAGTTGTGCTTCCTCTGTCTCTCTCTTTCGTGTGTGTGAGTGTGTGTGTGTTAAATGAATAGTGTCTTCCCATGAGCACAGGAGACCTCCCTGGTGGCTTGCTTCCTAGACAATGTGCTACTCATAAATGGCGACCCTGGTGTCTCCCTGCCAGCTTAGTAGCTGTGTACTCATAAAGTTTGTTACCTTGTCTTTTGTGAAGTGGGATGTACATTTCTGGTAGAGGTGCTTTAAAACATTTAACTGTCCTCTCCCTTCGAGACATTTCCTTCCATTGAAGCATTTCCAGTGCTCAGTGCTGCTTTCTTACAACTGCTTGGATTGGTGTGATGTTATAACTTGCTGGGTGGCAAACCTTACATATATCCTTCTTGGCTATAGGCAGAAATGGTAAATTCAGCACTCTGCACATAAATCATAGCACACAGAAACTACTCCTGGTTTCCTGGAGTGTTACTCCTTTTTTAACATCCCCTCCCCCTAACCACAAGAGAGCAGTCCACCTGTACCTTCTCTTTTCCCATCTGAAATAGTTTGAGATCTGCTTGTGGGGAAAGGAGGTCTGAGCATGCCTGCAATCTCCAGGAAAGGGGCTAGAATGTGAACTAGCTGGTTGTAGATAGTAGTAGGTGCTGCGTAGAGAAGTGTGGTACTCTCTGGGATGGGACATCAACTGTAAAGTTCAGGTACAAAGTTAGAATCAGGTTTTAAACTTTAGTACACTGCAGATGAACGACTCTAGTGCATTTTCTGGTTGTCACAAGCCCTGTTGTTGAAATGCCTTCTGAAGGATCTTCAAATCTGGCATAATGCTGAGGTTTCACCTTGGTTATGTTAGTGAAGATCTTTAAATGTGTTCCAGCTGTGAAGCCCATGAACTCTTTCACTCTCCATTTACCTGGACATGCGAGTAAGTGGAGTAACTGGGCTGTGTGCACACTGATCACCAGGACATTGCATTTTATTTACATTCTTGAGGGTGTGGTTGTGTTTCTTGGGCCCAAGAATTCACTAAGTTCTGTGAGAGGGAGGTAAGTTGGTTCCTGAGAAGAACATTGATAGCTTTTCAGAATGTTGCTGGCTTAGAACATCTAAGTTTTAATCTCCCCCTTTTCCAGATGGGATATTTAGTAGAGGGCATATATAATGTACAGAATCCTCCCTAGCCTAGAGAATGGCTAGATATTGGGTGATAATGGGACACTGATTTTTGAGGAGCCCTTTTACTAGGAATTACTGGAAATTTACTAGAAATCCTTCGCCTCTGGAAAAACCACTTAATGTATATAAACTTAAACCATCTCAGACAGCATATCTGACCCAAATTAATTTCTGTGAAAGAAAAGGGCTGGATTTTTTTCCTGATAGCTTTCAAAAACTCATCTCTGAACTTTCAGCTGTTGATGATGGCAGTTATCCTGCTCTAACTAATAGAAAGTAAAAAGTTCATTTGCCACAGTGATTGTCATTTCCTTCTTAGGAGTGCAGCTTAACTCCAAGACTTCATTTAGTCAGAGGAAAATGGCTGCTACCTCCCTGTTAAGCTGCTTTCCATTATCCAGTTGTGGCAGAAAGACTGTTGGGGAGGCATAAGGAGGTGGGGGGTCACATAAAGGAAGACTAAGAAGGGCTGCTGCAGAATGTGTTCTTCTATCTGAAAGCCTGTGTGGAGAGGATGGTGGCTTTAGAAAAGAGGGTGAAGTAGGAGGGGGCAGCAATCGCTGAAGCATGACAAGCCTCCAAAGGCCCCTGGGACTTGAACACAAAAAAGGGAGCTTTTTGCAGCTCTTTCACATGCACACGTCTCCCTCAGCTCCATCCATTCTCCCCTGCTGTTTTGTAAATCTCCCAGTTGGAAATTTCTAACATGGGAGAGCTTCTTCCCGTGCTTCACTTGGCAGAATGCTCACATGCAGCTGCAAAGAATTTACTTTTCCTTTTCACAGCATCTCTCATTTAAAAGCATTAGTGAGACTACAAAACAAAATAAAAACTTGAGGATTTTTCAGAAGTGAAAGCCAAGTTTAATTAAAGTCAAGGAAGTTTGGGGCTGTTACTCTTTTGTGAAGCCCCTTAAAGTCAGATGTGAGCGTGTGCCAGTGGAAGGCAAGGTGGGAAACACGGGCGGCTGTTCTTCGTTAGGAAATTTAAAAACTTGCTTGTCTGGGGTATGCTTATGAGATAGCCTAGACTTTATCAAAAGATGTGCTGAGCTATCACCTGTGACCTCAGAATATTTACTGGTTGGTCAGTAGTGGTTTTCCCCTTCCTGTTGGAAGAAGAATACCTGTAATAGCTTTGTGTTTCCTAGTCCTCTAAATTTTAGTCTTAAACTGCCTAATCTGGTTCTTCCCTCCCATCTGACCCAACTGCAGTGCTTAAGTTCCATGTAGCATTGGATTTACCTCCTCTGCTACGGTGGTTAAGTCCATTGTCTGCGTGCTTGACTTGGCTCTACCAGTGTGCCTAGGTTGGCCTCAAACTAGTAATACTCCTGCCTTTCAGTGCTGTGATTTGGAATGCCCAGGTTTGGATTTAAAAAAAAAAAAAAATCTGTTAGTATTTGTGGGTTCCCAAGACTTTTATTTTTGAAGGCCAGTTTACTCATCTAATTAGGGTTCACATAGTTCATTAAGTCCAAAGTATTTTTACTGGGCAGGAGGTGGAACTCAGTGGTAGAATGCCTATGTAGCAGGGCCTAGGGGTCAGTTTACTAAATTACCATAAAATAATTCACCTTACTGGACATTTAGCTCTGGGGTGAGTTAACATCTGAGAATGACTTACTGGTAGTCAGACCCTTGGTGTGATCTCATGAACAGAAGGTAGGTAGCTTGAGTATTTACTGAAATTGCCTGGAGTTTATTTAGTTTTGCCATGAAAGTGATTAGTGTTACTAACTTAAATTCCTTTTCTGAGTAAACATTAGTGGCTAGGTGTTTTTGTTTTTGTAGATAGAAGGAACTTCAACTTAAGGATTATACAATAAGAGAACATCACCATTCCTTTGTGTGTGTAGGTCCCTGTACCTGAGGAAATAGTTTAGACTTGCTCAGGGGTATTTTTGGATTCTAGATATGGTTCTTTTTGTTAGGTGGGAGATAGTTCATTAAAAAAATAGGCATAAGCTAGGTGGTGGTGGCACTGGTGGTGGTGGCACTCACCTTTAATCCCAGTACTTGGGAGGCAGAGGAGGTGGATCTCTGTGAGCTCAAGGCCAGCCTGGTCTACAGAGCGAGTTCCAGGACAGCCAGAGAAAACCCTGTCTCTAAATAAATAAATAGGTGTAGAATTGATTCCTTTATTCTAGGCAAGCACTATACCATTGGAGTTGTATCTCCAGCTCTAGTGTGTGTTTTCTTTGTTGATTTTCTTTTCCTCAATGTCTGCCCCAACCAGAGCATCTCTTTATTCATTGGGATTGATGTTCCTAATAAGACTTTTAAAGCATCCTATAGCAGCAGAAGCTGCAGAGTCATTCTCCTCCAAAGTAAGGATATCAAAAACCATATTGGGTTGCAAAGCCTAAGTATTGCTTGGGAAGTCCTCTTTTGGAAGTTTGATGTCCTAGTTGTGTGTAATATAGTGTTCATGTACATTTCCTAGCATTCTATGTTATCTTACTGGGCATACACTCAGCAGCCCCAGGGAATGCTCACATAGTTTACTGGAGTTATAAACTCTCCCCACCCTCCAGCTTGCTTTTGAAATTTCTGTCTTTGTTGGATACTAGCTATTGATTGAATGTATACTATGTAAATACTTTATAAATAGTTTTACTTCTACCTATACATGGCTTACTATTATTGTCTCTCTGACTTAACCCATTTCCCTCACATTATAGTTGTGGAAACAAAGCTGGGGAAAGGGGTTGGACACCCTGCTTCTCCAGATTGAAATATGAACATAATCAGTTTTTAGGTCAAAAGCCTGGGCTCCAGGAGGCTCCCTCTCCCCATCCAATATGCTAATTAGAGATAAGTAATCACAGAAAGCAGTGAGATTTATTTAATGTATCCACATTAGGAAGAGGAACAAATGTTTCCAGTGTCCCTAAGTCTGGCATGGACAAGAAGGAATGTATATTTGAATAGTCTTGGTTAAGATGTGGTTCCTTAGCTTTTCATTGCCTCTTTCTGGTTCTACAAAGTAGTCTGAGGTCAGTCCTTATTCCTGTTATCCCTATGGGGAGGGGTCCTCATCACTGTTACAGACTCATGGGGTCAGCCTGGTTCTAAGGAGATGATTACCCATGCTCCGCATGTGCCAAGTGGTTAGATCTTTAAGGTTCAGCATCTAGGAGAATCCCAGGTGACATTTTTATATTTCAAAGTAAAGAAGACAATTATTAGACTCTGACTGTTTTTAGTTACCTTATTGGCACAAGGAAGAAGTCAGTGCTTTCTAGCAAAAGCAGTTTCTAAGTGCCTGATTGATGAATCCAGGTCAGTTTGTCTCATGACACCCAGGTTTATGGAGCCAAAGCTCTGGGGAATCATTTTTCCTCTGTCCTTTCATGTTCCAGTTTGCTTATTAGGAAAATGGGTATCACTGATTTAGTGCTCATGTGTGTTTAAATTTTTTGGGGGGTGGTGGGGGATGGGGTCTGGCTGTCTTGGAACTCACTCTGTAGATCTGACTGGCCTTGAGGTCGCAGAGATCTGCCTGCTTCTGCCTCCAGAGTGCTGGGATTAAAGACATGTGCCACCACTGCCCAGCTAGCTTGTCTTTAATTTTGAGTGTTACTGGCTTTACGTTTTTTTCTTTAAATTTTTTCCTTTTTCATTAGCATATATTATGTGCAGTGGATTTCATTGTGACATTCTCACACAAGTATGTGAAGTGTTTTGATATTATTCAGTCCTCTCTCACTGGTCCTCTTCCCAACCAGTCCCATTTTGACTATGTGTTCTTTTTTCTATGTGAGACAGTTTAATTAGGATTTCTTATCTGCATGGTTGAGGGGATTCTTTTTTTTTATTGAGATAGGGTTTTACGTATCCCAGGCTGGCCTTGAACTTGCTATGTAGTTGAGGATGACTCGTAATACTGAATCTTCCTGCTTCTACCTCCCAAGTACAGAGATTACAGGTATGTGCCACATTGTCTGGCTTGTATTTTCATTTGTGATATTTTATTATGAACATTGTCACTGAATTTATGAGCCCATTTTCTTGTCCTCCCTAGTGTTTAAAAAAAAATTCTCAGGCTAGCAAGAGGTTCAGTGGATAAAGGTGCTTCCCACCAGTCCTGTGCAGGGACCCCCCCCCCCCCCCCCCCCCCAGTTACTCTGTTGTAACACTGGCAGTCCTGGAATTCACTCTGTAGACCTGGCTGGCCTCAAATTCACAAAGATCCACTTGGCTCTGCCTCACTAGTGTTGGGATTAAAGGTGTGCACCACTGCCACCACCACTACCACTATGCTCAGGCCTATTTTTTTTTTTAAATGTACTATCTCCCACCTAACAAACGATAGAATATAGAATCCAAAAATTACCCTGAGCAAGTCCAAACAAACTATAAGAACCTCCCGCTGAGTTCTTATGACCCATTCCTTAAACTCATGTGGTAGAAAGAGAGTATTGGCTCCTGAAAGAGTCCTCTGCCTCCACACTAACCCCTTCATCCCCAATAAATATGCAACAAAAAAGTTATTTCCAGTGTTTAAAGAAGGAACCATAATGGTTTTTCTCTCAAGGTATACCATAGATTTATCTTTTATTAAGAAATGTAATAAAGCATTGCAAATGGCCTCCATAGAGAAGGAAGTGGGGCCACCATGATATTTGTACATTTTGAGTCTATTCTGCTCACATAGTTTCTAATGTGGGTATATGAGGACCCAGGTCCTTTATACTACAGCACTGCAGGGTTTTGGTCTCCCCACCCTTATCTTTTTGTTCGTTGTTTTACAAAAGTTTTGAAAAGTGTTTAAGACTGTCATTAAATTTTTTTTTTTAATGTGTAGGCGTGTTTTTCTGGCATTTATATCTGTACATCTCAGGCCTAGTGCCTGCAGAAGGCAGAAGAGGGCACCCTGGAAATGGAGTTGCAGATGGTTATGAGCAACCATGTAGGTGCTGGGAACTGAACCCAGGTCCCAGATCTGCACTCTATACAGTTTCTAAATTTACTTTCTTTCCCTTCATTTATTTTGTATTTGATTATATGAGTGCTAGTCTGCACGTGGGGAGGTTAGAGGTCAACTTAAGATGTTGATTCTTTTTTTTTCCCCACTGTATGGGCCATTAGGTTTGGCAGCAAGTGCATTAACCCACTGAGCCTCCACCTTAAAGTTTTCTTTTGCTACCTAATGCACACATAGTCCTTGGATACTCTATATACACTGAATTGAAGAGCCCAATGGTTTATAGATGGCTTCTGTACTTACAATCTTTAGAAATTGTCTGATGTAGATTCGCGCACGCGCGCGCGCGCGTGTGTGTGTGTGTGTGTGTGTGTGTGTGTGTGTGTGTGTGAAGATGGTTTTGTGTGTGTGTGTGTGTGTGTGTGAAGATGGTTTTGAACTTATGATATTGCTGCCCCCGCCTCCATGAACTGAGATTATAGGTTTGGGCTATTATGCTCATAGTGATTGTACTTAAACCAGGTGCAGTATCACCAGTTTTCTGGAGGTGAGAAACAGTTGAATCCCAGTAAGTTTGAGGTCAGTTTGGTTTGCATAGAGAGCAATAGACCAGCTAGGGATACATAATGAGACCTGCTAAAATAACAAAACCAAAAACTTTTAACAGGGCACATTTCCTGAAGGATGATTTAAAAAAAAAAATTTTTTTATTTCATGTCCATTGGTGTTTTGCCTGCATGTGTATCTGTGTGAAGATGTTGGATCTGGAATTACAGATGCCTTTTGGGTGCTAGGAATTGAACCCAGATCCTCAGTACTTTTAAGCCTTGAGGGATCTTTCCAGGGGCCCCCCTCCCGCAAAGGATGATTTTTTGGAACTTGTGTAAATTAGGGCCTTAAAGATGATAATGCTCAAAAAAAAAAAAAATGTTTCCAGCACTTTATTTTCTCCTTCCCTCCCTCCCTCCCTCCCTCCCTCCCTCCTTCCCTCCTTCCCTCACAGTCTTACTCCCTTGTGTAGCTCTGGCTTGCCTGGAATTCACAGAGATCCACCTGCCTAGGCCTCCAGAGTGTTGGGATTAAAGTGTTGATGTATCATCACTTGTGTTTCAGGTGCCTTGCAGGGCCAGAAGAGGGCATCAGATGACCAGGAACTAGAGTTACAAACCAAGCGTTGTGAACTGCCATGTGGGTAGCTGAGTTCTTTAGGAGAGCAGCAAGTGTTCTTAAACACCTAGCCAAGGTGCAAGGTGTTTAGCTGGACCTAGGAACGTGGTCTACCTAGGAAGGAGGCTTCCACTTTCCCTTTTGTAACACCGATTTCATTCAGGATCATATCAGTGAGACCCTTAAAAAGCTACTGAAAATATCATGGTCTAAAGCTCCACCTGCAGTTAGACACTGATTGTTCTTTTGTGTAGGAAGATGGTAAAAACCTCTATCCTAAAAGAGATTTTGTTTAGCCTTTTGACATAAATGGTGGTCTCTGGGAGCTGGCAGTGGATTATATCAACCTTTCAAGTCGTCTTTGGGAGCTGGTACTGGACTACACCAACCTTTCTAGTGTCTTTTGTGATAAGATGGATTTTTCTGGGTTGCCTTGTTTGACTTTGGGTCTCTATATAGAGTCCAGAGAAAGTTCTGTCTCCAGGCTCTTGAGTTTGGACCTCCCCAGGGCTTGGGACAGGAGGGAGGCTGGCTCCTGGGGTGACAGGCAAAAAGAAGAACACCTTTACTAACCTAGAAAGAGGTTGCATTGTCCCTGTGTATGGAAAACACACAACACACACACACACACACACACACAATGAAATATGGTCTCATTGAACTTGGAGCTCACTAATTAGTAAAACTGACTTGGCAGTCAGTGAGAATACTTGCCTTTGCCCAGATTTCTCCCCAGCACCAGGATTACAGATGTATGTCTTAACAGTATCCAGCTTATGTGGGCACTGGGGATCTGAATTTAGAACCTCACACTTTCAAAGAAAGGACTTTTTACTGACTGAGCCCTCTCTCCCCTTAACAGCTGTATGTTCAGAACTGGAAAAATTTTCTACATACACAGCTTCTTCATTAGAAACTGATACCTGTTAATTCAAAATCACTTGTAATAATTGGAAGCAGCTGCTGTTTCCTTGCCGACTGGGTGTTAGAGTAAGATGCTTTTGAATTGGCTGGACATGGACTGTTCATGTTTTAATTAAAATCCTGTTTTATCACCCTCTCCCCCAGTCTTTGCCTCTCCAGTGACCTGAATTTTACCGTAATAGATGTGAATTATACAGGCATCCCTGTAGGTAGAAAGGTGTATAATCTAAGTTCAAGGACTTGCAGTTGATGATGTTCTTTTATTAAATAGTGAATATAGCTGCATGACAATTCCTTTTCTGCACTCTCTGAACCTTGCTTCTGTATCAGGGGGAAAACTTCTTTGCATTCAACAAAGTTGAGACTGTCCTCTTGCCTCTCTGGGGACACTGGTGTATTAACTTAATTGCTTGTGTCACCACTACAGGGAAGGCACTGTGTGAAATGGGACAGGTGCTTTTCTGCTACTTTTTGTCTAAAGGAGTTGGCAAATTAAGCTATGAATAGTGAGGCTTAAGGGTAGTGGGGATATTTTCTTAGGTGGGAAAAAATCCCAACTATCGTGTAGAAGCTGCTGACAAGGGCTTCTGTGTTGATTCATCTGTCTACCAAGCAGCTTAGGAGAAAAAGAAAGTGCCTTAATTTTGTGTGAGAAAGTTGGAGGTAAATTGCTTGCCATGCCTCTCTCCATTGCACTAACAAGGGAAGAGATATAATGGCTGTTTGCTCCCTTTTTGAACCTAACCTGGGCTAAAGTTTAGAGCAGATGGTTCTAGGTAATTTGATGTTTTCCCTCTTCCCTTGAGTGTTGGGTTCTACTTTTGTTGACACAATTGTAGAAATTTAGCGCAGTACAGATACATTAGGTTCTGCAAGCTGTTTTGATCACGAAACATTTTTTGTGCTGTGGGAGATGGTCTTTGTCCGTGAGCATCAAGGATTCCTGGAGAGAGCAGGTCTATAAGTCTTCCTCTTATGGTTTGGCACTGTCATACTGAGCACTAAGGGTGCTGGAGAAGCTCTGAGCTCTGGTTATATATAGGTTTGACCAGTTGGAACAGATTAGCAGCCCCTGCAGATTAGTCTTTCCCTCCCTACCCCTCAACTAGAAGCTGCCCAAGTGTATGCTGATTATTGCTATGCTTAAGAAGAGAGCCCATGGTGTGTCTGAGTGCTTTGTGGAATCCTTCTGGACTAGTAGCCCTAGACTTCTTTCCTGCACTCATGGGAATAACAGTATCTTGGGACCCTTACTATAAGCCAGGTTGGTCCATGTAGCTGATTAAACACTTGGATAGAGTTGGCCTTGGGAGAAGTGGCAAGTTATGGAGCTGCTTACAGGGGAGCCTGTGGTTCATCTGTCTCTTTGCCATAGTGTTTTGGTGGTCGAGAAACTCAATGCATCCACTATGTACTCAAGCACCAGGTGTATTCTAAGGACACCTGGAAGCAAACAAAGCCTTATTCCACACAATTGTTTTCCTGAGTGAATGCTCAATGTAAATGCTTTGTTAAGTTTATTGTATGGTAATGACTACCATAGCTTTTGATTCTTAAATGTAACAGAATCATGTGTTCACACACATACTCAGTGGAAGAGAGGAACTTATAGTTTTCTTGGCATGTGACAGAACACTGGGTAGGAGTAACTTAAGGGGGCTGTTTTTTAGGTGCTTTGTTTAGGGGATATAGTCCACCAGAGCCAAGAAGATAGGGCAGCTGGGACTGGGCTTGGCGCATGGTGTAGTTTCTTCATATCTCCTTGGATCAGGAAGCAAAGGAAAAGCTGGAATTTATGCCATGCTGGTTTGTAAGACTCAACCACAACCTTGTGACCCTATTTCTGCTAGCTAGTCCCATTCTCCAAAATGCCCCACAACTTCCCAAAACAGTGTTGCCAGCTGGAGATCAAGTATTCAAATACCTGAGCCTGTAAGGGACATTTCACATTCAAACTACAATAAATTAAACTAGAATCAAAGTCTAAATAGTCTGGATTTTTGAAGTACTTGATGAAAAATACTGACTTTAATCAGGTATCATTCGGGAGTTGTTGATTCAGTAGTTACTATGGAAATGTTAAACATCAATCTGAAATTGTTTAAAGAGATGGTATGGTGACATAGAGCTGTACTCCCAGCACTCAGGAAGTTGATGAAAGGAGAATCATGTGAGGACAACTTGAGCTGCAGTGAGAAACTTGTCTTTAAAAAAGGAAAATAGAGAGCCAGTCAGGTGGCTCAGTGGATAAAGGCCCTTGCCAATCCTGATGGCCTAAGCTTGATTCTCAGTATCTACATGTTGGAAAGAGAACTGACTCCTACAAGTTGGTCGCTGCCACCTGCTTGCTGTGGCGTATGTGCCTCCTTCATAAAACAGATTTACTAAGATTTTTTTTTTTTAAAGGGGAAGTAAAGTAACTCCTTGTATGTTGTTATTTATTAATAGAGAAATCTGGGGAAACCAAGCTCAATTAACAAGTAGTTTGGCAAGGTGATTCAGGAATATAATGCCAGCACTAGAGAGGTAGAGTAGGAAGTCATGAATTCAGGCCACTTTGCTCTCTTTGAGCCTTTGTCAAAAACAAAAGAAATGGGACTAGAGAAACTGCTCAGTGGTTAAGAGCTCTGTCTACTCTTCATAAGACCCTGGTTCAATTCCCAACATTCACATGGCAGCAGATAACCCTCTGTAATTCCAGAGCCCAGGTCCTCTGAAGACCTCCAAGGCACCAGGAACACAAGTGATACACAGATATACATCTAAATAAAACACAGATACAAATTAAAAAAAGGGGGGGGCGTTGGGGAGAAGGGTAGTGATTAGTTAGAAATGACCATAGAAATTCAGACAAAAGAAAAATATAGCTGGGTGTGGGGACACAAACCTTTAACCCCAGGCAGTGGCTAATCTCTGTTTGAGGCTGGCCTGCTCTACATAGTGTGTTCCAGGATAGCCAGAGCTACATAGTGAGATCCCCCCTACCCCCACCCCCCCACCCCTGCCCCCCAAAAAAGAAAAAACAACTACTACTACAACAAAAAGTATATGTATGGGTTAGGGCCAACCCTCCATAAAAGAGCTTCTACAGTCCATACTTTAGCACCTCAAAAAACAAAATACAAAACAGCAGTTAAAACCTGGGTAAATGGAGAGAAAGCCCCATCATGTCACTGTAATTAGCCAGTGATAGAATAATATACAAATCATGGGGGAAAGGGCCTGTGGCACTTCATTTTAGCAGTGATTGGGCTGGAAAGTCAGGCAGTTGAAGTTAAGTCCTTTGTGCAGAGCTCCTCTTTGGGACTCCTGGCACTCTAGGCCTAGTTTAAACCTGCCTAAATGCTTAAGGGCCTTATTTTGTTTGAGATTTTCACATGGAATTGACCATGCAGTGGGCAAAGTAGGGTAGAAAATAATAGGACAGTTTTTCAACTGTAGTATAAAGATGATTTTCTGTGGAGAATAAAGGTACTGTAGAATAAGGATCACAGCTCTTTCTGAGAAGAACCCAACTACACCGAAGAACGGACAGGATGTTTCCACCTGTCATCCCAGGAGGAATGAATAAACTAGAATTTCCCCTGGGGTGGCATCTTCTTTTTTTTTTTTTTTTTTTTTTTTTGCATATAGTGAACCACATAAGGATAAAGTGAGGCATTAATCAAAAGCCATGTCCAGGAAGAGGAAGCAGAAACCTTAAGTCTGGAAAGAAAGATACGTGATGCAGGGGAGAAACACATTGATTTACACCCCTCCCCGTCCCAAACAAATAAACAAAACAATTGTGTTGGTAATAGTGCAGTTTCTGCACCCCTCACTCCCTTCCTCCCTCCCTCCCTTCCTTCCTTCCTGTCTACCTGTCTACCTGTCTACCTACTTACTTACCTATGGACAGGGTCTCATGAGCCACCAGGCCCTGATTGTACCTATTTAATATGGAAAGTAGCCTCCTTCTCTCCCTCTTTCTGTTTTGAACACCTTAGTTGTGGCCCTTAATGCTTACATTTCCTGGCACACATACAGGAAGTTCTCTAGTATACAGACGTAGCATTTCAAGAGCCTGCTCCTGGGGTGTGTGTGTACATTTCGACATTAGCAAACACCAGAATGGTTTATGAAACAGTTGGAACACTTGAGTCCTGCCAGCTATGTGTATATCCCAAGCAATACACATCCACTTATTTGTATGTGTGTGTGTGTGTCCTCTTGTCTCCATTCGTCCTTGGTGGCCAGGAGCTTGCTTCCATCCTCTTGCTACTGTCTCCTGAAGCCTGGGATTACAGGTGTACCACCTCCATCTAGTGTAGCACCTCCCATTTTCTGTGTACTGTGGGCTCTGAAGTCATGAATGTTTATGCCTTCAAGGTTTCTTCTTTTCTCTGGTAGTTTAGCAAAGCTTTACTTGGACTGATGCACTGCCTAATATACTACTACTTGTGTAATAATTCTGCTCCCCAGCCCTTCATGTATGTCTGTGAATCGTTATCATGCATGCCTGGTGCCTATAGAGGCCAGAAGAGAGAACCAGATTCCCTGGAACCAGTGTGGGTGCTGAGACTCAAACCTGGGTCCCCTGGAAGAGCATATGCGCCTCCCTTCCATTTTCTTGTACTTAATGTGCATTGTGTGTGTTGCAGGAGGACAGTGTCCTTGTCTCCCAGACTCTGACCTTGAACTTCTGATACTTCTGCCTTAGTCTCCTGGTATTATAGGCATGCACTACCACATCTGGGTTATGTGATCCTGGAGATCAGACCCAGGGTTTTGTGCATGCTAGGCAAGTGACTGCATTAAAACAGTTAAATTTCGAACAAAATAAAAATTATACATGTTTATGGCCTACCATATAGGGTTTTGATATAACTATATACATTGTGTGTAATGTGTAAATCCACATGCAATCATTGTTAATTTGTAGTTGTGTACATTAGAGTTGACAGTTTTCACTTTTATTCAGTTTTCCTGTCCAGATCATCATCCAGATCATCATCATAAATCACAGAATCTGTGTTGATGGGTCTTATGGACACTAAACATACAATCCTATGATAGCTAATGCTCACTCCCCCATTCCAAATCTGAACTGTTAATCTCATTTTTATTTAATCAGCTATAGGAAGTGATCAACAAATGTTGGCTGTTACCCTTTTCCATACCACTTTAACCTGAGGCTCATGTAGGCATTTGACTTTCCAACCTACTTTATATTGTGAAGGAGTTCAGAAAAGGTGCAGGAATAAGGTATGATAAACACCTGGATATAGGGTATCTATGTTTCTATCTGCTTGTCCAATGTTTCTCTCATTGGTTATCTATTAAAAAGTGGTAGTATAGCCAGGCAGTGGTGGCGAATGCCTGTAATCCCAGGCAGGCAAATCTCTGTAAGTTCAAGGCCAGCCTGGTCTACAGAGTGAGTTCCAGGACAGCCAGAGTTACAACAGAGAAACCCTGTATCACCCCTCCCCCTCAATATGATAGCATGATCACACTTTTATGATTGGCTTTAAAAAAAAAAAAAACAAACCAAGCACTTTCTCTTCTTTCTGTCTCTGTCTCTGTTTTTCTCTGGTTTTTCGAGACAGGGTTTCTTTGTGTAACAGTTCTGGCTGTCCTAGAACTCACTGTGAAGTCCAGGCTCATTAGATTCACCTGCCTCTGCCTCCTGAGGTTAAAGGCATGTGCCATCATGCCCTGCTAAAGTGGCTTTTTTCCTACCAAAGTAAATGTTAGTCTCAACCATAGGAATGCTGTTACTCTCTGGTCTCAGCTGCAGTCTTCAAATTCTCAGCTGCATCAATGCTGTTTCTCTAAGTTTGCTCAAGTTAAATTCAGGCATCTGGGTCGAGAAATTAAATTCTCTTTAAAAAAACATAAAACAACAACAACAAAAAAAAACCCAGACCCACAAACGTCAACTTTTAGGAAAAAAAGATGATGAGGTTTTAGATACTCTCTCCTACAGTTTCTGTTTTTTGTTTTGTTTTGTTTTCTCTATGTTAAAAATGACCATATACTGTTTGTGGAGAGAACACACATACTCTTCTGCATTGTGGTAATAGTGATGCTCTTTGAACTTGTTGAATGTAATTATTTCTTCTCAAAATAATTGGTCAGTCAAGGTGGTACCTTAGTACTTGTATATTACCAGGTAGAAAATCCAAGTAGGTCTCACAGAGTGGTACCAAGTAAGTGGTATCCTCATATCACTGTGGTGTGTTAGCTGGTAGGTTATAGATTTGGCAGTATGTTAATGTACTGTGAAGATGTAAAGATACCACTTTTATGTATGTAAGCAAGGAAGAGTCCAGTGCAAATAACACATTTGGGAGGCAGTTTTCCATCTGTACTGCACACAGAATTTGGAGGATGTATGGTTTGTAATCCCTTATTCCTTTAAGTAAGTAAGCTTTTTTTTTTTTTTTTTTCTTTTTTCTTTTTCTTTTGCTTTTTGAGACAGGGTTTCTCAGCCCTGGCTGTCCTGGAATTTGATCTGTGGACCAGGCTGGCCATGAACTCACAGGGATCCACCTGCATCTGCCTCCTGAGTGCTGGGATTAAAAGTATCCATCCATCATCACTGCCTGGCAGAAGCTTTTCTATTTTAATTCCAAACTATCCTAATTAAGCTTTTTAAGTTTTGGTTTGTCAGGTAACTTAGATTGTTGGGTTTGGTGGAGGCTTGCTCTTCTTTTAAGAAGTTTAATTCACACAATGCCATTAAGATACAGCTTTGTTGAGTTCAATATCAAATTCACAAAGGTTCAGAGCAAAATCTACATTTTATGCTGTGTAGTCCCATGTAGATGGAAATATTAATATCTCAGACAGGTTCATTCAGGGAACAGAAGACAATCAGGATGTGTAAGTCTCTCTGATGGACTGACCTAGAGCACATGGCTCTAGGTAATTTAAGGAAAAGCACCACCCACCAATAATAAAGGTCTTAATCGCTTAATGAATAGAACTTCTACAGTGCACCAACCCCCAACTTCAGCTGGCTAACATGATGCCGTTTTATGGGCAAAGTCAAGACCCTGGATAAATGCTTAGGCTTATGGAGGAGACCTGTAAAGTTCCTCTATTTTAGCATTAATATAAAGATCTAAGTGGGCAAAGTCAAATCTGAATAACGATTTCTCCATCCAATTGTTAAAATTGTTGGCACTCCAAACTAGCATTCTTCAGCATATAGGAAGGCTACCACCCATCTACACCTAGAAAACTGGTTTCAACAGTTAAGGAAGGTGACCTTCTGGCAGTAGCTTTGACTGCAATGTACGGCAGCTGTTTACAATTCATATTACTGCACAGAAGTTCATGTAGCCTTATATTTGACAATATTTAAATATTCCACTACACTCCCTCCTCCTCCCTCAGTGGTAAGCTCTAATACTTAGCATACCCTCCTCTCTACTTTTTGTGTATTTATGAGCATGCTCACAGGTTTTGTTTTGGAGATAGGGTTTCTCTATGTAGACTTGATTGGCCTCAAACTCAGATGTACCTGCCCCTGTCTCCCAGTGCTGGGACTAAAGGTGTGTTCTACTACACCTCACAGAAGCATATCCTTGTGGACATACATATAGACTTGTTTGTCTGGGGCTGTTGTTGGGTGATGGTCTGATTTAGCTTTGTCTCACCAGTATCTTGAACTCTCCATGTCATACTTATTTTCTACTGTATATGGAGTATATTTAAGTACTTACACTTAAATGTGTTCTTTTCTAGAAAAGTCCCTGGCTTTTAGGACATTTAGATTGTTTTCCACTGTTTGGTTTACCTTAAAAACAGAACCACCTGGATCTTTCACACACAGCAGTGTTAGCACAGGTTTGAGTTGAAAGTACAGAATGGTCATTGTCTTATAGAAGAAAACTTACCCATTCACACTTAACAACTCCTCATTAATTTAATTTTATAAAAGGAAGATTCTCATTGTGTAGCCCTGGATGTCACAAAACTATATATAGCAGGCTGGCTTTGAACTCACAAGATCGGCCTGTCTTTGCCACTTGAATGCTGTTTAAGGCATGAACCATGACAGGGCCAGTGCTCAGTAGCATTGAATCAGAATCTTTTTCTTCTCAGCATATATTCTACAGCTTTTTCAGGGGAAAAAAAGTTACATTTGTGTGTGTCAGCACACAAATGTGCATCACAGTGTACATATAGAAGTCAGAGGAGACTGTTGAGTCACTTCTGTTCTACATTTTGGTTCTGGGGAATTGAACTCAGGTTGTCAGGCAAGGAAGCAAACAACTTTACCTGCTGAGCTATCTTGATGGCCTTGTTTTCTGTTTTTCAGACAGTCTTATGGAGCCAGACTAACCTTTACCCCCTTATTCTCCTGCCTGTACCCCCTGAATGCTAGCATTGTGATAGTCATTTAACACTGAGTACTTTTAATAACCATGTTTATGCTGAATACATTTTAAAATAGATGTTAAGTTTTCAGTAGTTGAAATTGGTTTTCCTTTATTGCTTTTGTGTCGGCTTAAGACAGCTGTTCTTATCTCAAGAATCTGAAAGTATTCCTTAGAGAATATCAGGTCCTAATATTTATCTACATAAGTACCACTCTCCAAGCCTTTCTTTTCTTTTCTTTTCTTTTCTTTTCTTTTCTTTTCTTTTCTTTTCTTTTCTTTTCTTTTCTTTTTTTTTTTTTGACATGGTCTCACTATGTAGCCCTAACTAGTAGCTGAGTAGCAGACCTTGCCTAGCACATCAAGTCTTGTGGGGGTTGGGGGGTCCCTCCTCAGCATGTACAAAGTACTTGGGGTTTGGTGGAGCCACTTGAGAACTGGCTCAGAGCCCTTCTGTGCGACACTCAGTGAGACTGCTTTGTGTTGTGTGTAGCAATCCTAGGGATATGTAGAGATAGATATATGGTATAGCTATAGATAGACATGATATAGCTCAGTGATACATACAAGGTATGCTTATCATGAACAGGATCCTGGGTTTGGACCAGTACCGATCTTTAAAACAAAACTCTTTCTCCATCCACAGTGTTCCAGAAATATTATGCTTTGGACTGATACCATCAGCTCAACCTTTCTTTGCTTTTCTTTTCGGAAACTTGCCATTTACTGTTTCCAGTGTATCTTTTATTTTCATCATATGATTAATTATAATGCCGGAAGTTGTTGTGTAATGCTGTCCTCCAAGTATAGCAGCTGTCATCTTCATCAGAGCAGCTCTACTGTTTGAAAGGGAACCTCAAGATGGGGCCTGTTGACTCAGAGGGGTGGGAGGAGGATCATTGGACCCTCTCAGTCACCTCTGCATCTTCATCTTGCTGTATATAATTCTGCCCTAGTTGCCCATGGTTTCATGGTCTCAGGAGATGCTAGAGTTAGACTGTGGAGGAGTAAGTAAAAGGGGGATTTTCATCCATGTAGTTACCAGAGTGAAGTGACTCACACTCCTGTTAGTACCCCTTGCTCATGCTCTGTAAGTAAACCCCGGTTTTCCAAGTTGGATTCTGGTTGAGTCATGTTGGTTTGTTGTTGGTGCCCTAAGGAAAGCCTTCCCACAACAGAAACTCATTAACTAGACTCACTGTATGAAGTAAAATCAAGAATCCCCTGATAGAGGTTGCTATTTCTTTCATGCATGGACTTGGAAATTGCTTTGAATCCCTCAGAAGCTGTGTTTAGTTCTCTAGGCAGGCTTTGTACTAGTATTCACTATATGTAGCCCAGGCTGGCCTCAAATGCAAGACAGTCTTGTGTCAGCCTCTCCAGTGGTTTTGTGTAACCAGTTGTAGTAATTATTTACAAATAAAAATATATTTATTTGTGTGTATGCCATGGTGCTGGAAATCAGGTGAGAGGGTAACATGTAGTAGGACCTGCTTTATATAGCAAGTTCCAGGCTAGTCAGGGCTACATAGTGAGACCCTGTCTCAAAACAAACAAAAAATTGCCCTGCTCCCCCTCCCCAACATATCTGCCTCCCCTCCCCCCACAGCATCCCAGAAACTCAGAGTGTTTATTTTATAAGTCTGAGTTGAGGCCAATTTATTCTGTATAGCTAAATAAGAAGGTGGATTTAACTAATCTAAGTAGGAGGTCTCTGTAAAAGAGCATTCTCTCAGGCTGCAGTCACTTGGAGAAAACTATGGTTGATAGGTTCTATGTACACTGTCAACAGTTGCATGCAGACTAGAGGAAGGTTCTGAGCCATACCTGGTGAAGTGTTGTCACTGCCATGGTTCTGAGGTACTGGGGTCCGTGACATGGCTGTGCTCATGTCAAGCTCATGTCAACAGCACATTTACTAAGAACTTCAACTACTCCTTACATATTCACTTAAGGCTTCCTCTGCTTTCCAAATATCTACCTGCCTCTGTCTCTCTAGTGCTGAGACTAAAGGTGTGTGTCACTGTGCCCAACCTAAAGTCTCTCTCTGTTCTATAATGTACAGACACACAGTCATTTTCAGCTCCCCTCTTGACTTCCTATGAAGAGCATTTGGTAGATTCAGGGCAAACCTTCACCCAGAGAAAGAAAAAAGTTCTCGATTGTTTGGATATGTGTGAACTTGTTTTTTATTTTAAAAGCTGAATGTATTGCCACATACTTTTAATCCCAACACAGAGGCAGGTGATATAAAGTTCCAGGACAGCTAAGACTTACACAGAGAAACCCTGTCTTGAAAACAACAACAACAGTATTACACTTGTATGTATGTGTGTGTATGTATGTGCACGTTTCACATGCATGCAGGAGACCACAGTCAGGAAAAGGTATCAGATCCTGTGGAACTGGGAGTTTTAGGTGGTTGTGACTAGCCATGTGGTTGATGGAAACAGAACATGGGTTCTCTGCAAGAGCAGTTAAGTGCCCTTAACAACTGAGCCATCTTTCCACTGAGTACTCCTTTGCCCTGTTTGAATGTGTCATATGGCAGCTGGGTACTTCCTATGCTAGGAGAGGAGGCCAGGCTTTTCCCCCTGACTCACATGAGACCAGTGGTTCTGAGTCTGCTGTCTGGACACTGGACACAGTGGTGTGGAGTACCAGGCTGATCTTGGGTTCAGTGTTTGCTGACTGTATACCAAGGTGTGGTAGTAGGCAAGTGTTCTCAGACTTGTATAATGTTATCAATGAACAGAAATAGTCAGAAAGAAGATGTCCAGCTGTTTTAGGGCATGGTCAGAGAGAGTATCCTGAAGGAAAACCATTTTATTCAAAGGATGAATAGTAGTTAGCTAAAAAGGCATGTACTCGCAAGGATCAATCAGAATAATCATTGAAGGTAGAAGGGAGAGAAGGAGAGTATAAGGGCTTGGAGCATATAGAGGAGGATGAGGCTGGAGGGTAGAACATGTCTTCATGGGTAATCTAGAACCAGCAAAGATGGATGAAGCAGAGGTAGAAAGAATGAAAGTTTGAAGTCCAGATTTAAACTGTAAGATCATGTCTCAAAAACAAACTAACCTCCTAAACTCAACCCTGATGACTCTACAGCTTGTAAAGCTGTGATGGTGAGCATTTCCAGTGGGAGGAGCTTCAATGAGAATCTCAACCTGATGCTTGCTTGGTGAGTGCTTTTTGGAGTGCTTTTGCTTGCCAGATGATCCTGATGCTCTATAAGGACCTTGAAGTTCAGAGAAGGGTTAGGGAATTGAAGCCTCAGTTGGTCTAAATTGAGAGTTGATGATTGACTTCTGTTCAGTTAGGCCTGCATAATATGCCATTTGCTCTGCTTGGATCTTGATTCTTTTCTCTAGTGCACCACCACCAAGGGGGGACAGCACAGATGGCCCTGCTACAGCTTCCAAAATACTCATTTTGCCAGAAGTTACTGAGGCTGCTTCTGGCTGTTTCCTCATTTCAAAGGAGTGGGGTGTAGGTGTATGTATTATTGCGTCATTTTCTTGTTCCACTGGCTTTAAGGGAAAATTTACCCACTGGCTCTTAAAGATGATGGGCATCCCAATTGCCACTGTGGGTATGGGCTTTTGAGCATCGGTTGAGTTACTAAGTGCCTATCTACCCCAAAGATGTTCAGTTGTCTCTAGTCTTCTATGACTGACTAAAAATAGAATTCTTTGTATGTCCAGAGCTAGTGAGAATAAATCAGGGACTCCAGTGTGTCTTTCTCTTCTTGTTTGCAGTTGGTGTGGAATGGTGATGTGGTATAGTGATACGCAGGCTACAATCTATCAGGATTTTCAATAGTGAAAGTTGGATGATGAATATTCTGTCCAAGTTTTTGTTCATTTGGAGTCAGGGTTTCCCAGCCTTTTCTCCAACGCATTTCTCTTGCATTACTTACCAAATACCAGGGTTATTGGTATGTGCTGCCATGTCCGGAGGTGGTGTTAATTTTCTGACTACTACACATTTCCTTTTACAAGCACTTAAGAAACATTGTTTTCAGTTGTACTTCTGTCTTACAACTGTGCTCCTGACATTCCATTGTGATTGGATAAGTGACGTTTAAGTTGATTTCTATGGAATCATTTTGGAAACTTTTCTCTTATTTCTAGCTTCTTGAAATCTGTGCTTGCTGTTAGCTTATTCACAGTAATAAACTATGCTTGTAATTCCTGAGCTTATGAAGTTGTCTTCAACTCTGCTGCCAGGAGAGTAATGAGAAAGTCTAACGTTACAGATTGTTGCCAGGCATGGTGGTACACACCCTTTAGCCCCAGTCCTCAGAGGCAGATGGATCTTTGGGAGTGAAGGCCAGCCATAGTCCCATTATGTGACTCTGTCTCTAACTAACAAACAAACAAACAAACAAACAAACAAACAAACCAGATTGCTCATTTATGAACTTTCCACTTCAAATTAAGAATGAAATCTCTTAATTACTGGATGGTAGGGCCTCTTTGCAAAAGTTTATGTGCCTCCAATTCATGTTGTCACAGCTACTGTGATGTGTATATGTATACCCATGTGTAAGGGTAGGTAGGGTAAGAGTTGCTAGTCTATTTTTATCCATAGTACATACGGGTGTTGAGATTCACTAGCCTTAAGACTTTGGTATTGCTCTTTTTTCTTTAATTTTTAGATTTATTTTTATTGTTGCTTTCACTTTTCATTTTTAAAGGTTTTCTTTTGTGATTTGGTGGGGAAGTTTATTTTTAGTTATGTTTAAAATTGTTTTATGAGCTGTTAGGTTAGGGGCTATCCTAAATCTAGGATGTTTTGTATTGTTTGCAGGTATTGGATTTATGTGGGGAATGTTAATTGGTAATGATCTGTATGTGCTATCAGTAGAATACCTGAGAAGCTCTGAAAGAATAAAAACACCTGAGTGGGCACTCAGGGTTCCACTGTGAGTATGTATGGTTCCTTCTGCTAAGGTCTGACAGAGTTTGAGAATGCCTCCAGGTCTTCCATGCTGAGCCCACACAGTAGTCTAACTACAAATGGTGCCTGTAACTTGGGTCCTGACACCCACCAGATAATCCAATGTGAAGACAAAGAAGAAAGAGACTCTAGACCTCATAGACTCTGGGGTTCCACTGTTAATTGAGTATGGCACTGGCCAGGACAATGGTTCCCTCTGCTCGAGGTCTGGCAAGGTTGCAGTTATGAAATATGTCTCCTCCTCTCTTGCTGAGCTGCTCCAGCAGTAGGTGTACAACTACAGAGATTATAATATTATTTCCCCCTTTCCTCTCTTCCCTCCATACTATTTTTTAATTTATCTGTATGAGTGTTTTGCCTGAATGTATATATGTGCATCACATGAATGCTTGGTGTCTGCAGAGTACAGAAGAGGGCATCAGATCCACCACATCTGAAGTTATGGATGGCTTTGAGCCAGTGTGTGGGTAATGGTAACAGGATACAAGGTCCACTGCAAGAGCAATACATGCTTTTAACCAGTGATCCATTTCTTTAGCCCCATGTTCTTTATTTGTGTGAGAGTGTGTGTGTGTGTGTGTGTGTGTGTGTGTGTGTGTACATGTATGTATGTATGGTGTATGTATATTGCCTACATGTAAGTTGTATTACAGTCACTTAATGCCTTTAGAGTCTAGAAGAGGGTATCTGATCTGAAACTGCAGTTATAGACAGTTGTGAGTTTGCTATGTGGGTGTTGGGAACTGAACCCAGGCCCTCTAAAGAGCAGTAAGTGCTCCTAAAAGCTGAATCATCTCTCTAGTCTCAAATCTTTGAGTTCTTAATTTGGCATTGGTTTCAAAAGATTGGTGAGTCAGACACTGTCAATTGTCACTAGATAGCTGTTTTTCTTTTGGTAGACAGGAAGCAAATACATTGATGAGAAGATTAGAGAATTTGGGTAAGGTTCTGTTAATAGTCTGTATATATAAATCAACACTCAAGCATTTAAACATTTGAAGCCGTGAGTAGGTGTAACTGGGCTTTGGTAACTTTGTGAAATTGCTGTAATTACTGAAATCCCAGGTCTTTAAAAATTCCAAAGGAACAGCCAGGACCACATAAAGAGGGAAAGCTACAAAATGATAGGGTTTTACTCAAGTTAGCAAATTGGAAGTTGAGCTCCTTTTTCTCATAAGCGCCACCCCCCTTCAGAGTGTTCAGTAGTGACATTGTATTAATCAAAGGAATTTCACATTCTGTTGTGAATTTTACACATTTGGCTTTGAATCAGCCGTCAGTGTGTGCAATAGATAATTTACTGCATCTCATTTATGATACCTTTTTTTCCAAACTTTTTTTATTCAGCTCTCAGTAACTGGAAGTGACATTTATTTATTGATAGAGGAGGCCAAGTTACAGTAATGGATAATCGCAAGCCTCTTCATCAACTTTAAATGTGTATTGCTGGCTATATGTTATTACTTTTAGGAAGTTAACTTGCACTTAGTAAATCCTTAAAAATAGCACGTGTGGAACGATTCATTTATGTTTCCATAGTGTTTCCATAGGAAGAACGAATGAACTTTGAATATCCTTTATTACAGAATATAAGGAAATTGGTCTGCTCTGTGGATGTGATGATGAATTTTGCTTTTGACTTTTATGAAGCAGTGAAAAAAAATGTGAGGGCTTTGCCAGTTTATGTGTATGTGCACCACATGTATGCCAGGTGTCCTCAGAGGACAGTGCTGTTTCCTTTCAGATTTTAAAAAAGATTTCCTACCCTTAATTACTGCAGGTAGTGAAACTCAGTGCCTTTTTTGGGGGGGGGCAGTGATTCGCACTTCATAAGTAAACTGTACATACTGTCCAACCAAGAGATGGCTTTAAGCTGCTGGGTTAATAGTGTCCAGTGGATAGTATATGTCCTGTTTTGCTTTGCTAGTGTTTCAGTAGCTCAGGTAATAAATGCTGTCTAGTGTGGTCACTGTTTCATGTTTCTTACTTTTCACTGTTTTCAATATTTTCTTATATGGCAGTTTTGTTTGATCTATATGGTGATTGCTTTTAGTAAGAATTCCTTATATAGCTGGCATGGTGGCACACACTTTTAATCCCAGGCAGAGGCAGATCTCTGATTTCTTCATAATGAGTCCCAGGGCAGTCCGAGCTACAAAGTGAGACTCTCAAGGTCTCAAGGTGAGACCCTCACCTTCTCCCTCCCTGAAGAAAATTCCTTACGAGTCTAGATAGTGCTGTCTGTTGTCCGGGGCGGCCAATTTTAAGGTAAAGATACTAGATAAAGTATTTAATATATACCTAATTATTACTGTAGGATATTTTGTTCTCAAAGTACCAAGAGAATTTTTCAGCTAGTTTGAAGTTATTGAAGGAATATAGGTAAATAGAGAAATTTGTGGTTCGTTGTGACAGAACTGACAACAACTTGTTCTTTACTGTTTTCATCTCTGCTTACCTTACGACTATGAGGTAGGAGTGTGCTTTAAGCCATCCACCTGAAATTTTAATGTGGTATGCATATCACATGGAGGTCCTGTGCAGTTGCCCTTTCTGGTTTGGCATGTTTGACGTAGGGCCCCACTGGTTGCCTTCTCAACAAGCAAGTTCCTAGGGGGCATTGATGAGCCCATCTTACACGTGTAGCAGCCCATAGGTAGAAATGCTGAGAAAGCAGGGGGAATGGTTCACAGCACCTGTGATCCACTGCCTCTCATGTGGCAACAAACACCTGCCATGGCCTTTCTTTTCAGGGTGCTTGATTCTCTAGTCTACTAGTTCTGTTTGCTTTGTCTTGAACAAATTTAGTAATATTAAATGCTGTCACATTCATTCTTCAGACAAATGATACCTAAGAAGAGTTGCCCCTCTGTTATGTAAATAATGTTAATAAAATTATTTAGAAGTCTGATCTGTTCATTTGATTTCTTAAGATCTAACATAAATAAAGGAAAAGTGAGAAAATAGCATGGGAGGGGCTCCAAAGGAATACAGCTTCTGTTTTTACTCCTAATGTTAGAAATTTAGTAATTATCAAAACAATACTTAACCCTGGGCATAATTAAGAAGCACTGGTCTCAGATCTAACAGTGAGAATTTATGCAAGTTCTATTTGCCCCAGTTTTTTGAGCTGAAAATAAACCATAGTCAGAATTTTTTCCTGATTGAAAGAATTAAAGGGGGCAGTATGTGTGTGCTTGGAAGCTTTCCTACAGTGTCTCAGGTAATGTAATAGCTTCTTTTGAATTGTTAGCACCGTTGATAACCAGCCCTGAGCTTGGAGCTTGTGATTCTGTGTTTGTGTTGTTGGCTATCCAATTTCCTCCAGCACTGTTTTGCCCCCTGCTGGAGTTGTTAGCAGACAATGGACAGACACAGTTGTGGACCTTCTTCAACTATAATTTGTATTGAATTAATCTGTGCTTTTTGGTAACTTCCTAGAGTTTTTGGGATTGGATTTCTCTGTAGCTCTGGATGCTTTGGAACTTGCTTTCTAGACCAGGCTGGCCTTGAACTCAGAGATATGCCTGCCTCTGCCTCCCAAGTGCTAATGTAAAAGAACTGCACCACCCTGCCTGGCTTTGTATTTTATTCTTAAAAATAATTAGAGGCTTTAAACAACTGAGACGTACTGGGCAATTTGTTTAATTTTTAGGTGACTTGACTTTATACCTTCCTGGTAGCCTCTCAGAGTCATACAGGCAGTTTAAAGATGCATAAAAGCCATTGTCTGGGTTTTGTTGCATTCTTTCTGCAGTAGTTAGAGCATCATCAAAGGGTTCTTGTATTTCCTCATTCTAGGTGACTAATGTTTTTATTTTGACCTTTGTCCTGTGCCCCTTCCTTCCAGCCCTTTAATTAACTCTTAAAAAAACAAAACAAAACAAATATTTCTTAAATGGTTTCTTGCAGACGGTTCTATGACTCTGAGTGATTCTGCTCCAGGTTCAGGGAGAACACAGAAACCTTGGGTAATTGGTTTTTTAGTATAGTCACAAGCTGAACTGCTGAGTGATAAGAGGAGGGTTCTAGCTGCAGGGCTGTGGTCCTCTAACTTCAATTTTGAGAAAGTGTTCCAACAAGTGTACTTTTTAAAAAACCCAGATGGGCTCCAAAGCCCTTCAGTGCTGGGGTTATAGAAATGCTCCACTACTGCTGTTTTCATTCCTCATTAGCCCTTCAAAGCTGAAAGCTTTTTACAACAAATTGTGGAAGAGAACCTCTAAAATGTGATCTATGAGAGGGTATCTACCCAGAGCCAGCACAGGTCTTACAGGTGTGTGCTATGGTGCCTTTTTGTTTTGCTGCTAAAAAGAGTACTCTGCTGAGGTTGATTTAGTGTCCTTCAAGTTGTAAATTGTCCCTGTTTTACTTTTATTGAATGACAGACAAATTTTGTAGCTCTAGTCTGTGCTTGACCCTAGGACTCCAAGGAAGAGTTCTGACCTTGGTTAATTCTGCTGTTCCTAAAGAACTCACAACTTCAGATTGTTGACGTTACCACAGTCAATTCCATTCTTGATTCTTTTCTACAGTTGAACTTAACTCACAGATAAAGTTGGTTTCCTTTCTCTGTTGCTGCTCACTTTTCCATGTGTGGGTGAGTTTAGAAAGGGATTCTGATTTTAAAAGCATCTTATTTCACTTTATAACAAAGGCTTGTTTTGAGCAGTAGGGAAAAGAGGAGAGTTAGGGGTTTTGGGTTCTTGGCTGAGGGTTTTCTGTCTGGTCTTCTTCAAGGTTTTGGTTTTTTTGTTTTTTGGTTCTTCAAGACAGATTTCTCTGTTGTAACTCTGGCTATCCTGGAACTCTCTCTGTAGACCAGGCTCGAGTACTCTATTAATTGTTAACATTTTGTTTGTGAGAGATGCATATAACTGCTAAGATGAAGTCCTATGAATTACTTGGAAAAGAAGTCTCTCTCTTTCTCTCTGTCTTTTTGAGACAGGGTTTCTCTGTGTAGCCTGGCTGTCATGGAACTCACTCAGTCTGTAGACCAGGCTGGCCTCTAACTACGTGTGGAGCGCTGGAATTAAAGGCTCGCAGTACCATTACCTGTATATAAGTTTCATTCTTGAGGGTACCTGGGCATTGGCTGCAGTGTTTTCTTCAGGCCGACTTGTGCAACAAGTATATTTCTGAAATGTCAGGTTTTGACAAGCTACAGCAGCAGTCTCTCAGGATTTACAATTTTCTCAGGTTTTGCTGGCATGAGGCTGGCAGATATTTGAACTGTTTCACAGATAGGCTGTTTTATGCTCTCTGGTATCTGTGTGGTATGCTCTCTGGTTGCCTTTGGACTTGGGTATGAACCTAAGAAGCAAAAACAAAGAAACATGAAATTAGGATTCCCTTTCCAGGATTGCCTTTCCAATTACCAGCCTGAGCAGCCTTATCATCATCATGAAGGTAGCAGTTGTTGGGTTCTATGTATTTTATGAAGATGATGCTGTTTAGTTAAAATTCTGTGGAAGGGTGTTGTGTTTTTAAGTTTATTTTCAGGTATAAAAATTAATGAGCTTTTATTTAGACAATCTGAATACACCTTGTTTAGCCAGTACTTGAATTCAAGGAAAGGAATTTTATTCCCTCCCTGGTGGCTATCTTAATTCTACAGATTAGATTTGGATTATTTTTTCTTTTTAAAATGTAAATAACTATTTGTTTACCAAGTTCCAGGTACTTTTCCATTTATTTCACTTCATTCATTCATTCATTCAGTTCACATTCATGATGCTTCACTTCAAAGACTGTTTGTTGGACAGTGTGTCAGCGGATCCTTGATACTGAAGATGTAGGCACTGATAGGTCCTGTCACTAGGTTGCATAGTCAGTGGACTAATAGCTGGGCAAGTAGCGAAGAAACTTGCTTATTCCTGTATCCCCAGCTTTGCTCTGACAAGTCATTTTCTCTATGGAAATCCTTCTGAGGTTGACAGCTTCGCAGGTGTGAGCTGCTGGCTCACTACCTTCCCATTGCCGTGATTCCACTTCAGGGAGGTACCTTTATTGAGAAAATGTCTCCATCCCATTGGCCTGTAGTCCAGGCTGACAGGCATTTTCTTGATTAATGATTGCTCCCGGACAGTCAGTTCTGGGTGCTGTGAGAAAGCAGGCTAAGCAAGCATGGGAAGCAATAAACCAGTATGCTGTACTCCTTTGTAGCTTCTGCTTTGGTTCCTGCCTCCGTGTTTCCACATTGAGTTTTTGTCCTGACTTCCCTTCATGATAAACTGTAACTAGTAAGCTGAAATAAACCCTTTTCTTCCTACGATGCTTTAGTCATTTTTATCACAACCGCAGGAAGCTAATGAAGACAGCAAGGAACATGATGTCCAACGGCATCTAAAGTGCAAAGGCTGCAGAGAGCAAATGTGACCTCAACAAGTTTTTATATTTTCTCTTTTTAGACTTATTTTTATTTTATGTACATTGATGTTTAACCTACATGTATGTGTGTGAGGTGTCAGATCTCCTAGGTCTGGAACTACAGCTGCCGTGTGGGTGCTGGGAATTGGACCTGGGTCCTCTGGAAGAACAGCCAATGCTCTTACCCATTGAGCCATCTATTCAGCTCCAAATTTTCTTGGTTTTATTGGTAACATGTGCTTAATATTTACAATCGTTTTAAAATTCATTGGCTTTCTGATTGTGATTGGGGATTGTGGCTTTAAAATGAAACATTTATCTCATTCATCAGTAATTGTGATTTGAGGTTTTAGAAGTGAGTGGATGCTCTCCTTTTCTGGTCAAAAAAATTTTTTTTTTTGTTTATAGGGGGCACTTTTGGATTTAAACTATCTTGATTTTATGTGTGTTCATTTGTGTGAATCTATGCCGCCTGTGTGTGTGAGTGTCTGTGGTGGCCAGACAAGGGTGTTATATTTCCTTTAGGTTTAGGACTACAGGTGGCTGTAAGCAGCCTGACACATGTGCTAGAAACTGAGCATGGGTTCTGTGGAAGAACAGCAAAGCACTCTTAACCCCTGAGCCATCTTTTTAGCTCCAGATTTTGTATGTTAGTGTTCAGTTTGGTTCGTTTAGCTTAATTTCAAACTTATTACTAGGAGGGGATGTGACATATTCCCAGATTTGTTAGTGAGGCCAGGCCTGATTTCACTTGGTTTGCAGAGTTCATAATAGTGCAGTATTCATCTAAGAACTTTAAAGTGTTATGTATTGTATTTATAGTTGCTGTCTTAGGCTTTTATTGCTGTGATATAACATCAGTACCAAGGCAATATAGAAAATAATTTAATTTATAAAAGGTTTTATTTGGGCTTACAGTTTTAGAGGGATAGAGTTCATGATGGCTGAGAAAGACATGGTAAGCAGGAATAACTGAAAATTCCTATCTGCAAGTAGGAGGCAGAGAGAGCCCACTGAGAACCCTCAACGCCTGCCCCCTAGTGACCCACTTCCTCCAACAAGGCCCTACTTCATTATCCTTCCCAAATAGTTCCACTAATTACTCAAACAGGAGCCTATGGAGGCTATTCTGATTCAAATCACCACAACAGTCAGAGCAGTAACTCAAGGCAGGAATTGAACTAGAGACCATAAAGGAACAGTTCTTACTGCTTACCCCTCAATACTTGCTTAGCCTGCTTTATATAACACAGGACCACTTGCCCAGGATTGGCAGCACCCACAGTGGGCTTCACTTCATTCATGAACCATTGAAATGCTAGACAGATTAGATAGACTACAGTCCATTGTATGAAAGCATTTCTCAGTGTCCCTCTTCCCAAATGACTCCAGCATGTATGAGTTGACACAAAACTAACAACATAGTTATTGTGACTTAAAAATCAGTTTTGTTTTTTGTTTTTCCTTTTTCCTGGTGCTGGTCAAATAGCAACTAAAACAAGCAGTGGGTAAGTTACATGTCCTATCTTGGTTTCCCCGTGCAGACTCTGAGTTTCAATCATCCCCCCACCCCTTTCTCTCTGGCTGTCCTGGAACTCACTCTGTAGACCAGGACTCAAACTCAAGAGATCAACCTGCCTGGGATTAAAGGCCCACCTTGGGCTTCAATTCTGATACTGGTATACAGCATGGTTGATGTCTGCATTTTCACCAGTAGTTTCTCTAGTCTTTAGGAGGCAATATTTGTTATGCTCTGTACCCTGTATAATGTTTGTTAGAAGCTTCTAATAATTTTTTTCTTTAAAAGAACTTAAGAGCAGGTGTCTGAAGAGGCCACAGGAATCAGATCCTCTGGAGCTAGAGTAACAGGCAGTTAGTTGTGAGCTTCCTGATGTGAATGCTAGGAACCAAATCCAAGTCCTGCAAGGTCTATATGCTCTTAATTGTTGAGCCATTTCTACCCCAGACTTGACCTGACAACACTCCCTCTCACCCATGAGAAAAGCTCTGGCTGCCAGACATTTTTCTTAATACTCTTGTTATCTTAATGATTTTTTAAAACATCTTCTGTGAAGCTAAAGAGATGGCTCAGTGCTTAAGAACACTTACTACTCTTTTACAGAGGATCTAGATTTAATTCCCTGTACTCATATAGAGGCTCAAAACTAATTCAGGTTCTAAGAGATTATTCTTACTGATTTTTGACCTGCAGGCACCAGGCATGGATGTGGTGCATTTTTATACACACACAGTAAACACATACAGACAAAATGTAAATGTTTTTAAAAGCCTTTTGTGCTGGCTTGGGATTTTAGCTAATTGATGAAATGTATCTTGCATTGTGTTGTGAAATTTTAAACTGTTAATTTCATAAATGGCTTCTCAGAAAGGTACACTCTTAGAAGTTAGTTCTCACTGTATTTTAAAAATAACCTACAGAGTAAGTTCCAGGACAGCCAGAGTTAAAAAAGAGAAGCCTTATCTCGAAAAACAATTAAAAAAAGAACCAACTGAAAACAAACAAACAAAACCTCTTTAGCATTCCTTCTTGCTTGAGGTCCTTTGTTATTGTCATGGTCTTTACCCCTAGTTATACATGTACACATGCAGATGACACCAATATTGGTGACCAGCATTAACAGTTATGAGACATTCCCAACATTCTGTAGGCATCTTACATGTAGGGACTGATTTTATTTTTAATCATGCATGTGAGGATTGTACTGTTAATCCCTTAACAGAGATGAGGAAATTTGAACCAGAAGAGTCCAAATCATAGGCAGTTTGGTTCCAGAATAAGTGGGCTAACGAAAACTTTACCACCTCTCTAAAGTAGTTTTTTAAAGACACTGAAATGCAAAATTGCTTTTATTCCCTTGTATTCCTTTTACAATGTTTTAAGATATGCTTTCTATATAAAGGTTGGTAGATGGTGCTGGAGACACGAGGCTCAGTGGTTAAGAACACTGGCGGGTGGCTCTTCTAGAAGACTTAGATTTGATTCCTATAGTGACCACTTGGCAACTTACAACTCTCTTAACTCCAGTTCCTGTAGATTCAGTGAATTTTGTGCACGTGGAAACATTCTGTACACGCATGTGTGCACGTGTACACACACACACACACACACACACACACACACACACACACACATCATTCTTCCAGAGGATCTGAATTTGGTTTCCAGCACCCACATGGTACATATACCCAAATAAAGACAAACACGTACACATAATTAGAAATAAATCATAATAAAAAAGTTGATAGAAATCTAGAAAGGAAATTCTTGTTCTTTCTTGAGGTAAGTAGTGACAGTTGACCTGATTTTTAAAAAGCAGAAGACCATAATACCATGGTAATGATGCCATTTGCATCATTTGTGCTTAGAGGAATTTTCTGTATTTCTGGTGCAGTGGGAGCATGGAGTTGCCAGGCTAAGTTAGATGTTTCTCATTCTGAGAAGACTGGAACTGTATGTAGAATAGCATGTCACAAATGACTAATTCGGTGTTTAATTACCATTTGGTGAAATCGATTTCCTCCTCATTTTGTGAGCAATAAATATGCTGGGTGCTTTGCTGATAGTTTAATCAGGGCTTTTCTGTGATGTAACTTAAAGGCTGCTGTGTATTGTGGAATTTTCCTCAGGGTTGAAATTGTAGTAGTTGAACATGAGTGAACTTTATGGTTGACTGACTGACCTTCCTGTGAATCTGTCCCAGTTTATTTCCCCTGTCAACATTCCTCCCCTCCTCAGCATAAATAATAGTTGGAGCAAATCAAAGTTGGATGTTGGGTACTTCTCATGAAAATTCCATTCTCTTGGCTTTAATTCAGAAAATCCCACTACCTTTTCTCAAGCTGATTCCATTTTTGTTCTCAGCAGTACTATTTTCTTCCATCAAGCAGGCTCACTGTATGTCTTCTCTGGATTAAAAAAGCCTGTCTTTGTTCAGTCATTTTTCTTTACTTTTGGAAAATGGCTGACAATGAATTCCCCATGTGGCCTAGAATGTTTCTAATCTTCCTGTTTCATTGCCTGTGCTAGGATTACAGGTGTGTGCCTATTCATCTAGTTTTGTGCCAGATGTTGCCCCAGCCCCACACTTCATGCATTCTGGGCAGTACTCCACCTTCTGAACAAAATCTTCAGCCCTAGCTCTTCTTAGTTACATCATTATTCTCTGTGTAAGATTCTGGTAGTATCCTTTAAACTATTAAATCATTTCTTAGGCTTTCTGATGCACCATGGCTGGTTTATTCTTTGTATACTGCTTCACTCAGTCACTGTGTTTGCTTATTTACATTTAATCTGTTGTTTACTTAGAGATGTGGTCTCTAGAAGTAACCCTTGCTGATCTCATTCTATCTTCCTTCCACTGGACCCCTAGAATCATAGGGGTTTGCTGCCATACTAAACTATTTGATCACAATGCATCAAGTGTATTTTACTGTGTTACAAAGTGAGAAGAGCCTAACCAATAAAGTTGGTTAAATTATGGAACATCTCTTACATGC
This sequence comes from Cricetomys ansorgei, assembly GCA_026225945.1. NCBI lineage: Eukaryota > Metazoa > Chordata > Mammalia > Rodentia > Nesomyidae > Cricetomys > Cricetomys ansorgei. The sequence goes on from JAMJFZ010001089.1 coordinate 10,014,651, forward strand.
AGCCATTAAAATGAAATGCTAGCAAAATGATTGAATAACTTTGTGTGGACAGAAAAGCAAGGGAGGAAACAGTATGCCTACTTTAATTTTTTGTGACCTTAATTTGCTTATGAAAAATATTAAAGGTCATATACCAAAATCAGTGTTGAGCCTGAGGTTGCATGTTGCTCAATAGTATGCCATTTAACTAGCACATACAAAGCTCTGAGTTCAATCATAGCAATCTCTCCCCACCACCTATATCTCTGTTTAGTCAACATATTGTTGTAGCTAATAAATTTTATTGACTCTTGTGTCAGGTATTGAACATTGAAAGAAGGTGGGTTACCACACTTAGAAGGGGCTATTGGATTGGTTTTTGAGTTTTGTGGGCACAGTTTGTGGGAACATGAGATTCATATTGAGCATTGAACATAAACTTGCCTCTTTGTAATGGTGTACCTACTTGGAGGGCAAGAGTTGGATAGATAGGTTGCCAGAAGCAAGCCCTGTGCTTCACAGGCATGCTGTGATGCTAAAAGGTGAGAAGAAATTGGTGGAGCGATAGTGTGCAGGAGATAAGGTGTATCTGTATTTTCTCTAGCAAACTTGTAATACTTTATGATTTAGAAAATAGTATTTAGAATCTTTCTCTATCAAAGCAGGCAGCAGGGAGCAGTGTGTGTGCTGCCATCTTATCTCTTCTGGCTAAGGAATGTGGGTTTTTAATGAGATTAAGTCTTGAGAGGTTTTTCCAGGTTGGCTTGATGGGCTGGCATATCTGGTGAAACAGATGAACTCCAGATAGCTAATTAATTTACATAGGTGCTGCTCAGATCCCTTTGCATCCTGCTATAGGTTAGAGCAAAAATGTGCATCTGATTTATGTAAAAATACAGGAATATTAGTTTTTTTTTTTTAAATCACAGTCTGGAAGAAGAATCAGTGTAAATCTTCTTTGCTGAACCACTTTGCAGAATAAAATCAAGAACTGGTGTTACGGTATTTTAAAAAGGACTAGTAATGTGGGAAATAATAATAATATCTGATGAACTTAGTATATATTGTAGCTTGCCTTCTCCCAACCGAAACAGAAACAATTATTTACAGGGCACTAGGTGAATAAAGGTAACCTAGTATTGTAGTATAGGCATGCTAAGTTGACACCATTGCTACACCTAGCTGCCTTTGCTTTCTCTCTCTCCCTTACTGCTTCACTCTTCATTTCCTGCACTAGTTCTGGAGAAAAGGGATGTCTTTACCCATGTTAGTTTATCTTGTATATCACAAATGTGAAGTCTATTTAGATCTTCCAGGAAATTTCCACCTCCAGAATCTCATCCTTGCAGTAGGTATGCCCAAGCCCCAGTTCTGGTAGAGTTTTAGTTCAAAATGATTTTCTTAAAGTGAATATTAGATGTTGCCAATTTCAGGATGGCTTTGAAATATCTTCAGGGTAGGAAGGGAGCTGACCTAACCATATTTATACTAAGTTTCTGGATTTTTCTCACCAGAGATGTGGCTTTGGCATTGACTTTGGAATGGCTACTTTCCAGGGAAATCAGTTCACTGAAATGGTTATATACAATTCAATATTATCTTCGCACACACACAAAATTAAAGATGAAAAAAATTACATTTATTTACTTGGTATGTTTGGGGATGGGGATCAGAGAACAACTGTGGGAGCTGTTTCTCTCCGAGTCAGGCTTGACCCAAGCACCTTTACTCCCTGAGCCACCTTGCCAGTTCATGCTTCTTCTTTCTTAAAAAAAAAAAAAAAGTTGTAAATCTGCTTAGGTTTTAAAAGTGCATTTATCGAAGTCTCATTTTAAATGCATTTCAAGTGTGTAGTTTTGACTATAAGTAGATGTTAAAGTTACTTTAATGAAGGAGCAAAATTAACTGGATTAACTAAATTAACTAATCAGCACTGGTACCTTGCTGCCCTCATACTAGGAGTGAGGGGGAAGGAAAGAAGAAAGTTTATGCATGTCTTGTTGAGATGGGCATTGGAGTTAGGACTCTGTGTTAAGGGTCTTTCCCATAAGCTAGGTTGCAGTGTTTGTTTTCAGAGGGCCTTCCACCAAGTCTGGGCTCATCTTGATTTTAACATCTAACCACTTAGAAAAAATTTTGTGTTTTTAACAGATGGCACTGAGTGCTGTTGGGTATATTATATAGGTCAGTGCTGGCCAACTGGTCTCCTATCCCTCTTCTGAGAAATGTAACTTTGGCAGCTATGGAATTTGATATGAAGGCCCAAGTTGTCATTGAACTGAATATTTTCTGCCCTTAATATTCTGAGTGCTGTTATTACAGGTGTGTGCTCCCTTTCCCAGCTATGTCCCCCACTTATTTACTTCCTTTTGATGGATAGAATGTGTAGAATAGTAAGGAAAATGGAGCTTTAAAGAAGCAGGCATGTGCAAACGATGTTTTTATTGATGGGAGAGCTCCATTCTATTGGATCTGTGTGCCTGGCCTACACACATTTTAATACCTCATTGTTGAGAACCAATGTCTTGTCTCCAGGCAGCGTTGGAGGGGTGTGACTAGACAAGAAATGTTAATTCCCCAGGATGTACTGAGAAAACATCTTAGGGCTTTTAGGATAGCTTTCATAGGTGCATTGGTGACTTGTATAGAAGAGTACCAACTTTTCTGGGAAACTTGCTAACAATACCTAAACTCCATGAATAGGTTTGTCTTACCATGCAGGCATGGGTGCCATGGCAGAAAGAAAACTGTGGGCTTGTTGAATTAGGGGTGTGATGTGCAGTGCAGCAATCTGTGTTTCCCTGTGCCTTTGGGTTTTTTCTTGTAAATCTTGAGAACAGGAGGTCTTGGTGGAAATGCTTCCAGGTCTACAGAAACTTGTTAAAATTTAAGAAATAAGTACAGTCCATAATATGAGATAATCCAAGATCCAAAGGGAGAAGGATTGCCATAAATTTGAGGCCAGTCTGATCTGTCTAGTGAAATCTTGTGCACATACCCCACCAAAAAAGAAAAGAAAAACATACTAGTTTCCCACCTGTTCAACCTTCCCAATGCTGTGACTTCTTAATACAGTTCTTCATGTTGTGGTGACCCCTAACCATAAAATTATGTTTGTTTCTATTTCATAATTGTAATTTTGCTACTGAGTGGTGTCTCAGTTCCTAAGACCATCAGAAATAGGTGTTTTTCTGTGATTGCAACCATGGCATTGACCTCACTGTCACTTGTTTGCCAGACTTCACCTCCCTCTAGTTTAGAACAGGCTTGGCATGTTTTCATTGACCTCATCGAAACAACTATAGCCTCATAGCTGTGTTCTTCAGTGTGGAGTCAATGTTGACCCTCAACTTGTATTTAGGAGCTGGCCACATGCCTAGAGCGAAGCCAGATTGCCAGATTGGATGGGGTGTAACTATAGAAGAGAAGTATTTTCAGTTTGTTCATGTCCCTTTTAGGTTGTAAGTTACAGAAGTGGTCCTGAGTTATTTCAAGAAATTAGTTTCTTGAAATTCTTGACACATTTCTTGGATTAATTCAATTCAGTGTTTCATTCTAGTTTTATCTATAATAGGAATTAGGAAATTGCATTCATGATGCAAGTGGGTTGGGCCCAATATGTTGCCTTGGCTTTTCAGTATACTATTGGTGGTTTTTGGAACATAATTTTCTTACTCTGAAATCCATGAAAGAAGAAAGTGATGTTTTTAGCCTTTATATGCCTTCCTCTTTTCAAAAATATGTGTATGTGTGCATGGAAGTGTGAGTATGGGTATAGAAGAGGGCATTGGCTCTGGAGTGTCTAGTTGTGAACCATCTATCTAATCTGACATGGGCACTCTGATCTGACCTTGGGTCCTGAAGTGCTCTTAACCTCTCAGCCATCTCTCTAGTCCCTATTTACTTTATGTGGTCTTCTTTATAGTCTATATACCTTTTAAATACAGTTTTCTTTATACCTTCTGGTTAATTCTCCAGAGAGTATAGGCTGGAGCCTGGACTAGAACACAGATAATTATTAGGGGTCCAGTGTTCTTGTAGCTTTTTTGCCACAAATGACTTTTTCTGATGTAAAAACCCTGTGTAGTAGCCAGAACTCTGCAAGAGTAGCAAGAGCTCGTAACTGTTTATTTAGCTCTGTAGACCCCTGCTTCATGGTGCCTAAAGCCAGTGAGAAAGATGCTATCATTACAAATGCACAGTGCTACCTGAACTCCTTGCCTTGTAATGATAAGATGGTCAGGGAAGTACTGCTTTTTTGTTGTGTTTGCAGATCAGATGACAGAGGGACCTTATCCTATTTCTTATTAAATAATTTTTTAATGCAGGGTAACTTTCAAATAAGTAGAGCAGTTGAAACAGTCCCTTGTTTACAGAGTACAGAGAATGAGAAAATAACTTGTTCTGCAACTTTGTCAGTTCTTTAAAAAGTTTAGCTATTCACAGAACTGGTATCTACAGAATTGGTTTTGATAAAGGTTTAGGCTCACACCCTGAGCTTTGAATATCAGTTCTGCCTCTTGGAGTGATCTTGGGCTAGTCATTTAGCTAGCACAGGAAACATGCAAAGGCCTTGTAAGAAAGGCTGAAAGGAGTCAGTATTTTTTAGCATGTGGTAGCTGTGGTGTTTAACTGACTGTGGTGTGGAATGAATTCTTAGAGATGCTCTTGTTTTGTATTGTTTTTGTGTTTATACTTCTGTGTCCTGTCAGTTTTAATTAGAATGGGTCATTTATTGCATATATTTACATAATGTCATTAATATGTCAGGTGTTTTTTGGTTTTTAAGAAAATAACACCTCTCATTTAGGGTAGTAACCATGGTGGTTATGGTTTAGTGTTAGGCATGTTTGTTTAAAGGTGATTTATGATTTGCAGGAAAGCCATACAGTTTTGTTTGTTTGAAATCATAAGCATTCATGGTGAGACTAATTTCTCCAAAATTACCCGTGTGTCCCCTCTCAATTTTTACCTTTCGGTCAGTGAACCTATATTTTTTTCTCTAGAACATAACTTGTGTATTATATAGATGAACAGTAATAGTTCTTCCTCCAATTTACAGAAGTTGCCTCTCATATAACTAAAAGGCCGTTACCCTGGCTAGAATCTGCTTCTGAATATCTTAGTGTATCTGGATTTTTTTAGTTCAAGTTCATTTTTTTCCAGGTGATAATTTCTCATCTAAGGAGATAACATGGTTACCTCAGCATTTTGTCCCATCCACTGGATAGGGACACTGATTGCATGGCACTTTTGAGCAGGGAGGGTTGGTGTGGATGGGCAGGGAGATGAGGATAGACATGAAGAAGAAATTTCCTATGCTCGGTCCCACAAAATGTTTGTTTTTATGTTTCCTCCTTCTGTTATATGTGTTCATTGCAGATGAGGTGAGAAATCTACTAGGGAGGTAGGCAAGTCTGTTTCTTCTAGTGTTGGAATTTACTGATGTTTCTGGGCTTTGAGCATGCTAAAAGAAAGCCAAAACAAAACAAATATGACAGCTGTGAGAATAGGAATGATTAAACAAACATCTTGATCTGCCTTTGTATTTAAACTTCAAAGAAAAAGCTGAGATTCTGGCCCAGCTGGAGGACAAGTGGATATAGCAGCATATTAGATTTAAAAGGTGAGTGTAAGGACTTCCATTTGGGGCGGTGTGTGGTGGGTATGAGCTCCCTAAGTGTCGCCACAACATTTTACAGATCCATTAAGAACAGGCTAGGATGATCCTGGGTAATTGGTTTTCTTGGTGGTTTTGCTGCCACCTGTCTTATACCAGGAGAAAACTGTCTTGGAGATTTTCAGTCCTGACTGAGGCTGCTTAGTGGTAGGGAAACAGAGCCTTGGGAACCACACTCTCTTGCCCTGCCATACTCCAACTGTGGCCCCACACTGCCAACACCACCCCAATGCCTCTCAGAGGAGTATCTTTCTGAGCCAGGGAAACAGGCTTAATTCATGCTAGTTGATGTATAGGGCTGGCCTACACAGTCCACCTTTCCCCCCCTTTAAAATCCTAGAGTAGGATGGGGGAAAAAAGGTGAGCTTCTTGGGATACCTGCATTGCTCAGGGTGTTTTAAACATTAAATGCTGTCTTTTGTTCTTGGAGGGTAGTTTAGGGCAGGTGAGAAAGGGTGTGGTAGTAGTGGTTACTGAGAAGAGAGCTGGAGTTAGACAGCTATAATGGCATGTCCAAAGGCTGCTGTGAATCCTAGTGCAAATATTCTACATTTCTTCTAATTTCTTTGTTGTGTGGGTGCCCCCCCCTTTTTTGTATGGAATAGCCATTATTCAGTTTCTGTCAGTGTTCTAGGCTAACTGGGGAAGAGGCTGGTTATCTTTTGGTCCTTTAGAGAACAGAATAGCTAGCTTTTATGGTTTCCCTCCCTTATGAGAAGAGATAGCTACCGTATTATAGAATGTTATAGAATTCAGAATATTCTACATCAAATTGGTGTGCAAACACAAATGTTCCACTGTTTCTAAACACAGGAAGGTTTCGTGTTGGTAGAGGGGGGCGTGGTGTGACGCTCACAGCTCTTGTACCTCTTTGACTGTGCACTAGCTATTAGCTATGTGGTGTGAAATGGTTTCCAGACTAAAATTGGGAAATGAGACCTCTGCTTCAGGGAATAGCAGGAGAAGTTGAACTTGAATAGCCCTAACTTCACATGCCAAAAAAACTACCTAATCAATGGTTGCAGGCTATGTAAATTATGTGCTGTCATCAAGCTCCTTGCTTCCTTGCATCATCTACCTTATTTCTGAACAGTTCAGCCCCTTGATTCTTTGCTAGAGATTGTAGCTAGATCCCAAGAGAATTTGTCTTACACTGATTGAAAGTGAATTGGGGTAACTGTAACTAGGCTATTTTCACCTGAGGAGATAGCTCTCTTACTAGAACTTGGAGTTTTAGCTCATCAGCTTCTCCCATTGACGTAGATTATTTCTCAGTACATTTCAGATTCAAAGATGCTCCCTTTCACATGGTGAGCTGATTAGCTTCTGCTCTTGTGTGACTTATTTAGTGAAAGCTTAATGAGACAAAAAGAAGCAGGCTGTGGTCCTAGAAGCACATGAGGGGAGTGGAAAATGTACTGGTGTTTAGTTTTCTTCTTAGTTCCAGGATATAGTATTTAATTAAAATGTAGGTAAGGTCTTGGTGGTAATCCAAACTAAGTTTAAGCCTGTTTTGTTTCCAATGAATCTGATTTAAAACAGGAAGCCTTGATTTTAATTAGGCAGTTCCTGGGATGTGTGGGAAAACATGTTGGAAGAAATGGAATGCAGTCTTTACTAATTTAGGGTGCCTTTCTGGCTGGGGGGAAAGAGGGTTTATCATGTAAGTGGATTGAAGTAGGAGGTGCAATGCTGACTGTTCATTATCTGATGGCTACATAAATGTGATTTGGAGGTTGTTCTGAAACATACTGTGCTTTAAGTTCATCTGGTATTCATTATGTACATGCAGTCCTTTAATAAGATGAAACTGTATAGCTAATGACATAAAAATGTTTCCTCCTTATCCAATCAGGGATCTTTCTTGAGTGTCTAGAGTAGATGTTACTCAGAAAGTATAATATAGGGAATAATTACTCTCTGTATTTGATTCGTAGAATTTGACGTACAGAATTTTGTTTTGCATACAAAAACAAAACTCAATAAAGGACAGTCTCTAGTATTTTCAGCTAAGGGCACATAAGAATAGTATACTTTTGTTTCTTAAGCTTGTGTATAAAATATTTAGTAATGTGTAGTCATTTTTTAGTATTGGTTCATTTGTCCATTTTGTTTAGGGCATTACAAAATTGTAGAATTTAAATTTGGGAACAAGAGGTAGTGTAACATACAGTTCAATGAAGCTATATATGTATTCACTGTACAAGGTGGTATTTTATATGTATTCCAAGAAAAATTACTGTGCCAGAAACTCACAAAAGAAAATAATTAGGTTTCTGCAAGATTTTTGGTATCATTTCTGAATGCTACTAGTCATAGGAAACCTGACTCTTAACCAATTATTATAACATCAACACAAGCAGTCAGCTGTGTGTGTCTGTATGTCTGTCTGTGTCGTTGTTTTTGCATCTAGCCATAAATTACTAAAATTTCCCACCCTGAGTGCTGGGCATGGAACCTCTAGGGCATTGTATTTTAGCATTAATATTTAGCATTAATATATAGCATTATATTTTTAGCCACAGAAATTATAAAATTATTTTTATGACATACCTGCTTTGTACATGGAGGCTAATTTTGGCCATACAAGTGCTTGAACTATTAGTTACAGTACATATTTCATGCTTGCTTAAGATTTTTGGGTTACAGCAATGTAATTTTTATTATGCTTGACCAGGAAATAGTTTGGAAACCCCTCCACCACCATCATGAAGCACAGCTTACCTTTTTATTACTTATGCTCTGTTTAAGTATCTGTAGCAGTGAAATACAGAGACAAAGGCTGTCAGGGCTAATGTATTTAATAACTTATCCCATTTTCCCCCCATTTTATGACCCTGTCACACACACTGTTTACTGTACTATACTGAGTTCAATGGCTGTATTAACAACAATAATTAAAGATGGAGAAATTTCATAAGTAGATGTGAGCTGTAACAGTCTAATTAGAAAGGATTCTTGATAAAATAAATGCCCAGTGGATGGAAAAATCCTCATAGCTCCTGTTAGGTAGAATTAATTACAGGTAAGTGAACCCTGTGTATTGTGAACAGCCTTTATGAAGCAGAACTGTTTGAGAGTTCAAGGCCATCCTGGGCAACTCAATGAGACTTTTTGTCTAAAAAAACCTCAAAACAACAAAAAGTTAAACAGAAATGTAATTTCAGAAGAATCAAAGATAATGTGGAGTTATATAATGATCACTTTGAGCTTTGGTTTTCAAGAAGCAGTATGACAAAACCTAAAGGGGGAGGTGTGGGATTCTGCCCTTACTGATTAGAGAATACTTTAGAGACACTTTAATTCCAGCATTCTTTAGCCTTGACTGTCTAGGAGTGAGACTCTGTAGAACGAGCTAGCCTTGAACCCATAGATGGCCTGCCTGTGCCTCCCAAGTACTGGGTTTAAAGATATGAATCACCACATCCAGCTTATTTAGTCTTTTAGTAATAGTATGAGAAATGCTTAGAATACTGCCTGGCACATTTTGTAAGCATTTAATGAATCTTTCAGGGATTAGTTTCTTACCAAATCTTGGGCAATATATTTAGCCAGGTGTCAGGAAACATGTACCTTAATCCATTTATTGAAGCCAACTTCAAAAAACAGTAGATTAGGAAGCCCTAGCTGATTTTGGGCTAATTTTTGTATGAGGAATGTATAAACCCGAAGAGGTGGTAATGGGGGAATCCAAGGATAGAGAAGCATAGCTGACTGCCTAACCATTTCTAGATCGTCTCTCTCTACTCCCTAATATAATATTTACACAAATCACAAAGATGTGTAGTATTCACTTAGTATCTAGGAACTTCCACAAGATCCTTAACTGTGTGAGTGCAGCTGCTCAAGGATGTGCACTACATTTAGGTATGTGATTGTCATGAATTTCCTGTCACTTCTTCCATTCTGGAAGCTGGTTGGTGAGCAGCCATTGAGAAAAATAGGACTAGAAGTGAGGAAGAACAACTTGGCTTCTCAAAGCAGATGGAAGGATCTTTGGTAATGAGGTGTCCATAGAGGAACAGTACTATAAAATTTAGAGAATTTGTATTTATACAGAGTATAGATTCAAGATTAATGGAGATGGGCCCACCATTTCATCACAATCTGAAGCCCTTTTATTCCTCTCAATTGACTCCATCCTCCATGTTTGAAGAACTCTGCATTTCTGTGAGGAACTCTGTATTTCTGTTTCCACAGAGATCAGATGAGATCTTGGGGATCTTGTTTTCATAGGTGGTGTCCCCACTGTGCTGACCTGGTTTACTTTAATCTCAGTAATAGTGGTCTACAACTAGAGAAACAGAACAGTGCTGTGAATGATCAGTAGATTCTCTGGTCAGATGAGATCTATATGAAGGGACATTGAGTTGGAAAAGCCTCATGCTAAAGTGTTTGCATGTTAAAACAGCTAAGAACACTTCCTATATTGGCTCACAGTAGCAATACCTTAGCAGCACCACTTATGAACACCTGTTACATGCAAGATATGCCTTCCATATGTATCTCTACCGCATACTCTGCTTCCTGTTTCTAACACCCCCCCCCCCCCCCCCTTTTCCTTGAATGCCTAGGGAAGTTAAAATATTGAAAGTGGAAGGCAATAAAAGTTAATAGTGGGAAGCTAAATGATTATTACACATTAAATATGTAGTGTTTAGAGAGCATGGGTGTATAAACGTACATGTATGTAACCTGCCTTATGCTTTCCTTAAACTGTGATTGTGTGTGTGTATGTACTTCTAGTGTGGGCTGGGGAGGGGTGGCCTGGGAAGTCAGCTGCTGTCCCTGGGATTATTGCTAGAGAGCACCCCCACCTGGCATCTATCTGAATTTGATTGCTGTATGCTGAAGTAGGTTCTCATAATTTTGCCTTTTCTCCCAGATCAGGCTGCATGTAAGAGAGTGTATAAGGGCAGCACATGTTAAGTTGTTTGATAGCCTCTTCTGTCATTTCCTTTCCCACTCACAATGGAGGGTACATATGTTGTTACTTAGTCTCTATTTCATGTAGTTTTCATCTCTGATAAGCTGGTTAATTCATTGTGCATTCTGTCTAATTTGTCAACATGTAGCCATTTGAATTTTGTCTTCTCATATAGACCAATGTCAAGAGTTTGTATTCAAATTTGAAATTTTTTCAAAACAGGAACTCACTCTGAGCCCCAATTGGCCTGGGTCTGGCTATGTAGACCAGGCTGCCATTATAGGGATCCACCTGCCTCTTTCAATATTGCTGGAATTGAAGGTGTGGATGCAACTTGTGTTATTTTAAAGTGTTTTTTTATTTCACCCTTGAGTGACTTTTCACTGTTATGGGGAAAGATAAGGATGAATGTAAATTGGCTAATCTTTATTTTGTGGGGAAAATGCACACAGAGTTTGGGTATTTAAGGTATTATAATTTTCATGATTTAAAAACAAACAAATAAACAAACATCTTCTTTACACTGGCCTACATGTTAAGCATTGGAATGGATATTAAGCAGAAGCTTGCCCTCAATTTTCACTGGGCTTCTAGCTTTTGCTGTAATTAAACTTGGTATTCTTGTAAGGAGCGAGATGGGATGCTCTCTGGTCATGACCCCGGGAGCAGGACGTGTATGTACTCTAGGAGTGCTGAATTCTTGTGAGAAGCTTTTTATTTCCCTCTCCTCTTTGATTTTGCAATTCAGTCAGTAACTTTAAAAAGAAACTGTAGGGGCTGTTCCCCAGGTTATTCACAAAATGAGTCTTTGTCTGCCTTTTCATTCACCATCTGGTTACAAAGCTAAATTGGAATCGTGCTTGTTTTAATTATTTTCTACTTGTGTGGCCAGGAGGTTATTTGGTCTGGTGAGGTTACATTATAAGCTCTTGTGTTCAGTGCTCATTAATGCCACTGAGTCCACATCCTGCGCCAGCACCAGAATGGTTAAGTGGATCCACTTGTGTGGCCAGTGCTTGATACAACACAGTGGTCACAACCAAATTACTGGAGGAAATGTGGTGTCAGTGTGTGGTTTCCTTCTCTCTTGTTTTTGTTTTTCTCTCCCCCTCTCCCAATAATGTTGATTGCTTAAGTGCATTTTTCTTCTAATAGAAATATGATTGCAAATGGCTTAATCTTAGGTAAGTCTTAGAGGGATGATGTATATTTCAAAAATTGCTTGTCTTTTTATATTAATTATACAAAAATACATTTATTGTCTTGATCCTTATATACCCCATGAATAATGGAAATTGTGTAGTAAGAATTTTTTTTTGTGAACCAGCTAAAAGATAAAAGCCTTACAAAGAGACATTGTTTAGTAGGAGACTGACATCAAAAGTCTTAAAAAGGCATGTAGAATATAAAAAATATATGTGTGTGAGAATGTGTATACACAGACAGTTCCCCAGTTGCTCATTTCCACTGTGTGGTAGGAGTAGATTCTTCAAAGAAACCAGTATTTTTGAAAGTTTATTTAGCAGTTTCTACGAGAGATTCTTGGTGTTGTGACCAACTTTATTTATTTTCATTTTTTTTTCTTCTGTGAAAGGGTCTCTCTGTGTAACTCAGGCTGGCTTCAAACTCACAGAGATTGCCTGCCTCTGCCTCTTGAGTGCTGGGTTTAAAAGGTGTGTGCCATGCTGTCCAGCTGTGACCAACATTCTTAAAAGGTGGTTTTTCAAGTTCAGAGAAAACTTCATTGTGTACTGAAAACTTAGTTTGCTTGTGACGCACTCATCAAATTCCTTTTGTTCGAGAATGGACAAGTAGTAGTTGTTTTTTCCTACCCATTCTCCTGTTCTTTATTCTGAAAAGCAAAGCCTATGTAGATCTGTGTGGGGCTATGGGACTCCCTTAAACACATCTGTTTTATAATCCAAGAGTTTGTGAGGCTCAGAGATTAGATACTAAAGGTAGGATCAAGAGTTCCATCCAGGGTTGCCTGTGCTATGATGAAACTGCAGAACCCAAAGCTGCCCTTTTGAGCAGTAGTTGCAGAACTACCCCAGCCTTTATGTTCTTCTTGGCAGGCCATGCTGATACTTGCCAGTATGTCTTTGAAGAAGTTCGTTATATGTTCAGATATAGAATCTGAAGACATGGGTTGTATATGACAGGTGGCTTTTTAGCTCTATATCAGGGTGTTTAGAGGAAGTATCTGGTATCATGAAGTATTGCTGGGCAAAAATGCTGACAATGATGACAGCATTTCTGCAGAAACAAACTTGATATGGGTCGTGGCAAATGATTGTGTTGTAGGAAAACAAACTAGCCATTTTCCCAGGAACTTACTTTTTAGGTGTCTTGAGTACTTCCTCTGACACTGTAAAACTCTCTTAAGCATGCCCTATAACAGTGTTAATTAAAACCACATATTTTTATTAAACTGGCAGGCATTTTAAAGGTTTTAGTAGTTAAAAAGATTTAATATTTTCCAAAATACCCACAGCATAGCCATTTCCCCACCCCTACTTCTTTGAAAACATTTTTTTATGGGAACAAACAAAAGAGGTATGAGGCTAGGGAACTGCTTGCTGTGCCTGTGCATTGGGCCTCCTGTCACTTGCGACTTGAAGGATTCACTTGCTGGAAGAAAATAATATTTGGATTTTTCCTGAGAAAATTTGTGTATTCATTTGTCCACTGCCCACTTTTTAAGCTGCTTCTCACATTAGGTGGAGGCTAACCCTTCTTTGAGATGCACAAACTAGAAACCATAAAATTCATCTCTTTAAATACATACATTCTATTTCCTTTTCAAGTCCTGTAACTTAGATGCTGGATTCTTTCTCTACTGACCCAGCCTGCTATTTGGTCTACATTCCCTCTCCTTCCTGCTAAAATAAAAGCTTAAAATAATAATATCCTGTGATACTCGTCCCTCTGTTATGTACCCAGTTATCAGATTATTCTATTTAGTTGTCTAGTTTGATTCAGGAATATATGGGTAAAAAGTGAATTAATGGCAGGTAATGGACATTGATTACATTACACATGACATTCAAAGTTTCAGCCAAGAGAAATAGACTTAGAAAGGTAGTTTAAACAAGTTTAAGTAGTTTAAACAAGTACTTAAGCCATGTGTTTTGCTCCAACTCCAACTGTGGATCGAGACCCACACAAGACACATTAAATGCTGAAACCTTTTATGGAGTGTAGAATCCATAACCTTGGAGAAAAGCTGACTTGTCCAGTACACACATAGGTGCTCTCAGAGCCTTTTTTAGTTGGTACATACATACAAATTGATACATGATGTCAGAATTGATCTGACAGTGTGAAGATAGGAAGGCCTTCCGAGTGTCATCAAACCTCTTGATGATATTAGACTATATTGCTTAATTATAGTAAATTATATTTTAACAGAGCATGTCTCCAAAGGCAGTATCAGTATTCTATATAATGGAAAAATCTGACCTTGTAATGATAGTAGGTCCTTAGAGATGGAATGGCTATAGAGATAGAGATGACACGTCACCTTCAGGAACCTGAGCTCTGATTCTTATTTTTGGGAACACTTTCTGACAGTTTTTTTTCCTCTGAGAAATATTTTAATAGATGAATATTTAACATGGGTAGACACTGTTTGTATTGAAGGGAATAGTCTTTTTTTAAAAAATATTTTACTTTTATGGCCCCTGCTTTTCTTATCTCCTCTTTTAAGCTACTCTGGATTTGTCCACATCCACATTTGGTATCCCTCTTCCCTTTTCAACCTCATGCTTATTCCTTGTCTCTGTCTTGCACTTGACATTTACCATGCCAGTGTTGGCAGCCAGATGGGGCAAATAGGAATGAATAGACTGTTATTAAGGGGATCGGAAAGTATCCTGGTATCTTATGTTGTTTTCTTGATTCAGTATTGGAATATTAGAATATACACCAGCACATACACAAGATCTTTTTGAGACTGTAACAAGAAATGTAACAAGTATCAAGAAGATGGCAGGGCATAGTGGGATTAAAATTGTAATTCCTGGTCAGAATGTACAGGACAGGATGTGGTAGCATATGACACCACCTAGGCTCATGGATGTTACTGTTTATTTTTTGTTGGTTGAGCTAGTCAGGTATATTTAATCCCTTCTTGATGTAGATTATTAAGCCCCTATTTAGCCCCTCTTCTCTCTTAAAATACGTTATACATGGAATTGAGTCTAGAGCTGGAATTATTTTTCTCTGTAGCCTTTATATAAAAAATGACCTAGAGGTGCTGTGGCCACCTTGCTCCATGCAATTCAAAACACTTTCTACTTCTCAGTGCTTTTAAATCTTAGCATCTGGCATGTTTGCTTTTCTAGAAGTTATGTTGTCCTAGCTAGTATCTGTGACTTTTTTTTTTTTTACACCTGTTTCATGTGTTGTGGGTCCAGGGGTGGGGAAGGCATGCCATGCCATGGTGTAGATTCAGGAGTTGGTTCTCTCCACCATGAGGACCCCAGGGATTTGAACTCAGGTCAGCAGTCTTATTGGTGAGGACTTTTACCCACTGAGCCATTTTGCTGTTCCTCTATGGCTATTTTGGTGCAGTTTCTCTTTCTCTGATTTCCCAGTGTTCACTGTCCACAATGAAGGATTCTGAGTATCTTTTCTTCTTTCCTATATGCGTCACTGGGTATTATCTGCTGGGATGAACCCTGCAGGTTGTCACATTGATTGGTCTAAGGTGACATGTACATATGGACAGAAGGAGAAGTACAAAGTCAAAATTTGTGGTAAACAACAGTGGCATTTCAAAGATAATTTGATAGTCCAAAAGCTTATTTATTTTTGGAGACAAGGAAGCCCTAGATGGCTGGGAATATATCCCAGGCTGTGCTTAAACTCAGAAATTCACCTTCCTCTGTGAGCTGAATGCTGTATACCATTACCAATTTTACTTTTGATTATGTGTTCGTGTATGTCAGAGGGGGATCCCCTGAATCCCTGAGTACCGGGAACTGAACTCTGCTCTTGCCAGAGCCAGAGGAGTGGTTACTCAGTCAGAGCTATTTTTCCAGCCCTAATTTCAGTACCCAGGCTACCCTTCCATTCACAGAGAATCACACGTGTTATGGAAGTTTATTTTTAGTTGTGTTTAAAATAATTGTTTTGTGAACTGTTGGGTGAGGGTCGGCCTAAGATTTAGAGTTTTTTATTGTCCTCAGGTGTTGGATTTATGTGAAGGTTGTTTAATTGCTTGTGATCTGCATGTGCTATCAGTTGAACACTTGAGTTTGGAATCAATAAAACACCTAAGCTGACACACTCAGGGTTCCACTGTGGAGTATGGTACTGGCCATGATAGTGATTCCCTCTGCTGAGGTCTGGCAGGGCTTGCATCTATGAAAATGCCCTCTGTCTTCCTGGCTGAGCCACCACAGCAGTGTACTACACTACACATGCCTCCTCCTCTTTGAGTGCTGGGATAAGGTATGTATCACCATTCCCAGCCCCTCAGCCCTTGAATCCACCCCCCCCCCCCCCAAGCGATACTACAGAAATTAGGTTACCCTAGCTAGTCTTGAATTGCCTGTGAACCATATTGGGTCATACCTAATGAGGTAATAAGTAGTCAGCTCTGAACACCTTGAGACAGTAAAACCCAGATTTCCCCCCCTCTTTCTTTTTTTTTTTTTTTTTAAAGAGTGAACCGAAAGAGACTGTTCTCAAAAGGAAGTCTGTTTCTCTACCCACGCTCTCCTTCCTGCCCCTGTGATGTTAGGAAAAATGTTAATCTGGTGGTTTTGCTTAATTTTCTTGTCAGAGGAAAAATATAAAACATTCATGCAGAAATAGCAGTTCCCTACTCCAGCCTTTATCTTCCATATTCTGTATTCTTTGCCAGATGGACCTGTTTACATGAAGGTTCCTTCCTCCCATACATCATCGAGATGCCAGTTAGATTTATTGCTTGGTTAGTCCTTTTTTCATATATGTGGTGTGTGCATTATGTATTCGTCTTAGGGCACTCATGCAGGAGCAGTGACCAGAGGTCAAAGTTGGGTGTCTTTTATCACTCTAGGTCTCTTTACCTTAACCCAAGGCTCACATTTTGACTATACTGGCTGGTCAGTAAGCTCCAGGGATCCTTCAGCCCTGCCCAACCTTCCACATTTCTTTCTGTCTTACAGATACCTTCCATTCCACTGGACTTTAATTTGGACGCTGGAGATCTAAATCTAGGTCATCATTATTGTACAGAAAAGCAGTTTATATACTGAACCTTTCCCTCCCAGTCCCCAAATTTTATTCTTCAGTAAATAGGAATAAATAATAAAGAATAATAGAGCAAAGGTATAGGTTTGTATGAGCAGGATCAGGTGGTACCTGCATTGATCCATAAGTGCTTGCATGGTATTACCTAGTATTGAGACTGTGTCAGTTGACAAGAGTGGTTGACTTTCAGAAGGAGGAAGAGAGTAATTTTTTGGCACACCTTGAGACCCTATTTTGTGCTTGAATTTGATTTCAAATCACTACAAATCACTACAGTTGAAGGGCTGGCAAGATCACCCATCAGATAAAGGTGCTTCCTGGCAAGTCTGAGCTTGATCCAGTGGTCCACATTAGGAGACAAATGACCACAAGGATCTCTGATCTCTACACTCACATTCTTGTGTGTGCATATGTAAATTGCTTGCCTAGAATGCATGAGTACCTGGGCTTGAACATTATATAAACCTGGTGTAATGGCTGGTGAACGCATATGAAGTGTTGAGGCCTCCTGTCATCTATGAGACCTTTTCAAGTAAACTTTCAAAAAGAGCATCAGTTTTTTTCTTCATCTAACAGAATGAAGCATCAAGAAACAAGTCAAGAATAGAATTTTTAAAGCATTTACCTTTCTTAGTTTCTATAATGCAACTAAATTAAAACATTAGCCCTGGTAAGTATCTCTTATGTATCAGGCCTGGGATTAAAGGCTTGTACCACCACCACCACCCAGCAATTAGCTCATCTTCTTAATGAATTACTTGGTGAAATACTTTCATAAACCTAACTTTTAAGAAAACTTTAAAATTCGTGGGTGCGTCAAGTTTTAGTTGCTAAAACTTAGGAGGTGTAGCAGGATGTTTTGAAGGAGTTTTGTGATTTTGGTTTCTTTAAAAATATACTGGCGTTTGGACTGTGTTTTTGTTCCCATCCCAAGTGTAGTGGATGATAATGACTTGATTTGAACTGTTTGTTACCAGTGGCTATGATTTGATTAAGTGTAGCTTGTCCTTATGATTGCATGCTGCTTGAACTTCTGGAAACTTTGCTTCAAGTACATAAGGATTGAAACAGAGAGCCAGAGTTGGGTAGTTGTTGGTGGGTTGGTTTGTTGGTTGGGTGGTGATTGCTTAGAAGAACTAAGAAATTAGGTTTGGGAATATTGAGTTAAGACACTGGTTCAGCTCATAATCAACTCCTGCTTCAGACTGGAATTTGCTATTTATACAAGGTTGGCCTTGAACTCAGAGATCTCTGACTCCCCCCCCCCCCCCCCCTTTACCCCTAATTGCTGGGATTAAAGGCATGCACCATCATGCCTGTTTGACTGGATGCCTTTTTCTTTGCATTTCTAGTTTAGGAGTTTAAAAAAAAAAAAAAAGGCTGTTAGATATGCCTTTCAAGTTTGATTCTGTGATTTTTGAGATTTTCCCACTGAATTTTTGAAGGAGGGTGTTAAGATCCCTTCACATGAATCTTACAATTTTGATGGACATTATTATTACTGGTTGAACTCAGTGATGATGAATATCATGTTAAAACCTCCCCCTAAACTGATCACAGCATAAAATTAGGATATTGTACATCAAAGAGCTTTGGACTGCAGATGGTTTAGTGGGGAGAGGAAGGATAGTCTGATGGCCTGTCAATGTGCTCTCCAACGTTTAGCAGATGTTCTTTGAGTTAATACTGCTCTTCAGTTATCTTTGACAGAACCAGATCTGGATAAGATCAAATTGTTTAGATGAATGCACATTGATCTTTGGCATCACAAGACTGTGAGCCAGCCAGACAAGGAGAAGCTGGCAGTGAATTGTTAGGTTAAAAAACAAAGGCAGTAATTAGGAGAATAGCTTTCATGCCTCCAATTTACTTATGAGATGTTCCCATATATATCCTAATTTTAGGTTTATCTTGGGGGGGAGAGACCTATTTAAAAAATAGTTTCAAAGTATGACATTCCCTGGTGTTGATCCTACCCCATGGATCAGGGTGATAGCATGAGTGAGCTTTTTAGGCAGGCAGGCAGGCAGGCATGCATGCATGCACGCACTGCAGTTTGCTGGAGTTTTAAGGAATCACAAGATACTTTATTAAGAGTGAGGCTTGATTTTTATAATTTCCAGTGGTGCCTATGAAACTCAAGTAGTGGTCAGTTTTTAAGGTAGGTTTAGAAAGAAAGATACTGAGATTCACAGGCTGTTTGTTGCTTGAGTGTTGTATGATTTCTTGTTGCTGTATTACAAAAGGAAAGCATGCTTTTATACATGCAAGTTTCCTTAACGGGAGTGTGGTGTATGTATGTGTTGCTCTGTCAGATTCAGCTGATGGTTGGGGAAAGAAAATTACTACAGATGGGCAAGTATTATCCTAAAATCAAATGAATCTCTCTGCTTAAAAGGAAAAGGTTTATTGAGCTTCAGGCAAGATGGCTCTGCAAAAAAGCAGAGTGTTTACCTTTGTCTTATCCTGGAAACCATGTAAAAATGGATCGAAAGAATCCATTCCCAGAAAGATGTATTGACTATGGCACATATCTGCACACCTATACTCCTAGGTTTCAGTAAATTTTGTTTTTTCAGGACAGGTTGTCTTTCTCTTTTGTAATGCTGGCTGACCTGGCACTCACTGTAGTTGATTGGACAATTCTCTAGATAGTACCATAGCTTTTTATGCTACCTGTTCAGAAATTTTAAATCCTGGGTTGATATCTCTTCCATGTCTATATATTTTGTAATATCAGCTCTCAAAATTCTTCCAGTGCCACGGACATCTAGTGGTATTAGCATTAATTTTATTAATAGCATGTTCTGCAGAAGTTCATTAAAATACAGTATATATTTGAAGCATTGGATTAGTACTTGGTGTTTTGGGTTATTCATCTTTCTGATGCCCCAAAGCCTTAATTTAATTAGAGAAGCAAATCCCACTGTTGTTGCAAAAACCTTATAATTTACCCCAAATGTGCATTTTCTCTTGTAGTTTTTTTTTTTTTTTTTTTTTTTTTTTTTTTTGGTGGGGAGGGTTTGATGCGGCAGCTCTTTTTTCTGTGTTCAGGGATTGTAGTCAGTGACTTTGCCTACTGCTTTTCTGGGTGCTACTTTGAAATTTCTAGTTACTTTCTTTTCTAAGTCATTAAATACTTATTTTCCA
Organism: Cricetomys ansorgei; assembly: GCA_026225945.1. Classification (NCBI taxonomy): domain Eukaryota; kingdom Metazoa; phylum Chordata; class Mammalia; order Rodentia; family Nesomyidae; genus Cricetomys; species Cricetomys ansorgei. The sequence goes on from JAMJFZ010001089.1 coordinate 10,034,630, forward strand.
CTTAAGATCTATATGTATATACAAGTTTATCTCCAGTCCATTTGAAGAATTCAAGAATATAATGTAGTTTAATATCTATGCAAGGGAAATTCACCTGGGTAGCTTGGGAAATTGCCACTCTGAGCTCTACTTTTTGCCAGCTCATTGTGGTTTAGGATGACTCTGTAAGTGCTACTTTAATGACTAGGCCTGCAACTTGATTTAACCTCTATTAATTGGTTTGTCTGTGAACTTAAAATCTCAACATGGAGGTCTAGACAGTTGACTCTGGCCTGTTACCTGTATGATTGGGAAAGATCTTTCCATTGGAATTAGTGTGTGGGAAAATTTCTCAAACTCTTAAGAGGAATTTTTCTTCCCCTTTCTCCCTTCCCCTCTTCCCCCTCCGATTTATTTTTTATTTTCTGTGTGTAAGGTTTTGCCTTTATGAAAGCATATCACATGTATGCAGTGCCCATGGGAGCCAGAAGAGGGCATAGAGCTGGAGTTGTAGACTGTTGTGAGCTGCCATATAGCAACATGTGCTCTAAATAACTCCTTAGCTTTTTGAGTGTTAAGGGATCAGTGGTGCTCAAAATGTAGTATTCAACACCACATCTCTTGGTTGCATAATAAAGAGAAATCAAGCTGGAACAAAGCTGAAAGCTTTCTCCCTTTTCTCCTTGCTGGCTAGCATAGTAAGACACCCCCTCTCCGCCCCCCCCCCCCCCCCCCAAAAAAAAGTATCTCTTTATTTTCACACATGCCTGCAATGCATCTTGATCATACCTACCTCCTACTTGGACACCCACTTAACATATTATAAATTACATACCCCTTTCCTATCTTTTATGTCCTGTAATCCACTGTGAAATGTTATTGCTGCCATCGGGAATATTGACTAATCTTGATTGGTCTTGCTCAGGTAATCATAACTGCAGCAAGGGCCATGCCATGTCTTGAAGGCAATGTTTCGAAGTGTACTCCTCTCCAAAGGATCTTAAATTTTTTCTGCCCTGTCTACTTTGAGCTTTGGGAAGAGGGATTTGATATAGATGTTCCATGTAGTATGTATATAGTATGTGGTCTGCAATGGCCACTTACTCTCAATACTTTGAGCAGTTATAAGGCTTTACATTAACTGCTGTCTACCTCAGAAGAAGCTCTTTTGACTTGCCCAGGTTTGAAAGTAGCACTAACCTGTGGGTTTAACATAAGTATTTAGAAGGCAGGTTGATAGCATGTATGTACATTTAACAAAACACTAGTAGACTCCCACTCCCCTTCAAGGCCTGTAACCTCTGAAGCCATGGGCCTTTGGCCATATTTTTATAGTACCAGGCATAAATAACATCTTATGGAAGATGACTCAGATGCCTATAATAACTTCCGTGGTTATTGAACTAGTGGGTACATCTTGCCTGCATTGGATTGTAGTATTCAAAGTTCACTACTGGGTAATATTCTCCTAGTGCTTTGCTTTGGTTTACAGCAGGAATGAAGCTAGCCAGCAGGAATGAAGTTTTCAGGTTAGTTCCATTTTTCTGTCTTGAAGTCAAATTGTGTTCTGTGTCTTCAGCAGTAGTGTTTTAACACAAGGAGGAATCCCACACCTAGCACTCAATGTTCCTTGGGAAGCAATCTGCATTACTTACATATACAAGGGTCCTGTGCTCAACATTTTTTAGCTAAAAAAATTTTAAAGTTTACAGAATTGTTTTTGTTTGTTTTTTGACTGCATTCTGCAGCTTACTATGTAGACAACGGTGACCTGGAACTCAGTTACCACTTGCCTTTTCCTCTATAGGGTTGGTTTTAAAGACATGTTCCATCATGCCTGTGTGTAGTGCTTTTTCTTACAGGCTTTTCATCTTTAGTTTTGGATACTCCAAACTGTATTTTAAATTAGTTGCATTTTATTAATGTTGCACATTTTCTGAAGAATTTCATTTCCTTCCTTAGAGTTGCATTTGTGTTTAACCTAGCCTTTGGGTCCCTATGACCTATTTTAGGCTCACTGAGCCTTTTGGAGACAAGAGGTTGGGTTGCACCCTGTGGCAAGTTAGCAGCTTTTTAAATGGGGGTGTTCTGAGAGTTTACCTGAAGTGATATATGCAGAATTTACTCAGTAAGTGTTCACTGTTATTAAGGTATTAGCCTTTGCAATGCTGAAGTGAATCCTGAAAGGGGATGACAGCCTTCTCTTGCACTGTTGTCAGATGTAAACTAAAGCTTTGAAGATGCTCTGATTCTCTTCCTGGCAAATGCACTCCAAAGCATCTATTTGGTGAATGTGACTTTGGTCCATCAAGTACTTTAAATGCTTTTCCCAAAGAATCTGGTTTCCATTAATGAATTCATTTTATTAACTAGGAGAGCAATTCATTTTTTATTACACAGTAGCTATGGCAGGTGTTTGAAACTCCTGTTGAAAACACTGATGGCAATCAACATTTTTCTTTACTGTCTGCTGTCTGTGGTTTTCCACTACTTATTCTTAATTGTCACATATAGTGGGAGTAATTAAATCCATACAGCTCCTCCTCTTATGAATGTTTGCACCTCTTTTAAGTTTTCTTGGCTTTCCCACATTCTGGTTTCAATCATGATGGGTTTCTGCTGGTCTGTAGGGCAGATTATTGGCTTTGGTGTGGCCTTCCCCTTATTTCCCTGGGCTCTTCTGCAACTAGTTGATGCCCTGTGTACATGTACTTCGGTCTGTTCAACATACCTAAGGTTCCTCCTCACTGTCCCCATGAACTGTGTTTCAAGCAGCTGAATGTAAAGTGGATAGTGAGCCAGTGTATCTCTTTTGAAGCAGTAAAACTCTTTTAGACTGGTTTCTTAAAGCAGTATCACACTCTTATGTCATACCTAAACTTTTAGAAGGTGCTATGTTTAAAATAAGGATTTAAGAGGTTAGCCATAAGTGATGAAAGAATGAATGATTTAGGTGGGAAAAACAACAGCAGTTTGAGCATTGCCAGCTTAAATCTTTTCATTGTGAGTAGGAAGTGATACCGATATAATGACATTGCGGTAGCACAGAAAAATACAGGTTATTTTTTGTTTTGTGAGCAAGCCTGTCTTTGCTACCCATGTGTACTGTGTACATTTATGAGGAGCTTTCATTTTGATGGTGTATTTTAGATTCCTGAGTTGTATTTTATTTGTGGAGAACATGAAACAGAAAAGGAGGCATTCCTCACCACTGTCAAGTTCTTAAAAAAGAGGGAAGTTACATCAATCTGTTAGGAAATAGAAGTGTGTTTAGGCTTAAAAAGAAACTTAGATTTAAAATAACCCAGGAATTACTGGTGGTTCATCTATGTAATCTCAGCACTTGGGTGGTGGGAATCCCATGAGCAAGCTGGCCAGCGAGGTTAACTGAATTAATTGGCAAGCTCCAGCATCAGTGAGAGAACTTGCTTTAGTAATAAAAGTGGAGAACATCACCATTGCATATACCCTCCTCTCCCAGACTCCCTCACATGCATGGACACATATGAACATAACATGTGCATACTATCAGAACAAAAACAAAAGACATTTGCAAAGTATGCTGGCACAGGTCCAAAAATTCTTCCATTAGTAAAAGAAGTATTTCCCCTGGTATTTTGTTGTCTTTCTGGATTTGCATTCATATTTTAGGATTGAGACTGATAATTGTTTTCTGAAATATATTTTGGAAGCTTCCCATGTTGGTTCATACTTTGTTTTTACCGCATCTATCTTTTCTTCAGTTATACATGAAAAGACAGTGGATTGCTCTTGCTTTGCTAAGTATAAAAATGTTAACCTCAGTTCTCTTTAATTCTTTATTGGGATCATTTGCGTAAAAATCTAGTAGCAGCAGGGAAAACTGGGTGAGATGACAGCAGTAGGTATGAACTAATGGGGGTCTGGCTTTGCTTCTGAGGTTGAGCTGTGGAAGGACAGGGGGGTAAGACAATCAGATAAACTACTCTTTCCCCTCTTTGGGGGCTTAGTAGATGCATGCATATAGGGTCTGTGTGCGCACACACATAAATTGTGCATGTCTGTAAAGCTCAGAGCTCCACATCAGGTGATTTCCTTTGTCACCATTTTATTTTAAAATTTTATGTGTAGGGCTGTTTTGCCTGCAAGTATGCCTTCATGTGGGTCCTGGGGTTAGGGTGGGGAAACAATACATAGGTGCTCTGAAAGAGCTCACCAGTATAACTAGAATAGGTGAACAGCAAGCCTCGGGGATTTTAAGATTATAGTCAGACGGCCAGCTTTTTATGTGAAGGTTGGGTGTCCTGACTCAGGTACTCATGCTTGGGTTACTGTTAGTTAGTTTACTGACTGAGCTATTTCTTCAGTACATAAGTATTCTTAAATGTATTTTGTAGTATACGCTGAGGCAAACAGATTGGAAGCTGAAGTTTTAACACTGGTTAATTAAGGCCATGAAAACAACACTTGGACAGAAATAGAATTTTATATTAATGATGTGTACCATTTCCGGTGAGACCCCTTAAACCACAGAGTAACATTCAAGACCCTTGACCTTGCAGTTTATCTATTAGAGCAGTGGTTCTTAACCTTCCTAATGCTGCCACCCCTTAATACAATTCCTCATATTGTGGTGACTCCTAACCATAAAATTATTTCCATTGCTACTTCATAATTGTAATTTTGCTATTGAGTGGTATCTCAGTTCCTAAGACCATTGGAAAGTCTTACAGTCTCTACTTACAAGCTGAGAAACGCTATATTCAGAGAATGTGTAGTGAGTTACTTGTGAAAGAATCCCTGGTTTAGCTCTTATTTTCTACTCAAAGATGGGACTTCCATTTGGTGATGTGAGTTGCTAACAAAAAATGTTCCATCTGAGAATGAGACTCTGGGCAAGTACATTTTTAGTATTTCCCTCTACTACCACAGCCACATTCTGTGTCCAGTTATGCACACGTGAGAGAAGTGGGACTAATTGAGTAAAGAACTATTTCCATATTGTAAAAGTCCCATTTCTATTTCAAGGGTTGTTCAGTCTGGAGGTAGATGACAAATTAAAGAGTACTGTTTTAGAAGTGGGCCTGGGTTTTGGGATTGGCAGCTTGGAAATTATAGTTTTGGAAAAGAGGTTTGAATTTTGGCTCTTCAGCCTGGAAGATCTCCTGAGGAAATGTTGAAGGAAAAAGGACCCCTAGGTATGGAGGGAGGGATAGACTGTAGAACCACTAAGCCTGCTTCAGGTTAGTGCTTTGTTGTACCAGTAGAAAGGGCAGTGTCTTTCTTACTTTGGCCATTTGTTTTAATGGGTACGTTATCTTTTCTAAGTTCTCATCAGTAGTGAAGAAAATAGAGCTCACCTCAGCAAGCTTAAGGTAGCAATAAGATCTTGAGAAAAATATTTCTTAGTTAAAACCAGACATTTTCTGGAAGGTGAATGCATTAATCACGATTTCTCCCAACCACAGCTGCTGTTGCTTTTTATTTTTTATTTTTTTCCTTTTTGGCCCCCAACTCAGATTCACCTACTTCTGCCTCCAGAGTGCTAGGATTACATGCACGCACTACTGCCACTCAACTCACAGCTCCCTCTACCTACCAAGTGAAAGAATTCTGTTAGCCCGTTCCTTCTCACGAACACCTGACCATCATTTATTCTTTCTGTATTTCACTTTCATGTAAAATGAATTGGTGTGTATATATTTTGGTGTATGTTTGGTGTGTAGTGTTCCATTGCTAGCAGTGCAAAGCATGTATTTCACTCAAGCTTATTGTTCTTAGTCTCTGATTCACAGCTATTTCCTATTAATGCAATTTGTGTTTACACTCCTCCACCACCTAAGGGCAAGTAACTTATGGGTTCAGCTGGGAAGTTATCTTAGGCTTCTGAACACTTTTGTGTGGTCCACTGTATATACCTTCACACATCTGTAGTTACTTTAGTTGGCAGGAAAAGAGACATCCTGATATATTTTCCCTGGTGCTTCTTCAAGGCTCTCCAGACTGACTTTCACTGATCACACCCTAGACACTTGTTTTCTTTTAAAACTATATTAGCTCCTTTTCACAGTTCTTACTAGCTTATCCCACAGTCCCCAGTAGATGCTCAGAACCACGTACTACTGAAGTCTTATTTTTTCACCTATAGTATATACATAAGTGTGACTTACCTGGAACAGTAAGAGATTAACAAGTAGTTACAATAAAACACAGCAGTTATACTTTAGTGGATCTTCTATGAGCTGTCCAGTTTGAAAATACTGGATAAAGGGATGATTCATTTATGTCCTGGGCAAAACTGCTTGATGGTGTGAGATTTCATCACTTTATTAAGAATGGTATTGAGATTAAAACCGAGTTGTTCAGTTTGAGATTTTTTCATTTAATAAGTTTTTTGAGCACATGTAAATGAAACCATGGAAAATAGAATCTAATTAAGGATAACTAATTTTAGTTTTGGCATGCCTGAAGATACTGATTTAGTTTTATGTGTACGGATATTTTGCCTAAATGTATGTTGTGGACCATGTGCTTGTAGTACCTGCAGAGTCCAGAAGAAGGCATCAGATACTCTGGAATTGGAGTTAGCTTTGACATGCTTGAAAATGAGCATATTTTCTTTTTCTAAAGGAAGACACTATACTGAACCTGAGGATTGTGTTTCTCTAGCTTCTTTTTTTTCCTGCCTACAAAATACTCAAACTTTCCCATCTTCCACATATGCAGAGCAAGTATCACTCTTCTTCTGTCCAGTAGCTTGTACAAACTGTAGTCTTTGTTGCACTCTTATTTGCCATCTTCTCCTTCCTGAAGTATTGTTTCTTGAACTCAGATTAATGTATTAAGCATGCACACTTAGCTGAGATTTCTGAGGGATCATTAATAAGGATTCTTTTTCCGACCTACACTAATTTCTTTGCGGTTTCCCAACAACAACACACCAGTGTTGCAAGCAGATAAGGATTCCTATGTATGTGGTCCAGGAGGCATGCATGCAGATGTCTATATCTAAGAAGCGGAGAATGTATTCAGCGGGGTGGCATATCTAAGTGAGGTTCATTAAGGAAGTGTGTGGTCATCTCTTGCTGCCTTTTTCCTTCATGTAAACGTGAAATTGCTTGGTACTTCATGTGTTAGTCCTAATGTGTAGGATTATCTTGCTGATAACTGAGGAAGGAACTTTGTGAAAGTCAGCACAACAGATCACCTGTTCCCTACAGCCCTACAGGCACCCCCCCCCCCCCCCCCCGGCCACCATTTTTCCAAGACAGGGTTTCTCTGTTTGGCTTAACATTTTAAAGTAATTTAAAATGAAATTTGAAGTGGGTGGCGCAGTGGTGATGCCTTTATTCCCAGCACCCCTGAGGCAGAGGAAGGTGGATCTCTGTGAATTCGAGGCTAGCCTGGTCTACATAGTGAGTTCCAAGACAGTCAGGGCTGTCTTACCTATGTTAAATTAAAGCATTGCTTATAAGGACAGGGCTGTAGCTGTAGTGTTATGCTTAATATGAAGTGCTGCAGCAAAAACTTCAACTCCAAAGCAAGCTGCATTTGTGATTTTCTGAGTTTTCTTCATGTGCCGTCAAAGCCTTTGGGTTCAGTAGAAGGTGAAATATCACCCCCTAGGGAGAAAGATCTCCCTCCTATAGGTCTTAAATTGTGAGTCCCATGCATTCATTCATCAAGGAATCCCTTCAAAAACCTCCATTAAGGCTGGCCAGAACAAAGTTCCATAAATGCAGCTATGAGCATTTATAGCATGAGCTTTTGCAGCTAGCAATGTAGCTGCTTATAGACAGCCAAGAGCAAGTTAATGGTCTATGCCCATCGTCCCAGCACTTGGGCCATATGGCAGGATCCAAGGAGCAAGAGGATCATGAGTTCAAGTATAACCTGGAATATATAATGTGAGAGCTTCTTGTCAATGTTCAAGTTAACAAAACTGCTGAGGAGGCTCCAAAGAGGGGAGATGTGCAGATTTTAAAAAATACTTTTCTCAGATTATACGGACTTTTTCCTTTAAAAAATCATTTCAATATAAATGAAAGAAAACAGAAAATTGTCAGTGATTGATTGTAAGGTGTAGTTTCTGATACGTGTCTGTACACAGAAACTAGTAACAGTGTTAGTTGCATTTATGGATAGGTCCCCGACATTTTTTTGATGCTTTTAAGAGTTTTAGAAGAGTAAGCAATTTGATATTTTATAATAATAACAATATTATTAATTATATTATATTTTATTATAATCATTATGTTGTTTTTCAAGACAGAGTTTCTCTGTTGTAACTCTGGCTGTCCTGTAACTCACTATGTAGAGCAGGCTGGCTTTGAGCACACAGAGATCTGCCTGCCTCTGCCTCTCAAGTGCTGGGATTAATGACGTGTGCCACAACAACCCGGCTTAATTTGATTTGTAAACCAGAGCTTTGAAAACATTAGCTCAGTGGATAGAGATACTTGCAGCCAACCAAGCCTGAGTTCCTGAGTTTATGGTTAGAAAAGGAAGGAAATCACTCCCCGCCCCCCCTCCCCTCCCGACACTTGTTGGCATAGGTTGAGGGATCCACAGCAAGTGTGGACATACAAATAAGTTAATAATAGATAACAAGAAAGCTTTAAAATATAACATCCAGAGCATTAAGAAATTGTTTCTCAGTTAAAGTGTGGATTGCTCCATGTGACTGGACTTTGCACTTTGTAAAGCAAAAAATGACTTGTCATTTGATCCCAGTGTTTTCTGCTTAATAATGCATGTAGGGGCATGTTGTATTCTTGCAGCCTTCCGCCAACTCAAATTACCCTCTTCCTGTTTCTGGAGATGTGCTGCATCTCAAATCTCCCCCAACCTTCCTCTTGGCCATATAATGTTTTTTTAATGTGTGTGTGATATTGATGTCACAGGTGTTTCTTCCTTGTATTCTTCAGTGTCACTCAGAAAGTTGGCTCCCCTTTCTGTTTATGGAAATTACCAGAGAGCATTTTACTCTTGGGGAGTATCTCATGGGTTTCTTTGTGGGGAAAAGTCTGTTAAAATTGGAAAATGGTTTCTTCGAGGTCAGGACTTTAATTGGATTCTATCAGGCATTTAAAATTTTCCTTTATTAAAGTAGTTCCTTCCTCAGCAGTTAATGTATGTGGAAAGAAAAATATTTCTTCTACCAACAAATTTGTATTTGATTTGCATTTAATTACTATTTTGATGATGGAGAGTTCTGCAAATCATTTTAAGGGCTCAGTAGCTAAAGGTATTTATGACCAGAGTTTGATCTCTGGAACATTCAGAGTGCAGAGAACCAACTCCTGTAAGTTGTCCCCTGATCACTGTGTGAACACACACATACTGAATGAATGAATAAATAAATACATAAATGAATAAAATAACTATCATAAATGAATAAAACTAACTACCTTTTTGAACTTCCTCCCTCTGATAACATCAGTGACTAGTCAGACACATACTGCTATTCTAGCAAACATTTATTATTCTGTTATGTTGATAGAACCTGCCTGTCTCTCACTCAGACTTACAGGTGAAGGGTACTTGTCTCATTCAGTTGAGCTGTGGAACAGTGTGGTTCAGTTCCTGGAAGGTGGCAGGTGCTGGTTTCCTATTTCAGCGACTAAAACCTTCAGTGTCATCTAGAACCTCTGTGTTGTGTTTACATACCCCTTCCCCCCATTTAGGAGAATATTGATTTCTAATTTTCAGGCAATTCCTTTCAAGAAATAAAAAGTAGACTCTCATAATCTTTGTTATCTAATTATCTAAATAACAGTTATTTAGCTTGCTAAGTTATATGGGTTTCTTTGTCATTTTTCAAAAGCTCTAGCATTCAATAATATCAACAGGTTCCAATGCCTGCTTATTAGATTTAATTTATAAGATTTTCAAAATAACAGATTTCAGTGCACCAAGACTGATTTCATTAAGGGTGTGAGTACAGACATATCTGTACTGCTTTATTATACTCAGGGCACAGGCCACATTTAGATGGAGTGGGGGAGGGAGCCTCTGTTATGTACATCTGTTTGTTCACTGGCCTCACAGAGATTGTTCTGCCTCTGCCTAGGTTATAGGTGTTCACCAATACGTTTTGCTGAGGGCCTGAGTTATCACAGGTATGTGCCAGTGGCCTGTGTCCTTAACCTCAATGCTGGTGGAAATGGGTTTCTCTGGTGTTGTTTGTGTAATTTACAAAAAATAGATTCCTGTTGCAGCAGAGCTCTTGTGATAAGGGTCTTGCCCTTATGGAATTGTTGGCTGTGTGTTATAAAACTATGAGGTAGATAACTAAGATAGACGTGGCTGGTAAATGAAACTCAATTGTTTCTAGATGTCTGTGCATTGCTATGAAAAAAATTGAGAAGAGACCTTTGTCTCTGTTTGTTGAGAGCACAGTGTTGATTTGAATGGCAGATTGTGGTTAGTATTCATGGGATATGAATACTCATTGCCTGGCAATGAGCATTAAGGACAATGAGGGTAACATTGCTGCCTCCAATAAGGGATTTTGTCTTCTTGTGGGAATCAAGTAAAGAAGGGTTAGATAGATCATAAACTTCATGGGATTTAAGAACCTTGGAACCCCCACCGTAGGTTTCCAGGTGCCTCGAGTCAGGCAGGGTGATGTATGGTTATATTTATTCACACAGTGTTGGAAGAGAGGATGGTTGGGGCATGGAATGGTTGGTGGCAGAAACCTTCTTGTAGAGAGTTGAGAACCTGATTGAAGTCTGTTCAGTAAATGTAAGCTGTATGTCTGTAGTATACACCCACAATTCTGTCAATATCACCAGGATTTCTTAGCCATAACTTCAACATTAAGTAGCAGGCCAGACTCTCATTTATATATACACCACACACACAGAAACACAAAATGAATATAAAACAAGAAAAAAAGCTATTAAGTGTATAATTGGTAGGTAGCCATCATAAGGTAGCCATCATTAGGAACCTCATAACTAGGTAGAAAGAAGTGGGCTCCGTAAAAGAAAGTGTTTTGTTTTGTTTTTTCAAGGTAGAGTTTCTCTGTGTAGCTTAGGCTGTTCTGGAGCTGGCTATAGACCAGGCTATCCTTGAATTCAAGAGATCTGCCTGCTCCTGCTCCAGGCACTGGGATTCAAGGGTGCACCACTACACCTGGCAGAAGAAAGCACACATTCCCAGTGGTAATGTGTATTAATGTGGAAAGGTTTACTTTTTTTTAAAGTGGTGAAGGTGACCAGAAAATACAGTAAAGAGATTGTAGTGCATCAGATGTAAACAAGAGAAGATTAGTGTTGAAAATGAAATGTTTACATTAAATTTGTCAAGGATCGCATTCCCTTCCACCACCCCCCACCCTACCCCCCCCCCCCCCCCCCCCCCCGCCCCTGGCAGTGAGGACAGTTTTCATGAAAGGTGGATGAGAGTAAAATCTCAAGGGCATGTGTCTTAACAAGCCCTATAGATGTTTGTGACAAGTATTCAAGTTTGCCATACATACATTTCTAGTACTGGAACATTTTGCACGAGGGACTGTGTTCCTTTATGTTTTTCACCAGTTTCTACAAATTCATTCACTCTGCCGGACCTCAGCAGAGGGAACCACCATCCTGGCCAGTGCCAGACTCTATCGACAGTGGAACCTTGAGTTCCGAACTTAGGTGTTTTTATTGATTCAGAACTCCTCAGGTATAGATCATAAGCAATCAAACAACCACCACAGAAACCCAGCACCTGCAAACAATATAAAACGCCCTAGACAGCCCCTCACCCAACAAGTGCATAAAACATTTCAAACATAGCTAAGAATAAACTATCACAACAAAGGTCAGAGTTTGTAGACTTTAATATCAGTAAAAAACCTAAATGACTGGTATACTTTGCTAAACAGTCCCCTGGTAATGTGTGTATTTGTTGATGCTTATTTCCTGTTAGAGGTTTGCTGCTGAGCCAGAAAGCCAGCCAGATACTGATTGAACTTACAAAAGAATTCCAATAATATCCTATACCATGCTTGAAGGAGTGTACTAACGCCTTGTCACAGCTCACAAGCTTGTGTTTTTGGCTGGCTCTGCTTGAATTAGGGGCAGAAGTGAATCAGAATCGTACAGGTTTGTATAATCATCAATCTTTGAAGTCTTTGTAATCTAGTTTTTGGGAAATTAATCTAAAAGCATATGAAAGACACTATCAGCTGCTTTGTCTTATACAGATGGCCATGGCATTCATTGGTTTGCCTTATGATATGTGAAAGCAGTAAACATCAGTAGAAGCTGTATTTTGTAGAAGCCATATTGTGAGATATGACCTTAGATTTCTTTGCTGGAAATATGCTCTATGATTTTTTTAAAAAAAGTAGCTGTGACTGTGCAATGTGCTGAGTTGACAAGATGATCGTGTTTTCAATTTTATTATAGTGTCTTCACCTCAAAATGGGTCTAATGGGGTATAATCCTGTGGCAGGTTTAGGAGCACCTGTACATCATACACCATACATATACTGTCTCTTTATGATGGAAAGGCCAGATGTGGCAGGCAGGGTTGGAATCACTTGCAGCAGGATGGTTATGTGGATGGGTACTTAGCATGATGTAGCAAAATGCATGCTTAAATAGCAAACATGGTCATTTGAAACCTTATCTATTGTCATGCAAGTATATGCTCTAGCATAGTGCTGTCCAGTAGAACTGTGATGGAACTTTATATAGCTGAGTTTTCATTTTATTTGGTGTGAGTGCTTGAACTGTGGTCCCTATGACTTAATGAACTTACCCTGTTCATTTGAAGTGGCCACGAAGATTGATGGCTACTACACTATGTAGTGCAATTTAAGAAATTATATTTGAGGTATTTTTAGTCTTTTCCTACTTAACAGAGGTTACCACCCTTCCACCTTCCAAGTGCTGAAGTTAGGCACACACCATCACACACACCCTTCTTGATTTCTGTTTTTAAAGACATAAATAAAATGCATTTAATCTTTAGTGATCTTTATTTTCTCTAGAGAAGATCAATTGAAGTTTAGGTTTCTGCTGGAGTTTTGGAAATAATCTTGCTGTAGATCTGGCATCTTTGAATGTGGCAGGAGAAGAGGTACGGAAAGAATTATCCCTGGCTGCTCTGTTCTGACTGCACCCTGCAATGGCAAATGCGTGGATGTCTTCCTGCCATGCTACTGCCTTCATGTCAACGACATGCTCAGACGCAAAAGAGCTGACTTGGCAGCTACCCAGCAGATTTTTATAAAAGCTCAGCTGGTGGCCTGAGATTCAGGCTGTCAGAGTTGTGTTATGCAATAAATCGTTTTTCAGCAGAAGTTCCTAATCCAATTTCAACTGTAGCTTTAAAAAAAGGCAGTAATCAAAGATAAGTACACATTTATTTAATAGGAGTTTGAAAGAGGTAAAACTCTCCTTGTATTAGTGTTTCGGGCCAGTTCCCTTAACCCAGAAAGCGTGTCTGAAGAAACTTGGCTTGACATGTTTTTATTTTAAATCAAGTTCAGAATGTACTTCACCTCTTTTAGGATTCCTATTTCTGAGTATGAATTATTTGACCAGATTTTCTTTGATGCTTAAGATAAAATATAAGTGTTATATAGAAAATTTTAAATCAGTACTGGCTACTGGGGCCCATGTTTCTTTTCATTACTGCACTTTGCATCTGCAATCAGGGAGAACCATGTTACGTACCATGGACAAGAAAGTGTTGTAAACACTGAGACAGAGATACTAGATTTAGAACTGTTTTGGGAATGGCTTTCAGGTTCATGTGAGTTTGGGATTAGAGTGTAACATCAGGCTCAGGAACCTGTACAGATGTAGTAAGAAAGGTAGGGCATGAGCAATGCATGTAGTGTTTATAAGGAAGTACTATGGTAGGCTCATTAAGTTATGTCATTCATACTTTCAGATGAAACATTTCTGTCTTGCTTGGGTGTAGGTGTTTAAACAGTGAGTGGGGGTACAGTGATGGAGGCAGTATGTAAAAGAGTTGCTGAGAGAGAGAGAGATGTAGTCAAGCTTTTTGCATTAGTCACTGTAGGAGAATATAAAGCTAGCAGTGGTTTAAATACTCAATGGCCATAATTTCAGACACTTTACACTAGATGTTGAGTATGGGCAGAACAAATATGGAAAAAATGGAGTGGGCAGAGTGAGGAGACAAAATAAAAGGAAGCCCTCTATTTGATGTTTTTCTATTCTCAGGTTTATGCCCCGATGCTGTAATTCTGTAGATCATTCTATGGGACTTCAGAATGAGGAAATAGCCACAACAGAATGAGTGACTTGCTGACTAGGGCTTTCTGTTACACAGCACAGACAGCTTTGTGGGTAATGCAGGCTTGCTCTGTGTACCCTTCATTTTAGGGAGCTGTAGGGTGACCCACTGCAACACTGCAGCTGTGAAACGGAGTTTATTGTTGAATATTCTGCATTATTACCTAACCAGCACAGAGTCAGTTTATTAAGGTGACAAATCTTAACCGGCCATGTAGATTATAAAACAACAGGTGTGTGTGTGTGTGTGTGTGTTTGTTTGATTTTTTTTTTTTTTTTTTGGTTTAGTGTTTGAAATCCTATAATCTATGTAATTCATTAAGTTGCTTTTCCTGTATTTAATGTATTCATAGGTGTAATAAAGCTGCTGGTGTCAGTAACTCAACCTTGAATGTGGATTATTTTCTATGCATTCCATCTCACATGGTTTATATTTTAAATAGACCTCAGTTGGAAGGATATAATCTCTCTCATCTAGAGCCTGAGTCAGGAGGAAGGTTTTAGTCTTCACAGAATGCAGTAAATCTTTATGGGAGTTTCATTCCCAGAGTGATTTTGGGGCTTTGTGATTTATAAACTATTGATGAAGGTAGTAATAGTTTGTAATCTCATGCCATTGTTTGTTGTAGAGATACAGATGAAAAGAATGGGAATGTGATGGTGGGGAAGAGAATTCTGGCAGGCAATTTTAATGGCTGCTTTTTAAAAGGTGGATTTTAACCTAGTAAGTCCATCTCCCACCTGTAGTTGCCACTATCATTTGGTTGTAGGTAATTTACGAGGGGAGCTTGCATGCAAACTCAAGGTAGTTGCTGTAAAAATTAATTCAGCAACACTTCGCTGTTCATAATGTGCACTCACATCATTTGCCTCTTACTTTGTTTGAATTCCACAAATGGAGTCTTCTTAAATAACGTCTTCATGTTTCTGGTACTGTTCATGATTTTAAAGTTCCCTGGTGACATTGATGGTTTAGCCAATCACTCAGGTTCTTCAGGTTAGGTTGCCACAGTTTCTTGGCTTCTATTGGCTTTCCTGTCAAATCCCTAGTCCTACTGTGGTGTGTGTTTATCCACTCCTGTAACCCCACCTGGAGCTCAGGATATGTCATGGTCCTTTAAAGATGCTACCTGCATCAGAATTGTCATCTTGGCAGGCCTATAGCAGTGCAAGGAGGTCTAGCCAGGGCAAGGTAGAAATCATATCTTGCTTCCTTCTTTGGGCTTTTTGTTTTACTCTAGAAATTCTTGAAGCTTAACCAGAGTTATGTAGGACTTGATTCTTTGTGTGGTTGGATTTCTAAGAAGTAGTTTGTATTTATTCAGAATTTAGGAATTTAAGAGGTAGACAAGACTTCAGATAATGTAGCCTTCTCATTGAGTTCCATGGAGATTTTACATGCTCTATTTGTGATGGGAATAAAAATAACTCCTTCTTACAACCCTTATCTCAAAACCAGATAGACCCGGATGAGAATTTTGAGCTACTGTGCTTCTGCTCCAACAGAATGATTTCTTTTACCTAGGCACCAGTATTTTCTCTATTCTTTGAGGAATCATCTAAAACGTCTGAGAAGCTGGAATTAAACTGTTATAAAATGCTTTAGTCTTATAATAAGTAGGTGTGTGATTGTTAGCTTAGCAAACTGCAGAGGTTCATAGGACAGAATCTCTGAATATTCTTAGCTGACAGAATCTTTGCTGAGAACTCTTAAAACTCTTATTACTGGCTTCCTGAACACACATTTCTTCCTAAGTTCCATGGTAACTACTGGTTTCATATACTTTTTTCGTGACTAAACCTAGCTAGGCCTCTTCTATGGTGTAGACAGGTGCCCTAACCCTCAATTGCTCCCTCTCCATCAGGCTCTCTTCTTTATTGTGTCTTTATTATTGGAATGGACACTGGCTCTGCTTCTCCCATCATGTGCTTGTTTGTTTGGTTTTTTTCTTTTTTTGTTTTTTTTTTGTTAATTATCTTAAGAACAGAGATAAAGAGCTGTACTTTTTTTTTCAGAATTTATTCTATTATTGTGTGAATGTGCACGCATACACAATATGGCGATTAAACTCAGATCATCAGGCTGTGTAGCAAGCACATATTTGCTGAGCCACCTTGCCAGTTCATACTTGTAAGTGATACTTTCAAGGCTTCTTGTTAACACTGGTTTTATCATTATTGTAGTTTGTGGCTCTGAGTCTCACCCAAGCTAGTCAAAGGTAACCACTGAACTGCATCCCCAGCCACGTATTATCACTGTCTATGATTACTATTTCAATGATGGAATTATAAACTCTTTAAAGACAGCACTTAAAATGTACAATATCTCATTCACAAAAGAGTAACATTTATGTAATATAATGAACACACATGTAATATGTGGTCATACTCACTGAACACCTGGTTTTGAGGATAAATAAATCTTTTTTTAATGATTTTTGATAGAAACATGTAACTTGTGTTGCATGAGGAAGTAAGGATTTGTATTCCTTTATTGGAGGATTAGCTTGAGGTTTGTAAAGAAGGAATAAATCGCCATTTAACACTGTGGTACTGGGTCATATAATACTTGTTAGGAACATGGCCACCCTTTCCATCAACAGACAGACAGACAGACAGACATGTTCTTACTGTACTGTGTTGCTTTGGCTGGCTAGGATCCTGTGGTAGATCATGGTGACCTTAAACTCAGACATAGATCCACCTTCCTCTGTCTTGCAAGTGCTAGGGTTTATGGTGTGTCTACCATTCCCAATTGGAATACAGTTTTTGAAGTGGAATGTGAGTCTTAATATTTGTCTGCCTGATTATTGGTAACTCTCCTTCCATTTTCACAGGATGACAGCGATGGGATCCCATGGTCAGAAGAAAGAGTGGTACGGAAAGTCCTTTATTTGTCTCTGAAGGAATTCAAGAATGCACAGAAAAGGCAGCATGGGGAAGGCATTGCTGGGAGCCTGAAAACCGTGAATGGTGAGTTGATAATAGGAACCTAATGTGGTCTCTTTTGCCTTGTTCTGAATTGAGTGGGTGCTTAAAGCTTGTGCTCGCTAGGATAAGCAGTTTTGGCTGTATGAATATGTAATGTGGGCATCCTTTTGACTTTATAGATTTATTTTTATGTTTCTTTATGTACTGCAAAACAGAATTGGGAAGGTGTCTTAGTCTGGTTTAGACGTATGAACTGAACGTGAAGCCTATATTGCAGTTATTTATATATTTGATGGTTATCTGCCCGGTATGTCACAGAACCTTTTAATGATCTAGTTGAAACGTGGAGCCTTGTGCTCTGCTTATATAAGAAAATACCCTAAAAGCCTACTATTCTTGTGCTCTGTGCCACCAGTCATATGAGCACCCTGTTGGCTTCCTTGTTGAGCAGGACTGTTGGGTTGCTGCAAAACCCTGTGTCTCAAAATGAATCTCTTCCTGTGTTTATCAAATGGATCTGGAAAACTGGAAGGAATTGGCTTCCATGTTTTATTACTTTCTCTGTCTCTGTCATTCAGTAGGATTTTTGATGAAATGATGCTAAAAGGATCAGAAAGCATTTCACTGATGTCTGTTTCCAGCTGGGGTATATTCCGTGATCTATTGTATATATCTTAATTTTTTATAGATTATGGGATGAATAGTTTATGTTCCACTTTGTGCTAGGTCAGGAACAAGGAAAGAGCCACAGGAAGAGACCCTGTTCTTGTCTTAAAGGTTTGACTTTGGACACAGGGAAATTAGTGTGTACAGTGTACCAGGTGCCAGTTCACATAAGGTTTCCAGTTTTCCTTTTTTTTTGTTTTCCTTGCCTGCCTCCCCACAAACTCCCCTTTCCTGTGTGTGTGTGTGTGTGTGTGTGTGTGTGTGTGTGTGTGTGTGTATGATGATTATATGTATGCACACATGGAAGTCAGAGGACAATGTTGAGTATTGGTCCTTACCTTCCACCTTGTTTGAGATGGGCCTTGTTTGCTACTGTGTTGCACCAGTTTTTGGTTTTTTTTTTTTTTTTGTCTTAATTGTAAACCAAGCAGATCTGTTTGTTGACATTTTCATAGGGTCATGGCAGGGTTTTCTAAGACTACCCTTGCAGTTTAGAAGTAGTGCCCCTGTACTCTCTTAAGCTGGTGTTCTATCACCTGTTGTAACCTGAAGGTAGACAGGTGCTTTCTTATGCTGAAGTGATTATGCCAACTTAAAAATTTTTATTTTATGTATGTGGGTGTTTACCTGCCTGTATTATGTGTGTACCAGGTGTGTGGCTAGTGCCAGAGAAGGCTAGAGAGGTCCCCTGGACCTGGAGCTAGAGAAAGTTGTGAGCTGTCATATGGAATTGAACCTCTGTCCTCCACAAGAGCAATGAGCACTCTTAACTCCTGAACCATCTCTTAAGCTATGACTGCATTTTCTGTTCTATGTAATTTCCCCCGATTTAATGTTCCTCTGAGCCAGAATATATTTGAAAAGTTCATTTGGAGAATTATATAAGTTATAGAAGCCATTTTCCATCTCTTGCTTACAATAAAGTAAACTCTTAAGTCCTCTGTAGAGAATATTTGGTATGATGGTTTATTATCACGGTGTAACATGTAATTTATTTTGCTTAGTTTAAATTCTTGAGTGTTTGAGTATGAAGTAATGAGGAAGAATAGCATTGAATCCCAGAGCAAAAGTAGAGGAATAGCAGCTACTGATTAAGGTTGTTTTACCTTTGTGAACAGGAATGTTATCCTACTATCCAGTAGCAGCAGGCAATGCCTTTAGTACTATTCCTTATTTGTTAATTGTTAGAAAATTCAGTATAGTTTTTCCTAACTGGGAAATATTAGGTGTTATAAAGTTAGGCTGTTGTCCAGGACTTAGTAATAATATTATTTGGATAAATGAACAAAAAGTAAAAGATAGTCCTTGCAGCAGCTTCCTGTAAGTCTAGCTCTAGGGATTCCAACACCCTCTTCTGGCTTTTGTAGGCATCTGCATATGTGTATGTGTACACATAAGTTTATGAAAAAAATTTGACTCCTCAGCCGCAAGCTGAAACAGTTCTACCCTTTCAGATTTTATTATTATGGAAATGTTTATGGCGGAAGTAAAGCTTTAAGATTGCTCATTAAAGTGGGGTAAGTACACAGCCTCTACTAGGAGGTGAGGTCATGTGACCAGAGTTAGGATGGTTTATTTATTTTTTTTTTCTTTTTAATTTGAAATTTTTTTGGTCAGGTTTTTTTCCTCGTCTCCAATTCCCAGATTTTCTTCACCTCCCTACCCACTGAACTCTCTCATTTCAAACAAGCCCCCCCCCCAAAAAAAAAATTCAGCGAAAGACCAATAAGAAAAATAATGTCAAAAGACCTCCAAAGTATATGGATACACAATCCTAAAATGAGATGTTTTCATCAAACCTTCCCCTTCAAGGATCTGGGGGGCATGGGGAGGTGGAAAGATTGTAAAAACTAAAAAAAAATCCACAAATACACTAGTTTGTATTTGTGTTGGCCAACTACCTTTGGACTGAGATCCTGCCCTGAAGCATGGCATCGGAGGAAACTGATATTTTTCCCTTTGCTAAAATACCAGTTGCAGTTAGCTTCTTGGTTAGGAATAGATACCATATCATGTCCATTTTCCCTTCTCAATCTGGGACCTTGTCTGGATTGAAAACCTGTGCATGTCTTATGGGTTTTACCACACTCTCTGTGAGTTCTTTTGTGCATCAGTCTGGTTGTATCTGGAAGACACTGTTTTCCTTGGAGTCACCTATCACCTCTGGCCACGTCTGTATTAGCTTGAAGGTCTTTTGTCATTACATACCTTAAAGCTCCACTATTTTCATCTTTAGCTGAATAAAATTGTCTTTTGAATGTACATGAGGTAGAAGTTTTGTTGAATCACTAGGTATTTGTTATATAGGTATTTTACAGTAGCAGAATTGGAATTATAGTTCAAGTTATGTGACTTTGATTTCAGACATTTTAAAAACACACAAAACAACATTAAATCTTAAAAATTGTTATATTGAACATGCTTTTTTCTTTCCTCCTGTCATCTTTAAAACAAAGATGTTTCTAGACTATTGCTTCTTCCATAGGAATTTCTTAGAAAAATTCAATCTTAAGAACCAAAAACAGTGCTATTTTCACATTAACAGTGGGATGTGGTTTACATAATTTTCTCTAATTTGGAAACAGATTGACATGACTTCTGCTAATTCACTGGCGTGCTGTCTGGCACAATGAGGGAGCAGCCCTTTGCCCTCAACCATTTGTGTGAAGGAGTTGGGTAGATGTCTAACATAGGAGCTTATGTATGAGTGGCTGAGTGCAGCTTCCCACTTCCATGCGTCCTGTAATAACCTAACTGGGCACAAAATATTAAAGACCTAATTTTTATGACATAAAATTATGTTCACCATCTATCTTGCTTTTGTGTTCCCAAAGTGACAAGTACTGAGAGCTTTCACCTTGTCAGAAAGGAAAGGAAGCACACGAGAGCTTAGAACAGTTGTGGATTGACTGCAGGACTTAACATCATTGCAGTTCCTTGCTGTAGCTGGGTAGAGGGGTGAGGCGGTATTAAAGTCTGCTGATTGTGAGTCTTCAGTTCTTCCTGCTGTAGATAATGCCACTTTCCATAGATGTAATGCAATGACAAAGATCTTGCAGAGGCTGGGACCTTGGTCACTCTTTGAAGGCCCTTTGCCTGCTGGGGCTAAAATTAGGGACATTTAAATAATAACATGGTACACAAATAACGAGTACACATAATTACACAGTAAGAGAGGGGAGCTATTAGCTGTATTTGAATTTCATTTGCTCTCGATAAATGTCATCTCAGATCAGCATGCCCTTTGGCCAGCAAAACAATTTTGAGTAGATTTAATGGAAGTTGAATCCTTTTCTTTATACTCTTACAGTGGGTAGGAATTGTAATAGCTAGCTGTTCTTCCACAGTTAGTGTTGAAGGACCTTAGCTGTGTTTTGTGCATTCAGTCATCAGAACAAACTTTTGTGGATCAGGAAAACTATACTCTAAGAATGGAGTAGCAATAAGACTTAAGTAAGTCAAGTCTTATTTTCAAAGTACTTTCTCTTTGTAAATTAAACAAATTATCATGCAAGTTATTAAATATCCTGATTGCATTTTCAACTTTTAGTGATTCTTCCTTACCTCTCAGTCTTCCTGCTTCCCTCATCCCTCCTTGCACCCATGCCCCTCCCATGTAATTTTGATCATCCTTCATTGCTTATCTTTACCCTCTCTTGGTATCCCTTCTAGTTTTTTAAGACTTTACCTAGCTTTAGAAGAGATAGGTGAAAATGTTAATTAGGAAAAGTACCTCAGGACAGGAATGGTATTTACTAAGGTGACCATATTTTCTGGGCTTTATCTTGTAATTGGATGAATAGAAGCAATAAACAATTGTATTTTTTGTTTGTTTGTTTGTTTGTTATCCTCCTCTGTTTAGTCACAGACACAAATGCAATCAGTCACCTAGACATGTATGTGTATGTAGCTTTAAGGTTAGTCTGGCTTTTTATATTGGTCTGAGCATACACCCTCAACCCTGGCTTCAAATGGGCAATTTTCTTCCTCACCTTCTTGAGTGCCGTAGTCACAGGCATGCAACACCATTCCTGGTGGCTCAGGTGTACTTTAATGATTGTCACTACTTTGTTAGGAAAGAACTTTACTCCTACTGTTCTGATGAAATTGATGTGTGCCCATCTGTGATGGAGCACTAGCTGGTCCCATCCACAAAGCAGCAGCTACAGGTGCAGCTTGGGTACTTAGTTCAGTTCTTTGAAACAGAAAGTTCTGGGATTTTTCTTTTCCTTTCTTGTGGCCCAAGTTGTATGAGACACATTATCCTTATGAAAGAAAATATGAATAGAAAATCTACCTTCTGGAAAGTAAATTTATTCTTTGTTAAAAATAATCTTTGTTTACAGACAGAGCTACATACTTTCCTCTAAGAGTTACTTCCTCTCTTCCTGCCTCATGTAGTTCAGGCTACCTTTGAGCTCACTATCTAATCAAGAGTGACCTTGACCGGATCCTTCTGCTTCTACCTCCCAAGTGCCTGGACTTATGAGGTACCAGGAATCAAATTCACGGTTTTATGCGTTCTAGGAAGCATTCTGCCAACTGAGCTACATCCCAGCCCTGATACCTTTCTGTTAATAAAAAGGGATATTTAACTTAAGATTCACATTTTAACAACAACAAAAAAATGACTAAAAATAAGTGAAGCAAAACAAAACAACAAAAAAAGATTACTATAGGATAATTAGGTCAGAAATTGACATAGGGGAATAGTCTAGCAGGGAGATAGCTGATGTCAAAGGCCTATTTGTGAGCAAAGCAGAAAGGCTGCATTGAAGACCTTGCATAGGGTCCTTGAGATGAGTAGGCTTTCTAATCAAAGATTCAGAGTTGGATGAAATCAATGTTAGTGGCAGAAGCTAGGACTAGGAAATGAGCTCTACCAAAGTTGGAATTAGAGCCAAGTAGACGCCATGACAGATTTCCATGGCTGGGACACATGTTCGGACTGTGGATGAGGTATATGGGAAATTAATGATTACTAGAGGAGGAGGGGAAGGGTCCTTCTGAGGTATGTAGGTCAAACTTTTTTTTTTTTTTTAAACAAAACAAAACAAAAACAAATTTTGAGCCTTGATGAGGAGCTTAGCTGGAAGGAATGGATCATGCTAAAGCTGACTAGAACTAGAAATCCAATTAAAATGACAGTGAGGTGCCAAGCTTCCTAATCAGCCTGGCTGCTTGCAAGTGATTCATGGAGCATTACAAGTGGAAGTGCCTATGGGGTTAATGTATTTATCTTTTGGGTCACAACCTGTCTCAGACTCCAGCACACTCAGCCTGCTTTGTGTGTCACGTTTGTGAGGCTGGTTCTTCTTGCTGATGATGTCATCATTTTTATCATATAATAGCCTGCACAGGTAGTGTCACCTGGGAGAGGGAAGCGAGTTAAGGTGCTTTGTCCTTTTTCTGCTGTTCTCAGTTCTTTCTTACAAACATTTAAAAAACCCATATGTGAAAAACCGTAGCAGGAATCAAGATAATTTGGAGTTTTAGTTAAACCTGAAGTTTCTCCTCTGAAGGACCTGCTTCACTTTTATTATGCTAAGTCACTATGTTCCACTCCCGTTATGAGATGACATCCTTATGAGATGACACCTCCTCTTTTACCATTTACCCTTTTCACCAGTAAACAAAACATGTTTCCATTTTATCAGGGGAAAAAACAAAACAAAACAAAACAAAACGAACCCCTCTTGACCTTATACCTCATGCTACTTCATCACTGCCTTACTTTATTGTAAAATTTCTTGGAAGAAAACATCTGAGTAGACTGTCTTCAAGTACTGTTTTATTTGTATTAAAATTCTTTCTGGCACATGCCTTTTAATTCCAGCACTGGGGAGGTATGACTATATCTCTGAATTTGAGGCCAGCCAAGAATATAAGGTGAGACCCTGTCTCATCAAAAAACAAAAAGGGGTGTGTAATGGAATCCAGCCCTGTTTTACTTTTGGGATGGGATCCAGGGCAGATACTCTCCTATTGAAGTAAACTTCTAGGTTTCCTATTCCTTCCTCCCTCCCCCCAATAATTTTAATTTTTCAATGAGCATATAAAGTTAAAGGCTTTGTTATATCATCTTGGAATGTAAGTTTTTTTAATCCTGTTTCCTTTTGAAGCATAAAAGGCAGGCTACTTGCCAAGTCTAATAATGATACTGATCCTTAAATCCAGGTTTCCACCCCTGGATTGCCCATTCATCTGTCTTTATAATGATTAGTGCTTTCAGAACTTCAGGCTTGTATACTAGTTGCCTACTTAATTTGCATACTTGAATTTCCTTATAGGCCTCAATTCTGACTACATTGTTTCACCTGCTCTCCTTTTACCTTTTTTCCCTTTTAGTAAATACTAGCTGCTGGGGCCAAAATAGCTGTGTCATGCTCCCACCCCACCATGTCTTTTAAATCTATGTCATCTCCGGATTGATCCGCAGTTTGTGTTATTACTCCTGTTCAAGTTGCTTGACCTCTTTTCCTGTGCTGATTTTACAACTTGCTTCTGCCATCGTTCTCCATGTTCTAAGCAGGCATGAGCCATTAAAATTTTTAAGCCAGTGTAGCTGGACATAGTGAATTCTTCAGTACACAGTTGGAGAAGTTTAGTTTTGATATATCTACAGGTGTTCACTAACCAACCAGTTTTGTAGGTATGCCCTTCTCTATTACCCCAGGACATTTCTATTGCCCCTTCAGTTCTCCTGACTTTCCTTGAATTATACTTGTTCTGGGCTTTGTAAACACTGCTGTCTTTCTTTGTAAAAACATTTATGATTCTACATGGGTTTCTACATGTTGAGAGAGAATCTCTGTCTGGAACAGCAAGCACCAAAATTCTTGTGTATGACTTTTGCTGCAGTTTATGCAGGCACCTAGCAATCTAGAAACAAGAGCCCTATAATTGGAAATTGGTGCGCTCAGGGAAGCCTGTGTGTGTGCATGCATGTGTGTGTCCTCAAGGGTGTGGGCACACATACTTGCACATGTATGTATGAGATGATGTGGAGGCCAGAGATCACTGTCAAGATGAACAACAGTTCATCTTAGGTGGTCTGGCTAGAAAGCCCCTGAGATCCTGCTGTCCCCACCTCATTGTTGGGATTTTAGAAATGTACTGGTACAATCTAGGATCCAGATTCAGGTCCTCATGTTTATGTAGGGAACATCATACCCACTGAACTGTCTCCTGAGTCCCAGACTCTTAAACCTGGTTCATAGTTATGGTTCATATTATGCAGTATGAACTTTTGAGCAATTTTTCTGTCAGTGTGATCTTTTTCCCCCCAATTGTACTTTAAAGAAAGAAACACAAGACTCTGGCCTTGTCTGGTAGTTGTTTCCATTAGGGCTTATGATACACATTCTTGCCTTGAGGATGCAGATTGGTATTGGAATGCAGATTGGCAATGAGGAGGGACTGGCTGTGGTGAAAGTCTGTTTTATTCAGCATGGTGTGCTATAACAAGATATTGTAGCATGTGGGGAGCAACAGCAGTGCCTAAGTTTGGAGGCCTTGGATCTAGGCTCTGCACCTGCAGCTCTGTTCCTGTTGAGTGCCTCTTCATGGTGGGAAGAAATCCTCCTCCTTCTTTGCCTCACTTTAGGACCCACAAATAGCACAGACTTTCCCTAAGTGCAGTCTTCCGGTAGAATCCCAGGACAGTGACAGTTGGAGTTTATTTTCAGTGACAGATTACATTAGCTTTCATGATAGTTAGTACACAGTGTGTTTCTTTGTGCTTGTGTGACATTTTCCTGATAGTATAGCAAACTGCTTATACTTTGCAAAGTCATTGTTGTTCTTGGGATAATATTAAGCTTCTGGTTACTAAGAGCTTTTGTGACATGCATGGTAAACCTAAATCTCTCAGTTTAAGTAGAGAGAAGCAGATTTACAGGCAGAGAGAGCTAGTGTAGAAGACAGGATGCCCCCCACGGGCATACAGTGTGTTCAGAAGGACCACTTATGTGGTGGGCACAGGGGGTTGATGATCAAAATGACCCTGAAAGTAAGATTCTGTAGTCCTGAGATTATATGAGGAGAAATCTTGTGCCTTTGTGCTGAGGAAGTGCTGCTATCTATATAGTGATTCAGTTTAGAAGCCATTTTACTAGCTCCCCCCATACATTTTCTTTGCTCAACCTGTGTGTAAGGGGCAAAAGCCCCTTAGGGTTATTGGACAGTTCTACCCAGAGTTAGGTATTTCATGAACAGGATCTGCTTATCAGTGTTTATTCTTATAAGATGATCACTGTAGGAAGGTCCATGTGCTTTAAGCCCAACCCATGCTTTGAACTCTGATGTGTGTATTGATGGTATTTTAATTTACCACAATGGACTCCTATAGTGCTGCTGTGTTAGTGAATCCCCCTCTCTCAAGTTTGGAAATGCTTGTTATTTCTTGAGTCACATTTAATGTTTGAAGTTCTATATATGGTGTATCTTTAAAACCATCAGAGTGATTACTAGATATACTTTTGGGAAATTACCCTGTAACCCACAGATCTCTGAATTTACAATTCATAATCTTTTCTGCTGCTACCTAACCTCCTAGCATATTTTGTAGAGTGTGGTTGCTTTTGTAGCCTCAGATAGTTATCTCATCCAAGGAGACTGGGGTGGTGGTGGAAACATGAGCTGGTTTATAGTTTACCCCTTTATCTGGAAGAATGGTCACCCATGTCCTATTCGTCTCAAGGATAAATCAGCAGAGTAGACCCTGTGTGGTTCCTTCAGGTTTCCTAGAGTTGTCCACACCCCTCCCCCCACCCCCCCTTTCTACACAATCTCATGACTTGTTACTAGTATTATATCATTTCATGCTTTGGTCTCACTGCTAATTTGGCTCTTGGGAGAGAGCTCAGGTTTTCTATCTACTCAAGACCCATTCATTTATTATTTCTATTGTTTCTTCTATGATTTGGGAATATTTTCAAAGAGACTCATTAATGACTTTTGAAAAGTTGCATCTTACTTAGGCATGATGGCACATGCTTATACTGTAATCTGAGCTACTTGGCAGACTCAAGCAGGAGGATCTTGAGTTTTGCCAACTTGGGCATCAGAAAGGAGGGCGAATTGTTTGTCTAGTACATGTAAGATCCTGGATTCATATTCTAGCACTGTGGACCCCCCCCCCAAAGATTCCTTCCCCTGGGATTGCATCTTGCTAACTTCTTGAATACTGTACAAGTCTCTACATCTTCAGCTCTACTCAGAAGACAGTCTAGTGCATGTATCCTCTCTAGACATGATTAGGGCAATGATTAGGGACTGCACCACACACGTGGGCATAATCTAAATAGTGTTGTGGTAGCCTCAGATGAGGGGAATTTACCCATATTGTACATGACCCTGGCTCTTAATTAGTGGGTTGTCTCTGTGTTCATGGTCTACGTCATTTGTGCCCAATACTATTGGAAAAGGTCTGCCTCTCTGCCTTTTGAAAAATATTCACACACTCCTATTCTGTGCCCGGATCCTTCTTTTAAACAGAAATATCAAAAGATAGGAAGTTCTTGCATTAGTTAAGGTTAATTAAATCCTATGCTACAATGTATCATTATCCATGGGGATACAAGGTTTGTTTATGACCTGATAGCTAGCATCTTCTTACAGTGTTTCCAAGGGTTCTTGGTCTCACCCTCCTGCCATTGGAAAATAGAAGCCATTTACAGTATAATTTTTTGTTTTTTCTTGAAACTTTTATGCATTTTACTTGATATGTGTTTGAGTATGCTGAGGGTGTACTTGCTGTCGTGTGGGTCAGAAGACAGCTTGTTGGGAGCTGGGTGCCTGGGATTGAATTCAGCTTATTGAGCATAGTAGCAAGCACCCTTACTTACCCACAGAGCTGTCTTCCCCAGTCTTATATTATTAGAGAGCCTTCTTCCCAAGTGCTTATAGGTTTGTTTTTTTTTTCTTCTTTCTTTCTTAAATAGGGAAAGTCTTAGGATGCTTTTAACAGTTGCCTCTACCTTCTGATAAGACTGGTTTACTTTTTATTTCTGTTCCCACCCACACGTCCCATCTCACCAAATATTGCGATAAGAGCAGACCTGTGCTGTTGATTTATTGTTTATTATTACCACCTGTGACTTGATGCATAAGTTGTTCTGAGGAATCTTGTTGTGAAGGCACTATGGTGCCTTAGGTTTCTGTTTTTCTGAGCTGAGGGTAGAACCTTGCAACATGCAGGCACTTCACCAATGCCCATGGAAGTAGGCTTGGGGAAGGCTAGCTTCACCTTTTTATTTGCCTGCTTTCTCTTCTCCTAACCCTGTGACACACACCCAGACTAAGTGGATATGTCTTTTCCAGCCTGTTAGTTCCACACTGCAGCCCACAAATGTTCTGCTAGCCTTCCCAGGGCCTCCTTGTATGGAAGACTTCCAAGAGAATAGGTTAAGATTGCCATCAAGTGGCTGCTGTTGGTAGTGGATGGCAGCATGCCAGTAACGCCAGTTTCTTTGCCTCTTTGTGCAACTCAGTGAAGTTTAGGAGTACGGCTTGAGGAGTAATCTGCTCTTATTTTAGGCTGGTGTGGGTCAAGAAGCCATCCGTGCAATCCCAAACTGTGCCACGTGAGGACAAATATAGCTGAAGCTGACTGTGTTTAGAGTCCTGGAGCTATAAGTACAGACCATTTAGAGAGAGGCAGAGTATGTGGGGAATGGCTGATCCTTCACCCACTCACTGCCAGCCCTGGAAAGGAGGAATAACAGAGGATCATTTTATCAGCCCTCAAAAAGATTGTCCCAGTCCAGATACAAAAGAACACATAAGGCAGAACGCCCTGTTTGTTTGGCTCCTGTTAATTGTTTTTCTACTTCTGAAAAGTGAGGCAGTACTTTCCTTTTAGGAGTGGCATTCTTAGGATTAGTGAGGATTCAGTTGAGATTCTTCCTATAAAACAGTAGTTGTACCATGAAGTAGACCACTTGGATATTAGACTAGATGTGCAGCATTCCAAGGTTCTGGATGTCAACACCTTGAAATCAGGCTCCACTCTGAGACCAAGAGCTGCAACTTTGATACAGCTACCTTTGGTTTCCCCTACTACACCATTCTAGGTAGCATGGGTAAGGAAGGAGTGTCCCTCAGGAGTAGAAGGTGGTATGAAGCAGCAGGTGCTCTGACCACTGTACACAGTTGGTATCCCTAAGATTTGTGAGCTGCCTGGAATGTTGGTGGTTGAATGTGGACTGGCAGAAAAGTCTGAGCCCTTTGGAGGGATAAGGGCACTATGGAGAATATGAAACAGTAGAAAAAAAACCTTAGGAGCTATTTTGAACAGCTATTTATAACTGGAAAAGGCTATACTTTGTAGCCACTTATATTACAATCTGTCAAGTCATATTAAGCCGGAATTCCTGGATTCTAGCCATCTCAAGCAATATTGAACACATCAAAAATTTGAATGTGTTGGAATGAACATTGACATTGGATCTGAATTTTCATTTTACTAGTAACTGAGTATGGATTATATTTACCCAAAATAATAAGGATCAGAAGTGTTATCAGATTTTGGAATATTTTGGGGAATTTACTGGCCAAACATCATTAATCAGAAATTCTGAAATCCAATATACTTAAAGCTAGGCCTTTTTGAGCTTCATAGGGGTTTTTGGATTTTGTGGGGCTGAAGACATGGCTTAGTGGTTAAGAGTACTTGTTCTTGAAGATAAGAGGACCCAGGTTTGGTTCCCAGCACACACATGGCAGCTCACAACTGGCTGTTAATTTCACTTACAGATGCTTTCTTCTAATCTCCAAGAGCACCAGACACATAGACGCTCGCACACACAGAGGCAAAACACTCAAATTCATGTGACACACACCTCTTTGTGGACTCTCTTCTGGTGGTATCTAAGCCACCTGCTACTGGCTCAGCTTCAGGGGTGAAAGCTCAGGGCCTGTTATGATGGGTCTAGGCAGGTCTTTATTGGAGAACTGAGAGCCTCAGGAAACAGAATTCCTGGGAGACTGTTATCAGTGGAACATCTCAGTTTATTGAACCGAGGGTGGTTACACTTATAGTGGAAAAGGCAGAGGGAGGGTCCTTGGCACCCAGGGACAGTGGACAGGGACAGGGATACTGGAATAGTACCATTTGCATGTTGGGGGCTCATTGTCATTCGCAGGGTCAAAGTTCTGGAAAGACTGTCTTGCATAAGGTGTGATCTCACAGAGAAAAGAGGAAGACACCTTATCAGAAAATGGGCTTGGCCCTAAGCCTTCCAGCTACAGACGTCAGAAAAGCAATAGCCTGGCCACATTCCTTTGCCAGTGACCTGCTGTAAAGCAGGCAGCATTTGGAATTTGGCTGAGTTTTGCCAGGGCTAAGAAAATGGGGTGCAGCCAAACACCTTCCGCTCTCAGTGTGAGAATTCTGGGGTTCGAAGCATGCTTCGACTGACTTTTAGCTCTAGGACAGCAACTACCCCCCCCCCCCCCCCCACACCCCCCCCACTTCATTCTATTGGGTTTAGCAGAGACTGACTTTAATGGTATTTATGGCATATTGTCTATGTTCTCCTATTTGGGTCCACATTGTATTAATGGGCCAGGAGATGTTTGTTTGTTTCTGTAGAATGTGGGTGAGTGCATGGGAGGTCATTCTGAAGTCCCTGTGAAGGAACCAAGGTAGTATGGTGTGTTCATTTCTCTCATCCTATGGGCTTCAAAATGTGAACTGCCTGCCTATCTGTGCCAGTTCAAGTGGCACTTGGTCTATGAGTGATAGGTGATTTTTGAGCCTGGGAGATTGTAAAGGAAGTTTCCAGAAGTCACAATGGGGACCCAAAGAGGAGAAGATAGATAGTATGCCGTAAAACCCAGAAGTAGTTATAAACTGTGTTGAAATCCTTGCAAATGAATTGTTGCTTTCTCATTTCTTAGCATTAACTTCTAGATAGGGCATTACTCAACTATGGTACTGACTTGTTGGCATCCACTTTACTCTAAAAAACTCATTTTATTATTATTATAATTGTGTAGGTTTGTATGTGTGGTTTGAATGTGTGTAAAGTATGCACTCAGGAATGAAGATCAAAGAACAACTTTCAGGAATCCACTCTCTTTCCACTATTGGTTCAGGCTGTCAGTCTTGCATTGTAAGTGTTTTCATCTACTCAGCCATCTTGCTAGCCAGTTTTCTTAAAATATTTTATTAGTTTAGAATCACACTAGCTGTGTATGAGAAAAATCAAGTTGAAAGAGCTTTGGTGCTCTTCGGTCGTCAACCCTTTCTTTAACAATTTTCCAGTGAAAATTTCCTATGTTCATTACTCCTTAAGTTCAAAGGACATGCATTTCTTTCTTTTTTCCCTTCAGTACCCCACCAATGTATTTCTGAGTGAATTTTGCTC
This sequence comes from Cricetomys ansorgei, assembly GCA_026225945.1. Taxonomy (NCBI): domain Eukaryota; kingdom Metazoa; phylum Chordata; class Mammalia; order Rodentia; family Nesomyidae; genus Cricetomys; species Cricetomys ansorgei. Next base: position 10,065,825 of record JAMJFZ010001089.1, read on the forward strand.
GCCCTTTATAATATGTTCAAAGTATTCTCAAAAGATTGATCATCACAATCTTTAAGTTGGTGTGGCTTGTTTATCTTTTAAAGCCCTTCAGCCATTTTCAAATATGTTTGATATAGTAATTTAAAAGTCAATCTCCTGCCCACCCCTTCCTCATCCAAAATGTGTTTGTTGGGATGGTTCAAGCTCAATCTTAATCAGTTTTCAGTGCTGCTTCCTTCTGAGGCAGCATCCTGCTGTCATGCTGCTGTGCCCATAGGCTGACAGAGGACAGTGGGGTAGCCAGCACACAGACTACCTAATATTTGCACAGGACTAAAGTCTGTGGTGATTTTTTATATGGTCCTTGGTATTTCACATCCATGAAGTAGGAATTGGAGTTTTGCACCAGATACTTTATCTTGCATTTCCTCTCCTTTGCTTCTGGAGAAGGATGAAGGAGATCCTTTGAGAGGGTTATATTCTTATAGAGAGGCTGTCACCAGTGAAAAGGCTTGCTCCTTTGTGCTGGGTCAGCCCTCCCACTCCATTCCAGGGTATCACTACAGAGCATTATGTAGATCAGACTTTTCTCTAACTCTTAATAGGTATTTGCCTGCCTTTGCCTCCTGAGTCTTGGGACCAAAGGTGTGTCACCATTCATTACCCACCTGTTTTGTTTTGTTTTTTCAGTTAAGGTCTCATGTAATCCCATGTTTGGAGCTAGCTGCTGTAGCTAGAGATGATCTCTCTTTTAAAAGTTTTGAAACACTTTAAAACTGGAAGCTAATTAATAAACCATATAATACTACAGACTCTTTTTATCTCTTCTGTTACTCTGCCTAGTAGATGAGGAAACTGAGGCAGAGTGTTCCTGTGATTTGCTGTTAAGACTACTCAACCAGAAAAATGCAACTAGAACAGACCATTTTGTTCTGCTTGTGCTGTGTCTACTCTGACCCACCTTGTCCTTAGGTGGCCAGATCTTTACCAGACTCACTTGTTTCTTTTCTTTAAAAGAAATTCTTGATGAGTACTATCCATCTCCCCCCCACCCCTCTTATATGGTCTAATTTAATTGTAGTGCTGTTTTATTAGCAGGAACAACCAAGTTTCTCTTAATTTGTTTCCCAGTTCTTACAATTATTGGTACTATTTTGTAATTGTATGATGTAGTTATGATATCGCATTGCTTATCAGGGCAACTGCACACATCACACAGTACAAATGCTTTGGTGTTTTAGGAATTATAAGGCCCAGTTGGAAGGCTTCCAAGCCAGACTTGTATATAAACCCAATTCTGCTTGGTATAGAGCCAATGTATTATTAAATTTTGGATAAATAAAAATCTCAACAAGTAATACTGAAAATACAATTGTCAGAGTGCCCGCACTTAATAATAATAATAATAATAATAATAATAATAATAATAATAATGGTTTTAAAAGTCAAATATTAACAGAATGTATCGCTTTTCTCCACTGTTTTTGTTTTTATTCTAAATTCAAACCCTGGTGACAGGATCAATACAATGAAATTTGACCACAGAACCAGAAGAATCATTGGATCCTAGGTATCTCTTGATGAAATGTTGTAGGATTTTTGCAGATATCAAAGATAATGGAAGTTCCATTTCTTTGTGAAACTATAGCCAGGCATGGCACCTTATGCCTGCAATCTCCTCTGTTCCAGAAGCAAGGCAGGAGAATTAGTTCAGTTCCAATCTAGGCAGATGGTTAGTTCCTACCTGAAAAATAACTTGTGCATATCCTTCTCATTTCTAGATTAGCTATATCACAAACGCAAACTAAACACTCTCTAAATAGCTTTGATACATTGTTTAGGAAATGGACACTAGTACAGATGGAAGTTTTTGTTTTCTTTTTAAAGATTTATTTTTGTATATGGGTGATTTGCCTGCATGTATGCTGTGCACCATGTGAATGCAGTGCCTGGGGAGGTGTTGGATCCCAGTTATAAGTTGACATTTGGGTCCTGGTAATTGATCCTGGGTTCTCTGATAGAGCAGCCCAGGCTACTAATCACTTCTCCAGCCCAGATGTAAATTTTTGTTCTGTCTGTCTGTCTGTCTGTCTGTCTATGACTAGTTGAGTCCACAGATGTGGAATCTGTAGTTGTGGGTTGACAGTTTTCCATAGCTCTATACAGTCAGGTTATTAAAATCTTACATTTTTTTCCCCCTGAAAATTCTAGGCACCATGGCCTCATGTTGCTATTTAACAAACATGGCAGCCTATACCATCTCCTGCCTTTTGTGTGGATATTTTGGGTTGTGGGAACTAATTAATTATACAGAATTTTAATGTTGACATGCCATGTTATCTGTGCAGCTTGCCTGTATAGGTAGCTAGAAACGAAAGAGGTATCACCACTGGACCCTGGGGTGGGAAAGTACCTTTTCTTTATAAGCTACAATTCCCAAGACTTGCCTCTTTCTCTTTATGATTGGCTTTCAGTATAGGCCAATATATTATTTGTTTGCCTGTTTAAGGCCAATTTTTAATTATGTGGCCCAAGCTAGCCCCGAACTCACTGAAGCCAAAGTTTGTCTTGAAATTGTGGCATTCCTCCTGTCTCTGTATTTCTAAGTGCTAGAATCACAATTGTAAGCCACCACACCCAACTTAGCTTACTTTACTGTTTAGGTTGGTTATTTGAATTACATTAAGGACTTAGCCTTCTGAAGCAACAAGGTATTTAATTAAGTAGTACAGTTTTAGCTCTACAAAACTGGGTAAGACATACAATGTCGTGCTCTCATGAAACAAGACATAATATGAGTTGGAATTGCTCTGGCTGTTTTTTAAAGCGAAATTCGTCTAGAGAATTTGTTGGAGTTTGCCCAACTTGGTGATAATGAGATGGTAGAGATTATTGATTATGGAAGAGGCTAAATATGCCCTCAAGCGTCTTGAGGTTTAGGCAATAATAAGGTAAAAAGTAGCTATTACCTGGCTGGCTGCATAGAATTACATCGGCATGAGATCTTTTGTTAAATTCGAACCTCTTCAGAGAAGTAGCATTGTGAGTGCAGTGCTTTGTTTTTTGGTGGTGTCTTAAGTAATAGGTCTTCATGTAGATATTTAGAGATTACTATAACAGCATACTGGTTCTACTTGCCATACATTCAACTTGTAAATTTGAACATTTTTGTGTCTTAAGGACTTCTACTAATTCTGCTCCTAGATGTATATCCAGGAAGTACTCTAATGTTCACTTTCTCGTAGAGTAATTGTAGCATGGTATATAGGAACACACTGAAGGTTACTTCTAGTGCCTCTGACTGACTAGAAAGTCAAGATAATTGAAGGGATAACTGAAATTCATTTTCTGTTCAGTATCACAATTCATTTTATAAAAGTGGAGAGGAAGACAAGATGGGAATACTTGAGTTTAGAATTGGACTTCTAACAATAGATTATAAAACTCAAAATGATGGCTACTTTAGTTATGAAATCAGAAGAGAGGAAAAAACCCTTTCCCAGTTTTACTGTCATCTCTTCTTTTATATACTTAAATTGAGAAAGTTGTACTGAAATTTCCCAGCTTGGGACCCACGACTTCCCAGACTTCCAGAGGATACTGTTCTCCTCCTCCTCCTGGTGATCTCTCCTTCAGGGTAGTGGACCAGTGTTTTAGCTAAACAGTTGCAAAACTACTAGGATTCATAAATGAAGGGCTTCTAACTCTTCTTTGTGCCTCAGAGACATATAAAGGCCTGAGTGGAAGTGGAATTAACCTGCACCAGATGACAAATGTAAACACCTGATTTCTTCAGTTTCTGTGAAGAAGATACAAGCAGTGATGATTAGAGGAGATCTTCTCAGAGCTGGGAGTGTTAAGGGAAACTAGAATTTGTATACGATTCTCAAACTTCATTTTTCTCCAGTTCTATATGTCACAAGTTCTTAGTTTTCTCACCTCATTTCCCCAGAATTGGTGCTCATCAAAATATCTGACTATCTTTTCCAGTTCCCTACTTGGGTGCTCTTCATTACTGAAGAGCCTAGATAAATCTGCAAGAGGGGAAAAGAAAAAAAGATGCCCATCTCCCAAATATTCTTAGTTGACTGTGTGTGATTTATGCTGCAAAGGGATCGTGCCACATACTTGCTCAGCGTTGTAAGAACATCCTGCATTTTGTGGACCTCTGCGGGAAAGATTTTAGAGAAACCCTCTGTGTCTAGAAGCTGTACTGTGCACCTGGCCCTTAATACCACAGAACTGAATGGCTTCCTGTCTTAAGGAGACTTGGGAGTATGGTTGGAAAGCAGACCTAGCCTAAGCCACAGCTTTCTCATGTATAAATTTCAGATTGCACTAGACTCTGCCTATAATTCTCATTTGAATGTGGCGGATGTCACATAGGCTTTAGAGAAGATTGTTTCATCTATCTTCGTCCATCCACCTGTCTGCGTGTCTCTCCCCCCTCCCCCCACAATGCTGTGTTTAAGGATGTCTGGCATGGTGACCTAAGAAATGGTCATGGTAATTGCTAGGCAGATGAAATCACACCTCAGAAAAAGAGGCTAGCGTCTATCTGCCTTTAACATCTGCAGAAACATTTACATTAGGTTAGTGTTTGTATTTTTAAATCTGGAAAAGTGAAACAATGGAGTCAAAGTATTAAAATGGAATCTCCCAGTGCTCTGGTATAAATCTTCCAGGAGAACTTTCAATGCCCCCTGGAGCTCTTGGGCTCAGCCACCACCTTTACTTTACTTGGGCATAAATCGAAGCATGTGAATAGTGTAAAGCATGTGTTTTGCACATCATTATTGCCAGATGAAGTTCAAAAGCTTCAAGGAAATTGACTTTGAAAATTAGAGAGAGAGAGAGAGAGAGAGAGAGAGAGAGAGAGAGAGAGAGAGAGAGAGAGAGAGAGATAATGCACTGCAGTTACTGGAGACCAGTTGGATGCTTGCCTTTTTCACCCTTCTCAGCAGCTGCCAGGCTACAGAGGCTGTTTTGTGAAAGATCCTCAAGAAACAATGAGGGGAAAACAGCTTCAGCTTGATTAGATTAGATCAATTTATGTGCCAAGGGGAGGTGCCTAGGCAGGACTGGGGGAGGGGTGTCTTATGCTGGCCGTGGCCCATGCCTGCTCATTCGGTCACTTCATAAGTAATGAAGCTCCCATGGTGGCTGGAATTGCAGGAAGGGGGAGGGAGGGGGTGGAGGAGGAGCGTGTGAAGAGATTTCTGCAGTCTGTCTGGAGAGCTGCCCAGGTTTCCTAGCCAAAAAAACAAATAAAAATAAATAAAAGGCAAGTGCTGAATGACACAGATTATGATATTAAAAAGGGATACCATTGAAGCAGTGCCCTGGTTCCTGCTGTTGTTGGAGATGGGTGTGTGCGGGGGCAGGGAGGGTAGTGCACTGTACAACAGGCCATCCCTCGGACACAAAAGTACAATTAAATTGTGACTATCCCTTGCCAACATGTTCCCTCCCCCTTCGTGCCAGAAATTCTGTAATTTTTATTTGTCTGCATTGCAGGTCGGGGAAGTGGCAGAATGAAAAGCTAGTTTCCTTTGCGTTTTCTCATTTTAATTCATCAAGATGGTAAAACCCGGGGAGGGGGAAAGCCAGCCAGATGCCCCCACCTCTTCAGTGTTCGATTCTCTTCCAGGCACATAAATAATCTCTCTCCCGACGGTCTCCCCTCCCCCTGGCCCCGCTGCTGTTCGGCTGTCCTATTGCCTCGCGGAATCTGCACTGCCGCTTGCTTATTACGTACAGGGGAGGATTGTTGACAAGTGCTCCGGAGCCTGCCTCACTGCGCTCTTCCTCCCTCCCTCCCTTCCTCTGTCCTTCTTCCTCTGTCTCTGCAATGATCCGGCTCTGAGGATGGCTGCTCCACGGGTCTGTCAGGTGCAGTTTTTGGTGGCTTATCTTGAGGAACCTGGGATAGAAGGTCTGTTCCTATAAATAAAAGAAAAAACAAATAGCTTGTGATTCGTTTCAGTCTGATTTGGCTTTTGTTGGAGAAATAGGCCTTTGTGGGTTTTCCTGCTGAGGGTCCTGATTATATCCATTATGGGTGGCAAGGGACACACACACACACACACACACACACACACACACACACACACACACACGCACACGCACACACGTAAGTGGTATGTGATAGTGTTTTGATTTGCTTAATATTCTTTTAGATTTTATGTCTTCTTTAAGGGCTATGGTGGCTCCTACTAAGGTACTGTGGAAATTTACAAGAGAGAATTAATGTCGTTCTTAACTCATTAAGCTCTGTTGACCATTTTGGCCAAATTTGCAGTTTTAACCAAGCTTATATGAATTTAGACATTTCTCTGGGGGACTGACCAGCCATTCAGCAATAGCTGACTTCTTTATTAATATTAATTTATCAATGTATATGATCATTTGCCATCATTTAAAAATAGATTCTTGATTAAAAGTTAAGTTACTTCATCCTCATCCTACCTCTAGTTCCTTTTATAAATAGCATGTTTGGTTTCATTTCTCTTAATTCCATTCTTTTAATGCTATTCTTCCTTAAAAGATGGAGGAAACTGAGGCATGTAACTAGAGGCTACATTCTCAAGAGATTCTGGCACACCGGAATGATTTAAATTCAGTATTTATTTTCCCCTGTATTTGGTGCATTAGTGTGTATCAAGACAAATGTATGTTGAACCCCATCAGTCGTAGGGCAATTTATGGCCACATTCCTATAGTCTTTCCTTGTTTAGCCTTGCATCATATTTTGGTATTGGAAAGATTGTTGCTCTGGGAAGCAATAGGCCTTGTTGAACTTACTTGCTACCAGCACATATGTTGTTTGGACTCTCAATATAGTCATCTGGAAAGTGGGTGGGCAATTGCTTTGTTTATATGGAACCGAGATGAGGAGGAAATTGGAGGAAATAAATCAATCTCTTTATCTTTCTCATGCTACAAACAAAACATAACTTGGAACTTTTGTGTGTCCAGTGTAGCCAAGAGACCCATAAATTGTGTGGGTCATGTGCATCTTTGGAAAGGTTTAAGTAAAGATTAGTGCACAAACTGATTAGGTTTATGACGCTTACCAAGGGCCCATATCCCAGATTTTCACTTACTTTGGAGAACTGGTTTTATTTTTGCTACTTATATTTGAGGATTCAGTGATATGAAGCTTTGAAGGTCTAAACATGTGCACACATAGTAATTTCTTATAGAAAATCTTTTGCTATCTGTATGGATTACCAAGCTTTTGCCGTGTCTGTTTATCTCAACAGAAGACTTTGTGAACACTGGTCTCATTGATTTTTTTTTTTTTTAAATGTTCTTGTGCTCACCTGTACTCATAGCTCTGAGTTCCATTGTTCTGCAGCTTATTTTCCACAGCAGCCTAATAAGCCCAGTATTGCTTGTTACATGCTTTTTCTTAATGTGAAAGGCAGCTTTTGATCTGAGATGGTCAGTACTAGGCCTTAAATGTTGGGAAACCATTTTCAGTAGCTGGCGGTCCAAGGGTCTTCACTTTTACTGGTAAATGTAAGTAGTTTGCCTGGTAGGCATATGTTTGACCTATTTGTCAATGTGAAATATAAACACACATTGAGATGGTGGATGAGTCTAGAAGTTAGAGCCTGAGATCGTGGAGTGATGATTCCATACAAAGGTAGAGCTTGACATTGTAGTGCACTGAAGGTGTTTGAGGGTAGTCTTGAAGTCTGTTTGTTCTAATTGTTATGAAAGACATGATAAGCATGAATGAGTGAGAGGAAATAATATAGTGTGGTTGAGCTTTGATCCAAAGAGATCAAAGGGTTTCTGCCAAAATAAGAAGTGCTCTGATAGCCTCTGGGCTGATTCAGTTTTTTTTTTTTTTCTTCTGAAGACAAGAAGTAAAAGAAAAATATGTATATAAAGTTCATATATCAGCTTAATTTTGTTGGTTATTTGTTGTTGGAGCCTTCTTTCCCCTTGTGATTGTTGGTTAAGATCTTTTGTCTTAGGGTGATGTGGTTCCTAGTCAGCCAGACTAGGGCCCATTTTGTGAACCTGCTAACCTTTATTGAGATGCCCACAGGGCCATTTTTCTTGGCTCAAGGCGAGCAAATGTTTTGTTGGCTTTGGGATCCTGGGTGCCTTGCTTGATTAGAAATGGCTCTCCTCTCAGTAGCACAATTTTCCCCTGTCACTGTGTTGGGTTAGATAGTATCTTTTATCAAAATATTGGTCTTGTGAGGGAGGTTTAGATTTCTGAAGAATATGTCTGTGGGGACTGAGATTGGTGGGTAAAGGTCTCTCTCTCTCTGGTAGACTGTTGGTATGTAAATCAGCATTTATATCTTATGTTTTTGAGATGTGAAAGAAATGAGCAAAAAACTCAATGTTACCCCTATGTAGTCTCAATCTACATAGATTTGAGTCACCATAGAGGCTGGGATTTTGATTACATTTTCTTGACTAAAATGGGAAATCTCCAGTGCTGATTTGAGAGTAGACAAAGGGGAGTCTCAGTTGGCTGAGGGGTTGTTCTCATGAGAGGGATGGATAATTATTTTCTATAATCCGAGGTATGAAGCCATTTTCATTTGCGCCTCGTTGACCATAAGTGTCACTTACATCCCGCCTTATGACTGTCATTTGTTTTCAGCCACATCAGTGTGGATCTGGTATAAGCATGTCAATGGATAAGCCCCGGCTGGGCTTCCCAGGCTCTGCCCTGCTCACCCCTGCTCTTCTTGTTGGATGTGTCACTGCTGACCTGTGTGTGTACAGTTGAGGGTTAATATCCACATTCACATGTGAAGCTGGCCCAGCATTAGAATGCCTGTACTGTTTTGGAAAGTCTGAGGGAACCAAGGCTCTATTTTTTCACTAGTAATGGCGGCAAACCATGCATTCTGATTACCTCAGAGAGGCTCCCTGCCTTAAGCAAGGAGGCAGCTATTATGATTTTCCTCCCAACAGAAAGTGAACACATGTGTGGGCACATACAGAATGATAAATTGCTGTTGAAAACGAAAGCTCTTTGGGTGCTTGACTGTTTAATATGTAATGTGATACTTTGTGTCACAGTGACAGGGTGGCAGACGGCATTGGCTCTGTAACACAAAATCACCTTTTGTGCATACTTTGTACAACAAAGCTAAAAACATTGGCTCTCCCTAATATGCTAATAAGTTTGGTGTGCTCCAGATGTTTGAGAAACACTGGAACAGCTTCAAAGCCATCCTAGTTTTATTTCTTTTTAACCCTTCTTTTGGCATTGCCTTTGTGGAAGAGTTTTCCTTTGGTTTTGTGTTCTGCCATGTCTTCTTTGTGTCTAAAACATAAAAATATAAGCTCTTTTTCTTTCAGGTGTTAGAGAAGAATTATCTGGTTTATACATTTTGTTTTCTGTAATCTAGAGTTATCATTAACTGCTTAAAAATTCTTTAGTTGGCGCGGGCTTTGCCTAAGTTGTGTTTCAGTTTTCCTACATAGTTTCATGTGAGGGCAACAGGGAGAAAGGATCATCACACACATCGTATCTCCAGTTTCCAACATGAATTCATTTTGCTCCTCTCTGCTGCTGTTCCAGACCCTTGTGTGGTGCTGGAAGGTTTTTCATTTGTTACTAATTTGGGAGATGAGATGAATAGCTACTGAGCTTGCAGAGCCCCTGGTAGCAGCATACTGTTGTATTTAATTTCTTGGAGGGGTGTTCTGGGTACAGTGTGATGGTGGACAAGTGGTGTCCAGGCTATATCACAGATCACCTGTCAGCTGATGGCCTCTAGCTGAGGTGGCAGGCCCGGTCCCCAAGCTGTCCTTATTTATGCCAGTGATTTTGAATCTGCAGCTCATATTTATTGCTTTTGTGAAAGACAATAGACTGGTTTAATTTAAGTTCAACCTACTGAATATTAATGGAGGAGAACAAATGTACAGAGGCTGGGTCTTTGGATCTTTCAGTTTTCTCTCTGTTTAAGCTCCTGTCTCCAACAAATGTTTTTGTTAGCAGAGTGCAGTGAGGTGTTTAAAAAAAATCAAAAAAAAAAAAAAAACGTGGTGTGTATATCGGAGGGGATGCTGTTGTTTTATTTCTCTTTGACTACTACTAATAGTCTAAAACACTGATGACAGGCTGTGCTAAGCAGAAGAAAGAAAAGGCAACACACATTAGCCCCGCTAATGTTGCCATGATGGCTATTCTGCCCTGTGACATCATATTCTATTTTGCTGAGCCAGCTCTCCTAGGTCAGACAGGCTCTATGGTTTGGTCTAAAACATTAGGAATTAAATGCAGTAGTTGGAAATGTGAAAAAGAGGAAGGAAGTGAATTTGGGGGATGTCAAGTATATAAGATTAGTTAACTAAAAATAAGTTATTTTCTGAATAATTTTTATACAGGATGGGAGTACTCAAATTGAAAACACTGATCATATATAGAATAAAGTCAGCTGTGCTTCTTCATAAAGGATCTGAATCAAACACTAGCTCTGTGGTGCTCCATTTCAGGTCATCCTCATTGTCTGAGACTTGGAATGGGGAAAGGTTGGAATGCCCTGAAGGTAGTTTTTTTGATGAGGCCAGTGTCAATGGAGTCCCCACTTCTATTCCCTTTAATGGCTCAGTCTTGCTTTCAGATCAGAGCAACTTCATTCCCCCTTGCCTCATACGGAGTCAATTTTCGTGTGTGTGTGTGTGTGTGTGTGTGTGTGTGTGTGTGTGTGTGTGTGTGTGTGTTACGCCACCCTCCGGTGCTGCTTCCCCTTTCCCACTCTGGTTGGTGGTTTTGGTTATTTGTTTTAATTAAATCTATCTTTGTACCTGATTTTCACAAGTTTATAGGCAAGCCTCTTGATAGAACTATTGGGAAAGGTGGGAAAGAATTCCGTACTGATGGGTTGTTAGTTATGGGGGCTTCTTTGAAATGTTTCCCATAATCATAGTCCATTTATTTATGTTATTTATGTCTACCCCAGCTTAGTAGTGGCTCAGGAACAATAGGTCTTTCATTAACTGACATTAAACATGGACCACAACTAGCTTTGCATCAACTGGGAGCATTAGTTGTATAGAACAGGGCACATGTGAATGTGGGGCAAGTTCAAATTGGAGAATCTGTTATTCCTGTGTCTGCTGAGTTCCTGGGAAGACAGGAGTAAAGCTGCCAATCGAATAGCCTAACTTTCTTTCTCAGATTAGTCTAAAGTGTCAAACTCAGCAGTATCAAACATCAAAGGGCAGAATACCATTTCTTACCCATCTTCACCTAACAAGCACCTATGTTAGTTTCTTTTCATTATCTAAATGAGATTTCATGGTGGTCTCCTATCATGTTTTTATGTGTTGGTAATTTTATTTGCTGTTCTGGTTGTCTGGCTGCAGTGATGTGTTCACTAGCTTTTTCCTATCACTTTTTCTTATTGGATGCTTTGAAGACTTAATCTCATTTCTTTCACTTTTGCCTGATGAATTCTGTTTTATATACACATACACTATTTAACCACAACCAAAGAAACACTTGTATATACTACATTGAGGAGTGCCATAAATTTTATCCCTGAGTCCCTCTGTCTTGTTAAGGAATTGAATCAGATTCTGCCCCTGAGCTATACTTTGACCCTAGTCATGTTTGTAATAGTTTCTGTAAGTATAGTTTATATAATTACAGTAATTGAGCATCCTGCCCATTTATGTATTAGTGTGCCAATGTACTACTAATCAAGAGGATATTGTTTTGACCATATATGCGATTTATATTTCTAGATTTGCATTCAAAGATATTGAAACAAATAGGTGAAATTAGGATATGCTCAAAATCACTTAATATATTCTGCTCTTAGCTATTAGCTTGACAAACTGCCTGTTACCCTTAGTGAATACTACTTATAGTGTCCCTGTGGGGGCCTTTCCCTATTTGTGTCCACAGGAGTAAATCCATGTTACTCTGTATGTGGTTCAGTACTGCAGATCTAGAGAGCAGTTGTACTTTGAGACAATCTGAGCAAGACTACAAGGCTACAAGCTAAACTAATGACTGTATAAGGATTACTAGTTTGCCTCTAAGATGTGATTATCTGCATGTAGCTGGTATTGGTTTTATGTGCAGTTCCAAAAATGATTTTATTTTACTTAGTAAACATTTGCCAGTTAGTAATTATTAGAAAAAAGAACAGCAACAACAAAAAACTAGTTGGAATTTTTGATAATTGTCATTTCTTTCATCTTTTCCATCCTCCAGGCACAGATGTTTAAAAATGTACTTTAGCATCAGGTCTTTAATCCTAGCATTTAAGAGGCTCAGGTGGGAGGATCACATATTCAGGCTATATGTGGCCCCCAACATATTGAGACCCTATCTCTGTACCAAAACCCCAAACCATCTCCTCTCCCTCCCCTACTCCATGATATGTGCCAGCGTGCGAGCATGTCACACACACACACACACACACCCACACACACCCACACACCCACACACCCTTGAATTCCTTCTGTTAATTGCTTCCTTGTTAGGTCTTAGACTCTGACAGAATGAGGCTTAATTTTTCTTTATGTGCTTGTAAGTTTTCTTCTGTCCTCGCCAGCTGTTGCACAGGGTTGACTGTGGAAAAGTGTTGCTCCTGATGTAATGTATTTGTTCCCCTTTTCTTACCTGTAGGGCTCCTTGGTAATGACCAGTCTAAGGCATTAGGACCAGCGTCAGAGCAGTCAGAGAATGAGAAGGACGATGCATCCCAAGTGTCCTCTACTAGCAACGATGTTAGTTCTTCAGATTTTGAAGAAGGGCCGTCGAGGAAAAGGTTAGTACCCAAGGCTGAAAGTATTAGTGAATTCATCATGAACAGGGACTACAAATTTGGTGCTAATGTTTGCCATGTGGAAACAAGTATGAGCCTACCCGCACAGTCTCGTGGTGTTCAGACTGTGTCAGAATTGAGTCTTGACCTTTCCTTTTCCTTTTCCTTTTTTTCCTTTTTTCCTTTTCCTCTCTTCTCCTCCCCCTCCCCTCCCCTCCCTCCTTCTTCCCTCCTCTTCTTCCCTACCTCCTCTCTTCCCCCTCCCTTCCCCTCCTCTCCTCTTCCCTCTTGTCCTCCTGTCCTCTCCTCCTCTCTCCCCTGCCCTCCCCTCTCCCTTTCCTCCTTCTCTTTTTCTTATTGTTTGTTTGTTTTTCAAGACAGGGTTTCTCTGTATAGCCCTGGCTATCCTGGAACTAAGAGATCTGCCTGTCTCTCAGTGCTGGGATTAAAGGCCTGCATCCCCAACCTCCATCCCCAGTAGAACTGAGACTTTCTAATTATTTTCCAGCAGTAATAATTAAAAACAAAGAAATAAATGTTGTTGTGGTGTGGATGAAATTTGCTCCTACCATAACAATTGGCCAAGAGCTAACTACTTTGTGACACTTGTGCTTAAAAATAGTCATGTTTATTCTTGTCAGCAGAAATACTGAAATAGATTTTAGATGTGTTTTTGCCATTTTTGAAGAGAGATTTTCTAAAATATTATAGACTTAATGTGGTACTGTTGAAAGGAATTGTTCTTGTTATGAAACTAGAAATTACTGTATATACTTAATATGCCAGCTTTTAACCAAACTGTAGAAACAGTTCTTCAAATATAACACTGTTAATTCTATATGATTTTCCTACATAAATTACGATAGTTCAGTAAGGAGGGTAGGCTATAGCTGTTTCAAGATTAGTAGTAGGATATTAAAGTTCTAACTGGGTCTTTAAAAATCCACCCTATTTCATGTCTTGTTGTCCATCCCCCTTCAAATTTACTTTACAGTTTGTATTTGATATTTTACTCTATTATTATCCTTATGAATACAATATTAAAAGGAAAAAATCCTTGTTTGAGCTTCTTGGTTGATTCATTTTGCATTATAATTACCTTTTGGAAGCAATTTAGATGTATAGCTCTAATGAAGTATAGTGAAAAATTAAGATTAAGGAAGTTAGCCATGTGTTTTATGCTTAATAGTTCTTGAGCCTGAAAGTTGAGATGTGTAGGTTTAATTCTTAGTTTGTCTTCCTATCCCCTGGTGTCTAATAGCACATGATCTATATTGGGTCTGTATTAATGGCTTCTACTGTCATTGTCTCTCACTTCTCATCACTTGCTGTATGATTTGTTAGTATACTGAGCATACACATAAGAGGAGTCTGTCAGTACACTAGACTTAAACTTTCAAGAACAATCAAGTCTCAATGATGAGCCTGTTACTGTGTTCGATAAGGAACCCTTTTCTCCATTTGTAAAGAGAGCCATCACTAGAGATGGTCTCTAAAGTAAATTCATTGAGATGTGTGATATCTGAGCCTCCTATGTGGGTGTGCCCATGCCTCTAGCACCAGCTTTCACCTCCATTTGGAGAACACATTCTGTGAGTTTTTGCTTATATAAGCCAGCATTCGCTGCTGTGACTGACCATCCACCCCCTCCTCAGTGTCAATAGGTCTCATTTTCTTAAATGTCAGTACTGCTGGCTTCTTCTCCATACATTGTGAGGTCGGGGCAGCTGAGTGCAAACCAGTCATTTAATCTGAATTTATAGGACAGTAGAATAAGGAAACACTTTATAGAGTTTAACCACTGTAATGCTTTTCTGTTTTCGTCTTTGTTACTAAATTAAGAATTTATTATAGGGTGTTAGAGAGACAGCTCAGCATTAAAGATCACTTGTTGCTCTTGCAGAAGACCTAGGTTCATTTCTCAGCACTCTTATGTTAGCTCACAACCATCTGTAACTCCATTTCAAGGGGATCTGATTTATGCATGTTAGGTAACTTAGATATTTGCAGGAGAGACATACACATAAAATTTTGCCTTTTGAAAATTAAAACAAAAGATTTAATTGTAGCAAAGGAAAACACAAGGGAAAAAAGTAGAATTTGTTGCATCATTTTTTTGAGCTAATAGTCAGACTCTGCTAGTGTGTGGCTTAGGGTTGGATCGATGATGCTGGGTTCCTATCACTTTTTAAAAGAGATTTTATTATTTTTATTATATGTAGGCACATGTGTCTCTGTATGAGTATATTGTTGAATCCCTCTGGATCCAGATGGTTGTAGGCTATCTGATGTTGGTGCTGTGGATAAAATTTGAATCCTCTCAAAGAGCAGTACCTGCTCTTAATTGTTCAGCCATTTACCTAGCCCCAATACTAGTTTTTTTTTATGCTGGTGTGAGATGTCCTCGTTTATTTAGAGCTGGGGGTTTATAGACTTGAATCAGTAGTTACTTTAGGGCATGCATGCCTTGGCAATGTCATAGGGTAATTCAGGAGGTTTGACATAAGCAGTATATTTTTAACAGTTTCACAATGTGAAAAAGTCCTTCACTTTGGTCCTGTTCCCTCTTTAGTGGATTGAATTTCAACCTTGTTTGTCTTTTTAATTTTCTTTTTCTTTTCTTTTTATTATTCCTTATTTCTTTTCTTTTTTTTCCTTCGGGGACAGGGTTTCTCTGTTTTAACTCTGGCTATCCTGGAACTCACTCTATAGGCTAGGCTGGCCTCAAACTCAAAGCAATCTGCCTACCTCTACCTCCCTAGTGCTGAGATTTAAAGGCGTACACCATCACTACCTGGCACAACCTTGTTTTTTAAAGCAGAACTGGGAATTGGAATTTCTGCAGATTGCTCAGTGTAGTATTTAATGTGGTGCTAACAATCAATCTTAATGTATATCACCTTATGTATTGTACTTTCCCAATTCAATAATGGAGTGTCACTGACGATGAAGCATCAAGCAAAAAGTGAGCATCTAGCGTCCTTGGTTCTGTGATGCAGATACATGCCTTGGATTAATTGCATGTCATTTTGCTTTTCTCTGTAGGTCTTGTATTTGATATTTAGAATTTCTTGGACAAAAGACTCAATCCTAAAGGCCCAGAATCATGGTTAATGCATTTTCTTTGAAATTAAACCCGTTTCTGGGCCAAGCTGAACTGGTATTTGAAAATCTTTTACTATTTAGTTACTCCTGCTGTGTGCATGGTCTTAGTTGCTTATTTCCCCTTTGTCTGTTAGCTGAGAGAAGATGAAAGTAGAGGACAGTGAGGTCATCCTGTTGATGTCCTCATTCTAGAGTCTATATGCAATGAAGAAGTCTCATATTCTGACCTATCTGGGCTGACTTTCCACACATGGAGATCACTCTTTGTGCTGATACTTACAACATGCTTTAAAAAAATGTTTTTTGTTTTTTTAGTTAAAATGTCCTTGTGTTCACAAAATGTTCTCCTCTAGTAATCATGTTAATTTACTCAATATACTTGTGCCGTGGTTGTTCCCTGACATACTTAGAAAACAGAAAGTAATAGATAGAATTCATAGCTCTCTATGACTGTATTTTTCTTGTTTCAAATTCCGTAGAACTTTCCTATATGGAGAATGGGTTAGAGATTTAAGCCAGAATGTTTCTTTTATCCTGCCCGTTAGAGATAATCGTGGAAGTCACTCCCCATAGAAAGCTATGCTGATCTGCTGAGGTTTCTCCTTGTTTGGGCCATGCCTTCCAAATGGAGAAGGGAAGTGGATGAGACTCTTGCCATACCTGAAGGCGGATGTGTGGGTCTTTGTTCATTGATGTATTAATTTAATGAAGCAGTTCAGATTGTCTATAATCCTACCCTCAGCCTCCCCAGTGCTGTAATACAGGTATTTGTTCTTATTCTTGGCCTTCCATCTTTTTCTTTTTTAGCATTGGCTTTCTTTTTCTTTTAATTATTGCAATGTGAGATATTATATTTTTTAGTATACACCATAATTGTCTGTTTATGTATTTAAGTTGGAAAAACCAGATGTTGACCATGCCTAGACCATTCCCTTTAGCTGTCTGTCTCATTTATTTCAGTTGTTGTTCTAGAGGAAACAAAATTTTAAAAGCATCTCAGTGCTTGTAAAAGCAGGAATGAACAGATTTTGGTCAATCCTGTGCAGAATGGTAGTGAGATTAATATTTTAGAGGAGTGGTTGTGAGGATAAAGACCAGTCAGATGAGTCAGCTAAGTTTTGAAGAGAACGAAACTGCATGACGCATATTCTCTGTGTCTGAAATCACTGTCAGCCACCAGCAGTGTTTGTGACACTTGAATCTGCAGGATCACTGGAGAGTGCTTTGTGTTACACACATTGTGATATGGCTTTTCACTATGTCTCAGCACAGCATCTGTAGGAAGGAGCCTGTCTCCCTCTTTTGAAGTTGAGGTCACAGGAAGGACTTTGTGGCGAATGGTAGTGATTTCCTGCATTGAGCTTAATGCATGCCTTCAGAGAGCAAGAGTGGGGCAAGTTGTAGTTTGTAAAGACAGGTGTTGGTGAGTAGATTCCTTGGATACTATTTGTACCTATATCTTTGAAGTTATAAAACTTGTCTAAAAGAGGCTTTACATTGACAAGATGATATGGTGCTAATTAGTAAAGCCTTTATTACTCATACTTTGCAGCTGCATCAATAAGATGCAAACCTAGGAATCAAACTACCACGTCACTTTCTGAATCATGTGTTAAATATGAGCTTTATTCTTGAAGATGCCTCCTGCTGCTGCCATTGTCCGCCCTCCTGCAATGGCTAAAAGAATTCCTTTTGAGATTGCCATTACCTTGGGAACTGAGTCATGTTTTGCGTGTCTGTGGTCCCCTCAAATCATATCCACCAGTGTATAACTAATTGTTGTATTCCTTCTTTTATGTAATGAATGGCATTTTTCCTCCCTCATAAACTAACAGTAGACAAAAAGGGAAAACTTTTAGCTTATTTCCTGCCCTGGTGGAATCCTCTACTATTGGGGCTTTATATCTTCATGTGCAAGAGCAGGCTCCTCTGGGGTGTGCAAACCAAGAGAACGGTTCTCCTGGGAAAGTCTATGGTAATTTTGTGATTTTAACAGGTTCCTCCATGTGGGAGAATATTTGTCTTATCAGTGGCATGAACTTGCTTACAGTTAGAGGGCAAGGATAAAGGTGTAGGCTGCCTTATAGTACCTGCTATTCCTGCCTTGGGAGTGAATATATATTGTTGCAGTGTGTGTGCCTTAACCTCAGGCTTAAATCTTTTCCTAGGGAACATGCTTACAAGTTGAAAGCAAGGGCCCTGAGTGAGTCTCGGTGCATAGCACAGAGCAGGGGAGCTCTTGGTTTTCTGCAGTGGAGTGAGTATGTATGCTCTTGCTACCTGGTGGGTTTCCTTTGTTGCTTACTTAGATTCCATAGCTAGGTTTTCCCTAGGGCTCTTTGTTCAGACCTTAGCCCTGTGTTGTTTCCATATACTTTGGATTCTCTGAACACTTATAGTCTTTGTTCAAACAGCCTCAAGGTTAAATGAACCTATATAACCTTTATTTCTCTTTTTCTGTCTTTTTTTCGGGCAGGGTTTGGGTGGAGGTTTCTCTCTCTCTCTCTCTCTCTCTCTCCTTCTTTCCTTCTTCTTCTTTTTTTTTTTTTTTGGAGACAAGGTTTCTTGTTGTAACTCTGGCTGTCTTGGAATTCACTCTAGACCAGGCTGGCCTCAAACTCACAGAAATCTGTTTGCCTGTGCCTTCCGAGTGTTGGAATTAAAAGTGTGTGCCACCATCCCTAGCTGTCTTAGAATTTTTAATCCCTGGCTTACGGTTCTCTTTTTGTTTATTTAATTAACTGTCTTAGAACTTTTAACTCCCTGGCTTATGGTTCTCTTTTTGTTCATTTTATTTTGGGGGCATGGAAGTTGAGTTATGGAAATCTTTACCTAATTTTTCCAATTCATGAAACAGATGTTGAGACCATCTGTGTCTTTCTCACAAATCAGGCCTATTTTGGTCTGCACAGTCCGACTTTATTAAGTCTTAAGGTACAGCTCATTTTCCTTTGAGGGAAGGACATGAACATCAAGGATGTTTTCTGTGTGGATCATGGTACAGGATAAGATGGAGGATGGTGGTAGTGTTTATTGGGAGTTAAGTTCACCACCCTAGAAGAAAGAGTTTGGAACTGCAGTGTGATCCCCATAGGCTCATATATTTGCATACTTAGTCACTGGGGAGTGGATTCTTTGGTAAGATTATAGTATTAGGAGGTGTGGCCGCATTGGAGGAAGTGTATCACTGGGTCCGGGTTGGGCTTTGAGGTTTCATGCCATGCCAGGCCCGTGGAGCAGGATGTAGCTTTCAACTACTTCTCCAGCACCATGTCTGCCATGCTTCCCACCATAATGATAATGGACTAAGCCTCTGGAACTGTACTTTTATAAGAATTGCCCTGGTCATGGGATCTCTTCACAGCAAATGGAACAGTGACTATGGGCAATTTGATGGTGAAGCACTCATTATGGGATTAGTTAGGGCTGAGTTACTGACCAAAGGCAGCCAGGGCTTTTTAGTTCAATTTATGACACATACTGTATGGCACATGGACTGGAAGTCCTATGCTTCCAGACAAAGCAAAATGTTGCTGTCCAGATCAAGATGCTAACAGGGAGCTGCCTCCGCTCTTTACTTTGGCTGAGTGCCTTACATCTTTACCTGGATAGGAAATCTGAACTGTAGAACTTGTGGATCTTAGTCATTTATGTCCTTTCCTTACTCTCCTTTATTTCATTGGTGCCAGGTTAGGAGCTGATAGGAATGGCTGCTGTCCCTTTGTAGGTTCAGGGTCCTCCACCAATTTTTGGGGGCTTCCTGCTACTCTACCCTTCAGTTGGGGTCTGCTCACCCCATTCTTGGCTTATATATGTAATTGAAAATAGTACACAGAATACCATGAGTGCTATGTGTGTATGTATGCATGCTGGTACATTATGTGTATGTGTACACATGTACACACATCCAAGTAATTCTCACCACAGTCCCTTGGATTTTGATCATTTTAACAACTCGTTTTATATGCAAGAAAACAGGCATGCACAAAAGGGCCCATCTCTTTCCATATACTTCTGGTGTGTAGAAGAGACCCAGCAGAGCCGAGGAGTGGTGGTATATGCCTTTAATGCTTGTAGAGCTGGCAGCTTGGAGTTGAGCTATTCTAACCCTTGTAATCCTTGGGTGGGCACAGGCTGAGATCCAGAGTATTTGTAGTTTTGTGACAGCCTGCTTTGCAGGCAATCCTTTTGTTACTAAACCTGGGGGTCACAGCCTGTGCCTCAGCCAGGTCCTGCCACTTATCATCGACAAACCAATTAAAAGAGCCAAATTAATATTGGAAAGTAGAACAAGATTTATTTACTGTGGCAGCACTGGGATGAGGGACAAAGAAATCTAGTGAACACCCCTTTCCCAAGTTCTAGCTAAGGCAGTGCTTCTCAACCTGTGGGTTGCAACCCTTTTGTAATGGTTGTTGAATGGCCCTTTCACATTGGTTGTCTAAGACCACCTGCATATCAGATATTTACATAACGATTCATAACAGTAGCGAAATTTACAGTTACGAAATAGCAACACGAATACTTTTATGGTTGAGGGTCACCATAACGTAAGGAACTGTATTAAACTGTCTCAGCATTAGGAAGGTTGAGAACCACTGCTCTAAGAGGTTCCTCTGAAGTGAGATTAAAGTTTAAACAGAGGGCCATGGATAAGAGCATCTTTAAACAGTCCTGGCCAGGGTGTGGTTCTGCCTACAATTAACCCATCATTGTCTGGTCCTCAGGCTCATCTTTTAAGAAGGTCTGACAGTTTTGTGGCTGGCTTCCACACAGGGTTTGCAGCAGTGCTTGCTTCAGCCACCTGCTAAGCTTTTGAGGCAGAAAGGTTTGTGGGAAAAGATAAAATCAGGTCTTAATACAACATTCTCTTCATTGGAAGCCTCAGAAATTACACAAATACATTGATTTAGAAAATCAGCTGTAGCTCAAGCAGGGTGCTCTCCACATCCATGGGTGCCCTTCCTAGGAACATGAAATTACAGCTTGATAAGTCAGGAGGCTACCACAAGCTGGTCAGGCCCAACTGGACAGTTTTGATATATAGGAGCCCAACTAGCTTTTTTTATTAAAATAACCTGCCTTCATACTAGGCAGGGGACTACAGGCATACTCCTGGTATCAGCCTTTATTTCTTTTCAGGCCAAGATGTTCTTAGAGGAAGTGCAGCAGTATTTGAATGAATATAGAATGTAGCTTCCTTCATCTGTGGGAGGGAACAGATTCTAGACAGACTTCTAGTCTCTGTCTTAGAAAGCGAGATTATTTTTAAAATTATTATCAATGTTGGGGGACACATGCTCCAGTGTGCCTATGAAGAACATTGTATGTACAACTCTGATTTTAGTTCTATTCTTTCACTTACATGGGTTCCAGGGAACCAGCTCATGTTGTCAGTCTTGTGGGATCAGTGCTATTACCTTCTGAGTCATCTTTCCAGCTCCAGATTTTTTTAAATTATTTTTATTTGTATGTTTATATGTGCATGTATATGTAAACAACAGAGTGCATAGATAGTAGATCGGAGGGCAGCCTCTCTCCTTCCACCAGAGATTGAACTCAGGGCATTAGGCTTGCTGGGCAAGTGCTTTGTCTACTTTGAGCCATGTTGTAGCTGCAGAGATTTAATATTGAACTAGAAATTCTTCTACCATAGCCTCTCAAAATAGCTGGGATTTCAAATATGCACCATCATGCCCAGCTTTAATTTTTCATTTCTAAGCATGTATATATGTCTTAAAGAAAAAAATAAGTGGTCACATACGGTGGCATAACTGTATTCCCAGCACTCAAGAGGCTGAAGGAGGAAGATACAGAGTTACAGGCCAGCCTGGGATATATAACAAAACCTTGACCAGCAGCTTTCTTGTTCTTTTGTGAACGAAACTGGGGTCTTCTTTACTAGAAATTCTTTCTACTGAATGTAGGGTTTTGTCTAGAGCTGTCTCTACAGATTATCAGAACATCCTTGTTTGTTTATACCTTGAGCATGGGATGGTGAAGGATGCAAGTTAACATATCAACAGCAATATTTTTCATTTAGTCATTAGTTATTGCTAAGGACAAATTTTAAGGCACTTATCAGAATGTATATTCAGCCCCATAATTTTCCTAAAGTCCCAATTAAACACAACAGACTTTTGTTACTTTCATCTATTTAAGGGAAATTGTCAGAGCTTCTGAGGCAATTTTATTACTGCTGAGGCATTTCCTTTTTGTTACTTCAGAGATCAGATTGGAGAGATATCAATTCCACCTCCCATGCAAAACAGGGTCTAGCATGCCTTGTGGTTTCCATGGAAACTGCTGCGTACCAGTTTCTTCCTGTCATATGGTTCTTTTAAATATGAACGGATATCATGTGCTTTTGTCCTCCTTTACCTACCCCCAGCAGAAAAATCTAAACATCACCTTGACATCTCTGAATAGATTGTCCATCCTGGAACATTTTATCAGTCTCCAAATCTTACATGCTGAAGTTCAGATTGAACATATTCACAAAAGCACTTGATGTAGATTTTGTAAGGGTTTGAAGTTTCCAGGATTTTAAAGGTGGTGACTGCCTTGTCACTTGTGAACCACATGAGTGTGCTCATATGGTGGTTGTTAGACATGCCCTTTTGTGCTCACAGAATGTTCTGTGGTGTTAGTACCTCACATGGCTGTTAAGGTCAATTAATAGCAATGCAAGTGTTCCGACTGAGGTGGTGAATGTTCTTTGATGTTCTCTCCCCTTTTCTCCCCTCCCTCAACAAGTGAGACGGCAACCAGCATGACTTGTTTCTAGTAGGGTTTGGCTCATTTCTGTCATTTGAAATTCATAAAGGAGATACAAGTGATAGACCCTTAGGGTGAATACCAGACAAAACTGTTTTCTCCTTTGCTTTAGGCTCATTGGCTTTGTTTTACAGAGTAAAATCTTCATAGATTTCTTTCATACATTTGCCCTGGTAGTTGAAAGCTCATTTTATGGCATTGATTTAAATCCATGTTATTAAGCATGGTTTTACTCCTGTATTTGTGACAGGAGAGCTGTGGGTATGGTTGTGTCCCCTTGATGCTCAGACTTTTTGAGTGTGGCTCTTAACTCCTGGACAGATGGGACAGTCCTTGTTTATCTTCATATCTTCTGTGCCTGTTAAGAGTATCTGGTGTGTGATAAACATTTGTATTTTATGAATAAACAAATTCATTCTAAGTTTAGCTAAATAAAGTACAAGTAAAGAAAATGTTTGTAAAGGAGTCATCATGTTTCAGAAGCACATAATCCTCCTCACAACATTTCAGATCTTTGTCAGTCTATCACGTTAGAGAGGAGTGTATCTGTGTAACCTCACGTGTGTGTGTGTGTGTGTGTGTGTGTGTGTGTGTGTGTGTGTGTTTTAAGGTGCTGGTCTGTGTTTGTGCACCCCTACCTATGACTTTCTGTTGACACTATATTCTTCCATGTTAAAACATTACAGCTATCTATATGGCTGCCAAGATGGATCTTGTAAATTTAATTTTACTTCTAGACTACTTCTTGCTAGACATAACAAAGTAAGTTTCTTTACTTTCTAGTTTTACAGCAGGGTCTGTCCTCTTCAAAGTAAGGGATGAGGCCAGAGACTTGTCTGCAGTCATCTTTGCTTAGTGATGCCAAGAGAACTTGCAACCGTGTGGTCTGTCTGATGGTCCCGTTGGTTTGTCCTATCTAACTTAAGGTGAATTTAAGTTTCCTTGTTTCTTTATTTTTTCACTTGCCTATTTTTTTAAATTCTGCTTTTCAAGATTAAGAAGACATTTTAATACTGGTCCAGGTGCCTGGCCAACTGGCTTGTCTTCCTGCCTCCTCCTTCCTCCTCTTTCCTTTCTCCTTTGAGACAGTCCTCAAACCTGCAATTGTTCTTCTGTAGTCTTTGCCTCTGGAGGGCTAGAATTAAAGGTGTGCATCACTATGCCCAGCTGGATATTTTTGTTTTGAATCAGTCTGTCTGTCCCTCCTCCCCCCACCCCTTCCTCCTCCTCCTCCTCATCTATCTTTTTGGAGACAGAGCTTCTTTTTGTAGTCCTGGGTGTCTTAAAACTCTACTCTGTAGACCAGGCTAGCCTTGAACTCAGAGATCACCTGCCCCTGCTGGGATTATAGGCAGCCACCACCACAACCCTGCTTCTGTTTTTTTTTTTTTTTTTTTAAAGAAAGTTTCTGTAAAGTAATAACCATTATTTATGAAACTGCTTTTATGTAGAATTAATCTGTGTTAATTTCCTGCCAGTCCAATTTAAAACATATAATGCACATGTTTTAAAGGTAAACAAAAGTTCCTATGAATGATGTATATTTCAAATGTATATATGAATAAATGAAAGCTAAATTCTGTTGAACATCTTAACAGTCTAATATGCCAGATAATATTATTTTAAAAATTACCAAAAGCAAGCAACAGTTAGGTCTGATGTCAGATGGTATAGCTGCATCAGGTCATTTGTGCTTGCAGAATGTTCTGTGGAACCAGTGCCTCACATGGTATTTGAATAGGTGAGACTCTTCGTTAGTGCCTACTTTTCTGTAGGTGAAGGACCTCTTGGAGCATGTGTTCCAATCTAGTTCCTAGTTTAGTTTTTGAAAACTTGTGATAAAGAACACTTGAGTCTTTTTTTTTTTTTTTTTCCCATAATGCCAGGTCCATCTTGGGTCCTTTGGGGTCATTATTAGTATATGGTGTACTTGTTATTTTATAATTATGTTGTTCTTCAGCTTGAAACTGTATTCGATAATACATATTTTCAGAACTACTTTTTCTATTGCATAATTATAAATTTGTTCAGCCATGTAAGCAATAAGTTTGCATTCATTATGATAGGCATTAGATTTTGGCAGGTGGTGGTGTGCATTTTCTTCATGAAAATGCCTTTGTGTGATATGGGTTGGTACTAGCCCTTTTGAATCTTGTTCCTTCCTCTCTTTGCAAGGCTTTGACTTGCCTTTGCTGTTTTCTCTCTTGACCCTCATTTTGATGCATCCTCCATTCTGGTCTAATTAATTAGGCTTACTAGAGCTGTTGTGATACTTTCCTGGAGGTTCTATTTCTGTTTGCCCCAGATAGACAGGGCAACACTAGAACAGAGAATCAATTCCACTCTTGTCCAACTAGGAGGACTAATGAATGAGCATGGGGACACTAAGACAGCTACTTTAATGAAAAATTGCACCCTAGATTGGGTGGCAAGGACATTGTATCACCGAACAGCTGCCCTGTGAAGAGAGGTTTCTCTTTACTCAAGTTCCTTTTAAGTTTGAGCCTCAAGTTTCTGCATGCCTCTACCCTGAGGAAACAGCAACACATAAGGATCTTCATCTTTATCCTGTTCCATGCAGAAGAAACCTATGACTTAGAGAACACTGGTCAAGCGAATCCTCACAATGCATAGTAATGTTTCCATTGATTTACGGACCAGAATGTACAGTTTTTTGCTTTGGCTGAAATCTGAATGAGTGCTAAAATTGGACCTCTACCTTATTCCCAGTGTGGTCAGTGTGGATTGTGAAACTGAAGGACCGGGAGAGAAGAATAATGGCAAATCCCACTCCACCCTGCCAGACTCTTGCAGCAAGTATCTTTAAGATACTCGGAAAGCTTGTATCTCTTGTTTCTTGTCTTTGTTTGTGCACCATATATTTGTCCTCTGGTCTTCAACTTCCAAAGTCCACCTCTACTCAACAGTTTTTTGGGGGATAGACCTGAGATAGGATTTTGCTGTAGCTCAGGCTGGCCTGAATTCATATTTTCTTATCAAGTGTTAGGATTATAGGTGTGGGCTTGAACTCATGACTCTATCCTTTAAGACCTGCGATTAAAGGTATTGTGCCACTATACCCAGCAATGGCTCACATATTTTAAAATTGCATATTCCTAAAACAGAATTTGTCCCTGGACTTGACAATATACACGCCTGTAACTTTATCACTAGAGAGGCCGAGACAGAAGGATCAAGAATCCAAAGCTTGTCTGAGCTGCAAACAAATTTTAAAATTATTATACAATTAGTATGTTTAAGATTAACTTTTCAAAGTTTTACTTTTTGGAAAAAAAAAGTGTATATGGGTGTTTTTCTTCCATGTATGCCTGTGCTCTCTGTGTGTGCCTGGTGCCAAAAGAAGCTAGAGCAGGATATCTTTTTCCCTGAGATGGATTTAAGGACAGATGTGAGCTGAGAAAGTGGGTCTGTTCTGACAGCTGAGCCATACCCCCAAAACTGTCTTTCAGTGAAACTGCTGCTAAAATTCCTTCCCTAAAGAAAGGTGTGTCACTAACTTCTACCTTGTCCTTCTAAGTCCTAATGACAAGGCAAAGTAAATTTTAATAGTGAGTTCATTGGGTTTATTTACAGAGAATGGATGATCGGTTCCTTTTGGGAGTATGGCCACAAAGTAGCCTCACAGGAAAGTTTTCATCAACATGGATGGCTTCTGTACAACAAAGCTAGAACCCCTTGCCCCTGTCTTCTCTAGTCTGTATTCTCTAGCACTTCTCTGAGCTCCACCCTCAAGGCCACTATGTTTAGGGCTGAATTGCAAGGATTGCTGCTAGGATTGGCTGGGGTACACAGTTGAGGGAATTTGAGCAATCCACAGGCCCTGTAGTGATGATAGCTGTTTGGCTTGCACAATAATGCTGTACAATTTAAGCAATTTAAGAAATGTAAGGAAAGGGGTTCAGGTGAGTAGCAAGAGTAACCCATCCTCAACATAGCACAGTGGTTGGTAACAATTTCACATTTCACTACAAAGATTTCTGAGGGGGCCAAAGAGATGGCCCGGAGGTCAAGTGGGAGCTTGCTCTTCCAGGGAACTCAGAACCCATATTGGTTCACAACTGCCTGTAACTCCAGCTCCAGGTGGTTGAATGTCCTCTTTGGGAGTCTGTGGATGTCCCCTCCTCATACACATTAATTAAATAAAAACTTAATTTTTTGAAAATCCACCATGGTTGGATATCTTAGCACTTGGGAGGGAGAGGCAGGACGATTAGTTCTAGGCCACCTTGACTCTGTTTCAAAAGAATTAAGTGTTTTAGGGCATGCTAGATAGCAATTATGCAGTTCTGATTATATACACACACACTGAAATGTATGTCTCTAATCCTATAACTTTATGCAAGCACTATGTCAATTAAAAATCTAAAACTCTTAAGATGTCAGTTTGAATGTTGACCCTAGGAGAGCATTCTACTGTTAACTTTTCTCTAGGATCATTAATTCAGAACTGTAGTAGTCAGTTGGTTCTGCGTTTGGGGGTTAGGGTGGAGAAAGTGAGCTAGGCCTACTCTCCAGTTCCCATATACATAGCTCCACTAAGCCAACTAGGACCTACAGTTCATACACCCCATTGTGAGCCTAGGATTGTGCCTATGTTGTTAAATAAAATCTACTTAATATTTTTGAGCCCTCATTTTGTGTGTCCGTGTGTGTGTTGGTGAAGCAGAAAGGGAGAAGAGAGAAATATTACTATATCATATAGAGTTGGCTCTAACCAGGTATGGCTGGTAACCTGGAACACTTGGTAAAATACTGGGGCCAACTTCCAGAGATGTTGATTGAGCAAGTATGAGGTGGGGAAATGAGAATCTGCAAATTCCCAAAGGATCTAGTATTATTAGTTGGTAAATTACAGATTGATAATCATACTTAATGATCAAAGGCTATGTGTCAGTTAAACCACTAATAAGCACCAGGTAATCACTACTGTCCACCCAGTGGACAGTGGTTATCTCTATGGCTAAGGCTTCTTCGGTCCATGTACATATGTCACCTACAGGAGGCCTTCCATTATACTAAGTTCACTAATGTGGAACTCCTCAGCTGGTTTGTGGCACTGTGCAGACACAGAAAAACTGCCTTTCATTTGAAATTATTTATAGGTTAGGTGCTGGCTGTTGCCTGTATGTGTGTGTGTGTGTGTGTGTGTGTGTGTGTGTGTGTGTGTGTGTGTTTCTTTCTGCTTGGATGCCAAGGAGCTGAGCACAAGGACTAAGGGCCTTGTCTTTCATCTAATCAGAGAATGCAATCTCAGATTGCCTTTGAGTTTTCTCTTTTAAGACTTCCTAGGTCCCCACAGGTTACAGAACATTGTGATTTTTCTTGTATACTTTCTTGTTGTATACTTAGAATTCATTGGATTACATCTTGTTGGCAAGAATATAATATACATCAGATTTTTTTCTCTCAAGCAAATTTTTTTCATGGCCTTGAGTTTCCCATAATCTTCACCATTGAGTTTGTGTATATGTATGTGATCATGATAGAATGGATTGAGAATATTTATGTATGTATATACCAGAGTACTTAGTCTTTAAAAAGCCTTGGTTACATGTTGCAAACCTGCACAGCATTTATATCCAGTGGAAAAATCTACCCTTAAAATACACACCTCCATATACCTGTCTCCTCTTTGCACTGTATTCGTAGTAGTTTCTGCTTTTCAGAAAACAAGTTTTATTGTAGATCACAGAAAGGATAGCACTGAATGAATAACTGTATCTCAACACATAGAATTCATGCTTCTCGTTATGTGTACTGTGACAGGTAATTTCATACACCCATCAACATTTTCACGGTGACCTAGCTTTTAAATTGTCTTCAGTCTGTGGTGCTGTAAAGGGGTGGAGTATCTTTTTATTGAAGATTACACGAAGATGGTGAAGGAGCACTTCCCTAGAGGACTTGATGGGAAGAAATACTTACAAATTTTTCTTCCAAGACCAGGTAAGGTCAACTTTGATGTGTCTTTAATTCTTATAGCTCTGAAGTGCTGTTACCATTGTCAAGGCAACAGAGGCTTTTCCCTCCCCTGGGCACAACTGGAAATGAACTCAATTTTCTGTATATAAGGGCTTTAGAATTCCACTATATGATTCACTGAATTGTTAATTTACGTATTTTGATAGAAGGTTTTTGTGTTTTTCCCAACAGTATTCGGTTGCAACTTAGTTTTCTAAATAAGTCACTATAAATAGTTTTCTAGCTTCTGTTTCTTGATCTCTCAGAAGACAATGGGAAGATTGAGATACACAGCAATGTCTCTCAACTTTCTGTATTGAGAGCCAGCAAAGACTGGACATAGAATCTCTCAGTGATCTTCTGGTCTCTGATTTATGCATTCTCTCTGCCTCTCATTTTCTTTTGTACTTTGTAGTAATAATTTTTCTCCTAGAATACTGGTCAGTAGTTCCAGCAAGATTTTTATTTAACCAATACATTTGTTTTTGAGACGCAGTCTTGCTATGCTATCCAGGCTTTCTTAGGACTCCTGGGTTCAAGCCATTGGCCTGCATGGGCTACTTTTTTATTTATACAAATTTTCCTTTGTTGTTCCAAACAGCTTAATGTATAGATAACCACTTTTAGTGTGTGTTTCAGTATTCACTGTTTTTCTGAAGGGGACCCCCACCCCATGGGTTTGTGCATGCGTGTGTGAGTATGGCTGTGTGTGTGTGTGTGTGTGTGTGTGTATAGGTCAGAGATAAACTTGATTGGTCCTTGCCTTCCAGTGTGTGTGTGTGTGTGTGTGTGTGTGTGTGTGTGTGTGTGTGTATAGGTCAGAGATAAACTTGATTGGTCCTTGCCTTCCAGTCTGAGACTGTTGTTGTTGCACTGGGGTTACAGACATGTGCTATTGTGTCCAGCTTTTTTTACTTGGGTTTTATGGATCAGAACTAAGGTTCTTCAACTTTCACACAAGTGCTTTTCCCACTGATGTGGCTTTTAATTATTGAAATATTAGTGACTACTTGTCTCTCAGCTTGGCTTTGATGGGTTTTGCTCACAGATTTATTTTATTGGTAGACAGTTATTTGCTTCTTCTGAATGCATAGCTGTTTGTAGGAAGGTGTGAAGGTGTATGTGTGTATACAAAATGAGGACATTGTGCTTGTAGAGGATTCACATTAAACTGACTCAGATATTAATTTGCAGCTTAGGGTTTTATTTTAGATTATTTTGATTATTTTTATAATTTCTCAGAAACCATATCTACTCTTACGGATATTAGATTAACATATAACAAAGAAATTACATTTCTGGGCTTAGAGTGGTTTAGGAGGCTTGTATGTTTAAACAAATGTTTATTCCCATCTCCTATCCCTGTGTATACACATGCACGTAGATAACTGAGAACAACTTATGGGGTTCCATTCTCTTCACTGTGTGGCTTCCAAAAATCAGACTCTTCGCTATCTCACTGGACTACCTCATATATTTGTAGACCTTAATAGTTCTAGGGAAATCTAGATAAGATTTTTTTGGGTTAAAAGTGCAAAAATGGTTTGATTTTTTTTTTTTTTTTCTCTATAGCTGTAGATTGCAGCCTACTCTTAGGTTTCCTCAGTAATGTTTCCCCCTTTCATTTCTTTGATAGAGGGCTGAGGGGACTAGAAGGAACTTTTATAATCAAACTATAACAGATTCCAACTAGAATGACCCAGCACAAGAGGCCCTGTAGGAACCTTCCCTGTCTAACTGCAGGGTGCATATATTATTTATCTAAGCAGTCTAGATCTACCTGGAAGCCAGGATCTTCAGGAATACATTATTTTAAGAAGGATCTTTCAGAAGGTAAGGTAGGGAATAACATAGTAACTTTACTTCTGGAAAGGCTCCTTGTGGCCGGCCAGCGTGTTCCTACATTGATTTTCTTTCAAGGTGGAGCTAGCTAAAGAATGACATCCGACTTAATATAGCCGTGGTCACTTTAGGCTGTCATGATATGATTGGATTAGGCCACATTTCATGAAACAGAAGACTCTATGGTTAGGTCTGGAAAGCAAAGTATATGACTTCATTGTTCATTTTTCTTTTTTCTTTTTCTTTTTTTTTTTTTTTTTTTTTTTTTTTTTTTTTTTGAGACAGGGTTTCTCTGTGTAACACCCCTGTCTGTTCTGGAACTTCCTTTTTGACCAGACTAGTCTCAAACTCACTAAGATCCACCTACCTGTACCTCCCAGAGTGCTGGGTTTTAGCCTTAGTTATTTTCATTAGCTTATATTATGAAGCATCCACACACGTCTCCTTGCCTTCCCTGCCCTACCCTAAACCTTACTGGTTTTTGGCTGAGGGTATAACTAAATACTTGACCACTCGCTTAGTTATGTCCTGAGTTAAATCTCAATACTGCAAATGATTTAAAAAAAAAAAGAAGTTACCTAGTTTCACTCATCTTTGATGGAGAAACTGAAAATGACATATGAGTAGATTGTCTCAAGATTAAATTTGCTGTTCAGTCATTGCCTACTTTTTCACTGTGTTTGCCACTCATGAGCTCATGTTTGTGGGTGATTTTATGTTCTCAAACGTAGAAATCACAGAAATCTTGGAAAATAAAGAAGTGACCAAATCCAGTGGCATCACAAAGTACAGCGATACATTCTATTCACACTCAGTGCAAGTTATTTTCAAATCATGTGACATAGCCCATGCCTTTAATCCTAGCACCCAGGAGGCTCAGAAACAACTGTGGAAAATGTGAGAGTGTCAAGGAGAGCTATACACTCTCTCACTTCATCTTCTAAGAGTTAAGGGCCCAAGAATCACAGGGACAGTAGGTAGATTAGCAAGAAACATGAAGTTATGTTGCGATTTCCCAATCCTGATTGGTAGGCAGAGAGGGCATAGCTGCAGTTATGGGAGCACAAATGGCTTCTTGGAAAGATAAATGGGCCTATAATAGATTTTGATAGATTTATGCCGTAACTGCTGCCAGGTAGGTGACTTCCCAGAGTTTGTTTTTGAGAAGCTCTGGCTTGCTTTATTTATTTATTTATTTATTTATTTATTTATTTATTTATTTATTTATTTATTTATTTATTTATTTATTTCAGGATCTGCAATGTATTCAGTGCAAAGTATTTTTTTATATTCTGGCTTTTGGAGACAAGTGTATCACTCTGTACCCAGGCTGGCCTTGAACTCATAACAGTCCTCTACCTCAAGTCTTCAAAGTGAACCAGCATGCCTGTCTTCAAAGTAATTCGTGCAATTTACTCTGATGCCAGTCCTAGTAACACATACAAAACGTGATAATACATACCTGTACTCCCAGCATATGCAAGAGATTACCAGTTAAAGACCAGCCGGGGCCAACTAGCTAGAGAGACTCTATCTTAAAAGCACACTGTAGGCAGAAAGGACAGCTTATCCTATATGTCTTCAAGACCAGACATGCATTTTGTGAAAGAGCTGGGAAAGGAAGGCCCCTTTACAAATCCGTGAGAATACCAGCTGCTCTCTGAGGGCTTTTAAGTGCCCAGCTGGAAATGATCTTTCAGTAGGTTCACTTACAAATTGCTGAAGGTAGAAACATAGCCACATTTCCCAGGACTGATATATGGATAGGAGTGTGGAACTTGGCAGCCTAATTGAGACAGCTAAAGATGGATGCCCTCCTGGATCAAAAAGCTTAGAGAATATTTAAGCTGGTAGAATTGAGGAGAGTTATATAGAGTAGTTGTGCTCCCTCTAAAACCCACCTTCCCCCATTTCTATAAGTGAGATTCTGCCTTGGCCCATTTTGCTGACAGGAGAATTTTGCTGATGCCAGCAGAAAGGAAGAATGTATTTATTGTCAATCAGAGACTTGCAGAGTAGAGAAGGATGTCATAATTTCCACAATTGCCCAGCGTTCTTTCCCTTTTTTGACAATTCTATAATGTGTTTAATTTGGTTTTCTCACCACTTGCTTCATCCTGGCCCCTACTTGCAGGCCTTTCTCCCTCTACTTCCTTGGAAATACCATTCCTCCTCTTTTGACACACCTTGCCTTGTGCCGTAGTTTGAAAAGAGTTACAAAGCGTGTTTCCCCAACAGTATGCTTTTCATCTTTATTGGAGTAGTGTATTCTTAGAGTTGGGCTGATTAGTGGATGAGGGAAGATAGAAATTAAGGGATTGTCCAGCATGTGCTTATTAGGACTCTTCAGAAAAAGTTTTCATCCTGATTTTGAAGGATTTGCTAAAACTTTGAGGCTTAGATGGAAGATGTCTTCCTTGTCACTCCGGAGAGTACATAAGTGGACTAAATGACTTGGGTTCTGTTGAGGGGACCTCGGGTATCTTTGGGGCTGCACCCTTCTTTAGAGGGTTTGAGCTGAACAGAAGACTGACCTTGTGGTTTTATTGTTTCATGTGTGCATCCAGGGAGATGGGGTGAAGTAGAGATGAATTAAGAGCTGGGTTGAACAGAAAGTCTCTCAGCTCTTTGGAGTTACCAAAGACATGGGTATGTTTATCTTGAGCCCTGCTTATGAATTTGGTCTTTTGAAGATGTTTCTTAATAAATATTAGAAATTATAACAGTGTTCATGCACATGACATCAATGACTTCACTGGTGAAAAGGAGGGCTTCTTGTGCTTTAATCACACTCTAGTCTCATTGTAGGGTTTGTTGTTGGCCTTGCTGAAGGCCTTCCAGAATTGGTGGAACTGCTGCTTTAGTGTCTCAGCACAGAGACAGGCCTCTCTGGAAATGAGCTCTAAGGCATCATGATCTCAACAGCAAAGCTGAATCTTTAGTAGAGGTTCGATGGTTCAATGTGTGAGATAATATTCAACACCCAACTTGTGTGTCAGAGACTATCATTTTGTTTTTATCTTGTTAGGAAATATGAGAACTACTACATTGAATCTTTCTGAAATTTTTCATTTTGTGATGTAAGTTCTAGTCAGAAGACATTCTTATCAGACCCATCAGTGAAGCCATGGCCACCTAGGGTGGGCACAATGTTTGGTCAGCACATGTTTTCTGCAGATATATTGCTGTTGTCCACAGATGTGACCTTTTTATGCCTATGAATAACCTTTATATATTATTGCTTCTTTCCATAGAATTTATTTCTGATGTCAAAGTAATGAGAAAATCTATAATTGTGCAATTGATGAGTTTTAAATGTTGCTTCCATTCTTCTTGCTGTTAGTATTGGTCACTCCTTTGTCCAGCTTAGCCATGTATATATGCTACCTGTCCATTGGTTACTGTCACCTTGGTCACCCAATGAGCTGTTGTAAACTTAGTAGCTTTTACTTTGCTTTATAATGGCCACACAGTAGAAGAGTGGTGTGGCGGTTTGAAAATGCAATTATTAGTCTTGAGTGAAGGAAAGAAATAACTAGTATACTGAAGCTGAACAAAAAGAAAACAAAATAAAATACTGTAGTTTTCAGGTATCCTTTGGGTATGTTGGACTGTTTCTTCATGTTACCCGGGGCAAGAAGCAGGGGGCACTGTTGTAGTATACAGACATGGATCTAGTAGAAGTCCAGTATTGCAAAGTCAGACTTGGCTTGGAAGACTTAGAATATTGTGAAGAATGTGCCTGAGCTGACACCTTAGTTTGGTTTGATCTAATAATGCCGTTAGGTTTTTGCTTTCTGCCCTTAAAGGATGGACATGTATACAACCTTAAACCTTCGTAAGACTTGAAGGTTGTTGAAATTTTGGTCATCCTCAGAAGAGAAGGTGATTTTCATACCTTCACTCTGTGTTGCCTACATTTCCAAATACTGCCATTTCCATGGATTTTTATTTAAATACTGTGCTACTGATATGGCATAGAACTGTTGTGACAGCTACTGATGACATGGTTTCCTGTTGGAGGTACTTGGTCTGCTGTATACAGAGAGCTTCATTTTCTAGTTGGAGAATGTCTTGTGCTCTAGACAAAACACAAACAAAAGTAGGTTGAGGAGGATTGCTTGTTTTTGCGAGCTGTGACAGATTCACATTTCTCATCTTGACAATCGTCACACAATTCAGACCCCTTTTACAAATGTAAGATAGCATTTAAATGGTCAGTAATCATTTTGATGTGGAAACAGAATAGAAAACAGCATTTGGTTGATGATTACTTAGGTACTTTATACGAAGATTCTTTGATATTTGGAACTTTGTATTAGAAAATTACACAGGTTTATTATTGAGGCTAATTAAATGATTTCTATCAAAGCCGCAAATAAGTTCTTTAGGATTATTCCTGAAAGAAGCATTTATTGACACTGTGTAACACAGCTTAATTTTTTCTTTTCTTTTCTGTGTGGTTCAATCAGTCACTTCCATGCATGTCAGGGATTAGTCCTGTGCATTTCAGTTGTAGACTTTTGATATCTTAAAAAGCCCTATTGACCTGGAGAGATGGCTCAGAAATTAAGATTACTGCTTTTCTAGTGTACCTGGGTTCAATTCCCAGCCCCCACATGGCAGCTAACAACTGTTTGTAACTTCAATTCCAGAGGATTTAATGACAGGCACACATGAATGCAAGATAAATGGAAAAGGTTCTTATGAATTCTCTGTATTTTCAAAACTAGTTGATATCTTGAGTTGTAATGGAATTGGGATAGGAGAAGGTATTTCTGTGTTCACGTTTCTGCTTTCTGTAAACAACTAGGTTATTTTCTGGCACTAGGTGTTAATGAAGGTCCTAACAATTGGCCAATGGCAGGCAATGATTGTTACAATTCAGAATTACTTTTTAGAAGCAACTAAGGACTCTCTATTGCCATCTGTTGGTGCTTTGTGGCCACTCTACAACATTTCATTAGGTGATGAAATGTCTAGAATGTCTTTTCTATTCCTTTAAATATACATGGCATATTTCTTTTAAAGTGAACTGAGAGGAAGAGGGTGGAAGAGGTGCTGGCCTGCTCTGTTTGCTGCTGGACTAGTTAGTGTTGTTAGCAGCATCTGCCTTGTGCTTCCGCCTGAATGTGCTAACTGTGATTCTGTTTCTGCATTGCCAAGTTGAGTGCCAGGGCTTCTTGCAGTTTTTTAGCATTGATTCCACCATAGCCCTGTAATGGATTTTAGTATCTCACCCATTATACCACTGCATGTTGAATATTTGTGTGGGAAGTTTCTGTAGGACTGACTTTTCATTCAGGCTTTTAGGACACTCTTTTGACAAAAAGAATGAATGAACTGAGTGGTATAGTAGACTATAGGTTTGTTCGCTTTTTAAGTATACGCTCCCCTCCTTGCCACACAGGTCATTCATTCCCTCTTCTTTCCAGATAGTCTGTTTGCTAGGAGAAAGCTGCCAGAGGAGTTTTGGCAGCTTGTGGTTGGATTTTGAGTAACCTGAAATCTAAAAACTAGCTAGGGTTTTGCTGGAAGGATATTTTAAAAACTACATTGGCAATCTCATCTCGAATATGAGTAGAAAGGCAAACGAACATTTTAACTGGCACAGCTGGACTTTTAAAAACAGTGTACTTTGGATAATTTGCTAACAGTTTCGCCTACCGTAATATAGTGCGTTTCTTTAACCCGCTTGTGTGGAGGCTCTAAGACACTTCCATGTGTTGTTCTTTCCACTTATCCCCATTTACTCACTTCCCCTTAAGATTAGCATTGACTGTCATGATGAAATCCTTAACCTTGTGGAGAAGACTACTTGTGAGTGCTGGCTTTGAAGTGGGATCCCTGTGAAGAGGTTCTGCACTTCTGGGTGGTGGGCTATGCAGTTTTCCTAGGGGATTCACTAAACTGACACCTAGGTGACGTGGTGTTTGTGACCAGATGAAAAGGCTTTGTTGTTACCTTAATTGTTAGTTAATAATGATTCCTTTCCTTTGGGACATGGTTGTTTTCTAAGACATAAAAGAATTCAGAGTCACATGCTTTTCTTGATTGTAACATTTGGGACATCAGGCAGACTTGGTTCTTTGACATTTCAGAATGTAAGGTTCATTACTTTTCGTATCACTTGTATGGGTGCTGCCCTCACCCACCCTGAGATTTTTGTGTGCTAGCAAATGTTTATCTTGAATTTGTCCTAGCTTTTTTTTTTTTTTTATGTATTCAGTTTCTAAGTTTTGACATTATTTTCTCTTAATTTCTTCCTAAGAATAATGAGAACCCCTCTTTGCTGTCTCTCATGTATTTATAAAGCGGTTAGTGTTCCTGAGGAAGCTAGTTGTTTGTGTATAGAGTTACTAATTTCTCTTAAGAAGAATTCCGTATTAAGGAGTATTGGTATTATTGCTATTATTTTAAAAGTTTAAAGATTTGTGATTTTCTTCAGGACTCCTCAGTTTTCTGGAATGCTCTGTTGTATTCTGTTTTTACTTAAAAGTGATGCTGTTTTGTTGTTTTTACCTGTTGCCTGGATACCAGCTAGGAAACATACCTTTAGTTTTATTCACTAATTTCCCACTAAGCACCAGCCTTCTCAAATAAAGATCAGTCCTTCTCAAATAGAACTTTGTAGATCAGGGATTCACTATGGGAATCAACTATTCAGTGGATTATCTACCTAGCAACCCTTCAGATTGCAGAGAGTATGCTTAGAGATAGAACTTAATCTGTCCCCTTTTAGTCATATACACACACACACACACATAAATACACACACACACACACACACACACACACACACACACACGCATGTGTAATGTGTTTCGAGACTGGGTATTTGACATGTAAGGCAGGATGCTTTGAGGCTTATAATCTTGCTTCAGGCCCTTGTTGTTGGGATTACAGGCATATGCCTGGCTTATTTATTTTTAATACTTTTTTGAGAAAAACCAGGACCCTCATTGATAAAAATGAATTTAGTTGAGCCAAAGCCCAAGTTGTGGCTTTCCTGGTGCCTGTTGGACCAAGCCAAATCTCTTAAGGAGTTGTTGGGTAGGCATTTCCCAACAGAAAGTTCCCTAAGGCAAATCCAGCTACAGCAAGCTTTCACTCTAAATAGCTTTTCTATGTAATTTAATTAAAGGCTGCAAATATTTAATATCCTGTGTTCCCCTCCCCCAACAATTCCATCTGTTTATAAAGTTCCCCCCTCCCCCACGGTCTGTGAATTAATATCACTAGAGCTCAAGAAATACCACAAAGCAAGAGACTTCTGTGTTTCTGGAACCAGGTGACCTCTCCCTCTGTTATTGTGTGATATTCTCAAATGCTGATTCAGATGTGGAAACGGGTGAGGTAGTACTTAGAGGAATATCATCTGTGGCTCATATTCTTGTTACACAGTTGGGGGTAAGCTGGTATTTGCTGGCATCTTGAGTTTACTTGAGGATGTGTTTATATTCCTTGTACCATGCAGGACATTTATAGCTATCCTGTGTGTTTTGCCTGCCTTTCCACTTGCATTTCAATTTGGTGGGCAGCTTGCCCTGGTAGATGGTATCTCCTGCCCCCAAACCTCTAATGCACACATATGAACACTCTTGTTGCTTTGAGCAGCTGCCAGATGTGTGTGTGTGTGTGTGTGTGTGTGTGTGTGTGTGTGTTGGGCGTAGAATAGAGTGGGTAATTAATTGGGGATGGAAACACAGTTTTTTCTTGTTTGAATAGGCCTTTCAGCGCATTGGCAAAGTGTCTGGGCCAGGTCCCACACTGTCACAGAAAGTGAAGTAATGCTGGTCATTTCTCATTTTCCAGACAGAGTTTCTCAGATTTGATTGAATAGACCCTCCCCTCCTACCTTCTTTACCCCTTGCTTATAATTGGGATGGAATCTAAGTAATTGGATTTACCAGCTTACTGAGTTTAATGTCATACACTGATAATAGTAATAGTAATAATAAGTGGTGTGCACACTTCTTATCAGGCTACTAGCTGTGCATGGACTGAACTATATGGACTATATGGTTTCCTTTCACTGTGCGCACATGCTGTTTTTGCTTTGGAGACTATTAGAAATTTTTATCAGCAATGGAATTCAGTCAACCTAGGATTTGCTATTATGCTGTAATAAGTATTGCCCTAGAAATTGATACCCACACATAGGAGTAGGGTGGTTATTGTGTACTGTAGATAGCTGAGGAAACCTAGAATGACGACTCCCACCTGCATATGAGACTCCTTATGGTAAACTGGCCAGGAAGCTTTCAAATCCATCTTTGAGAAAGGAGAAAGGACAGCAAAGTTAAGAAATTGAGATGGACCTCACCCAAGGACAACATTCATAAGTCTTTTCTCAAGTTACTAACTTTCAAAATAACAGTAGTTTGTTTGTTTATTTATTAATTGCTGTGCTTGGGATCTGAACATAACTAGGGCCAAGTAGCTTTGAGAGGTGTTTCCTCAACTATATACTAATATTAACTTTGGTGTGCATGTTTGTTTCCATAAAAGTGCTATGATACTTTTAAAAAATACCCTCAATGACTTTTAAAGAATTTGGTGTGTGTATGTGTACATACATGTGTACTGTATGCACAATTGTGCACACGAGTATAAAGTCCAGAGGTCAAATTCAAGTGTCTTTGTTAATCTCTCTTTGCTTTACTTTTTGAGATGGGAGTCTCATCAAACCTGGAGTTAGGCTGACTGGACAACGAGCCTCAGGTATTCTCATGTCTCTGCCTCCCTAGTGCTGGGATTATAGGCCTGTGCAATAGCCCACAACTAAACTTTTTACATGGATATTTTGGCTCATGCCCAGGTCATCATGAATTTGCAGCAAACACTGACTTAGCCATCTGCCACGGCCTCCTCCCTACATTGTTTGGGCTGGTCTTGCCTCAGTCATCTTCCTGTTGAGATTTTGAGTTTGCAGTCCTGTGGCTGCATTGTGTACTCCTCAAGTGGAAGTAAACATTCACCTAACTGTTGACAGTACTATCAAATGCCAAATAAGAGGGAAATCTGGAAACTCGGTATGTTGCATGTATTTTCAGGAATGAAAGGGGAAGGGAGAAATAGATTTTCTCTTCCCTGAAGTTCATGTAGCTTTATCAAGAAGTACAGATGATGCCTACTTTAAACTGTAGGGCTTTCATCCCACATGTTTCATGACTGGAATTTCCTGCTTGGCATAGCAGACTGTCTATGGATGGTTGTGTGGTATAAGGTGCCAAAAGAGCTACACCTGGCTCCTGGATGCTGGTAATGATGGCCAGCCAAATGGCTCAGTCACTTCTAATAACAATGGTAGTAGTGACCACATGGGTTGTTGTTAGGTAATTCTCAGTAGAACCAATCTCTGATCTATCTTTATGGATACAATTCTAGTAGGTTGACCAGCCCCTTGACCTGGAGCACAACCATGTATCTTTCCTCCTTTGTAGCTGGCTCCTGGATCTGTGCATCCAGCAGTCTCCTTCTATATCCCTGCATCTAGGCAGTCTCCTTAGCACATTCTGTCTGTTATGCTGGCCCACTTCCATGTACTTAACTGTCTGCCTCCTAAATAATGAGTGAAGTGTCGTGTACTTGTGGTAGCATTGTGGTATTCTCCTGATCCTTGAAGGCATTTATGGAATTCTTTTCTGTATGTTTGTCTTTCAAACAACCATAAAGATGAGACTGGGATAAAGTGCTCAGAAGGACAGCAGAATGGGTTTGGGGTTGAGGGTTGGCCACGAGGATGCAATACTTAAGGATGGTTGAATCTCTGAGGAGACTTTTGAGGTACAAACTAGACAGTTGCTATTAAAAGTTAGCACGCTTCTTGCTTCTTCATTTAATAAAAAAAAAAAAAAAAAAAAAGCAGGCTAGGAATGTTACCTGCCTTTACCTTAAGTGGCTTCACTCTTTTCCCTCTCTGTTTTTCTATACAACTAAGGAGAAATTATTAGCACCCTCAACACCCAAGTCACTAGCTTTGAGCATTTATTCCAAATATCTGACAAATACTAGCAGGGATCTCTGGTTCTTGGGAGTTATTTACAGTTGCTTTTTTGTTTGTTTGTTTTGTTTTTTGGGGGGGATTGGAGACAGAGTTTCTCTGTTGGAATTCACTCTGTAGACCACGATGGTCTTGAACTTGCAGAGATTCACCTGCCTCTGCCTCTCAAGTGCTGGCATTAAAGCTTGAGTTATTTATGGTGTTTTAATTTATACATGTACACACTGATGCACTGTTATATACACAGTGTTAGTGTTAGTAAATTATAATTAAATTATGAAACATGGTCTTGAAAATATTTAAAACAATATCTGTTCCTCCGAGGGGTCTTTTTTGTTGTTGTTGAGAGTTTGCTATGTTCATCTTAAATCATATATAAATATAAATCATAAATGAATGATAAGTCATAGATAATTATATTCACTTATTTCTCCTGCTGATTTACATTCATTCAATTTTGTCTCTTTATATTGGCTTGTGAGATCTTGAATGAGGTCATCTTATTGAAGAATTGACAGTGCTAAGTCTGTGGTTGGGTTTAGGACTTTCCTGGGGTGTATCATGAAGGTCCCGCTGGCCAAGAAGCATTGGAGACTTGCTTTCATTTTGTTCTCTTTAATACTATAATTAACTGGGGGAGTGGACCTGTGGCCTTACCCTTGCTAGGTAAGCACTCTACTCCCACTGAGCTATACCCCCAACCCCATGTATTGGTTTCCCATGGACTAATCTTATTGCATCTCCTCAATTTCAGGAGCCCCACCCCAATGTGGCACAGTCTCCCTTAGACCAAATAGTATTTTTGTCCTAAAACATTTTTGCACTGTTGAAGTCAGAGGTGCTGTTTCTTTTCTTTAGGAGAGTGCTAGGCAGCTGTTGGAGGGTTCTGAGTAGGATTCCTTTCACCTGTGAGATAAAAAGCTAGTGGGCTGGTTGTAGTCCCACTTCCATACACCTGTGCTGGGCAGCGTCTTCTGGAAGGGTAACCCTGTCAGGTGTCTGTCTCCCCTCCCTTTTCCTTATAAGAAAATATTCTGTAGTTTCGCCCTTGCCTGCCTTGAGTCATCCAGTCAACTACTTGTGTGTTTACTCCAAGTATTCCATGTATCCCTCTTTTGTTGTGTGGGGTCAGTAGAGCAAAGCCCACTGCAGTCCTGGTAGGTGCTGCTGAGGAAAAGGTACTACAGGGCTCTCTCATCTGAGTCTCACAAATAATCACAAAGTCTTTACAAATGAGAGCAGAGCTTGGCTTCTCTCTCCAAGTTAATTTATTTTGCTGCCATGTTTTATTTAGAGAGTATTTTGGTTTTATAGTGTCCATGGGAGAGTCCTGAGGAACAAAATAAATGCCTTTCTTCTGAACAGAGATGGGGCTTGAGATTGTGACATGCTTTTCTGTGATCCACTCTGCCATCTGCTTTGTCTGTGTTTGTTTTTCATTATGACTGCAATAGCTTCTTGTTGCGGATTTTTTTTTTTTAAAGCGGGAAACACTTAACATTTTGTTCACATACAGACATTGTTTCTATAAACTCCGCAGGACTCTCTGGGAATCAGGTCTCTTTAGTACTTATTAAGAATCACCAACAAAAAGCTGAAAACATCTGTTTTCAGAGTTTGAGTCCAAATTTCTTTTGATTTAAAACAGAAGGAAGGCAAAGGGAAAGTGTGAGTTGGAAAAGTGGGGCAGTTCCACCTCTAGGGACACTACAGTGTGTCTGGGAGCCTTTTGAACGATGCAGTTTCTTGAATTTAGTGGTCCCTAGTGCATGGCTGCCACTAGGTGCAAACTTGAAAAAGAGCCATCAGAAACTTAAAGCACTTTGACCACATGTCTTTTGAATGTTGTAACAAATTTTTATCTATTTTAGTTATAAAATTAAACACAAACACCAATTTAGTTTTAAGCAGCATGTATGTATTTAATGTTAACACACTTCAGTGTCCCTCATGGTTGTCAAAACAGCCCCCCTCAGTCCCCCTTTACAGGACAGCTAGTTGATTATAGACAATCACTTTGTTTTCTATGACATAGAGATACTGGTATTGCCTAATTTCTCTTTTCTAGAACATTTGAGGGTTTCTGTTTCTTGGTTAGATTTTTAGTAATACTGGGTTAATTTAAAATTCCCACATTATTGCCAGATTCTGGCATGTTTTCCAAAGCTTCAGTTTAGTTAGTTAATTTAGTGTTGATGGGTCTGTGTGTGTACATTTGGGTACCAATGCCACTGGGTTTGTTTGGAGGCCAGAGGAGGATACCAGGTATCCTGCTTTGCCACCCTCCACCTTTTTTATTCTTCTGAGACAGGTTCTCTAACTGAATCTGGAGCTAGGCTGGCAGCCAGTAAGCACCAGTGATCTCCTATCTTCGCTCAAAACAAGCTAGGGTTGTAGGTACATCAATAGTCCTCAAGTCTAAATGCTTGTCCAGCAAATCACCTTACCTGTTGAGCTTTCTCCTGTGCCCCACGTCAGTTTTTAAGAACTGTAGTTTGTTCAGTTAGCTCTTGAAGCCACACTATCTCCTTTTTATCTAGTGTCAGTAGTTTGAAATAGGATATATGGAGAGTCTGTAGTGGCTGACCCTTGCAGTGTGGCTAACTGAGTAGGGCAGGAGGGAAGTTAAAAATGAGAATCAACTTGCTTGTAAGGAGACAGTTTTACTAATTGAGGCATGAAGCTCAAACACAGTGTTTGGGGGGGTTGGTTCAAAGTAAAATGTGTGTTTTGCCTGTAATACTAGATTGTTAGTTTAAATGTTAGTACTTTGAGCATACTGTTTATTTAACCTTGACTCCCAGCATGATTGGAAAGGAAACTTGACTTGTACTTTATTGTATATACTTGATGCTTTTAGTTTCTTACT
Source organism: Cricetomys ansorgei (assembly GCA_026225945.1). Lineage (NCBI taxonomy): Eukaryota > Metazoa > Chordata > Mammalia > Rodentia > Nesomyidae > Cricetomys > Cricetomys ansorgei. Next base: position 10,109,152 of record JAMJFZ010001089.1, read on the forward strand.
TTCATTACTGAATTGTTCAAATTAGGTATGATTATCAACTCTTCACAGTGTCTGATGCCGACAGGGCCTCTTTACCAGACTTAGTGCTAGAAGTTGGCTATGCTGGAGATGTGTTCCTGCCATTAGATCTTGCCTCCAACAGCTGCAGACTGCAAATTTGAAGACGTACATACACTAAGCTTGTTCTTATTCTTAGAGGTTTCTATTATCTTTTTAAAAAAAATTAATTCTGGATTTTTTTTAAAGTACATATTTAGATCAGAGGACAATTTCTGAGTCATCGAGATTAGCCTTGATGATAACACCTTTACCCACTCAGCCATCTCATTGGCCCTTACTGCCTGGTAACATTCACTGTGCAACTGGTATATATCTCCAGAATGTTAGAGGTGGTCATTAGTTCATTTGCCATAGACATAGACAGATAAAGGTGAACTAGGTATCAGGACACAATAAGGGAAGGAGATTATGTGTGTACTTGTGAAATAGAAGATGGAAACCTAGGATGCTGTTCAATGTGTGGCCTGAGGTAATGAAAGCACAGATCCTGTGAGCAAACATTTTTCTCACTGTTTTTTTTAGACACAGTCTCTATGGAACACAGGCTAGCATTGTATCAGTGATCATCCTGCCTCCATCCCTTTCTACACACATTCACGGTACACACATACTTCATATGCATATAAGACAGTAGCCTCTTAGCCAGATTTGTTCCACCCTAAATCAGGCTGTGGTTTATGAGAGTATTATATACCTGTGTAGAGCCTTTATTCTTAAGAGTTTGCTTGAAAGATTCTTTTCTTTCCTCCAGTATCATGGTTTTATTGCTGCATGTAGGCCTGTATCCTCCAGTCTCTGCTTAATTTAGTTTTAATTTTCTTTTGCTATTGCAGGCCCAGGCTGCAAGCACAAAGGAAGTTTGCTCAATCTCAGCCGAATAGTCCCAGCACAACTCCAGTGAAGATAGTGGAGCCTTTGCTACCCCCGCCAGCTACTCAAATTTCTGATCTCTCTAAAAGGAAGCCTAAGACAGAAGACTTTCTTACCTTTCTCTGCCTTCGAGGTAAGCTTGTAGTGTTCTCCTCACATCTGAGTTTCCTGTTGGATTCGAGGGCAGGCTTTTTTTTTTTTTTTTTTTTTTTAAAAAGATAGAGTCTTAACTATATAGCCCTTGGTGGACTCTTGCATAGTTGATTGAGGATGGCTTCGAACTCTACTCAAGCTAGAGGTCTGCCTGCCTCTCTGCCTTCTGAGTGCTGCAGTTAAAGATGTGTGGCACCATTCCTGGTCCTTCAGTTTTTTTACTTAAAATATTTTTTTTCTATTTATGTGCATTTGTCCACAGTTATGTGTGTATGCCTGTATGTATATTTTATTTTGTTTAATTCTATTTTATTTTATTCTTGTGTTTGGGTGTTTGCTTGCACTCATGCACCATGTGTATACAGTGCTGGAAACAGTCAGAAGAAGGTGTCAGATCCCCTGGGACTGGAGTTACAGATGGTTGTAAGCCACTCTGTGGATGCTGAGACTTGAGCCAGATCCTCTGTGAGAGTATCCAGTATTTTTAACCCCTAAGCCATTTCTCCAGTCCCAGTCTTTGGGTGTTTGAGAAAAAGTCTTTCTGTGTAGCTTTGGCTAACTTGGAACTGATAATGTTATCCAGACCTGTCTCAAAGTCTTAGGGGGAAAAAGAAAAAGGGGAATACATACATACATGCATATATATATCTCCCCCCTTTTTATTCTTCCCCCTCAGCCTCCTGAAGTTCTTGGATCATAGGTGTGAGGTACCAAAACTAGCTAGGAAGGTTATTTTGGTGTTGAGATAACAGAACTTTGCTTTGATGTAATGGAATTTAGTTATGTGAACGGGCTGTAATTATTTTAGGCATTGAAGATGGACAAGTAAAGATTCAGGTACTATCTAAGTGACAATAAGTAGATCAGAACCCGTGTCTGTAATGTGCCATGTGTGTCTGTCTACTGTTTAAAAATGCTATCTGTTCTTCTCTGGGAAGCTGGCAAGGTGTTATATAATAACACCTGGGTAGAATCTTACCAAGCACTGAGGGTTTGGTATTCATACACAAGAGAGTCATCTTCCTATAGCCAGTTCACCTTTGTAGCAAAGGTCTAAACAAGTCAAGCTTAGGTCAGTAAGTGTGCTCCTCAGTTTTGCTTTCTCTTAGTTGGTGTACAATGTAGATTCGTACTATACCCCTTTCCTATTTCTTTTAGATTTAACTATTAAAGGTGAGAGTCACCTTAGCTTTCAAAATCTTTGTTTACAACCTGTATAAGTAAGTTTACTTGTCTGTAAAAGCACTAGAGGATGCATGTTGTAACTTACTTGTCCTAGATCCTCAGTGGACTGAACCATTATTTTAAGGTGTAATGGCTTTAGGTGTGGAAAACTTGTATTTTAAAGTGTATAGGGGCTGTGTAGATGACCACTGTAATGTGCTTCTTTAATTATTTTTAAAATTTTAAGCTACAAAAATTTGTTAAACTTTTTAATGTGTCATGAAATGTTTCTCATTGTTGGAAAGGTAACTATCCAAAATAGTTCTTTCCATTTCTTGCTGTTGATTGTATCCTCTTTGAATCTTTTACTAAGCAAACCTGTGCACACACACAGAGATTTAAAATTTCTTAAAACAGTTTTCTGGAAATCATGGAATTTGTCTAATTTCTGATTCACATTGTGATGTTTCTAACTATGTGTTATCAATATGTATAAGATCTGTAGCATTTTTAGGCAGTGGACAGTTCTTACCTACATTCTACCTACATTCTAAACCACCCCCCCCTTCTTCTGTCCCTTCCCTCCTCCCTCCCTTCCACAGTTTTCAAACCTTTCAGATCCCAATTCCTAGTGTTGAGCTTGTAGAATGTAGTCACTCACCCTTAGATTAAGAGAGAAATTTGTCTTATTAAAAAATTTTAAAAATCTCACTACCCCCCTCCCCCGTGTGTGTCAGTGTGCGCTTGTACATGTGGGTGTGCAAACCCATGCATCTTTACAGAAAAGAGAGTCTTGCTGGGCGGTAGTGGCACACTCATTTAGTTCTAACACAGATCTAACAGAGGCAGGCTGGTCTCTGAGAGTTTGAGGACAACCTGGTCTACAGAGTGAGTTTCAGGACAGCCAGAATTACAAGAGAGAAACCCTATCTTGAATAGCCAAAAAAGAAAAAGAAAAGAGAGTCAGATACTCTGGAAATGGAGTTCAGATGGTGTGAGCTGCTTGATGTGGGTACTGGAAACCAAACTGATCTTAAGAGCAGGAAGTAACAGAACCCACCCCCACCCCCCACCCCCCCATTGGTAAGTTCATTTTCTTTTTTTTTTAAATGGGAAAGTCTGGAATAAATAAAAGGCACGGGAGGGTGGTATTTTTGGCTACGGACTTGAGTCCTTTCTACAGGTTTCAGATAATTTCCTTAATAGTTTCGAATATTGAATAGACTAGGTGATGGGGTCATGGGAAAGAAAGAGTTCTTTAAATCTTGTTTATTATTCATCAGTGAGGACACTAGATCCAAAGACCATGCCCTTTTCTTGAAACCCCTCCTTAAGTATAAACAACAACCCTGTGGCTGAAGAGCCTATCATTAAAAGGATTGCTGTAGTTATGTACATACCACCTACTCATCTGGGCTGTAAAACTGTAGGATTTAAAAATGTTCCAGTCTCAAGGCACTGTGAGACTGTCAGCCCTAGAACTTTCTAAGGAAGCAGGGTAGAATGAACATTGGAGCAGGACCTGAAGTGTTTGCCTGCTGTGCATTTATCTTTAAATAGCTGCTTTGAAGGGGTGCACATGTTTCTTGCTAGAGGCATAATTAGTATCTTCCAAGGGTACATATTGGGAAGAGAGCCTGTATGTGTGCTGTGTGCTGTGTTCAGCAACTCACCATTGCTGTATTTCCTGTCACCAGTCTCGTTATTCTTAATGAGTTCTGTCTTCCTCTCTTTGTTCTGACTATAATTGTTAAAGAGAAAAGGAGCTTAATGCAGCAGAGCAATGGCAGGTTAAATGATTCTCTTATTTACAATTTTCTTTTTATGGGGCACTGCAAATGAGGGGGATTCCCGAAGCGGATTCATGAACATACACAGCACACAGTTCATTCTTATGACCAGGGCTGTCACAGTGCAGCCTTCCAGCTCTGCCCAGTGAAAGGAATTTTTGGAGGTACAGGAGGGGAATTGCTGGTACATATTTGAATACAGCTGTTGTGAAGTCATGTAGTCTTGTTTGGGGGACTGACTGCCTTTGTTTCCTCTGTCTTGCAGGATCTCACATGATGTCTTGTTATTCAGTTGCTAGTTAATTCAGGCCAGCCTTATTGAACCTTCCTTTTACTCCAAACACTTAGAAAACAGATTAGACACTGGAAAAAAACATGGCTGGTGTGTAAACAGGACATGGTAAAAGATATGAAAGTGTCAGGGTAGGGCTGTGCCACATATAAGCAGGTAGAGAATCTTGTAATAGGCTATATGGAGTAACTGCAGAAAAGGAAGGCAAATCTAAGCTGGCTCTTGTCCAAGATATCAGAAACCTTTGATGGAAGGCTCTGGGGCTGGGAAGGGATTCTGCAGAAACTTCTGCCAAGGCATGGTTATGGAATGGATTGGGGTTGGTCATTTGAAAGGCCTGAGATTAAAACAAGCAAGTTAGGGTTTGGACAGGTTTTCTACATTTTGAGTGAGATCATGGGCTTTCACTGTGAGGTGAATGAATATCACTAGCAGATTAAGATGATATCCTGACAGTGTTTCAAAATGTAATTGAGGCTATAGGCATCTAGGTTAGTTTTGCCTCAGGAAAAAGCTGTCCTTGGATTGTTTATTTATGCCTCTTTCACTGTTTGCTCAGATATAAAATGGGTATTCTGTTTTCTGTACTTGCTGTTGCTAGGGGTTTAAACTAAAGCTAGTGGATGTGAAATGGGTCCTAGTGACTGAGAGGCAGCCATTAAGTACATTTATTTGCTGTTTTACATTGAGTTTACAGAGGTGGCTGAGGGAAGGGAATTTAGATTTGAGATCTAAAAGGAATTCTCAGATACACTGTCTAGATATGGAAGAAAGCCCACCGCTGGAATTTTATCCCCAGACAGTGTCAGTCTCTACCTGTAAAGGAGCACATACTTTGTTGTATCATTGACCTTGAATATTGAGAATTGTAAGCAGGGCAAGTGCAAAAGTCTGGGGTGATTAAGAGGTCACATAATGAGAGGGAATTATCTGCAGAATGTAAGGGGAATGGTGGTTACTAGTAAACTTTCTGAGCAAAATGGGAATAGTTTTGGGGGAGGAAGACAAGCTTTCTTATTGGTACACATGGGTTTTAGGGTCACTTTTGTGAGGTATTCCATCTTAGTATAGAACTATTAAAGTGGAATTCAACCTGCTTTGCTGGTTTCTCTGGTTACCCTGTCCTCTGCTTTCCCCACATCACTCTAGCCTGGCATTCTGTATTCTCCTAGTGTCTCAGGTCTGCTGATGTAGTAATTTGTTTGGTAGGGTAGTTTCTCTGCTAGTAATGAAGAAATCAGAAACCTTGGAGTTCTTGATCTGAGAAGGATGGATCCTTTTTTAATTGCCTTGTGACCTTGGCTCTGAGGTTTGATCTGGCTTCATGCCAGCTGGCCTCTGACCTTGTCTGTCCTGCACTGCAGGAAGATAAAACAAACTCAATCTCCCTGTGAGGTAGCTGGCCTATGGTCAGTGGTACTTTCTCCTCAGCATCTAGAGAAGCTTAGTGTTTCTTGTGCCTTTTGTAACCCACAGAGAGAAGGCATATATTAGAGGTGGGGGTGGGAATTTCTTAGTGTAGCATTATTGTTGTGTTGGCCAAGCACTTTGCTGGGTATGTGGATTTTATCCCATGGGTTGCTCTGATGAAATACCTGCTGCTTGTGCCTTGCAGGAATCTGTTTGGTGTCTGAGAATCTGAAAAGGCTTGCATAAATCATAAATTCATGTTCAGACTTGGTCTGTAGTGACTGGAAGTTGGCAAGTCTAAATTTACTTATTTCCATCTCTCAGTTTGTGCTAATTGTCTTGTGGCTAGGAGCTACTCAGGCTGAACACCATCATCACTGCAGTTTGTGGATTTGAATGTGTGGGCGCTCTCACGTGGGCTCGATTATACATGTGAGCGTTTGCATGCACACCTGCACAGTGATATTGATGATTGAACTTTCTTGAGCAAGATGGGAATACTTTTTGGAAAGGAAGACATGCTGTCTCCTTGTACACAAGGCTTTTAATAAGGTCCCTTTTGTGAGGTGTGTTCCATCATAATTTCTATGTCTTGTGTCTGCATTTGAAGCTACCTTTGCAGATGCCACTGGGAATAGTCTGGAAGGTGCTATGTTAGCCTGCTATGTATGTCTGCTGTGAGGGAAATGGTGCCCTTTATTCTCTGTGCTGAATCCCTTGTCTTTAATGTCATGGAAATAGAACACAGGGAATAAAACTCTGCACAAGGAATTTGCCATGTTAGGGCTCAGACAGACAGCACCTGGGTGAAGATGCATTTAGGGCAGTGTCCAAGAGGACTCTTAAGTTTAGGAAGTCATCACCTTGCTTGCTGTTTGTCTCAACTGACTTGAGCTGTGCTGTAAGTTCTGCAGCAATCTTTCACCATTTCTAACCGCAGAGTTCATTCTTTATTTCCACAGTCTCCTAGAACCTGGCCTCTTTGCTTTTTCATTCAGGAAATAAGATAGGAAATAAATTGCCTATCCTCTCATGTATATAATAAGAATGACAGATTTAAAAAATATATATTATTTAATTGGGAGTAACAGATGGCTAATAAGTTAAGGCCAGAAAACAACTTGTGGGAAATGAGTCTTGCTTTCTACCATTATGGTCTTTGAGATCAAATTTAGATGGCAAGTATGTTTATTCACTGAGCCATCTCAGTCTGAATGGCAGATTTGATAAGTTAGAAGACTAATCATTAGCATGATTCCAGCAGTAGCCTCATATAATTTTGCTGCAAGTTGTTTGCAGTGTCATTGAATCATTGCCATACACTTTTGGTTATAAAAGTAGTTTTGGCTAAATACACTGTTGATACCACAGGACTGTTTTCCAGAAACAGAGCTTCTTCCTTATGAGCTGGGTGCCATGAAGTTTATTTTCATGGTTGGAATGGCCAGGATTGGCAGGCAGTTCCCTTCTCATTAATGGCTGGGTTTTCTTTTGAATAAAGCTGTTGCCCCTAGCATCTCCCCCACCCCCAAACCCCAACACACACACATACAGTTGGTGATTGTCTTATAGGACTTGGTGAAGATCTTTTATATTGACCCAATTTAAATTATAATTTGTTTTCCCTTTAGAAGTGATAGCAGTTCAGCATTGCTGCAAATTATGTAATTATGAGCATAAATCACTTTAAAGAAAAACAATAGCATGTGGAATACCTGCATATGACATTGTTTGCAGATGGGTGACTTTGTGGAAAAATACCCCTTGGGAATTGTAACCTAGAAGGACCAGGGACTGAACACTGGTAGTTGCCCTGCTTTTTTTTAAAAAAGGGATCTTCATCTTTTTGAGTGTCAATGTATGTGGAAAAGTAAGAGTGTGTAGAACAATGTCTAGAATGCACATCATTGGATTCATGGAGTGATTTCTGCAGTTACTGCTGCTGTCTATAGCTTCTGGTTTCGTGGTACCATGAGAAATGTCAGCACAGTAGTCACCCATGTTAATTGGGTCAAAATCCAGTCCTTTACTTTCCACTTAAATGACTGAGGGCAAAGGAAGCCCTGTAGGGCCTTTCCAAAACAGATCCAAGCTATATTTGCTTGTTAAGATTAAGAATTGGTTGAGGGAGGGGAAGATAATGGCAAAGGATTGTCTGTGTATATGATTCACAGAGAAGAATCACACTTTATAGAAACCAAAGCCCAAATTAGAACAAGCAGCTTTTGGATTAAAATGATTTCTGTTGTGGTTGTAACATACCACAGTTTGATTTTTGTCCAGATGAAAACATTTGGTTTGCACTTCAGTAAATATTGTGGAGACATTGCCAGCTAATTTTGAAAAGTAATGAAATACAGCTTTGGCAAAAGCACAGATGCATTCTGCACTCCTGATTCCTCCTATCTGATCCAAAGCGCCCCCCTCCACCCCCAATTTGCTAATGTACTTGAATAATCAAGAGTGGAAAATGTGCCTGTAATTTTGATATAATAGCATTCATAATCACTGAATACAAACCACTTCCTTGCCGGAAGAAAAACAAAACAGCAACAACCTCCACCCTACCCTCAACCTTTAATCCTTCAAAACAGTCACCTTCATTGATTATTTCAAATGAGTGGTTGTGAAGGAGAGGTGGCATAATTCTGAGTGGTAAATTAGCACCTCTCACTAGTTAATATCCTAAAGAAGCCACCTGGAGAATGGCTCTCCCTAAGCATGTCTTGTTCCCAAAGTCATTGCTGTAGCTTTGAAATGGGCTTAAATCTTACCATGGGAAGAAACTAGGCCTTTCCCCCGCAGAAGTACGTGTTTCCTGATTGGGAATCACCTTTGTCCTAGATCTCTCTTTACTATAAGGTGTTTACTCCCATTTTTCTTGAACGCTAGATTTCAATGACCTTAGAGTTTTCAAAAGATTGACCTGTCTGACATTTGTTAGAATGAGATTTCCATGTAAAATTTCAACATCTGAAGTTGATTTTTCTGTGACAGGGTCTATTAAAAAATGTTAATAATGAAAAATAAATTAACACACCCTTGGAGGATTCTAAATATTCTTCAAAGTGTATAGTGACTGTCAGAATACACCTGAACACAGTGCTTTTTCCTTTTTGTACTGAAGAATGTGAAATGATTTCCTTCAGCAACAGTTGAACAGACAGCTCATGCCTGAATTGAGGGTTTGAAACCCATTTTCCTCTGTGTTGTTTTGTTTCTATTAGATTCTTCCTCTAAACTTTATATCCGTAGGTTAGAGATAACCAGGCTTGTACCTAGGTGAAAAGGAAATCAGTACTTTTCTGTAACATAGCTTCAGAGATGCCTTTAGCTCTCCTTGGATATTCTAAGTTGTTAATTAGCTATTTCCTCGGTATTTGCTAGATAATAGGGCAGAATAAAAGGTACTCTTACTGGTTTTGTCAGCACTGTGATTTCTCCATTGCTGGTCTGAATATGAGTTTGGTTCTCTGTTAATTTGTAAATGAACAGGGCAGAAACATTCCTGAAGGAATATTCCATAGCTGCAGAGGTAGAATATACATTACGAGACTTTGGATTTAGTTTTTCTTGTACTTGTGTCAATTTGACAGTGAAGTTAGTGACATTGAATTGATTACAGGTACAAAAGTAAAATAGGAATAGCTTTTTTAAGAGCATATGCAACTCTACACTAGAGTCTTGTTGCAGCTCATATCCCTCTAATATTTGATAGCAAAATTTATAGTTATTATTCTAAAAGTTAATTCAGTAACTTAATTGGAGCACCATCATGCCCCCCGCTCCCACATACACAATAAAGTTTCACGTAGCACTTGCTGGCCTTGAACTCTTGATCCTACTACCTCCAGCTCCTGGATTTTTTTGACTGTTGTTAGGAATGATTAAAAGGGAGAAAGGATGATCGATTCTTTCAGAGTTTTCTAAGTTACAGGAATTTTTGTTTGTTTTTATTCATGTATATGAGTTATTTATCTTCATGTATACCTCTGCACCATTTGAGTGCCTGGTCCCCTTGGAGGCCTGAGGAAGGAACCAGATCACTCAGAACTGGTTGTGAGTATGTATGTATGCATGCTGGGAATCAAACCCAGGTTCTTTATAAAAACAGGAAATGCTCTCAGCCATTGAGCAGTCTCTTCAACCTGAGCAGGAAGTTTGAGATTCCTTTTGGGACATGCATGGGAAAGTTGTGCAAAACAAGAACTTTAAATTACTTGTGCTGGTACTTTGTGGTGCCAAGGGTGTTATCTCTGCATTTTTTAGCATCTTGTTTCAGACAATATACCAATGACTTAATTACATCTACCTCGGGATTGGTTTTGCTTGATAAAGGAGAACTATACTGTTTTTCTATGTGGAAGTGTCCTTCCTGTGGTGTTGGCTCTATTTTCAGTGCAGAGATGGCAACATTTGACAACAGAGAGGTTAGAATGTAAAAGATAAGAGTGGTGTGGGTTCTTTGAATTGATTAGTTTGTTTTTATTCTTTTATTTCATCCATTATTTATTTTGTTTGTTTGTTTAGGTTTTTCTAGAAAGGGTTTCTCTGTTGTTAACACTGGCTGTCTGGACCTCATTCTGCAGACCAGGCTGGCCTTGAACTCTTAGAGATCCACCTATCTCTGCTTCCTGAGTGCTGGGATTAAAGGTGTGTGCCACTACTTCCTGGCCTATTTGTTTTTAAACTCCACACTTTCATTAGTGTTTTTCAGGAATTTATTTTTATGTGTATGGGTATGTCTGTGTACCTCTTGCTGTGCCTGGTACCTTTGTAGGACAGAAGAGGGAACTTGATCTCCTGGAATTGGAATTAACTGACAGTTATGAGCTTCCCTATGGTTGCTGAGAATTGAATCCAGGTCCTGGAAGAACAGCCAATGCTCTTAACTGCTGAGTTATCTCTGTAGCCTAAGGATTTATTTTATTTTACTTATATGAATGTTTCATTTGCATGTTTGTCTGTGCACCACCTGTGTGCATGGTGCCTGTAGAGACACAAGATATCAGATCTTCTGGAACTGGAGTTACAGATGGTTGTGAGCCATCATGTGGGTGCTAGGAATCAAACTCAGATCCTTTGGAAGAGTAGCTACTGCTCTTAAAGGTGGAGCCATCTCTCCAGCCCACAAATTTATTTTAATAATAGTTATAAACTATTATAACTTCAGAGTAAATACTTGAGGTGTTGGGGAAATCTGTACCTGTGCTTTATATTAAGATACTAAAAGAGAGTGACCCTATAAAAGATAAAATTCAGTTCCTTCTTCCTCACCTCTCAAGAATTGCTTCTTTCTCTCTTATTTCCAAAGTTAAATGCACAAGACAGAGTAATTCTCCAACAAATGGGTAAATATTTTCATTTTACTCACATTTTCTTGTGTAATTCATCCCTCACTATTGTTTATGGTTTCTTTTCCTTGGGAGTATTGCAGACAAGATTCTTAAACCTTTAACAGATAGGGTCCTAGCTCTGTAAACCTCTCCTTTGGATCATTCCTCATAAAAGGAGTGAATGTCAAAATTGGTGTTGATGAACTACATGTTTTAACCCACCAGGTTCTCCTGCGCTACCCAACAGTATGGTATATTTTGGAAGCTCTCAGGATGAGGAGGATGTCGAAGAGGAAGATGATGAGACAGAAGATGTCAAAACAGCCACCAACAATGCTTCATCTTCATGCCAGTCAACCCCCAGGAAAGGAAAAACTCATAAGCACGTTCACAATGGGCATGGTAGGTCCACCATTGAGCTTGTACAAAGGGCAGTATAAGCCATTTTTGGATGAGGGTTAATAGAAATCTGAAGGGATGGTGGCCTGCTGTCCTACTGTCTTAGAATATATACTTGTTAGTATAATTGTGATGGAGGCTGTACTTTGCAGACCTGAAAAGACTTCCACATGCCCTGGTTAGGTAGGAGGAAGAATTTCAATACAGAGAATAGTGAACCTGATGATTTTAAATGTGAAAATAAAATAAAATAAAATTAGAACACTTCTGTTATCCACAGAGTTTAGTTTCAAGTCAGAGGAAAATTAATTTTAGTTGGAAGATTCTACCCAGGAAAGAAGTGATAAGAACCCGGGCTCCCAGACATGCAATAGGAAAGCTCTTTGCCAGGGACCTGATAGGGGTGTGATAATTAAGGAAAAGAATTGGAGGAGTGTTAATTAGTGGAGAGTTAAGGGCCTTATTATCTGTTGAGTAAGCCTCATTGGTTAAAGACAGCAGAAATAAATAATTGTTGGTCTACCATGATGGAGCTGCCTCATGGTGGATGAACTTCTGAGTTACAACTAGAACAGGCTTCCAAGGCTTTGCTCTCTTAAAAAAGAGTGTAATGTTAGTTTCCTTTTTTGCTTAATGAGAATAAGAATAAATAAATATGAACAAAAGCAAAATTATGCTTACCATTTCTTCAACTTGGTATGTCCATATAATGGAAGTCTATTCTGTCTAGTGTACTCTCTGATTAATTCCTTAAACTACATTGCTTTTTTTTAACCCTCTTATTGTGATGGAACTATTTGTATTCACGATTGATTAAAATAGTCCTTTTGTACTTCATTACCTGTCCCTAGGGTTTGGTGTACTGTCAGGCCTCTATGATTATTGGAGTTCAGAGACAGTCCTTTTCAGATACAGGAAAATGTTCATTTCTAAGAACATAGGTAGAGCTCTGAGTTTGATTAGCTTCACATGGTACCAGTGCTCAATTGCACCCTAGACTCCCTTCTGTAGTGCCCCAGCTCTGGAGCCAGCAGTTGGATTTGCCACTTCCCAGAATGGGTTGAAGGTTCTGTATTACTACAGCCTGCATGCCTTTCCTACCTCAGTTCCTTAACTTCAGACTGCTCTTGGTAAATTCAAATGTGTGTGTGTATGTGTGTAGGGGATGCCTTTGGTTAGAGTCTGCTCTCAAGATGCCCGACAAGATTCAGAATAGTTTCTGGGTAAAAAGGGTGCTTTTTCAATTTTCATTTCCAAGAAGTTAAAACGTAGAATTAGATAGTCTCCATTACCTTGGCTCTATAGTCACCTTTAGTGTGAATGTGCACATCCTTGCTCACCTAGGTTTTCTACCAGGAAGATGCTGGGTGAGATTGTCATTACTGTGCACCAGGTGTTCTTCAGATTTGTTGACTGTTGTATAAGAGACATATTGGGACAAGCAAGCTGCTTTTCACATTCTTTTCTGTTTTTCTTGTCAGGTTAGTATTCAGCTCTCTTTTTATATGCTACAGTGTTGACATGTCAGGAAACTCAAACATCTGTGTCTTCTTTGGATGGGTCAACCCACTGAGATGCAGGTAGATTAATATATATATAGCAAAGAAATTACTGAAATTTTAGAGCAAAAACCTAGCATCCAAATAGACAGTGCTTTTTCCTGATTTACTTTGTTTCTGTTCAAATGGAGTAGGAAAATATCTCTCATGGCTTGGTTCCAGGATATCCAGTCTCTTTGGGAGTGGCAGGAGAGAGCAACAACCTCTTTGTATTTGCATCTTACACCATCTCCTTGGGCCTGAGTGTGACAGCATTTTTAGATTAAGAGCCTGGGCCCCAAAATGTCCTACAAGAGCCAAGTGTCCCCTGACAGAAGCTTAGTTCTGGAAACATGACATAGGTCCCCATGTTCTTACAAGCCACAGAACATCCTAATTACAAGGGATTTATTGGTTAAAATACACAATTTAGGATGACTTGGACAGCATCACTTGAGCCTTTTAACCTTGGGCTGCAACTCAAGGGTTACAATAACAATAGTGCCTCTAGCCACTTCCATTTTGATAACTCATCTGTTTCTAAAATAATCTTTCATATACAGAACCTCAAATAATGCCAGCAGTAGAGTTCCCACTTGATTACTATTTGGAAATATAACAACATAATCAAATTGCTAAGCTTGTATTTATCATACAAATTAATATTTGGAATACTTTAGAGTTTGAAAAGTATTCCTAATTGTTTTCTTTTCTTTGTTTTAACATTAGTGGATAACTGGAGTAGATGAGGAATTAATGTTTGTAGTGAACTTTGCTTTCCTCAATATTTTTGCCTTGGCAAACCCATTGTGACCTTTTGCAGAATAACTTGGTGGAAGTTCATTAGTTCAAATGTATATATTTTTTAAAGCAAATTGGAAGGAATAGAGATTATTGTTCCTTTTTGTGTACATATTTTTCTGAAGAGGGATATTTCTCAGGAGCCTTTTTAAACAACATGTCATTGCACTCCCAGCTGGAATGATTTAATTGCTTTGGATTCACATGGGGCTGTGCTGTATGCTGGCCAAAAAGCAATGATTCGGACAAGTTTCCTGCATTCGTGTGTTGTCATTTCCTCTGCCTGGAGTGGTAGATGGGGCTTGTGAAGATCTGCTTCAGTCGGAGGTGGCCATAGGCTGTCTTTGCAGCTTGTTCTAGCCTGTGGCAGTTGCACCTGTCCTGTTGAGGCAAGGAACTATTAAAAAACAATGGGAATGTACAGTGGGCTGAGCTTGTCTTGGAGGAGAAGCAGTGCTTTTGTAGAGTTATGAAATTTGTCTCCCTGACACCCTATCATTTTTGAGGCACTGTTTGTTAGTATGTTAGAAGCCAAGCTATTTCTGAAGCTGTAATCATAGATGTTTCTATGGTATAGATTTATTTGCTTTCAAATAGATGCCATTTATCCTGTTTGCCTGATTGAATATGTCACATTTACCACTACCATTAACTCATTATGTAATTGGAAAAAAAATAAGGACTCTTAGATTTGCTTAAGGGAATCCTAGAAAGTTCATGTGTCTCAAATTTCTGGTATATGTTGGAGGTTATCTGAGAATCAGCTGGTACTTCTGAGTGCTAACATTATCCACCTAACCACAGCTGTTTTGTGAACTGTCTTAATGGTAGAAGGTCTCCTGGAATTTCTGTCAACTTAACCTCTATTCCTAATTTCTTTGAGAAGAAATCTCAAAGATTTCTTCTTTACTCATTCTTCTTTAAGAAGATTCTTCTAAATCTAAAGAATTCTTTAAGAAGAAGAAAGTTCTGCTCATAGGGTCTTTGAGAACAATGAGTTGTTCTAAAGTATGTGTTAAGGAGGTATATCTAGGGGTACAGGGAGTCTCTTGCTCTGGTACTTTCTTCTAGTCATATATCATTGCCAGGTATTGACCTGTTGAAGCCACAAATGTTCTGTTACAAAACACCCATTTAACACCTGATTCAAAGAACTGGTACAGTTGTGGGGAGGCAGACATTCAGCTTATGAGGCTTCTCCTGAGGTAGAGAAAACCTTTTAAACCTTGCATTGGGCAGTGGTTCCAGTGTTTTGTGCATATGTTAAAGTCTGCTGAATCATGGTCTGTGAATGAGTTACTTGATGTGCAAGACTTGTAGCTTCAACAAATGGAAAGTTGGGGACAAAATATGGTGCTTGCCACTTAGTATGTTCTTATCCAAGTGGAAGATGGCTATTTCTGTGTTCTCATGCCTTAGGTTTGCCCTAAGACCCTAGGCAAAATACATGACAGTTAGAACCACATTAAATTTCATGTGTTAATTTTACTGTATGCTTTTGGTATGCTTTTAACATGAACATTATGTACTTGCTGATGTTTACCAAACTGCTCAGTACTGAATAGTTTCAGCTGTGTTTTTTGATCTGTCTTAAAGAGAATCTTCAGTTATCCAGTAACTCTTGCTGTCCTAGAGGCACACAGAGTTTTTGAAAGTCACTTGGCAACCTGGATGAAAATTGGCGGAGGATACAAGACTAAGAAAATCACGGATTCAAGGTGTTTATTTGAACAGCCTTGAAGACAATCATCTACTAAAAGGCAGTTTTCCCTGCCTTTGATACATTTCTGTTTCTTCATATCCATTTAATGACACAGAATTAGGAGGAGTCTGTGCCACACATCATTTAGCGCTAGTCAGACCCAGTAGCTTTTGGCAGTAGTCTTACACTTAACAGGCAATGGCTGTCATGTTGTCCTGATCAGGGTCCACAGTGAAGACAAACTGTATCTGGTCCAGATTCTGCCTTCTGCTGC
The DNA here is from genome assembly GCA_026225945.1 of Cricetomys ansorgei. Classification (NCBI taxonomy): domain Eukaryota; kingdom Metazoa; phylum Chordata; class Mammalia; order Rodentia; family Nesomyidae; genus Cricetomys; species Cricetomys ansorgei. Next base: position 10,124,941 of record JAMJFZ010001089.1, read on the forward strand.
TGTACCCACTTCTCCAGTTCATCTGGGCTAGTTTTTGGGTGAAACCAAAATACATTAGCATGTAGTGGGTCTAGAAATTATCCTTATGTCATGGATGGTCTTGGTGGTCCAGGAGGCTGAGGCTGCTCTGGTTCACAGTAGCCTGGCACAGGTAATCAGTCTACAGTTGCTTCCATTGCCACCACTACTCAGCCTCGATGACTGCCCTGGTCCAACCCAGTCCCAAACAAGGCAGTAATCAGTGCTAGCTCAGAGGTTTGAGGCTGATCCTAGTTGGACATGAGTCAGGACCTTATTTGTAGGATCCCATCTCTTCGGCTCCTGGACCTGGAGCTTGTGCTAAAAATGTCTGAGCCGAACCTTGGCCTCTAGAGTCAATAGCATCATCGATCTGAAGCTCCTTGTAAAAAGTTGTCTCTGTAGTACAACAGTTTGGAATTTCTGTGAGCCACGCAGCTAAGGCTGGCCTTGAACTTCTGATTCTCCTGCCCCTACCTGCCAAGCGCTGGGATCATAGGCATGTTCCACCACATCTCCTGTGGTTTTCTACTTGCTTTGTTTTTGCCAGACTGGAGATCAAAGTCAGGGCCTTGTACTGTTGGCAAGCATTCTACTACTGAGGTCTATATCCTCTTCTCGTGTGTGGAGGTATGTATTTTATTCTTCATTTTCAAACTTTGTTCTTTCTAGGTTTGTATTTTTATCTGAAAATGGTAATTTTCCTTTAACTTTGCATAATAGGCCTTATTAATAGAATATACCCTGCATTTGAGAGTCATTCTTCTAGTGTGTTGTGATTGTTTTCTTATTTCCTTCAGATGTGGTTGCCCATTCAGAACAAATTATCTTTTAAATGCAGTTTTATAAAATCGCAAACTGCAGAATTACTACTATTCATTTCTTCTTTATAAGCTAAAGCTTGACCCCTTCTGTGAAGAATCATGAGTCTGCTCTTGTCTGTTTTGAGTGAAGTATGGGAATCTATTTGCCCAATCTGTTCCTCTCCATGTTCCCTTTGGTATGTTGGAAAAGGCAAATACCTTGAAATAGCTGTTTATGTTATCAGTGTTCTATTTGGGGCCAAGAGGACCAGGAAACAATTTTTCAGAGACAAGCCATTCATCTTGATTTCATCTTGAACTATGGTCTTTCTGTTGTCCTGACAGATATTCTCATAAAGATATTAACAGCCATTAAAATTTAAGAGTCACTAGGAACATTGGTAAGAAATATGTTTAAATGGCAAACATTTCCAATTCTAGTTATTTTAAATCATTACTCTTAATGTATTCAAATTTTTAGATATTTTGACAGTGGCAACCAAATTGTGACTTTAAAGAATTTATTTACTTTTCATAGAGAAGGATGGAAATTCATTTGGATTGAAAAATTCTATACCTAAATTCTTGTACATAGGGATGGTTACCACATTCCAGAAACCCAAGCACTTGAGGCTGGGGCAGTATTGTTCCAAGTTCCAGGCCAATTGGAGCTGCCAAGCATGACTTTTGTCTGTTGTGGGAGGAAGGATAATGCAAACCAAACCACACACATTTCTCTCCTCTTACAGTAACTATCCTTTGTGTGAGGTGGAATCCCAGTGTGGTTTTTGAGACACAGTAAACCAATAGAATTTGATTAAGATGCTTGGGCTAGTTGCTCAGTTGAAGGTTCTGACCTGTGAATTTGGCGTGGCGATGCCTCTCAGAATGAGTAAGAGGAATCTGAATTGTCCTTACTCTTCTCTCTGCTTTAAGCCTGGATGCTCTGCTGAGCTGTTTTGGCCCAGGGCAAACCAGGTTAGAGTATACACACATTGCAGTAAAATCCTCCTGAAATGTTGGCACAGGTTGGCAGACATCCCATTGTTTTCAGACAATAGAAGCTCAAAGTTGAACTGGTTCCAGGGAAGCAAGTGCAGTGTTTGTACAGTAACAAGGTTTTAATGCTAGCCAATTGGTAGAGCTTGTGCCTTGTTCAAGTCAGGACACCTTGTAATAACATGTAGCTTAACATTTAAACACCTGGCTTGGTGTCAGAAACTTGTTGTGGATCTCTCTTCCTTTCTATATTTCTTCTTAAAGTTTTTCCCTACAGTGACTCCTCTATCTCACCCCCTTATTTTGGAGGGCTTGGGTTAGACAGGGACAATGTTCTTGTTAATTTGGCTGCTGTAATCTGTTCAGTCTTGAAAGTCTTTGTGTATATTTTTTCTCCTGCTTGCCTGATGTTTTCTTGTAAGCAGGCCCAGTTTTCTGGAGTAGCTCTTCAGAGTTTCTGAACCATCCACATCAGCTCTCAAGTGAGACAGAGAGTAGTCTCAAAATACGGAGTAACTTTTATCAAACATAAGGGACACCTTTTTTTTTTTTCTTTCTTTTTCTTTTTATTACTTACCTAATAACTACTTCCCTCTTGGTATTTGTCCTGTTTATTAGAGAAATAATTAGCAAGATAGGGTGAAAGGCCAGATTGTTGGCTTTGTCAGCACTCTTTAAAAGGAATTAATTTTTATCAAATGTTCATCTTTGCCATTGTAGCAAGAGCTTTCAAAAAGATCACCGTTGTTATTTGCATAGCTCTTTTCTCTGAAGAACACAAACACAGTATACACTTGATGCAAAACACTTCAGCAAGTCTTGGAAGGTTGGTGGGTGGGAGCATCTGGTTTCTCCTTATAGGAATTTGACACAGATGTGCTGGTAAGTCAGGGAGCTGGAAATCCAAATATGAGACATTGTATGTGAGGGCTTTAGATACTCCCTTTCATACATTACCGTAACCCTATCCAGATCTCAAATGTGTGACCAGAGCTCATGGGTAGCATCATTCAGGTAGATTTCTGGGAGCTGTAAATGTGAATTTCCCCCATGGAAATGTAGCTTTCCACCTCTCACACAATTGCAATAAAATACATTTCTAAAGACACTTCTCTTGCCTGTGTCTCCAAGGAAGTCTTTCCCTTTCAAGAATGAAGTGACCCTCAATCAAAATATATCAGCCTTTGTATTTAAAGATTTTGTTTGTTATGGTGTGAAAACACTTGTCTAAACAGTATTTAACTTTCAGAGTAAGTATATACAAATCAACACGTCAGTCTGTGTTCATTAGTGTAAAACTATTTGTATCTCAGGACAATACAGTTTCCTAGTATGGCTCACTGTGATGGATGCTTAAAAAAAGTAGCACAATTCTTTATTTTAATTGGGACAGTGACTAGAGGATTTCTGTATATTGATGCCTTTCTGTCTCATGCTCACAGAAAATGAAGTTTGTTTGTTTTTTTTTTTTTTTTTTTATTAACCTCCCCTTCCCCTTTTCTCCTTTTCTTGAAAAATCTTACAAATTTAGACAAAAGATAATTACTTGGAAGAATAAAACTGGCAGGTTTCCAGGACACTTAAAATTAATGAGCTGTCGAATACAAAATATACCTTGTCCTTGGTTTTATTGCTTTTCCCAATCATCCCCTCCCCATTTCTTCTGATTTAGCACATGATGTGACTTTTTGGTTGTGTTTGCAGTTGAAGTATATTGCTGCTATAAAATAGCTGGGTGGTTACAGCAAGATCCATTTGAAAAGCATCTTTGTTTGCAAATCAAAGTTTGTTTCATTCCTATTTCCTAGGACATCTTATTAAAATTCTTGTTAGCAAGCACAGTGCAGCAGTTTGCAGTCCAGCTGGTTTGTTCAACTGCATTGATGTCATTGGCCTCGCTTACCACCCACTGTAGCCAGCACTGCACAGCTTCAGCTCTGATTCCACATCTTTGCTTTCCAACCTTTTCCTGGAAAGGAGGATCAGTAGTAGTTGAAAGTCCTCCAAGTCTCTTCCATTGTAATCAGAGGGTTGTGTCTCTCAGGTATAGGCAGTGCTGAAGGAAGGCCTTCTCTTTCTATGTCAGGAGGCCACTGCTGCCTGTCCACTGCTTAGAACTGGTTGCTGGCTATGATTCATTTGCAAAGGAGTGTAACACTCCTAGTGTAATCTTTGTGCTAAGGACAGCTAACCCATTTCTCCAAATTTTTTCTCACTGAATTGTCATTGAGTAGGAGATAAGCAATTTCGTCCCTCCCTGTTTTTTTTTAGTACAAGATCATAAAGGCTTGGAAAGGTGACAAGCTAGCCTATAGCAATGCTAGGGGCAAGTTGGGTTGGACAAACGGTGGCTGTGCTGGGTGGGTGGGGTGTGGTGGTAGGGTACATGTGGTAGTCAAATGGTAAATGTGGCAGATATGTTGAACTACAGTGGTCACAGGTTGTGATTGGTCTCCCTCAGGCCAACTGCCCTCTCTGTGCAATGCCTGGTCAGGATGGTGATGCAGTTTTCTGAGATAGCCCCTTTAAACTTTCAGTAGCTGTTTGCAGGAACATCTGTTACCCTGAGTCTACAAATGAGAAAACCAAGATCAAATCACTTGCCCAGCAATAAATAGCAGAGCCAGAAATTGATCTTTAAATACTACTACTATGAAAGGGATAAATCCAGAGAATATGTTTGTTGGTCCCCTCTTCCCCCAACACACACACACACACACACACACACACACACACACACACACACACACACACACACACTCTCTACAACAAGTAGTTAAAAAACTATTGCTTAAAAGCAGATTATACTGTGAATTATTTGTCCTGGTGGAAATAAGTAAGAAAGCAGAAGTTCAGGATATTGGGGGTTGGAGACAACTCCCTCCCTCCTGTGCTGTGAGTAGGAGCTATGTCCTTTGCTTTAGGAAATTAGTGAGCAGTCAGGAATTGCCTGGATTCATGTACCTTCTTGATTGTTGGTCATGTTGAAGTGTAACTCCTCACAGATGATGCTTTTCATTTGTTTCAGGCAGACACAGGCTACAAACATAGGAGTGTGATTGATGGCTCCTGACAGTGGCTAGTTACCTACACTTAGAGTAAATGCAGCCATTTTAACTGCTTCATTTCCCCTGCATCTTGTGTAATAGAGAATGAGACTATCTTTATTTCAGTATCTAAAATCTATTTTGACTATATAATTGCTTGTCCTGCAAGGAACTTTGAGATGTTGCTCATAGTTAATTCATATGTCAGGAATATGAATCTCTGTCTTGTGCCATGTAAAAGAAGATTTGTGCCTAAACAATTTAATTAGGAAAAAGGTTTAGAAGGAACGTTAGATTATTTTTATTTTGTAAATATTGTGTGCCATAGAAAGCTGTTTATCAAAACATCAGTTAATAGTGTTGAACTCTGTACCAGTAGAAAGCAGATCCAACATGAGTGTTCTCACAAAATCAGTAAGTGCGTTGGGGGGATATAAGATGTTCATTAGCTTAACTTAGCCATTTCATAAATCTGTATATCAAAATATGTCATACTATAAACATAATTTTTTGTTTTGTTTTCGTTTGTTTGTTTTTGTTTTTTGTTTTTTTCCAAACGGGGTTTCTCTGTTGTAACTCTGGCTGTCCTGGAACTCACTCTGTAGATCAGGCTGGCCTCGAATTCACAGAGATCCGTCTGCCTCTGTCTCCTTAGTGCTGGGATTAAAGGCATGCAACACCACTTCCCAGCCATAAACATAATTTTTATTAACCATTTTTTTTTTTTTTAAGAAGTTTTGAGAGAGGAAAAGAAAACTATTTTTTTCTGACGTAATCTCCAGCTTTTGAGGGTGGGAGAGCTTCCTAAACCTGAAGCCAAAGAAACTTAACATTTTAAAATCAAAGTTGGCACCAGAAAAATATAAACTGAGCATTGTGACAAGTGCTTTTAAGGTAGACATCTGAGTTTGAAGGTCAACCTAGTCTATATATCCAGTTCCAGGCACAAATGAAAGAATTATTTGCAACTTAGGTATAAACCATGTGAAGGGCGCCTTCCTGTGCAGGTGAGAACATGCATTGATGGTTTGCCAGTCTAGCTGCCTATATGAAGAAAGAATTCTCCAGAAGGATAGAAGGGTATTTGGCTGTGTGAGGGGCTGGTAGAGAAAGGAAGATTGACTCTGTTTCAGCTCCTTACTCAGGTCTTTACTGCTGGAAGTGGATTACCATGACCTTTATAGTTACAGAACCAAAGACAGTCATAACTAGGGGGGACCTTTTAATTTAAAAGCATTTGGAAGCCAGAGACAAACAGATCTTTGTGTGTTCAAGGTTAGCCCCATCTACTTAGTGAATTTCAGGCCACCCAGGACTACATAGTGAAATACTGCTTCAAAAAAACTTAAAAAAAAAAAAAAGACAGTCCCACCAACACATTGGTGACTATGTCAGGTAGGCAGGTTACAACAGAGCAAGTCTCTATTTCAGAGTCTAGCTGATGTCATTCTTAGATTTTGGGTTGTAGAAAATAGATTAATGATTCGATTTCACCTGATTGTTGAAAGGATATTAGGTTATGTATTAGTGTGTGCTAAATGGCTACTAAGAGGATAAATGATAACTAAAGTCAAGAAATTCTAAGTAGCAACAATCTTAAGAATCTTTAATATCAGTTTGGTTGATTCTGTTTAGTAATAGATGGGCCTGGTTTATGGCCCCATCTCCCACTTCCCACTTACCCCCTTTCACTAGGAGATTATAAAAACAACTGCTTGCCTCACCCATCCAGTTGCCATCCAGCTTGGCAGTTTCCAATTATATGCCTTTCAATTCCATTCAGGTCTTCCTGTGATCTTTAGGTGGTCTTGGTCTTAGACTGCAACTACATACAGATGGTACCTGACATTAGTGGCTTCACTTACCTTAAGTGATTTTATAATACTATACAAAGCAAGTTGTATTCAGTAGCAAATGAACTTTGAATATTGAATTGGAGTCTTTTCCCAGGCTAGTGATGCACTGTCTAGTCTGATGACACTAAGAGTATGTATGAGTCTAACCACCTGGCAGCCTTTCTACACTAAGATTGATGCTAAGCCATAAAGGTCAGTAGGTTAGATGTAGCCAGTGTATTTTCTTCCTAATAACATACTCTGTTTGCATGGGGGTTTTCACCACACAATCTCCTGGTTAGCTAAGGAAATACAATGTTATTTTTCAATTTCATCCTCTGTTTCTTTCAGTACAGTATTGATAGTCTCTGGGGTAATTTCTTTGTAGTTTTTAATTTTTTAAATAATTGTAGTCCAGGCTGGCCTAGAACTTACTGTGTAGTCCATGCTGGTCTTTATCTGTCTGTATCTCTTGTGTGTGTATCTATCTATCTATCTATCTATGTATCTATCTATCTATGTATCTATCTATGTATCTATCTATGTATCTATGTATCTATCTATCTATCTATCTATCTATCTATCTATCTATCTATCTATCTATCTATCTATCTGACTTCCTGGAATTTTAGGTACAAGCCATTATAACTAGTTGCCTTTAAGAGGGAGATTTTGTGAATGGACTAAAAAATTTTTTTTTAGAAAATAGTTCTTAGGATATATATATGTGTGTGTGTATATAGATTCTTGTGCATTTGGGTGCTGGTCATTTCTCAGGAAAATATTTGAATAGTTATGTGGTATGGTTTCTCTACTCAAGGTAGTAACTTCTTTTTCCCTTCTCTTTCTTTTCTAGTTTTCAATGGCTCCAACAGGTCAACACGGGAGAAAGAACCTGCTCAAAAACACAAAAGCAAAGAGGCCACTCCCGGGAAGGAGAAGCACAGTGACCACAGGGCAGACAGCCGAAGGGAGCAGGCTTCATTGGCCCAGCCCACAGCCGCCCCCTCTGCAGGCTCCTCAGCCAAGGGGCTTGCTGCCAACCACCAACCTCCCCCTCCGCATCGGTCGGCTCAGGACTTACGGAAACAGGTAATGCTCAGTCTGAGGGGCTTTCTAGTATGCCTGAAAATGCCCATTTTCACTCATGGTGAACTCAGCCTGAAGGAGCTGGAGAAGCAGGACATGTCCACAGTGGGACAGTGGTAGTGTCTCTGCACTGAGGTGCCTTCTTACCCGTGAAGATCCAGATGCGGCTTCCCTTTGCTTCCTGGATGCCTTGAGCTCACACGGTATATTAGAGTTTGTGGGGAGTGGAGACACAGAGCATCACCTACCTTCTTCCTCATTTTAGCCTGAGAGCCATGAGTTAGCTGTTAAAATAAGCCTATAGATGGCTTAAGCTTGTCTGAGATGATTGTGGTATATTTTCCTGTCTGCTGTGTGTGTGTGTGTGTGTGTGTGTGTGTGTGTGTGTGTGTATTGACCTTTTGATCTAGGGTTTCTCTTTGTACTCCTTGCTGACCTTGAACTCAATCTGTAGACTAGGCTGCTCTCCTGCCTCCTAAGTGCTGGGATTAAAGGCATGCACCACCACCACCCAGCTTGTTGTTGTTGCTGTTATTATTATTATTACTATTATTATTATTATTATTATTATTAGTAGTAGTAGTAGTAGTAGTAGTAGTAGTAGTAGTAGTATTGGTTTATCAAGATAGGGTTTCTCTGTTGTAACTGTGGCTGTCCTGGAACTTACTCTGTAGATTAGGCTGGCTTCAAACTCACAGAGATCCCCCTGCCTCTGCCTCCCGAGTGCTGGGAGTAAAGGCATGTGCCACCACTGCCCAGTGGGTTTAGGGTTTGTATTAGCTATCAGTTGCTAGATAACAAACACCCCCAGACTCACTCTGTAGACTAGGCTGGCCTCAATTCAGAGATCCACCTGCCTCTGCTTCCTGAGTGCTTGGATTAAAGGTGTACACCACCACCACCTGGCTTAATTTTTAAAAATTTATCACATTTATTTATATGTGTGTGCATATGTGCACTGCAGCCTTTCTGTGAAGGTCAGAGGACATTTGGGAGTAGGTTCTCTTCTTCTACCATGTATCTCCCAAGGTCAACAACAGGCTTGGACGCCAGTGCCTTTAACTACTAAAGCATCTCACTGGCCCTCCTTTTTCTCTGTGCCAACAATTCAGCAGGTGTCCTGATTGGGCAGGCAGGCACACTGCTGAACCACCTAATGGAATGAGATGGTTTTGGGTGTTAAGGTTCTGTGTCAAGAGACTAGCAGCTTGCAGTTATGTGTTGCTCTGATATCCAGTGAAATCTCCTTGGATAACAAGATCCCCTTGGGGCGACTTTAAGACCTTCAGGATGGACCATTGCTATTCTGTGGAAATTTTCCTGTCCATATTTTCTCATAGCCCGGGGAGGCCGGGTGTATGGTCATACTTTCACATCCATTGAAGCTCACATGGAAGGGCTGGGCTTGGGCTGCCTGTTCCAAAACAGATAACAAACCATTGGCCCTTCTGACCTTGGGAGGGTTGATGAGTCCTGGGGGATCACAGACCATTGATAGCTTCCTTTTACCAGGAATCTTGGCAGAATTACAATTTTTCCCCAGGACTGTGATTTTTAAGGTGGTTTTAAAATAGGGTAGTGAGTAGACAGGAGCGATTTCCTGACTGGAATTATTCCAAAATGTGGTCTTAGTAACTAGTTCAGAGTATCTGTCCTTGAATATGAATGAGTGTATTCATGTAGAGAGCTGCACAGGTTCGTACGAGTGTGTAAACCCAAAGCGTTTTAGTCTTAATCTTTACTTTTCAAAATTTTAGGTTTTTATTTGAGGTGGTCCAGTCACAAATTGTCATGTTTATGATCCTGTCTTTTATAGAGACTCAGTTTTTCTAAGTCTTTTGAAGCTTCATGAGAGAAGCAAGTAATTTTGGCTTTGGTTCCTGAAACAAAGATGTCCTCTTTTCCCCCAGATAGCAACTGAGAGGGATTGTGGAATCGCAGTGTCAGCAGCTGGGGCTGCCTCCCAGATGCTGGTCCTGACTTTTCAGTTCTCAGAGGCACAGAGCACAGGGTGTTTTGGCTTTCTGTGACCTCCATCACACTTTCACCATTTTTGGTCTGACAGGGGCTGGGACTGAACTCAGTCCCAAATGTCTCTGTTTGTGAAACAGAGACAGACTTGCTGTATCCTGTTTCCAGGGACAGGCTGGGGTTTTACGCATTTTTCTGAATATCCATGCTTTCTCCCATCCAAGTATTAATCATGCCGAACACTGCTTAGTTTGGAGATCAGATGAGATAGGGATTAGCCATAGGCAGTTTGAAGCACACACGTACAATGTTACTTCCTAGTCTGCTTGTGGTGAAATTCTTACACTAATACACAACACCAGTCATGTTTTTGTTTTGCTTTTAATTAATTTATTTTTAATTTTATGTGAATTTGTGATTTGCTTGCATGTATATGTGTGCGAAGGTGTCAGATCCCCTGGAACTGGAATTACAGATAGTTGTGAGCTGCCTGCCAGGTGCTGGGAATTGAACATGGATCTGGAAGAGCAGCTAGTGCTCTTAACCACTGAGCCATCTCTCCAGTCTCCAACACAGGTCATCTTAAGACTAGAAGTTAGTTGTGTTGAGTTGCATCTCCAGATTATTTACTTCCTGTTTCAACTATTCATGGAGGTGGCACTTACCAAGGGATAAATGGTTTACATTCATCTAGGACATTGGTTCTTAACCTGTGGGTCACCTGACTACCTGCATATCAGATATTTACATTATGACTCATTACAGTAGTAAAATTAAAGTCATGAGCAACAAAAATAATTTTATGGTTGGGAGTCACCATAGCCTGAGAAATTGTCTTAAAGAGTCACAGTATTAGGAAGGTTGGTTATCACTGACAGGATCATTGCCACTTATTTCATATAGCTATAGCTCCTCAGAATTCTACAACACAACAGTAATTAGTCTAGGTGGGTGGCAAGCAGCTTGGTGGGGAAACAGCAAGTACCTTTTGGCCCGGGTTATTTTTGCCTCTTGTTCGTCATGGGTACGAACTACTTTTTATCCACCTGTAGTCTAGAATGTTGAGGGGGATGCTGTCTTAGTTAATGTTCTATTGCTATGACAATAGACACCCATGACTAAGATAACTCTTAAAAAAGAAAGCATTTAATTGGGGGCTTGGTTATAGCTTCAGAAATGAGTTCATCATCATTATGGTGGGGCGCCTGGTGGCAGACAGGCAGTCAGGCATAACTGAAAGAGGTAACTGATAGTTACTTCCTGCTTTTCAGGCAACAGGCAGAGAGAATGACAGTGGGTCGTTTGGGCTTTTGATACTTCAAAGTCTACTCCCATTGACACGTACTCCCAACAAAGTCACACCTCTTCATCTTTCCCATCTAGGAATCAAGCATTCAAATATATGAGCCTTTGGGGGCCATTTTAATTCAAACCACTACAGAGACCCCAAATAGAGTGAGCTTCTGGTACTCAATGCTGCCAATCTTGGCTTCTTTTCTTGGTTTGGACCCTGAAGATTTGGAAAGGGTCTCTCCTACCTTTAGAGTCAATCAGAGGTGACTCAGGACTTCAAGTTCCAATTTTGCTATGACCCCGATCTCCACTCAGCCTTTGAGATCTTCACCTCCCTGGCTTCGTTGACTATTTAGAGGTAATCATGTCAACTCCTTACATAAGGACCATGCAAAAATGAAAGGATAAATGAGTGACCTTCAGATCCTGTTAGTTAAGTGCTCTGAAAATAAGGTCAATAAAAGCAAATTGTAGATTCCTTTATAATTGCTTGATGTATCTGAAGGATACTCTGACTTTAACTTCAGATTTGATTGTAGGAAATGTCTGAGTGGGCTGCTGGACTGTGATTTGTAAAGGGTGCTGCCGAACAGTCACTTTCTCTTGCTTGTTCTAATGGACCCTGGGGTGGACATAGTTCCTTTCACAGGAAAAAAGCACTATCCTTTTACTAAGGTATGATGTTAGATGGTAGTAGTCCTTGGACTTCAAGGCCCTGGATTCTGAGACTTAGCATACATGAATACATATGTTATTTTCTTTTTGTGTTATTCTTGGTATGTGGGGTCTGTGGCCAGCATTCCACTCTAATCTCATCACAAGTGCATGGATCTGGCAGGTAGATGTTTGACAGCTGTTGTTACACTGAAGTAAGGCTTTCATTTAAACACAGTAACATGCCAGCTGACAGAGGATTGCCAAATGATTGGGGTTATCCGGAGAGGGATTATTTTCTTTTGTTTTGAGATAGGGTCTCACTGACAGCTCAAGCTAGCCTTGAATGTGTGACTAAGTCTTGAATGTTTGCCTCAGCCTCAGTGCTGGCACTACCTGGCTCCTCAGAAAGGGTTTGAAATGCTAGTCTGCCAAGAGAGTTGTAGCAAATAGTTGTATATGGTCAGTAGTCTGGTATATGAACTACTGGGTCACACCAATATACTCCTTATGCTGAGGTTAATGCTGTAACACTGAGAAGTGAGTTACAGGTCTTCATGGGCAGCCATCAGGCACTGTTGGAAATGTATCTGACTGACATGCTTGGTCATGAGGCCTCGGTGAACATGTATAAAGGTGAAATGACCTGGTCCTATCAAATTCACAGAGGCCAAAGGATTCAGAACATAAATTAAGGAAAATTAAATTGGGAATAAACTACAAAATGAAATCTGAGTACTTGTGCAGGGAGGTTTTGCCCTGCTTCTCTTGAAGCTGTGTGCACCGTTTATAGCCTGCTGTTTCCATGTTGCCTGTGTTGTGAGTACATCCATGGCCCCCATGAGAACCCAGGCTCTCCTTACCTTTGACCTTGCTTCCTCAATCTGAAATAATTCTGGAGTTTTGTTCTTTTTAATCACCCCCAATTACTTCTGTGTTCCTGGTAAAGCTCACTGGCTCCCTCTACTGGGGAATAAGAGTTTGATAATAATGGCCCTGGGTGAATAGAGGACTCTAATAATTTGGTCCATTAAAACATTTTCAGTTTGTTAGCCCCAAATATCCATTTTCTGTTCTGCGTTGTAGATACAAGTTTGTCCTGTTCACCAAAGTTTATTTAAGCACTAAAACTAATGGGATTTCTATTATTTTAAAAAAAAAAATAGACAAGAAGGAATACTTTTAAGTCCTTTTATCTCCTTCATTTTTTTCTTCCTTTTTAAAGAATTTGTTTCTGGAACGCTGAAAGTTCTAAGCCACTTAGATATAACTTGATGGCATTTCAACTGCTTGTTAAATTAGACAAAAAGAAAAAAACAACCCTTATGCAAATACTTTCTGGCTGTCTCTGTGGCCTCTGGAGATAAGGTGACAAGTGGTGACTGTTTGCCTAGAACAAGTCACAGACACCACAGGTTTTGTTTTGTTTTGCAGAGCTGGGTTGGACATTGCAGTATATTCCTAGAAACCCCATAAAAGCTGAGGCGTAGAAAGCTGTTCTGCTGAAGGTTTTTGTTTTTTATGTCGCATATCAGAGGGTCCTGCTACACAGCACTTTGTTCATCTTCCAGCAAGTCAGTTAAGGCTCCTTCTTTTGCATGTTGCCTGCTTATAGGATGTACAGCTGTGACTCCTGGTTTCTCTTGCCATGTGCTATTCATATAACAGAGGTGTAGTCCATTGCACCAAGAGTCAAATGTACTATAGCAATCTGAGGCTGGTAGAACATCAGTGGCATTGTAGGTCTTCATTTACCGGTTAATTGTTGGCTTCTGGGCAATGAGTATATGCTGCGAGGAGGTTTCTTTGTGTGGTAGGTCCGAAGCCTTTTCAGTAGCAGGGGACCATTTCAAGTTGAGTTTTATGTGTAATTTTTAGCAAGCTTGTGAGATGGCTTGGTGCTGGTTGAGCTTGTCAGCTGCATGGTGACCACTGGAGGGCATGAACTTTTGGATGAGAGACAGGGTTACATACAGTTAAGGACTTTTGCTATAGTTTACTCCTCTGTGCATTAGAATTCATTGTTTGGGTTGAGGAGACAGATCTGTAATCTTTTCTGGACACAAAAGCATTATATTTGAGTAAAAACAAATAGTTATTTTCCAATGCTGCAAATCAGTTGAAGACACACCTTGGCAGCAGCCTAGCATTTCATTTTGCTAACATCTCTCAGCAGTGTGGGTTTCCTTGTGCCATGGAAGATAGTGACATGGAATTGCTGTACATTAACTGTTTTCCCTAGCTGGCCAGGAGCCCAGCTGCCCCTAGAAGCAAGTCACTCGGTCCCAAGAGTCTTCCCCTTTATTTGATGTGAACCACAAGGAGCCTTGGCTATATGCACTGGAGATGGGAGAATAGTACATGCTATAGGCGCTCCTTGTCCCCTGCATTATTGGGGCACAGTCTTTCCTGGCTCTAGGAACAGTTCATGCCATCCCCCTCTGATAGGGTTGAGGTTAAGTTGGGCTAAAGAACTTGTGGGAACATTGTACCATCCAAGTCTTCTGCATATGGATTCCTTTTGTGTCCTTAAGGATTCAATCTATGGTTAGGGGCTCTGGAATTTGCATTAATCATCAAAAGCACTCACAATGATCTAGGGATTTTCAGGGCTTTCAAGCTAGAGAAACACTGACTCGATGCCGGCACATACCTGGGGCTGGGCCTTTGACAGAAAGTCTCCATCTTCATGAAGAGACTAGCCATATTTATTGGATTGCTGGTGTGTGGGTGAACTGGGCCTAGAGCCAGAATAGGTTGTATCCCCAATAATGCAAGGGATGTGGAGAACTGCAGCATGTATTCCTCTCCCATCTCTAGATACCTGCTTGCCTACCATCTGTGCCTTCTTGTTTATCTCTCAGTGTCCTTTGTGTTGGAGATTCAAATCAACTACATCCAGTGTTTACCGGTTAATAATTTTCTTAATGTTTTTTCATTTGGGGGGGTTAATCAATGATTCATTTGATAGAACTAAGGTGAACTAAATAGAGGTATTTCCATAATTCTTTCTCCATGTTAATAGAGCCTTATTCTTGATCTCATCCCTGGGGTGTTACCCCCCCCCCCAAGTGTCTGTGTATGTGTGTGTGTGTGTGTGTGTGTGTGTGTGTGTGTGTAGGACAGAGGAAAAACTTAAGTTAACTCAGGAGCTGTTTATCTTGTTATCTGAGACAGGATACTGAAATCTAGGCTCCTGATTCCTGTAGGCTGACTTGCCAGCAAATTCCAGGGATATTCCTGTCTTTGCCTCATTTCTACATGGCATGCACTTATCAACCAAACCAGCTTCCAGTCTTATATATTTGCATCTGATTCATTGATAGCATACTGTTTCCCTCTCTTCTAAACTCATAGCCAGTTTCCCACTTTATTCCAGATCCCCTATGTCAGTTATACTTACAGGGTAGCTACTGGACTACTGTCCAGAATGTTCTGGACATATGGTGCACACCTTTATTCCTAGCACCCATGAGGCAGAGGCAGGTGGATCCCAGAACTTGAGGCTATCCTGGTCTAAATAGTGATTTCTAGGCCAGCCAGGGATACACAGTGAGACCCCAAACTTCAGTTTAGTTCTGATGCCTCCCACATTTGTGCCACCCTAGAGAATATGTACCCTGTCTCCAAAAGCTGGGGTAGGGGGCGCTCTATGGCCAAGTATGGGTTCATAAGCCATGCCACACCAAGGACTTATGTTTTGTTTTTTTGTTTTTTTAAATCAGACTACAGGTAATTTTTGGTATTTATAGAAAACAGATCACTTCACTGAGACCTTGTTCAGCAGTTTTTCAAATGTGGTCCATAGACAGCAACATAACATCCTCCAAGGACCTGTTTAGAATTCTGAAACCAAAGGCCTCATTACATCTTAAACCCACTGGATGGGCTTTAGAGACTTTTGGGGGCATGTGGACAAATCATGAACCTTCAATTTCCGTTGCTGGTTTTTGGATGTCTACCAACTGATCTATTTTCTTCACCCCTTTAAAGCTAATCGCACATATTCTTGGGTTAGCCCTGGCTAATCACCCAGGTCTCTGTTGTGGCAAGGGCAGACTGATCATAATCCAGCTGCATGGTGGCACTTACAGCTACCATTGGTGGTCTCAGCCTGACTGTGCCTCACCAGCAAGCCAGGCTCCCCAACTCAGCAGTCTTCTGGGAAGCGGTCTATGGTTGTTGTAATTATGTGAGTTTTAAGCCCTTTTGGAGTTGGTGGAAGAGGCTCTAAAACCTTGTGGTTCTTGATTTTAAATTCGTGTTGTAGATGAAAAGTGACAATTAAATATCATGCCAAATTCATAGCTGCACTGATTGGTATTAACTTACCTACCCTGTAACCAAAAAGAACTCCACTTTTCTTATTTGGACTCTGGGGTATACCAGAATCACACTGTTCTGTTTTTTCCATTCCATCTGTTTCACAGAATTTTTCTGGGTTTTCTAGGCTGGCAGATGGATAGCCAGCACAGGACCGCTGCCTCTATTTACCCAGTTAACAGAAACCCAAAGAGAGGCTTACAAGGAAAAATTAGAAACTTCACAAAAGAAGTTGCATTAATGAGACTTCGGTGTAGGGCAAGTTTCAAGGATGATGAGAGATGGAGGAGGCAGGCAGTGCTGATAGTCTGTAGCATGCCTATAGGCTTGGCCTTTGAATCAGAGACAAACCACTTGAGTGCTGCTGCTCTTTCCTTCCATAGTGTGGTTTTGTTTTGGTTGTTGTTTTGTTTTATTTTTTAATAGCATAGTTGATTTTTATAGTCTGAGGGTTGGCCATGCTGTTATGTGGAATACATGAATAACAGCAAACAACCAGTTCTGGTACATTTCAAATTATCAAGGTCTTGCTGTTATAGATTCTTAGAAACTCAGGATACGTAGTTGACAGGTTCACGGAGTGGGTCTTCATTATGGAACCCCAAATATCCTGAAAGAGCCATGCAAAGAAATGTTAGTATGTATGCGAACACATCCAGGAAGAGCACCAGGTCTGGCCTACACAGTCTGGTGCAAAATCCTAGATGTTATTTGAAGATCCTCATGCTAGTATCACAGATTAATTCTTGATGAGTTTTCTGCCTTGCTTAGCTAATGTCCTCATGTCTCTTCTGAGCCAGTCTGTCACCAGCAACTGTAGTATTCCTTCATTATTTCAGCCTGGGTACTAATTCTTTTTCTCCCTCTCACCCCTGCTTCTGCTGCCTCCATAGGTGTCTAAGGTAAATGGAGTTACTCGAATGTCATCTCTGGGTGCAGGTACAGCCAGTGCCAAAAAGATCCGAGAAGTCAGACCTTCACCATCCAAAACTGTGAAGTATACTGCCACAGTGACCAAGGGGACTGTCACATACACCAAAGCCAAGAGAGAACTGGTCAAGGAAACCAAACCCAACCACCATAAGCCCAGTTCAGCTGTCAACCACACAATCTCAGGGAAAACTGAAAGTAGCAATGCAAAAACCCGCAAACAGGTGCTATCCCTCGGGGGGGCGTCCAAGTCCACCGGGCCTGCTGCCAGTGGCCTCAAGGCCAGCAGCAGGTTGAACCCAAAGTCATGCACTAAGGAGGTGGGGGGGCGGCAGTTGAGGGAGGGGCTGCGAAATTCCAAGAGGAGACTGGAAGAGGCACAGCAGGTGGACAAGCCTCAGTCACCCCCCAAGAAGATGAAGGGGGCAACAGGCATTGTTGAAGCCCCTGGCAAAAAGGCCTCAACTGCTTCCGCAGAGAAGTCTCTGCTGAATGGACAAGTGAAGAAGGAAGTGCCCGAGCGAAGTTTGGAAAGGAATCGGCCAAAGCGGGCCACGGCTGGCAAGAACACGCCGGGCAGACAAGCACATGGCAAGACGGAGGGCACCCCCTGTGAAAATCGTTCTACCTCGCAACCCGAGTCCTCGCACAAGCCGCATGACCCACAGGGCAAGCCGGAGAAGGGGAGCGGCAAGTCTGGGTGGGCAGCAATGGACGAGATCCCTGTCCTCAGGCCCTCCGCCAAGGAGTTCCACGACCCGCTCATCTACATCGAGTCAGTACGCGCTCAGGTGGAGAAGTACGGGATGTGTCGTGTAATCCCCCCACCAGACTGGCGGCCAGAGTGCAAGCTCAACGATGAGATGCGCTTTGTCACGCAGATCCAGCACATCCACAAGCTGGGCCGGCGCTGGGGCCCCAACGTGCAGCGGCTAGCCTGCATAAAGAAGCACCTCAGATCTCAGGGCATAACCATGGATGAACTCCCCCTCATAGGTAAGGCCCAGGGCTGAGTGGCTTATCTCTCAGCTTTGCCATGATCCTTGCATGCAAGTACGTTGACTTCTCAACTCATTCCCTGCTCCAGTGGAGCCTCTCTTCCCCTGGTCCTAGATGCTTGTGGTAGGAAGTTTGGAATTGATGAGCATAGACCAAGCATGGGCTTTGGTGTTTGAGCTGCTGGCCCCCACCCCCCATCTGTCTTTTTTTTTTTTTTTTTTTTAATTTAATTGCCCAACAGCTGCTGGACAGAAAGGGCTGAGTTGTTCAGGGTACTACAACAAAGTGGGACTGATGGCTTCAGAACCAGAAATTGTTTCTAATTTTGGATGCTGGCAGGATTGGTTTCTGCTAAAGCATCTCTCTGTGGCTTGTAGTGGGCCACGTGCCTCTAGTATCCTCACAGAAACTGTTTGTCTGTCTGAATATCTCCCTATAAGGACACAAGTGAGGTTGTGGTAAGGCCTGCTTGGGTGATCTTATTTTAACTTAGTGGTTACATTAAAGACTCTCCTTCACAATACCATTACTTCATGGGGGTGTAGGGTTTTGTACTTCAGTATGTCAATTTGGATGGCCTTATAACTCATCCTATAATCCCTGTAAGCTTTATGCCATTTTTTTTGCACACATACCCCCATCCCCATCTGTCCATCTCTCTGTGTGCCCCTTCATTTTCTTTGTTGAGCAAAAGGGGCTTTCTCTTGACATAAAAGGGACAATATTCCATTTCTTTAGAGAGCTACTTTAGCTCTAGCAAACACTAAAGAGCTCACCCCCAAGTACTGCTGCAGTGGGTGCATGTCCTGAGTGACTTTCCTCAGGGTGAGGAGCAGGCATGGCTCCTTTTGCCTGCTTATCACCCCTTGTGATTCCTCTCCCTCTCCACTGTTCCTGGCACTCCTGGACAGACTTTGCCAATGAAGGTCAAGTGACATGTGCAAAGGGGCCAGTCTTTCAAGGTAGCCGGTAGCATTGTCCACTGCCCCTCTCTGTAGGTACCAGCTCTTCAGGGCTGAGCGAGGATCAGCAGGTAGAGATTTCATAACTCCTCTCTCCAGGAAGCTACCATTGAACAAGGGTCTCTTGAACCCTTGGTTTGCCATTTGCATGCTAGAGGTGTCATGGGAGGAGCAGGCTTTGGATAGAGCTCCATAGACATGGTGAGGAGCCATGAGGCCCTCCCCTGGGCCTCAGTAACCCGGCGGCAAGTGGACCAAGTCCACTTAGTGAGAATGAGACCTGTGAGTAGGTAGGAACCACTCTAGCTCTCTGCCAGTGCACAGTGCTTTTTATGTTGGGGGACAGGTGAAATGGCAGGTAACATTGCCATGATTGCTAAACTTTTTGGTGCATAGTTTTTTTTTGGGTTTTTTTGTTGTTTGTTTTGTTTTTGTTCCCTCACCCCCACCCCCCACCCCTGATTACTTAACTAGTTCCATAAGCCATGATTCACTCCATCATCATTCACGTTTATTTCCTTTGCCATTACCTACAGGATAAAAGTTATATGAGCTATCCAAGGGGCACTGATCTGGCCCATGACCCATGGAGGCATCAGGACTAGGGTTCCACTGAGCAGGACTAGGAAACTTAAGTAGTTTCTCGAATCCACCTCTGTGAATACATGTGCCCATTTGTGACTCTGTCTCCTGGGGAGCCTCTCTTCCTAGAGAGCATTTAGTTATTAATAAAGCCTTGGTGGTACAGGGTGTCTTTCAGCCAGTAGCCCTATGGCTGTGGAATGAGGGGTGATTGTATCAAGTAATCCCCATTGTAAAAAGGTCCTATATGGGACTTTGTAAGCACTCCATGTCATTTAGGTGTTAATTGGGACTCTGATTGTGTAAGTGCACAAAAACATAACAGGAAGTGCTGGTAGCTTATGTCCTGGGCCATGTTGGCATGCCGGGGTGCCTCATATTCATGGAGGAAGGCTTCAGAGTTATAAGACATAAACCAACCATTGTTTGCCACTGTGAGTCTGTAAGATCACGCACCCGCTGACCACATATGCTGGGTCTGAGGGCAGTTTCCTTATGAGTGCCTTCTCTCCCCACCTATGTTCCCAGCCAAATCAGTTCTGCTCTCCAGTAGAGCAATAAATGGAATTCAGGTTGCTCTCTCCTACGTCTCTTGTCAGGGCTGTCCAGGGACTCAGTCTGTAGCCAGGTGGACAGGTCA
The DNA here is from genome assembly GCA_026225945.1 of Cricetomys ansorgei. Taxonomy (NCBI): domain Eukaryota; kingdom Metazoa; phylum Chordata; class Mammalia; order Rodentia; family Nesomyidae; genus Cricetomys; species Cricetomys ansorgei. The sequence goes on from JAMJFZ010001089.1 coordinate 10,145,086, forward strand.
CCCGGAACCATGCTTCCTTTAACTTTCATGTCAATACAGCCTTGCTTTTGAAGATTGAATAATTGCTTGGTATTTATTTTGTTCCACTGCTGTGTTGTTGGTAGTTATTCCTCTTTCCAGTAAGGTTGCTTCTTCATTTTCCATCCAGGTAGAGTAGAGTGATGTAGTCTGCATTTAAGTGTATCTGAGATGGATTTGTGGTTTTGCTGGTTTTATTTTTGGTGTGTGTGTCTTGAGCAGGCTAGGCAAGTGTACAGCTGAGTTAAAGAGCCCAGCCCATATTTGAGTTTTGATACTCATTTGAACTCATCTTCTTCTGAGATAAACAGTACCCGTATCTCAAGATAGAAAGTTCTTGCCCTTGAGCAAATGTTGGATTTGTAAAAGTTAGGGTATTGGGAAGAGACTTGGCTTTGAGCACATGTGTAGTCATTTCCCATAGCAGAGATGCTGTAAGGTATGGGGGAACACTGGCCATGCCTAGCCCTGCCCACCTACCACAACAGCTTTGATCTACCCCTTTGTGTAATACCCCTAGTCCATGCTGAGCCCACTACTTGGGTACCATTGCAGTGATCCTCTCCTTCTATGCATGGCTACATTTTTCCTCCCTTTTAAGTTTCTCAGACACCTTTCCTGAATGGTCCCTCAATTTGCTTTATCTGCTAGTTAGCCATGAGCCCATGCTCAATGATGTTCATAGCTATAAGCCAGCTGCTTGTTGCTCTAACCCTGGAGCCTGGTGGGGGCCCTTGGCTTATAATAGGCCATGGAGGGGGGACATAAATAATCTCCTTTATTGCCCTTATTAACCACCTATCCCATGCCCCCTGCCCAGGAGGCTGTGAGCTCGACCTGGCCTGCTTTTTCCGGCTGATTAATGAGATGGGCGGCATGCAGCAAGTGACTGACCTCAAAAAATGGAACAAACTAGCAGACATGCTGCGCATTCCCAAAACTGCCCAGGACCGGCTGGCCAAGCTACAGGAGGCCTACTGCCAGTACCTGCTCTCCTATGACTCCTTGTCCCCTGAGGAGCACCGACGGCTAGAGAAGGAGGTGCTGATGGAGAAGGAGATCCTAGAGAAGCGCAAAGGGCCTTTAGAGGGGCACACAGAGAATGACCACCACAAGTTCCACTCCCTGCCCCGCTTTGAGCCCAAAAATGGGCTCATCCATGGCGTTACACCTAGGAATGGCTTCCGAAGCAAGCTCAAGGAGGTGAGCCAGGCCCCACTCAAGACAGGCCGGCGGCGATTGTTCGCTCAGGAAAAGGATGTGGTCAAAGAGGAAGAAGAGGACAAAGGCGTCCTCAATGACTTCCACAAGTGCATCTACAAGGTAAGAGCTCTGCAGGTTGCTCATGATCTGCAGCACAAGTGGGGAGAAGGGTGTGTGCACCTTGCCTTGGTGGGGCTAGAGGGCACTGACTGTTCTGCTAGCACACTGTCTTAGTCTGTTTTGGGCTGTTGTGACTATCACAGAGGAGAAAATAATGAATGGAAAATGTTTGGCTCTTGATTCTGGAGGCTGGGCTGTTCCTTATTAAGGTGCCAGCATTGGCTGTGTATTGTTATCATACTATTTGGCAACTTGGTAGAAGCACACATACACACAGACAATACCTTTCATGTTCCCACCCCTGATACTATCATAGTGGTAATTTTACCATGCACTTTAGAAGGGACACACATTTGCATAATAGCTGATGTCACCAACAGAGTTCTGTCTGGTGTACCAATAATCAACAGTTGTATCTGCCTAGAGGGGTGACCAGTTAAGTAGACAAAGACTCAGGTTTGGGGCTTGGCACCATAGGATATGAGTAAATAGGCCGCCTCCCTGGGTCTTTTTGGCTTCCTCTAAATCTGTGCTTTTCAACCTGTAGGTCTCAACCCCTTAGGGGGTGGAATGGCTCACAAGAGTCGATCAAGATCCATCATATTTACATTACGATTCATAACAGTAGCAAAATTACAGTTATGAAGTAGCAACAAAAATAATTTTATGGTTAGAGGGTCATTACCACATGAGGGACTGTATTAAAGGGTCACAGATTCGGAAGATTGAGGACCACTGCCTTAAATAATGTGTTGCTTGTACTTGTGCTTACATTTCTTCCAGGGACACACAGATGAGGGACATACTCCATTTGTCCTGAGCCTCTGGTCTGGCCTTACCTCTATGAGCACTGCTTTTCGCTTAGCTGCCCAGGCCGGGGTTGTGAGCTCTGAGAATGCTCTTCTCTTCCATATTTTGTTTCAAAAGCCCTGCTGACTTCCATCTCCAGCCCAGTGCTGTTAGGTCTTGATGTAGAGATCTGAACCCAGTAAATCTATAACATGAATCTTACCATTAAGAGCAGCACAGAAAAGAGAAGGAAAGGAAACTAGAAACCGGAATTGCTTATGATTTTCCAGCATGAATCCCCTGAGCCATCCTGCTTCTGGCCAAGAATAGTTAGAAGTGTCTCTTGGCAGCTGCTTCCCATAACCTAGGCTCTTCTCCCTTGGCCAACCATGGGGAATGTGGAGAAGGCATTCAGGGCCATCTTGTAGAAGCAAAGTGTGAACTGTCCTCCCAGTTGAAGCTTCTGACAGACTTCCTTTGTGGTCTCTGTCTGGAATCCCGGGAGGGAAGTATTCTTGTGATAGATCTTGGCTTGACCTTCTCCTAATTTACCTCCTGGAGTGCTGAGTTAGGTTTCTGCTGCATTGGCTAGGGCTGCCTTCACATTTATTAGCTGTCTGCTGGGTTCCTGTGGCCATCTCATTTCAGGCTCCAGTCAGTTCCTCTGGAGGGACTGGCACTTCAAACTCAGGGCTTCATAGAGGAGTTTGGCTTGCCCTGGCTCTCCCTACATCCTTTTTGAGGCTAGGCCTGTCAAGCAAACCTCAGCTTAGAGCTTATCTTTGGACTTTAGGCATTATACCCTTCTTTTTTGAAGCAGGTACTCTCACTTTCCAACAAGTTTATTAGACTCAGGAAGAGTTTGGTCTTCACCTGATTCTTTATCTACTTGAACTGCCACAAGAACCCAGGTACAGGGGTTCAGAACACCTACCTACAGCCCACTCAGCTGTGCTTCTGAAATGCTTTTGTGAAAATGGAGAAGTGACCTAGGGACTGAATCCCTTACTTGGCATGTTTCTAAAGTGACTGGGAAGCTGTCCTCATTAAAGCCACTCGTTAAACCCTGTAACTCCAAACCAGTACCTCCTGTCTGTTGGTAGTTGTTTAAAGCCAGTAGTGTGAGAGAGTGTCAGACCCAAGGAAATGTTTCCCCAAGGAAGTGTTTCTTGTTGTTCTTATAAACCTGCTTTGACAAAAGATGTTTTTAGATTTACTTGGAAAACCTGATGTGCTTGGCCAAGGTATCCCTAGGTGTCCACTCTAGGGCACCATGGCAATACCAACATCTCTATCCTTGTTTACTGCCATAGTGCATAGTTAAGTCCTCTTACACTTTGGCTTTTATTTTGTAAGAAGAGAAAGTTGGGAAAGATTTCAAGATGCAGGAAAGTCACTTTCTCAACCTGAGACCCCATCCAGACCCCTGCCTTGATGCAGAGCAAGCCCAGACTCCTCAGTCCCCAGTCTCAGTGCTTAGGTAGTACTCTCAAGGCAGTGTGTGTCTGGGATCGCACACTTACTGGGGATGTTGTCACCTACTGAGAACAATATGGTTTGTCACTGTGAGGAGCCACTGGGCAGAGACCTGTGACCGATTTATGTCTTAATATAAAGCCAACTCTGTCTTAAGCTGTACTCTTTGTTTCCTTTGTTTCAGGGAAGATCTGTTTCTCTAACAACTTTTTATCGAACAGCAAGAAACATTATGAACATGTGTTTCAGCAAGGAGCCCGCACCAGCAGAGATCGAGGTAGGGCGGTCAATCCCATACAACCTCCTGTGACACAAGGAGGGGCCCTTGTGCAGGGTTGTCCTGTATGTCATGTGCTGGCAGCCAGGCATTTTCTCTTGGACCAAAGTTAGTCCATTGAAGACTGGGATTCCCTGGCTCCTGCTGGAGGGGCCAGATCTGAGGGGTATGTCTGGGTTCCCATCACTGGTCCAGCTGGCAATTTTTGTCTTTAGTGAACTGCCTTTCCCCCATTCATTCTCCCTGTGTGTTCTGGAGGAGAATGTTTGGAATCCCCTGAAGTCATGGCGTGCTTTTCTCCTCCTCTGTTCTAAATGTAATGGGATTGGCAGGCCGCCATTTTTGTGCCACTGCCAGCTCTCTCTTTGGAGTTAGTGCAGTGCTGGAAAGACAGTGAGCTCTTGTGTGCCTGGACCAATTAGTGGCTGTTATGTGTGAGGTACTACAGGACAGAGTTGGTCCTGTTTACATTCCCTGGCCAGAGCCCAGTAGAGTTCCATGGACCCTCCAGCTGCTGAATAGGAACCCAGGAGTGGTTGGTCTGTACAGGAAGAGGACAGTTCGGATCTCTAGCTCAAGGCACTTGTAGCTGGGAAGTGGAGAGTGTTGAGGGTGTATAGTTTCTCCTGGTATGTGGCAGGTTTCCAGGCAGTTTTTTTTTTTTTTTTAAAATGAACTGTGGTCTCAAGGCTTTGGACAGTTCTGTTTGCTGATTACACCCTTGATTTGCCTAGCTCTGTGACCTGGGGCTTGACATCCACTCTCAACCCCAGGTTCAGCTCTGCCTAGGGTGGCCATTATATTGGACTGGTCTGACACCCATGTGACCATCACAGTTGCTTTTTGACCTTCACGACACTGTGGCAAACATGCCAGAGGAGAGGGCTCAGCCTTTGAAGGTAGAAAGCTTGTGTTGCTCTCCTGTGTTCTCAGCATCTCCGGGAGGCACTGGCAGTTATTACTGTCTGTAGCTCTTACAGACTTTTATTTAGGTTTTTTTGTTTTTTGCTTTCCCTCAGAAAGACTAGATTTTGCTATAGCAGTACCTGAGTACTGAGTGAAGGTTTTCTTAGACTCAGATTTCACATTGTGCCTAGCTAGTGCCTTGGGTTTTATGTCTTATAAAAACAGCAGACTTTTCCCTCTCCTGGTGGACAGTGGTTGGTTTCGGCAGCTGCTCATGTGGAATGAGTCCTTGTGCCTCTGCTAGAGGTTAGTGGCTGTTGGTCTCAGCTCTGATCCTTTCTGGGTAAGAGGTTCACCCAGGAATGCCAGTACATTCCTTTATGGTTTGTGGATGTTTGGTCCTCTAGAAAGGCCCCTCTTGTGAGGAGTGAGTGTCCTCCTGTTGCTGGGAGTCGAGTCGCAGGCTGATCCTGGATGCTCATTGGCTGAGTTTCTTCCACACTCAGGTTCCTGTTCAGATTTAGAGGGAGGAAAATGTGCTTCTGGAATGTGGATTGAAACTGCAGTAAGGTTGGGGGGATCTCTCAAAGGGAAATAGCACAGCTTGCTTCCCTCTTGCAGTCCATTCTCAAACTGCTCCGTGTCCCTAGCCCTCCAGTTCTAGTGGAATCAGTGTAGCCTGGAGATATCCTGTGTGTGTGCATGTGTATATTTATTTTTGTGAAGTACACTTGAAGGTGAGAGGACAATTTTGGAGTTCTCTCCTTCTACCTTTACATGGTGTCCAGGAATTAAACTGAGGACACCAGGCTTGTTGGCCCTAAAGGGTGCTGACTTGCAGCAGAGTGCTGCTGGGTTTGCAGAATGTGGTACGGAGCAGTCGTGCTGTGTGCCAGGCCAGTGTTTTGCTTGTTCTCCAAGTGAAAGCAGAAGTCATCCCCTTATTCTCACTGATTTTTATTTGAAATTCTTTCTTCTAAGATTTTTTTTCCCCCCTAACATGACATTTCACCATTTTAACTTAATATTTGTGCATGCTTGAGTATGGTTTTGTGCTTGCCACAGCATGTGTGGCAGAAAGAAGACAATCTTGAGTGTCAACCTTTTCAACCTTTGAGGCAAGGTCTCCATTCCCTGCTGCCTGTTCCAGGTGGGTGGCCTATTAGATCTGGGGATTCCGGATCTCTGCCTGCTGCCCTAGATGTGCCTGGATCACAGGCATCCAGTTTTACTTAGATTTTGGGAATCCAAATTCAGGTAGAATGACAGGAGTTTTAGCGTACATTTATGTGACATTAAGTCTGTTCACAATATTGTACACCTACAAGTGACATCGGTCCCAAATCAAAATTGAGTTCTCTGAGCCCCTTAAAGACTTCCTGAACTCTTCCCTATTTCTCGCAGCCTCTGGCCTGCTTTCTGACTGAGGCTGCTTCTGTACAAACTGTCTTTCTGTGACTGGTTATGTCCCTGAATGCAGTATCCTCAAGCTTTAGCCACAGAGTGTCACGATTTCCATCCTTTAAAGGCAGGCATGCATAAGCCACATTCAATACTCCACTCATCCTCCCAGTACGTGTGGATCGCTTCCCCTGATAATGTTTGACAGTGCTGTCATCCCAGGCATTAAAGTGTACCCTGAGATCCTACAAACCTGTTTGGTTGAGGGCATGTCCCCAGAGGTGACAGTCATATCATTGCTTTTATGTTCTGAGCTCATGGGATTTTCCTGACAGATGTCTTGTACTGAATATAATGTTCCAACTGTGTCTTGTGTTAAAGAACCACACAGAAACTGACTGGCTATTTCCACTTCTCTACAGCAAGAATACTGGAGGTTAGTGGAAGAGAAGGACTGTCATGTGGCAGTCCACTGCGGAAAGGTGGACACTAATACCCACGGCAGTGGATTCCCTGTGGGAAAATCAGAACCCTTTTCAAGGTAATGGTCCAGTCTCTTGTGTATGTGTTTGAGACTAGAATGTGTCCTTCTCTACCAGCCTCTGACAGTGCCTATTTTTCCCCCTGTAGACACGGATGGAACCTCACCGTCCTCCCTAATAACACAGGGTCCATCCTGCGTCACCTTGGTGCTGTGCCTGGTAAGCATGACCATAAGTGTCCTCTGCACTAGCTTTCATAGCAAGACTAAAACCAGGATGGTTCTTCCAAACACTGGTAGAGAGGGCCTCCGGTCTTAGGTGTAGAATGCATGCACTGACATTTTGATTTTGGGAAAGAGGGAGGAAGGTTGTGTTCAATGAAGTCCGTAAAAATCTGGAGCCCACATGGTGAAATCTAAGTATCTGGGGAGCTTAGTAGCCAACTTTGAGTATCAGAAAGGCCTTTTCAGACTCAATTCTGACTCCAAAAGGCTGTTTTTGCTAGCAGCCACTTCAGGCTAAGAACTGAAGGCTGTTTTGACTTAGGCAAAGCCAATCCCGTGGAGGTTCTGTTGCTGTGAGTTCTTTGGGCCTTTGAAAGGGAAACCTGAGTGACTCCCTCCTGCCCAGCCTGGAGCCCAGTATTCCACCTTGCTCACTGTGGACAGAGGCACTTACGCAGGACCTCTCTAGCCCTGGGGTTTTCCACATTCTTTCTCACCTAAGGGTCAACAACCCAGCAGGAAGAGTGGATTCATTTCTGTGTAGCAAGTAGGGAGGAACAGGCTGTGTTATATCTGGGAGAGGCAGAAGCCCACCCCTACCCCTACCCAGAGAATCCTGTTGTAATGGCCTTCACTGAAACACTGTTGCTCTAAAATAACATCTCTTCCCTTATGTTGTAGGAGTGACTATTCCCTGGCTAAATATTGGCATGGTCTTTTCTACCTCATGCTGGTCTCGAGACCAAAATCACCTTCCATATATTGACTACTTACACACTGGTGCTGACTGCATTTGGTGAGTACTCACCCCTGGCAACAGGTGCAAACAGTCCTATGCAGCCCAGGAAAACGGTGCTGGGAAGGGCGATGCTAAAGGGCTTGAGCCCCAAAGTAGCTGGAAGACCCATGATTTCCCTGTAGCCAGGACCTGGGCTTTCAACCTGAGTTGCAGGGTGGCAGAGGATGTTTTCTATTCTTGGCCTAGGGATGGCCCCACTTATAATGTGTTGGGCCCACCCACATTAATCCCTAATTAAGAAAATGCCCTAAAGCTTTTCCTACAGCTGGATCTTAGAGAAGCACTTTCTTATTTGAGGTTCCTCTTCTAGATGACTTTAGCTTGCTTGTGTTGACATAAAACTATTCAGCATAGTATGAAGTGGCCTATGCAGAATTTTTGTAGCTTGAATATGTAGTTGGAGGTGGTGAAACTTGAGATTCAGTGAGCTGTTTGAAGGTTCATCCCTAGGCTCAATAATGACAGAAGAAAGCAGAGCCAGAGAGAAGATCTTTATGGTGTGTGGTTTTCTTACATGTTATTTGATTTATCATGATTCAGTAATGGATATCTTGGCTTTGAAATGATTAAACACTTAAAGGAAAATGTGGCTGATACCTTCCCTCACCAATTGAGAACAGGATTTGCCACAAAGAGCCTTGCACAGTAGATGGCTGAGTGTCGGGGTAGTTGTTTGGCCAAACTTATGGAACTGTGTCTGTTGGGCTGGGAGAGGAGGAGCCCCTGGCAATTACCATTGAGGCCCGACAGTTCTGTCTCTGCTCCTGTGTTCCACTGGTTGTAAGGGTCTCTGATGGCTTCTTTCAAGACCCCAGTCTACTGTGATAGCCATTTCCCCAGGCAACAGTCATTCAGACAGCTGGTCCTGCCCTACAGCTGGCTCCCTGTAAGTCATAAGGTTTCTCTTCACCAGAATTTTACTTACAACTACATGATGCAGTAGGTCATGTGGTATAATTGGTATGTCCTTTATGGTAGGGTGCTTGAGGCATTGAAAGAGTGCCAAGAATATGTTTAATCTCTGCTACTAATGTGAGGTCTAGATTCTCCCGTTGACTAAGTCATCTCCATTTACAGCCTTTTCTTCCACTGAGGGCTCCTCCTCCATCTCTATAAGCTGTGGTCTGTATGTCCCAGACCCAGAGCTTTCCTCATGGTCACTCTGTGCTCCAATGTAGGACTCTATCCTCCTTAATATCTTAGTACCCACAATTCCTTCAGGCTGGCTTCTGACATATTGGTACAGTAAGAGTTTCCCAGCAGTTGTGGCAAATAGACTGTGTGTATACACTGGACTTGGCTCCTTCCCAAGTCTCAATATTTGGAAAGTCCAAGGGTTTCTTTACTCTTCCTGGCTAGTAGCTCCAGGTCCTCCCTAATTGCCTTGGTTACGGGGACCCAGGTACCCTTGCTCTCCTGTCATGAAGTGCATCAATTCCTGTTCCTGAGCTTGAGAACAAAATCTTTCTCTGCTATTAGAGCACTCACATAGGCCAAGGAAGTGTCTGTTTCTGATTTATAGAAGTTTCACCATCTGGTTTTGGTTTGAAGGCTTTGTGGCTCACCCTGTGGGTCAGAGCTGCATAGAAAGTGAGCCATGTGTATAAGGTTGTGCTTGTGGTTTGGCTTGTGCTGGCAGAAGCAGCCAACAGTGACAGAGCAAGGCACTGGGCCAGCACTCCAGTCCAGCTGCCCCGAGACTGGTCTGTACCCAAAGTGGTCTCACCAAGTGTCTCCTGTTTCCTACACCTCAGGTATTGCATTCCTGCTGAGGAGGAGAACAAGCTGGAGGATGTGGTCCACACCCTGCTGCAGGCTAATGGTACCCCAGGGCTGCAGATGCTGGAGAGCAATGTCATGGTAAGTCTGTTGTCCAGCTACACAGCAAGGGCTGAGTGTCCTCCTGGGGATAGACATTAATTCTATGTCAGTCCCTGACAATGCTTGGTGTGGCCAGGAAATGCTCCAAATGGTTGTGAGCCTAAGAAGGAAGAAGGTATGTGCTCACTATGGCCTGTGCCTTGCATTAGACTTAGCATTGAATTGTTTCATGATTGTCTTAGTTTGTTATTTTCTGAAGGAGAATCATAATCTTGTTCTTTTCATCTTATTTCCTTATTTACACCACAGGGTAGGGGTGGGCATGCATCTCAGTTGGCCTTTTCTCCCCAGATCTCCCCAGAGGTGCTGTGCAAAGAGGGGATCAAGGTCCACAGGACTGTACAGCAGAGTGGACAGTTTGTTGTCTGCTTCCCGGGGTCCTTTGTGTCCAAAGTATGCTGTGGCTACAGCGTCTCCGAAACAGTGCACTTTGCTACCACCCAGTGGACAAGTATGGGCTTCGAGACTGCCAAGGTAAGCAGTGCAGGTGTCCCTTAGTCATTGCGTGTAAATACTGGTTCACTCTGAGTATGAATTTCATGTGGGAAAACCTTAGCCTCTGAGGTCCCTTCACAGCATTGGTGGGGGTGGAGATCCTCAAGAGATGGCTGGAAGTTTTTGAAAGAGAAGAAAATTGTTGAGGTTTTTCACTTTCATTACCGGCCATCCCACAGTTGTGAGGAGACCAAACAGAAATATACAAGTTAAACACTGGCCCTGAGTATGCAGAACGAGATATCTTTGCCCATTCTGAGTTGTGCTGCCTCACGGCTGGCAGTGAGGGGCAAGGACTTTCCTGGAATCCAGTGCTCTAGGGAAGCATAGTGGCTGCACAGCTAATGGTATTCATCCAAGTTCAGTTGCCACGTTAGAAATTCATACGTTCTACTTGCCACTGTGAACCTTGGCTGCTACTTACTCATGAAAATAGATTCTTTGTAAAGGAGATACTTCTTTCAGGAGATGAAGCGCCGCCATATAGCTAAGCCATTCTCCATGGAGAAGCTGCTCTACCAGATTGCACAAGCAGAAGCAAAAAAGGAAAATGGTCCCACCCTCAGTACCATCTCAGCCCTTCTGGACGAGCTCAGGTACGGTAGTCCCAGGTCTCAGGACTTCAGAAGCCACAGAGCTGGTTGCAGGTCTGGGCTTAGCAAACAGGTGCAGTCCTCAGAACGGCAGGAACCCTGAGGCTTATTGTTCTGTGCAATTTTCTCCACAATCCTGTATGATACTGAAACTCAGAAGCTCTTGGCAGCCAATATAGAGTGGTCATTGCTGGACTCGTCTTTTTGTTTGTAATAATACTTTGCTCTAGGCTTTAGGGTTGGGGTGGTAGTACGGCAGGGAACCCACCATGTCCAACCCTTGGCTCTCTTGCCAGATAGACACACATACCATACAGTGTGTAGGCAACAGTAGCAGCAGTCCCCGTTTCTACTGTGGGGCTGGTTGGTCCTCCTGAGTTGGCCCAGCTTGTACCGCACATGTTGTAGGTGCTTCTCAGCTGCAGGAAGGCCGCCGTTACTGAAGCACAGGGCATCTGAGATTTCATGTGTTGACCTCTTACGGCCCCTGAATCCGCATGAAGCTTCTCCCTCTCCGAGGAAGGGGTTCTTGATCATGTTTGTGGGAAACACAGCCATGTCCACCAGCTAGATACAGTCTTCAAGGGGAGGACCAGCAGATAGTCTTGCTCCAGGCCCCAGATACATTTTGCCTATCTGTAACCTTAGGCAATGTGCAGTTACTCCATGGCTTTGAGGCTTACCTGCCTTTTGACTGAAGGACATGGTCCCTGACTGGGGCTTTAGGAAGGTGTGCTGCTGGGCTTCTCACTCCATGGCCTGTGTTGTTCTGGAGGGCATGTCTAGTCCAAAGGGGTCATGACAGACATTTCCTCTTGAAGGGGAGCAGGTGTCCACTGTGGGCATGTCACCTTCTCATGGTGCCTGCCCCTTACCCACACAGGGATACAGAGCTGCGGCAGCGCAGGCAGCTATTTGAGGCTGGCCTTCACTCTTCCGCACGCTACGGCAGCCATGATGGCAACAGCACAGTGGCAGATGGGAAGAAAAAGCCTCGAAAGTGGCTGCAGCTGGAAACGTCAGAGAGGAGGTGCCAGATCTGCCAGCACTTGTGCTACCTGTCAATGGTGAGTCTGCCTCATGTGAGCCCAGTGCAGACCCACTGTGGACCCCAATGCCAAGCCCTTCATCCAGTTCCTGGCCTCTTCACATATGGTTGCAGGGGCATGAGTCAGCTGGCCACAGTGGGTCGCATTGTATTAGTAGTCAGGAAAGAGGGATGCTGCTGCTTCCCCCACCCCTCTACTTTTTATTCCTCTGATTGATGGTGGCACCCACATTCAGGTAAACAGTTTGGGCAATACCCTCATACTAGCGGTATTTCCTCTGTGATTCTAAATACAGATTAACCGTGATGGGGCTATAACAACATGTATTGCTCAAAACAACTACTGAGTTTGTATTAGCCCTTGGAGTCTTTGAAAGGGGCAGCCTATTCTTTTTGTTTGCATGGAGGCTCTTGAGAAAAAGTCCCAAATTTAAAGGCCTTCCAAATATTTACACCTATTTGTTTTAACATACAGGTGATAGGCCTTGAGGCCTCCATAAACGGTGAGAGTACACAGGCCCTTGTAGGCCCTCGTCAGTCTTTCCATGTAATGTCAGGTGGCAGTATACAGTGCTTGGCAGCAGAATGCAGGTCCTCTGGCATGGAAGATCAGGGGCCCAGCCACCTTATTTTGGTCAGAAATTCTCAGGTCCTGAACTCTACTCTTCTAAGCCAGTGCCAGTATATTTATGACCTTGGTGCAGGTCACTCAGTTGTGACTCACCGAGTCCTGGCTAGGGCAGATGTGTGGATGGGCCTCCTTGAACTCAGCTCGGATCTATCCTTTTCCTACAGGTGGTACAGGAGAATGAGAATGTCGTGTTCTGCCTGGAGTGTGCACTGCGCCATGTGGAGAAACAGAAGTCTTGCCGTGGGCTAAAGCTGATGTACCGCTACGATGAGGTCAGTTCTGACTTGGGCCAGGCCCTGGGTGCCACACAGTCCTCCCTCACCCAGATGGCATTAGCTGAGGGCCAACCCATGCTGTGCTGGTGGAGGCTGAGGGCAGCCACTGTCACTCGAGGTGGATGCTGGCCATTCGTCTCTGGGCTGGAGAGATGGTAGCTTGACTTGTCCTCAGATCCTTTGTGCTCAATCTACAGTGCTCTTGCCTTTCCAGCCTCTTTCCATGTTCTGCCTCTGCTGGATTCTGTGCCTATTCCACTCAACAAGTTTGCTTCTTGCAGAGGCAGTGCCTGACCCCAGAGATGGCTCTTCAGGGCTGGTCACCTTGCCTTCTGCCTTGATACTGCATTTTGGGAAGCAAGTCTCTTCACGACTCTTCAGGTTCTAGACCCTTGTTTAATGTCAAATGGGTCAAAGAAAACTGCCACCAAGGCCATCTCTGGCACCTCTCTGGGGACTCCTCCCTGTGGTTGTTCTGCACTGAGCAGGATGCTTGCCAGTGTATCTGTCCACATTACGTCCTGGTTGGGACACCCTAAGGGTGACACTGGCCTTCAGCACGGCATTGCTCTAATGGACCCACTGTCACCTCTTCCCTATCTGCCTTGCCTGCAGTTGCTGTGACTCACTTCTCTTGACCTTCTGCAGCCACTGGTAGAGCTAGCCAGCAGGACTCAAGTGTTACAGTTCCTGGGGTTCACTTTGGCCCAGTTTCTAAAGAAATGGGAGTACTGTGCTTCGCCTGGTTTCTAGCCCTATAAGAGCAGCTGTAAGTGGCAACCTCATGAGATGTTCAATGACTCTTGTCTGCACAGCTAGGAGACATGCATAAAGGGCTGTCTTGGGGACTTTCTCCACTGTGGACTGATGGAGCAGAGAAGAGATCTTTGAGTCTCATGTCTGCCTCGGAGGCTGTGATGCAGTAAGCATGCTTCTCTGCACCTCTGAAGTAACCACTGTGTCAGGGCTGGGGTAGTGGTCATGTTCCTATCGACACCTGCCACTGCCCATGGCTGTCCCTCACTCACCACAGGCTTCATGCTCTGTGCTTATAGTTGAATGCTTTAGGTTGAGAGCCTGGTTCCCTAGCAGCTCTGGAATATGGCTCCCTGTCCTGCCCACCTGCTAGGAATCATTGGGAATCACGTCCATGTGGGATCCAGAGTCTCCTTAGTTCTTGCTCTTGGGATTCTGCATCTAGACTGATACAGCATGTACATGTCACTACTTCACCTGCCCCCAGTATTGAGGTACATTCTCTGTGAAGTCCGCTCTGTGGCTGCTGCTGGTCTCTGCAGCCCTTCTAACCCCTCACAGGCTGCAGCGCACACTCCTGTCTTCTGGCCTACAGCTTGCAGTCCTGCGCTTGGCTGTGCCACTCTTGGTCTTCCCAGTGCTGCACTTTTGGCAACCTAGTGCCCTTCAGGCAGTGCCATCTTCTGGACAGTGGCCGTCATTACTGTGTTTCCCATCTCTGCGGGCACATCACCCATGTGGTCCCAGGATCTGCCCTCCAGTCCTAAGGCTGCCAACAGAATCTTCTCCCTTCACTTCCTTCCTTGGCTGTGGTCCCTGAAGCTTGATCAGGTGGATGGTGCATGCATTCAAGGCATTTGCATACTTGCCCCAGGCTTGCTGACAGTGAGTCAAGTCTGGATCTCAGAAGGTTAGAAAGCAAAAAGTAGGTAGGTCCATTTGCACCTTTTTTTATTCAGTGGCAATAATACTTTTTCTGTGGTTCCTACTTGGTCACATGAATGGAAAACGTCACAATGTGCTTAAAAGTAAATCCCAGCAATGAATAGTAATTACTGTCTGGCATCCTGCACCATGGGCTTCTTCCAAAGCCCCCAACTAGGGCAGAGAGTTGGCAGCACCAGGTACGGCTTGGGAATGTGCACCCGAGCACATGATTAGGGCTGCTTGGCAGCACTGTCAGGAAAGTGCTGCCAGAAGCTGAGCAGTGGGGTGGGAAGTCAGCTGGTCTTGTAAAGAACAGCAGTACATTTGGTGGTCTTATGTCTAGTCCCTGGCTTTGACAGGTGATGAAAAGTCAGTACCAGTCTTGAACTGAGCTCAACTGGTTTGATTGGGAAATGCAGTTTGAATGATCAGTGCAAGCTCTTATTTTAAGCCCCTGGTGCAGCCTACAAATGAGTCACTTCTGTCCTAGCCAATGGCAGATATGCTAAAGATTCATGGAGCTGGAATTAAAAGTTGTGAGCAGAAATGGGTGCTGTGAGCCCCACTCTTCCTGTAAGAGGGAGCATATATACACTCAGCAGCTGAAGAGTCTTCCGGCCCCACAAAGCTTCCTTAGGTGTCTTGTCCTGTTGACACGTCCTTTGCATCTCTGAATCCTAAAGCTATTTAGAAAGCCTGCCAGTGTCCAGTGCCACATGCTCGTAAGTCCTCCTGCTAAGGTAAGGTTTGGTGCCTGAGATCCTCTGCTGCACTAACTCTATGCTGTCTCCTGGCAGGAGCAGATCATCAGTCTGGTCAACCAGATATGCGGCAAAGTGTCTGGCAAACACGGCGGCATTGAGAACTGTCTCAGCAAACCCACACCAAAAAGAGGCCCCCGCAAGAGAGCGACCGTGGACGTGCCGCCTTCTCGGCTGCCATCCTCATGAAGATTCCGAACCCATGGTCACTTATATATTTTTTGTAATTACTATATTCTAGTTTGGAGTACTTGCTGTAGGATACAAGCTGTCTTTGCACTAGCTCTAAAGAAGATTTTCTTCTGGTTTTAGAGAACTGATTTTGTTTTAGCATTAAACTGTTGAAGTTTTTTGTACGTAGATACCTAGATATTGCAGTCAGGTTTGGAAGCTGCCGTACACTCACTGTTTAAACCTTTGAGGGGCTGTATGAACTTGTATTGCCCCCGCGGCTGTTAAAAGCCTTTTTTTTTTTTTTTTTTTTTTTTTTAAATTTTTGTTCGTTTGGTAACTGGGGAATAAAGGCTTTTTAACCCATTTTTGAAGAGGGTGAAGTTTGGAGAACAAATTTTAAAACCATCAGTCACATGAGCAGATTTTTCTAGATTGGAAAAGGGATAGAACACACACACACACACACACAACGAAACTTGAAATGGCTTTACTTTGGCTGTCTTTTCTTCTGTCATGTGCAAGGGGAGTTTGTAACTTGGAACTGGAAAGCCCGTTTGGCTGGGCGGTTATGGCAGCTGAAGGCAAAAATGTGAGGTTTGAGTGACTAGTTCTCAACCAGCACATCACTATGCATCCGTTTGAAGAAGAGAGAGGACGAAGACAAAGACTGCCTGCCTTGGAGGGTCACTGAGGGAGACCTGTGCCTGATTTCATTAGGAAATCCATTCTGTTATTTTTTTGGTGCTGTTGGCTACTTTATCAAAAAACAAAAAACAAAAAAAAAAAAAAAAAAACCAAAAAAAAAACAAAAACCCTTCAATAGCATCCTGGAGGAAAAAAGGAAAACAGTAGTTGACTGTAAGTGCTTCCCTGTCATCCACGTGCAATTTCCTGACATTCCACTCCCATTCTGCTTGTTCACACATCAGCATTAATCTTTGTTTCAAACACACTTAGAGCCACTAAGTCTGCAGTTCTTTTTGAATGTGAAAATACATCTGTGCTCATCTTGTCTATTTTTTCTCTTCATGTTTTAACAAAAAAGAAAAAAGAAAAAAATCCCATCCCTTTTGTACATACTCCTGTAAATTGTTTTAAATACTTGAGCCTTTTCTCGGTGGGGGGAGGGCGGGTGAGAGAAGATGAAGAAAAGCCTTACATTTCAGTTTCTTCATCGGCTGGATTGGATGCTTACAGGGTTTTTCTTGTAACATTTATAAGTGCTGCTTACATCACTCAACAACAACAAAACATGGTAATGGAGTAGCTGTTGCCCTTCTCTGGTTGTGTGTACAGTATGTGTGGAATAAAAAAGGGAAACTGTTTTCACAAGCTGTTCTTTGTTTCATAATTGGATCAGTCCGTAGCTACCCATATTGCACTGAGCTTGCCAGTGGTGACTGCCAGGAACGTCCTAGGATCCACTTTGGTGGTTGTTGTTGCAGAAGACTGAACTGTTTTGGAATATTTAACGATTACATAACAGTCGAGTGTTTTCCAATGTGGTTGTCCAGTTTTTATGGCCTTGCTGTGTACTTTTCCCTCTTTTTGACAGTAAACTTTCGCCTATGGCTTACAGTTTGACATTTAATTTATTAGCGCTGCTCTGCACCCCTCCCTCAAGAGGGAGGCTTCGTGTGGTTTATTGCCAGTTTTTTGTTTACTTTTCAGGTTTGTACTACAAGGTTTAATAATAAAAAGTTTTTTGGACATTTTGTCTGTCTTGTGGGAAGTGAGGGAAGGGAATAATGGGCTTTCTTCTCTGGTTAGTGGGGCAGAGGCTGCAACTCCTGCCTTTGGCCAGGGAGTGGCGCTACTGAGGCATTTGCATGGTCCTGCTCACCCACTGTGTGTGGCTCTAGTGGGTCAGGAACCCAGACACCGTCCCCATCAGGGAGCAAGCCAAATTGTTTTGGGTTGAGTCCAACTGTTCTAGTTTTGGCCCGATGGTTCAGCTGATGGGTAGAAGAAAGGTTTTCAGATCCCAATTTGACCACTAATGGTTACACGTTAACAAGAGTGTTCCGCCGCTACAGCAGGGCATGGAGCACCAATGTCCTGGCTCAGGTCCTGTCTCCTCCAAGGCTCTCCTTAGTGGTACTCCCCTGTGTTCCTTTAGGAACTCTTGCTTATGCCAGCTGTAAGTACCTGTCAAGACTCAAGTCCTTTCTGTACATCCCCATATACTCACCGGCAGCTTAATGTTTAGTCCGTAAGTTTTATTGTGAGGTGTTCTCACATACCATTAGCAATTGTGCAATATCAGGAACCTCTAAGAACCTGGCTTTGCAGGATTCTGCACACAGCTGACAAGCCATTTAAATGTCCTGAGTTGAGTCACTGTCATCACTGACACCTGGGGTGGACTTTCTGTCAGTGTGCAATGTGGCCAAGGCAGTGTCTACCTGGACCTCCTCCTCATCGGGCTGGATGAGGGGGCCATCAGCGGTGTCCAGGTCAGTGCAGGCAGAGGGTGAGGCAGGTGGCTGGAGTGCCGATTCGGAGGAATTTGGAATCTGAAGAGTCATTTCATTCTGACGGGGGTTGGATTCGAGCTCTGTTGAAGAAAGAAAAAGACACACCTAGGAGAACAAGCTGAGCCAGCTGTTCTGTACTCAGTTAAGCACCTGTGACAGTGGGAAAGACCAAGAACGCTTTAAAGCCACATAAGATCCAGGGAAACACTGCTTAAAGCCTTGATAACCTAGATAACCCTTTTGCTCCTTCAGTTCCTAAACACTGGTGCTAAGCTGAGCTCAGAATTATTGAGCCTTCAGCAGTTCACCAGGTTTACAAGGGCTTATGAGGATTCAAGACTGTACACATAACCAGTTATTCCCTAGCTAAGGGCTAAGAAGGTGAAGTCAGAGGGATTGGGACCCTCAGTACTTTGGGCCTATACCTGAAGTACATTCCCTTCTGTACATCAAAGAAATGGAAAAACTGGCTGTGCAGTGCTGTACAAGCAGAAGGAAGGACCCAGTTGGAAGGATGCAAGCCCACAGCCTAAGGCCAGCCTTGGCAAGCAACTGTTGATGGAACATGGAATCAGAGTGCCAAAAGTGGAATCCCACATACGTCTGCTGCATAGAGCAGAGCTTAGAAAAAACTGAGCCCAATCCAGTCCCACTTCTGCAACTCGAGACCCCACCCCTGGAGGCGGTGAGCGGGTCCTTCCACGTTAGAGCGAACAGCCTGCATTGCCTCACTGCCTCCTACGTGTGGAGAAATGGGTTTAAGAGATTTGCATTGGTCTGGTCATAACTCACTCTTACCTAGACCAGGGGACAGCGCAATGTTGTCCTCGACACCAGAGTTCAAGAAGACATCGAGCGCCTCCTGGTCAGAGATGTCCATCAGGTCCATCTGCTCCAACACGTCCACATTCACCTCCATGGATGACATGCTGCCCATGGGCTCTGAGAACAAAAGAAACTGCACCTTTTGCTTTTCATAGTAAACGAGTTCATTATTGGGCTGATTACACTATTTTCTCCTACTTCCTGCCATCACCGAATTACACTGTCTCAATCTGTCCTACTCATTTTTTCATTGCCTTTGTCCCCAGCCTCTTGTTTGTAGATGGTATTTGGAACAGGATGCAGCATGCAGGGGTAGCTAAGAGCTGTTCTTCCCTGGTAGGCCAGGGCAACCAAAGCTGCAGGGGACATTTTCATGGTAGTAGAATTAGAATAGCAGCTCACCAGCAGTAGGAAACAGCCACTGGCCCTGAGTGCCCAAGGCAGGACGCCCCTCAGGACAGGTGTGAAGGTAAACCAGGCCCCCTTCCTCAGTAAAGTGGGATGTATTGTGAACCTTGGGCTTCACAAACAAGGAGATCCCTATAAAGTGAGAGGCAGCACAAACAAAAACCTAACAGGGACCTAAAATGACAGTGTTTCTAAGATGAACCAAATAACTAAAAGTTCACCACTGTAATAACTAGGTGGTCCAGTGAATAAATTCCCCATGTGCAGCACAGCAACAAAGACACAAGACTTGAAGACTTGTACACTTGAGTGTACATGGCCAGTCCACTAATGACATAGATAACTCACCAAAGTTTTGTGTTAGTCAGGGGAAAGAGTGGTTGGATTCGCTTTAGCATACAAGCACCAAGTTCACTAGAGTGTATGATTTCTATCTCTAGGCGAAGAGCACTGTTCTGACAGTGTCATCCTGAGTCAGTCATGATAAGCGTAGGCAGGGTGGACTTGAACATATCAGATGTCACCACTTGCTCCCACAACTTCTGATGTGGCAACCATAGGGGCACCAGTGTACTGACGTCACAGCTACAGAATGATGGTGGTGGTGGTGGTGGTGGTGGTAGGGAGTTCTTTAGGCACTGATACCCAGTGAGGCCCCTGGGGTGTGGGTGGGTGCAGTAGTTTCAGCATGGTCTCTTGGTTTCTAGCCAGGATTTACCAGATAGGCCAAGGTCATATACTGATAGCTTCAGTCCCAGCACAGGGGAGGCTGGACAAGAGGATGAGTTCTGGTGTCAGCTAGGGCCATGTGTCAGGATCCCCACCTCAAAATCCCTTTCTCCCCAAGTATGTGATTCCGCTGCCTCAGCCTCCCAAACACTGTCATTGTATGTGCATGTTCAGAACTGAAAGCTGTATTATTCACTGTTTTAAAAGTGGCAGAACAACATTAACATCACGTCCATCCTCTTGGGGGGATGCTAATGCACCTCCTCTTTGATAGCTGACATAAGCTGTCCTAACTGAAATAGAAACTGTCAACAAAAGGGAAAGACTTTTACCTAGTTTATGCCAAGTAAATATTAATGAAAAAAATAAAGTATTCAGAGTGCTAAATGTCAAAAACTGTCAAATTCAGCTAAATGGTATCCCAATAAGGGCATTCTTAGCTTTGGATGCCCTACTACAGAATAAAGAAAACTAAGTCTGTATTTTGGTTAGAAAAAAATATGTTCTTAGCACCTTTAATCCCAGCCCTTAAGGAGGTAGGTAGAAACAAGCAGATCTCTTAGTCTGAGGTCAGCCTGACTCCATTGAGTGCCAGACTACCCAGGGCTTTATAGTGAGACCTTGTCTCCAGAAATAAGATGCCCAAACAAAGTCCAATTGTCCTGAGTGCTAGATGTACAGACATGTACCACCAGGTCTGCCTACAAATGAGCAAAGATTGTGAGCAGGGGTATGCTAGTGTGTTTGAAAACTACAAGTGCTTTGGCACACTTCCCATGGAACCCATAACCAACACTACAGGAGAGTAGCAGTGGTCCCATACAATGTCTAGGGTATGCTCCTCCACCCAGGGTAAGCAAGGAGAGTCATGTGCTCCAATGCAGAATTCCAAAAAGTGGTCAGTTGTGAGTCTTAGAAACATACTTGCAATTCCAAGCAAACTTCAGACTGAGTTTATTGAAAGACTTGAAATGAACAAGCATGGTAATGGGGTAGGGGGTCTAGCTTACACCAAGCATGGTTATGCCTTTGTTGACTGGAATTACTGATGCTGTCCTATGTAACATAAGGAGTGCCCTCAGCCACTGCCTATGAGATCCTGTGCAACACCTTTAGCCCACTTCAAAGTAGAATCTTGTCAAGAATTTGTTCCTAGATATTGCCAAATGGTCCCTGTAGTGAAATGACTACTTAATGAAATGTAACTCTTACAAGAGCACAGTGGAATGTTGCAACCTGTAGTTACAGGTTTAAAACACACAAAAGGCTGCCAAAGACAGTCACCTTGAGAAATATTGTGTATCAGAGAACTGTGAAAGTCAATATCCAGCCTCAAAAGGAAGACAAGGTAAGAGTAAAATAACTTATTGCCAAGGCTAATGGTTACCTTCCAGAGCCTGATGGTAAGGCCTTACTGCTGAGGAGACCACTTAATGTCACTGAACACTGGGAAAACAAGCTGGTGCCCAACTAGAATCTTCAGCCCTACTGGCTGGCATTCGTGGTGATGGAAGGTACTGTGCATGTGTGGTGGTTTGAACGAGAATGGTCCCCAAAGGCTTATCATATATATTTGAATGTTTGGTCCCCAGCTGGTGACAGCGGGAAGGATTCGGAGGAGTGGCCTTGGAGGTGATTTGTAACCTAGGAGGGGGTTTGGGAGAGGGAGGGGTGGTGAGGGGGGGCAACTTGGCAGGGTTCAGCTATATGGTTTTGGCTTTAGAGTCAATAAGGAAAGGCACTGTGGAGTCTTCCTCCATGGTAAAGAAAAGCCACTGAGGCCAGGAGTCCCTGCATGGAGGCCTAGCAAGACCACTGTATGAGGCTGTGAACATGAAGCCCGGATTGCCATGGAGACCCCAAGTTGTTGGAGTAGCAGAGTCATGGGATATCTGCCAAGGAGAGCTAAGAACTGGGAGTGGAACCAGTCCGAGAGAGAAGTGTGTGGCAGTCAACAAAGCTAGGGGTTGGAGTTCTGAAGAACATTTTGACATCAGACACAGAAATGCAGAAGCTGAGTTTGTCCTGCGGGTTTTCCTTGTTTTTGTCTAGCATTTCCTCGCTATGCTCCCTTCTCTCCCTCTTAGAATGGTAATGTATATTCTGTGCCATTTTATGATGGAAGTATGTGATCTGCATTTTGATTTGACAGGGGGTACAGTTTAGAGTCCCAGAAGAGACTTTAGACAAACAGTGTTGAGACTGAGAGGACTTTTGAAGCTAGACTAGATGAGTTCTGCATTATGATACGGTCACATGCCCGAGTTACTAACAAGTGGAATGTGGTGGTCGGGAAGTGCGAGGATCTGGGAGGGGAAAGAGTATGATCAAAATATACTGTGATAAAAATGTTTTAATTAAAAAGCAAGCAATTGAAATTAAAACAAAACATGTCACTTCATACTTGATTGGGGGTGGAGGGGAATTTGACACTATGAAATGTTGGCAAAGATCATAAGCAGAACACATACAGCTGGGGAGTTTGTCAGCTGGCATAGATATTCTGACAAGTAATTGATATATTCCAGTAAGCCTGAAGTAAGCATGCCACACGAAGTAATTACTCCCCCAACAGAAGCAGTTCTCAAAGTGAGGTCCCCTCAGCTGGCAACCTTGAGCTGCAGTTCCCAATAGGAATTTAGTCATAATGCAACATTGTGGTTTCACTCTACACTTTTACAATCAGAAACTCTGGCCTAGCTCTTTGCTCTTGAATGTCTATGAAGGTTCATCTTAATGGTTTCGATCACACCGCTGGCCTTGCCTATAAGGGTGTTCCCAGAGAAGTTTAACTGAGGAAGAAAGGCCCATCCTACCGAATGTAGCCCCATCCTGGCACTCCAGTGATGAAAGGCAGAGAGGGAAAAGCAAGACAAAAAACAGCTTCCTGATCTGCCTCTACATAAGCAAACCCAAGCCTGACCCCCACCCTCACCCCAAGTTCCTGCTTGCACGCCTCTTCCCCATCAGGATGGAATATATTCTCTTGAACTATAAACTGAAGTCCATCCTTCAAGTACACTCTTCCTATGTATTTCTATCACTGTGAAGAGAAAAATGTGATCTCCATGCTAGCACTTTTTAAAATAAGAAACTGGGAACAAGTACTCATTTATAATAATCAATTGGTTATGTGTGTTTGGTGTAAATAAAAAAATAAGACACACACAACCCTCCCCCAGCAAGCTATACACAATGACACCTTATTTCCAGAGAGTTCGTTTTATTGGTTTCTCACAGTAGCAGGGTTTGTGCCTCATATGTGCTAGGCAAACACCACTGAGCTATAGGTCCTCTGCCTCTACAAAGGTTCAGGAGCTGTAAAACGTACTGTTTTGTATTACACACATGTGCACTAAAGGCTGTCACATCTGGCGGTAAGGAAGGTGGACCTGATCAGGAAGGGGCACAGAGGCCTGGCTGGACTGGTGAAATTTTATTCTACTGTGGATGCTGAGGAATAGATGGATACTGACATTATTTATGCTTTTGTATCCTGGAATATTCTGTAGCATTTTTTTAAAAGATCTAAAGCAAATATTAAAATGTGAAGTCTGGAAATGGCATATTATACTACTGTCTATCTTTTATATCTAAAATACTTCCTAGTTAAAGTGAAAAGCAGCAATAGTCACAATAATCCAGAGTTCCACAAGGAACTCCCACAGCTGGCAATTTCGCGTTAGACCCTTTTGCATTCCAGGCTGTTCCTGGGGCACTGAGCCCAAGTGTGGATGCATTCGCACCTGCTCTTTCTACCTTTCCTACGTTGGCTGTCGACATCCACATGGCACTAACATTCACCTCATTCTCTCCAAGTACCCTAAGTCTACTTGAAGAGGTGAGATTAGGGGGCTGAGGCAGCCTGCTCCAGGAGCCTTAATCTGACAGTCAGAAGAGATCCCCCAAACTTGGAACCTAACCTGGAACAAGGAAGCAGGCAGCAGGAAAAGCAGGGCATCTCCCATGAACTGGGGTCTGTGGTGGTCCACTGCAGGGTCTCCTTTGCTTTCTGCACCACAGACTTCCAACCTCTCTAAGGCTCTTGAAGTCACAGCTGGGCGTGCACTCTTTCCTGACACATTTCTGGATAGAAAGTTCCATGCCTTTTTAACTAAAACTGATGTTTTTGAAATGGAGAAAAGTTCAGACTGCTAATTTCTTATCTCATGGAATGAGTCCAAAGTGCCATACTCACTAGAGACAATTTTTATATTGACTAATGTTCTAAATTAAGCATCATTTAGCTCCACCCTTGGAGATGAAGATCCTTTCTTAGGTAGGGTGCTTGTCCAGCTAGGAAGTCCGGGCAGCTCTCAACAGCCCAGGTACCTGATTACTGTAGAGGGCCGTTCCCTTCCAGCTAAGGCAATCATCTTCTGTAGTGCTTGCTTGAAAGACACACATCTGCCTTTTTTTTTAATTATGAAAAATATCCAAACATGTTCTGACAACTTGAAGAAAATTATTCTTGAGATGCTCAAAATCACAATGGTTATGGACCCACTGAACACTGCTGTGCACGGCAAGCACCGTGTGCCTTCCTGCATGCACCGGGCTCTGCAAGCCTCAGTCTGCAGTGACACCTGCCCTGGCTGGTCTCCTGGCTCTCCTCTGGTCTTATAACAGCACACTTAGGATGTGCTGAGTCAAACTGAACAAGGGTGAAGTTAAATTTCTCAGCAATAAAGAGTTCTTACAACTACTGTCATTGTCATTTCCTCCCGAATACTGGTTCAGTGCCTCATTCTGTTTAAACCTTCAGATTGGCTAGGGTGGGTAGATCTATATAAACTAAATGGTTGAAGTTAGTCACCAAATCAATTTGTTGAAATACTAACCTCCAATTTGAGATGGTGGGATTTTCAGGTAATTAAGGTTAGAGGTCACAAGGCCTGAGACCCAAGAGAAGATTAGTGTCCTTATAAGATACACCAAGGACTGGAGGTGTACTTCTGAGCATTTGCCTAGCATGCTCCTAACACACACACACACACACACTGACCATATGAAAGAACACAGTGGGCTGTCTGCAGGGCAAAAAGAAAAGCATCTCCTGACATGAGCTATGCTGTACACTGGTATCAGAGCTGTGAGGAAGGCCTGCAGTCCCTCTGTATGGTACTCTGTTATGACAGATCCCCGGCAGAGCTTCTACTCTGTGCCACAGGAGCCCCAAGAGGCCACTGTCCAGGCAGCTGTTGCACTGTTACCAAACACAGTGTTCTGAGGAAAAATTCCTGGCCTTTCTAGACCCGTGGGTTAATCAGACTCTTGAGAAAGAAATGTTAAGCCTCAATCCTGTACTATCTATCAGGAGTTTTAAAAGCTAACTATGTGACCCTGAGCACCCTGGGGCAGGAGTTTGTGTGCATCCCTGTCTGTCCTTCCTTGTTCTCTGATAGCCTCTCCAGGTGGGGACATCCAACTGGATGACAAGGGACAAAGAAGTGACAGGTAGGCGAGGAGAAGCAGTACTGGGAAAGCAGAAGCACAAAGGGTGAGTGGAGACAGAGGAGACGGAGGGACAAGGAAGCCTCAACTTGCCTATCTGTTGCTGGGGTAGGTTACACAGTACTTGCCAAACAGAAAGCAGGAGCTGCCCTGTCTGCCCAGCTGCACCTCCAGAAAGAGACAGTCAGGAGGCCAAGAGAGACCTCGGTGTCTTCACTGCACCCCAAGGTGTCCATTTATGAATCTGGATCCTATTCCTCACAACACCAATTCAAATAGAGACTCTATTAGAATACAGGTGGCCATCCCCAACTGTGGGTGGAGAATGAAGCTAGATCTGTGCTGAGACTGTTTGCTACCACTGGGCTCTAAGCAGTACAGGCTAACTGTGCACACAGCACCTACACTGCAGGACATCTATGTAACCTGAAGACACTTGACAATGCTTGGGTTCCATAGGGGACATGCAGTATGCCATTTTATATAAAGTATTTGAGCATCTAGTCCATGAAGGAGGACCTAGGATGAAATACTGAAGGATGACTTATGGTATGTTCTGACGAAGAGGGTCACCTTTTCTATTTTTTTCAATCTCCACGGCTAACCTGAGGAGCCCCAGGAATACACGGCACTCTATCACCGACTCCATCTCCAGCCCCTCAAAGGATTTTTAACTGGGGAGAGAGCCCTCATGACATTTTAGAAGTCAGCTGCAAAGACGCTGCATTTGATACCAGTGGCATAAATAGACCCAACAGACTGGAAAGGACCACACTATAATTATAGGTAATTTCTTTTCTGTTCTTCTTTTACCTTAAAACATTTTTTTAATAGCTCGGCTGAGTGCCTGCCTAGCATGTGTGATGCCTTGGTAGATCCTCAACACCATAAAGTAACGAGATATTTTTCAAAATTCTGTACGAGCATAATTTTGTTTTTAACTGTATAATGTTACAGTTTAATTTTTCGACTAGAACCTAGAACTAAAAGAAGAGACAAGACAATGGCACCGCAGCATGACCATGGCATTCACTTCAATTCTGGGGTCTAACCAAGGCCTACACCCATACCCCGCTCTGCAGGCAGCCTGGAACTGCTCCAGCTCTGCTCCAGCTCACCTCGCCTCTCTGCGATCTGCAGGTAGCCTGTGGACAGGTACTGCTCCATGTCCTGCTGGAAGGCTTCCTCAAAGAACTTCTGCCGCTCCTTCAACTTCAGTTGCTGGGTGTGCTCCACTTCCAGGACCTTCTGCTTGTGTTCCGCATCTAGTTCAGCTGAGGAAGCATAGTGGCAGGGTGAGAGCTCCGCAAGGGACTGGACAAGAGGCGGCACAGACTCCCACAGCAGACAGCATCACCTGCCCCAACTGCTGCACTTCTTTCTGTTACTGAGCATTGCCCCCAGTGCCCTGCGTTCCACGTGTTATACCCTCTCTGCTGCAGGTCCTGCCATCACTGATCTTCAATGGCAGGGAGCTGCTTATCTCCTCTGCCACCTTCTCAGGTGACTCTCCACTAACTCAAGAAGCAGCTCTTGTTCCATCCTGATGTTTCTACCAAATTGTCTTTCATTTTTTATACTATTATTCACGTGTCGGTGCATAGCCATGCACACAAGAGGGAACTGAATGGAGTTAGACGTAGACGGTTGTGAGCCACAGGATGTGGGTCCTGAGGACTGAAACCCCATTCTCTGCAGGAGCAGCAAGTGTTGTTAGACATGGGGCCATCTCTCCAGCCTGTGTTCAGTCTTTTGAGGGTCATTTATAAATTATGGTAACACACGTAAAGACTTGAGTCCCTGGAGGAATACGCCATATTTCGTCTTTTTTTGGGGGGGGTGGTTTCAAGACAGGTTTCTCTGTTGTAACTCTGGCTGTCCTGGAACTCACTCTGTAGACCAAGCTGGCCTCAAACTCAGAGATCCACCTGCCTCTGCCTCCCGAGTGCTGGGATTAAAGCTATTTCATTCTTTTTAATATCTTGTCAACCAGCTCATTGTCTGGGTCATAGGAAATCAAAAAATGCAGTTAAGAACTAAAATATGGAGTGTCATTCAGCCTGAAAAAGGGAAGAAATTCGGACACATGTTCCACCATGGTGACCCACAAGGACATTACATTGAATGAATAAGCAAGTTCCAAGAAGACAAATTACTGTGTGATTGAACTTAAAAGTGTAAAAAGAAAACAAAAAAGAGTGGAATGAAGGCTGAAGGGGAGGGATAAGGGAAGGAATGTTTATTGGTGGGTAAAGTGCTTGTCTAAGCATGGGGACCTGAGGCTGGATTCCCAACACCCATGTAAAAAGCTGGGCATGGTGCTGTACTTCTATAACCCCGCACTGTCCAGGGAGGAGAAAGGCAGGTCCAGGGACCTCAGCAGAGCTAAAGCATCAAACTTCAGGTAGTGAGATTCTGTCACAAAAGGGGGAAAAAGTTTTAGAAGTGGATGATGATAATGCCATTTAAAATTGGTAAGATTTTTAAATGTATTTTACATAGTAGGAAAATTGGGGGAGAAACATGTAGCCAGCCTTGAGAAATGACTCACTAGTTAAGAGCACATGCTACTCTTCCAGAGGACCAGAGTTCAATTGCTGGCACCCACAAAGAGCACCTCATAGCTTTCTGTAACTCTAGCTTCAGAGGATCTTATGCTTTTGACCTCTGTGGGCCCTGGTGCTCACATGCACAGAGACAATATACACATAATTAAAAATAATAAAATATTCTTTTAAGTACCGTGCTATATACAAAGTGTCCAGGTATGGTGTGGCTATTTATCAGCCATGTAACCTGGCTAGTAAGCTGGTGTCTCTTATCTGAAAATGGATACAGAACTATTACTCTATATCGACGTGTCTATGCAATAACATCAAACAACATCAGCATGAAAGTGAGCGGTGTCTATGCAAGGACAGGGAGTGGTGCGTGCCACACAGCAGACGAGCTCCTGCCTGCCTGTCTGTCTGTCTGGGGAAGCCAGACACCGCAGCCTAAATTCTTCCCTAAAAACAGGTATTTGAGATCATAGACTATGGCAGACACTGGCTGGGCTGAGTTGGAGGGAAATACTGGGTTGAACTGAAGACCCCAAACACTGACAATTATCAAGGTGGTGCTCCATCTGGCACTTTGTGATGTAATTAAATGATTTTAAACAGAACAAACAGCACGCAGTACAGTGGATCTGAGACCGCCTTTGTCCCCAGTTCTGCTCCAATTCCCATCGTTATAACTCCTGAGTACAACACCATCCTCTATGAATGACAGACCTTAGAACTCAGGGATAGAGCTTGTTTTTGGTCTCACATCAAATATATATAATGTTTATTACTTAGAGAATTCTGGGATTTCTTGTGCTCTAATCTACACAACAGAAAGAGGAAAGTAACCTCCCACAGCTGCACACAGCTGGATGCTGCATGTGCCCTCGCACTCAATACTGCTTGTTCTTTCGGTCTCCAGCCATACTTGTGCTCATAGGAAAGTGTGTTTGTCACAGATACAGCTGTTCCCTGTCCTGAGCTGGGTTCCTAGTCTATTAGCAGAGGCTGCCGGGCTCCTGTCACACTCCTTTGGGTTACTCTATCAGGTAACTATGCAGAGTGGTCTGAGTCGTTCTGCTACCTGCCCACAAACCACGCCTGCATACCTCTGCGTAGTACTGTCTGAGTATCCTCTGAATCCTGGGAAGGCACAGATGGTCCTAGAGGGTCTGCACGTGTGATGCAGCACTTAAACAACAGGCGAAAGAGACAGTGTGTCCATACCAGGCCTCCTGCCCTCTGGGTAGATGGCTCGGGGCACACTCAGAACTCTTCTCAGTTCTTGCTGACCCTGGCAGCCTCTTCGACAAGGCTTCCCTTGTTGGCTCACTCTCTGCCTCACATGCTCCCTGGCTTCCCTCCAGCCTTCCACACATTGCCCCTGCGTTGAAATCCTGGCCATTTTCAAAGAACCCCAGGTAAGATCTTCTGCCAGCTATAACTAGTTTAACCTTTCCAAGCTGCCACTTTATCTTCTACACAAGTGGGGTAAAAGCACTCATTCTTAAGGTTGTTGTCAGGATTTGGGAGTGGCATGTATGAACCAGCAGCAATACCACACTGGCCAACAACTAACAGCTAATAATAACAGGCAACATGATGTCAGTAACAGATTCTCGAAAAGGGAGAGCAGTCAGACATGGTGGGCATGCCTATAATCCCAGCACTTGGAAGGTGGAGGTAGAGGGATAGGAACTTCCAGGCCATGAGAGAGATTCCCTCCTTCCCTCTCTCCCTCCCTCCCAACCCCCTCTCACAGACACAGACAGACATTGCCAAGAACCAGAATCAAGTACAGCACTAAAACCATTCTCTCGGCCTTACTCGGGCTTCAGAATTCACCACCTTTCAGTGCCCTCAATTCCTCTGCAACGAGCTGTGGACTCAGTAAAGGCCTGCACCAGGAGGACACCTCTTCATTTGTTTTGCTTCAACAGTCAATGTATCTGTTAGATACCGACAACTGCCAAGTGCATTACTATAATTCAACTCTAAAACACATCACCATGCTTCAAACACATCTCAGGTAAACTGGTTTAAAAGAAGCAATTCCAAAATAAGCCATATGAAATCAAAGATCAGTTCAGAAATTATCGAAAGGAGTTTAATTAAAGAATATTGTATTTTATCTGAATTCAGACTGTCCGTAAGGAAGTCAAAGTGTTTCATCTCTCTTGAGACTATTCTGATGATCTTATGTGTCTCAATTACTGCTCCTGTGGATTTGCATCTTAATTCTTTATGTTGGGAGGAAATGCAACCACTCCCAACCCCTTGAGGGTGTGTGTGTGTGGAGAGTTTGGGTTACGGAGCTCACACAATTGCTGCACGGTGGACTATTCTCTGTGTGAGGACCCTGACATCCTGAGCTGTGTCAAGAGGCAACACAGATTAGAGTGCTAAGATGATGACAAAGCAGGCAGTCTGGGCCAAGAAGTGTTCCTGAGGAGAGCGGCCTGGCTCTTGGGAGCCGAGGAGACACTGGACTCGAGCCTGCAGCTATGTCCAACCTTCAGACACTAAGACAGAACGCTGTCACCTACACCCCCCCTCCCCACCAACTTACAAAGTTCTATGTAAGTTCTGCTTCAGGTCACATTCATAGCTACCAGGGCACATGTGGCCACACCAAACAAGATTTCAAAAAATGTCCCCAAGACCAAAAAAGAAGAAAAAAACTCAGGAAAAGACCCAGTGGTTTTTCACCAGAAGGCTGGAGTGGTCCCCTAACTTCGTTACCAAGCCACACTTACGTCTTAGCTTCAGTCCCGTTAGCACTGTTATCCATCTCAGATGGACACTTGCTCAGAACTCAAAATGGTTCCATTACCACTGCAGATGCCATAATCAGTTCATACTTAGGGCACAGGTGGGACAGATGTGTATGAAATTTACAAAAACTAAACAAAAGCAGACCCGCCATGCTCGCTTCAGGAGCAGCCTCACCGCATTCTGCAGTTCAGCACCTGTAACGAGGGGCAGTGAGGAGCTGCTAACAGCTGGCCCGAGGCTACTGCAGGAGGAGGGCAACGGGGAAACCCTCTGCAAGCTGAGGGAACAGCTGGATCTAACTGTAAGAAGAAAAGTAATAAACATTGAATTTAATATGAGTTGAGAAAAATTTTAGTAACTTTTCATTCAAGATAATTAAGACTAAGTTTACTTTTTAGAAATCTGTAATTTACTATAATATATGTCACAGGATCACAGAGAACTGTGAATCCTCTGAATTTTATACACAAGTACTTCCAAAACTTTTTTGGATAAAAACCTCAACAACTAAATAGCTGTCAGATGACAGGACCATTAGAAGGTGAGAGCTGCTCATTTTTCTATGCTTACTGGTTTCTTGATGTATCAACAGTGTTTGTGTACAGTGGACATTTTTTTGTACAAAAACACAAATAAGAAATGGTAACGTAGCTCCGTGGAAGAACATTCACACAGATGAGCCCCTAGGTCTGACTTCTAAGCAGTGGGAGAAGCCCAAGAAGGGTGAAGACCGCCAGAAACCACTCTAACTCTTTTGGATGTACCAACTTTGTCTCTTTCCATTCAGTTGAACTGCATAAAACTGTAGTATTCTGCTTTTAAAGTGGAAATAACTTCAGATTCATAGCAAAAACAAAACAAAAAAAACCCCATATATCTTAAGTCATGTGGACTCTGGCAGAGTCAATGCTGAGCATTCTCATGGACTGGATTAAGTGTCTAACGCCACAGATAGATATATGCAGACCTTGGACCTCCCCCAGCCCTCAGGTTTCACAAAATTATGGTAATGATATCAAAGTTACAGACCTGACAGCACAACACACAGAGCTTGTTCAGATATCCACTGTGCATGTACTCTGTGCGTGGGCGTGTGCATCGGCAGCTCTATGTATCCTGTGTGATCTCTGTCAAGATACTCTACTGAACATCATAAAGCTCCTTCCTGTTGCTCTTATATCACCATATGCACCCTTCCCCAAGCATTGATCTATTTTCCAGGTCTGTAATTCTATTGTCTCACAAATGCCATGCCAACAGAATCCTGCCTGGCTTTCTCACCCAGCCTGCCTTGGAATCATTCACACGCTGCATATGCTGAAAGCATGTTCCGTATATTTCTGGGGGATTTCTCGGTATAGGGTATGCCAAAGGATAGCTGGGCAAATTCCAGCTTTGGGCTATTATGAATAAAGCTGCTACAAACATTTGAGGAGTTTCAGTATGAAAATAAGTGATTTCTAAGACAAATCTCCTAAAGTACATTTCCTGGCTCGGAACTACCTGGCAAGGAACTACCAAAACATATCGCAGAGAGGCTCTCCCACTGTACATCTATGGTCAGGGTATGAGTGACTCCATCTCTCTGCAGCTTCACTGGGGTTCACTGGGGTTCAGTGTCCCCCTCTTCTTCCTCTCCCACAGCATTTCTGTCTGTACCAAGCTCCAGCTTCATCATACGTCTCTTCAGCAACTGCTGTTTCTGAAGGTACTTTATAAGAGTTCCCGGATATGACACAGTTCTAATGTACTTCTGGCTATATCTGTGCTTAAAATTAAACATAACTACAAAAACTTTGTTCAGAAACTGAAGACTTTTTAGATAAGACATACAAGACTTTATTCCAAGTTTAAACCATCTCTTCTGTAGCTTTATTATCTAAGAACAGCTGCACTTCCTTCCACAGCTCCACAATAAGGCTCTCGCCCATTCCTAAAGTCTATGAAAGACTTTAAAGAAGATTTTCCTGGAATTAGAATTACATTATGTGCATTTCAAAAATACCAACTTCTGAACTTCACATTTCAATGGTGTTTAAAAGTTTTGTATCTGGGGAAGAACAATCTAGCATGCTGAAATTAATGCTCTTACTTTATTCACTTTATTTATTATTTATTTTATTCTTTTTTTAAGGTGCTGGGAAGGATCTTGGGCAGTGCCAGCAGTGCCAGACAAGCTCTAGCAATAAGCTACCCCCTAGCCCCAGTTAACTAGTCTCAAGAAGAAAGTTAAGTGACTCCTTACTGAGCTTTACCCTTTTTGGAAAGCACACACACAGGGCAGCCTTTACGTACCTAATACTGAACTGCACTCATTCTAAAGTCTTGTCCATGCAGCAGTGAAAGGAAGACCCTTACCTACTATGCAGTAGTCAAGAATGAGGCAAGCTCTTGAAGTAAAAACAAATAACGCTTACAGCACCACACAATTCACAGCAGCTCCGGAGTTGTTCACCAAACGCGGTGCTTATGAGTGACTCCTGGAAGTGCTGTTTCTAAACTCAGCCACAGGAAATACTATTCTGGTGTCTGTACTTCCGGAACACTTAGTACATTTCTGTAAACTGATTGCTCTGAAGGAAATGGCTATTATCTTGACTTCTGCCAAAATATATACCAGAGAAACACAATGTAAAGGCAAGGTCTGCTGGATGGTCAGAGACACCCCCCTTTCCCTGGAGTCTGCTCTGTCCTGGCCATGTGGTCACATGGAGGACTTGCCCAGAGGGACATGCCTGGCTGTACTGAGAGCACAGCCCTTGGTCTGCACATAGCACTCACTCCTCAAATCCTCAGACCCATCACTAAGAGGGCCCGGGCTTAATGATCACCACATCCAGTTCTACAGTTTGTTTTTTACTTAGTTTTGACTGGGCAGAAAAAACTAATCCCAAATTCAGTGTGGGTTTTAGTAAAATTCTATGAATATTAGGCCAGCATGAAAGAATTTGGCATCTTTGAAATTAGAGCCTGGCACTTGGAGGAAATCAGATAGAAGGTATCTTCCATTCATTCTTGTGGCTGCTTCAGCTTAAGAAACGAACAGGGACAGAGAGATCTCAGTGGCACACCCAGCATCATTCTACTCCCTCCACAAAAAGGATCCTTTATGAAAAGCTTAGGACTGAAGGGCAGGTGAGGAAGGCACTCAGTCTTGTCGGGCTCAACATGCAAGTTAGCAGAAGGCCTTGGTGGCCTGCAACGAGGTCAGCGGCATCAAGGTGCTGCACTTTCTGCAGGAACAACAGATCGCTGAAAGGGTATGCTGACAACAGAAACAGCAGACCAGAGTGCTGTAAAAAGTATCATGAGTACATCATGCTATCCCATTCTTAGGCTTGTTCTAATGGATGGGCATGGATGGACGGACACACGGATGGAAGGACACACACACACACATTAAGAGAGAAAACTTCCAGTAGCCACCCAGCTACACCACCATCACCAGACACTATCCATACACTCACCCCCTGAGGAGGGAGAGCTCTCCACCCAGCAGGGTGCATCACAAGTCACCACATCACAGGTTGGCGGCACAAACCCTCATTAACAGGCTCATGCTTTGTTCCCACCTACACACCTAACAGATGTGAAGGGGGTTCTCAATCTTCCCCATTCTCAGAAACAACAATGTTTTTCAAAACATCTCCACTTGGAATTACATATGCTAGAAAATTAAGGCTAGTAGGCAAAACTGTAATGAGCTAAGTTTTCAAAAGAAAAAGTGCACATGCACACACCCAGAGAGAGCTGAGAAAGAGGATGTGCCAACAGATGGCACCGAGATATAAAGCATGCTGCTCCCACTGTGCATTAACACAGTGTGCAACACTGTAACAAGTGGCTTGATTTACAGTCATGTGCACCACGGAAACAAATACAAGAATTACATGATTAGAGTACCATAAACCGAAACTTCCCCACATTCTCCTGGGCCATGTCTCCTTCCACACTGTGCTTGTCAGTTTTTTATCAGCCCAACACAAACCAGAGTCATCTGGGAAGAGGGAACTTTGAGAAGATGTCTTTCATGGGACTGGCCAACAGACAAGTGTGTGGGGTATTTTCCTGATTGATGGTTGAATGTGAAGGGCCCAGCCTACTGTGGGTGGTGCCACTCCTGGGCAAGAGATCCTGGGCTGTGTAAGAAAGCATGAGAGCAGCCCAGTAAGCAGCCTGTCTCCATGGCTTCTGTTTCAGTTCCTGCCTCCAGGTTCCTGCCTTGAGTTCCTGTCCTGACTTGCTCATCAGATGAAGTCAGTCCTCTCCCCGCAAGTTGCTTTTGGGTCATGGTGTTTTATCACAGCAATTAAAAAAAAAAAAAAGAAAAGAAAGAAAAAAAAAGCCATCCATGATGGACTGCGCCCTGTGAAAATGTGAGGTAAAATAAACCTTTTTAAGTATTTTAGTTATAACAACACAAAAGTAACAATATACAAGTTCTGTATAATATATGATAAGCCAATATTTCTTCTCATACAGTGGCTTTCAGTTTTTTAATAAATTCTGCAGTAATATATCTTTGTTTTGTTTCGGTGTAGCTTTTCTGAGATATGGTCTCACTAGGCAGCCCAGCTAGCCTGGAACCTGGTATGTAAACCATGCTGGCCTCAAACCTGTCAAAATCCTGTCCCAGTCTCCTCAATCTAGGGTTACAGGGATGCATCACCAGGCTTAGCTTCAAACATTTTTATTTTAATGGATTTCTTTCATCATTTTTGAAAGTAATTCCAGTACAACCTTCTGTAACGTTGGAAAGTAGCTTTAAAACTAAAGATTCAGCCGGGTGGTGGTGACACACGCCTTTAGTCCCAGTCCTCGGGAGGCAGAGGCATGTGGATCTCTGTAAGTTCAAGGCTAGCCTGGTCTACAGAGTGAGTTCCAGGACAACCAGGGGTATACAGGGAAATCCTGTTTTGAAAAACCAAAAAAGAAGGGAGGGGGAGAGAGGGGGGAGAGAATGAGAATAAATGAATTCTCTACTCGCTTATTTCTGTGCCACATCATTCATGTATTTGGCTAATTCAGCACACTCAGGAAACACATTTGTTATATCCTTGCAACCCCTTTTAAGCTTGTTCATACTTTAAAACATCTTGCTTTGTTGCAGTACTGTAAAAGCTAAGGTCATCCAGAAAGCTTGTGAGAAATTTCTTACAGTCAGTGTTTCTATGCTTCTTCACTATGTCTAGATGATCACAATGACTAAGTTAAAGAACTGAAACATTCCAGAGCTTTCTGAATCATTAAAATTTTCTGGTACTTTATGCTATCTTGAGAATTACTGTCTTTAACAGACTGATGATAAAAATCAACAGTAAAAAGATCTAATTAATTAAAAACTTTCCAACCTTGATAACTAGGTGTGTTTTTTATTCAGCTAAGCAATCTTTTTTAAACGTTAGAGGTGCGTGGCCATTCAGGTTAGTTTATGTGTAAGACTGATCACACCTCGGTTCAAGTTTTTATGTTACATTTATAAATTATGAATCTAAATAATAATTTTAAAAATCCAGGCATGTTGCTGAATGCCTAAAATCACAAGCACTTGGGAAATGGAGGCAGAAGGGAGTACAAGGCCAGACTCAGCTATATAGTGATCTTGAGTTAGCCTGGATCACTTGAGAGCCTATCTCTAAAAAACAAAGGAGCTGGGCGGTGGTGGCGCAACACCTTTAATCCAAGCGCTTGGGAGGCGGAGGCAGGTGGATCTCTGTGAGTTCAAGGCCAGCCTGTTCTACAGAGTGAGTTCCAGGACAGCCAGAGTTACAACAGAGAAACCATGTCTAGAAAAACCAAAAACCAACCAAACAAACAAAAAGCCCCAAACAAAGGGGTGAGATAAGGAAAGGAAAAAAGAAAACACTCTTCCCACTTCTAACATCTGGAAGGAAGGAAATGGCTTGTGGTGACAGAAGATTTTAGGACAGTGATAGTCACTCTTCACTGTCTATAAAGATAGGATTTAGAGTCACCTAGGAGACACAGTGCATCTGAGTGTTTCCAGAGAGGTGTAACTGGGGAAGAAGGACTCACCCCATGGTGAGTAACATGGTGGTGATATCCCATGAGCTGGGATTGAGATAGAGAGTAAAAGGGGCTCAAGAGCTGGACACCTGCTCTCTCTCTCCGCTGACTGTTACAGCTAGAGCCACTCTGCTCAGCATGGCTTCTCTGTCTTATCAGCCATGTTGCTACAGAAACAAGGAAGGTAGCAGAAGTAGACTCCTGCACCTGACATTCTGACTTCAGTGCCAAACGGTGCTGAAAGAAAACCAGACTCACTTCTTGGTGTGCTTAAATGGCTGCTGCTTTATAAAGGCATCCTGAGACTTTGCAGAACCCCGACATGTGTCAAGAAGCTTGGTCATGAGGCAGGGAAGGCTTAGGAAGGACGGCAACACTGGCATCTGCACGCGGCCAGGCTAATTACAAACACAGTCACCGCTGGACAACTGGCACTGTGTATATGCTCAGGTCTGGGCATCACAGGAGAAAAACATTTGAGATTTATAATTCAAATTTTCACTAATAAAATAAATAAAATAAAAAAATGATAAAAAATTAATAGCAATGGTGGCACAGGCCTGTGGTCCCAGGTGCTCCGGAGGCTGAACCAGAAGATCATCAGTTCAAGGCTCACATGGGCAGAGTTAATCCAATGCCAGCCTAGACTACACAGTGAGACTTTGTCTCAAAGAAAGAGGGCTGAGGATGTAACTGGATGACAGTGTTTACCTAGCATCACAAGACTCTAGGTTCAATCCCACACACAGGGGAGGGGCCTGGGGTGAGAGGTACCGAGATCCTATCTAGCAAACACGCACTATTCTGACATCTCCCCTTACTATCAGAATGGGGTCTAAATTTAAGCTCCAGTTATTTTCCTGAGTCAGATTAAAATCAAAGGCAATGACTGGCTGGGAGTGTGGCTGAAGACATAAAGCCCTTGAAGAGCACACACCAGGCCTTGGTTTTGATTCCTATTGCTGAAAACAACACACAGTCTTGACACTACTTTTACAATGTTGTATCTGACTGTAAAGATCCAAGGGTCTGTAATTTGGTTTTTGTTGTTGTTTGTCTTCTTAGAAATACAACTGATTTTCCTTTTTTAAAAAAGGGCCTGAAATTTCAAAGCCCAAAGATAGGCAGGCCCAATGAGGCCTATGGGGAAGGAGTAGCCTTCCTCTTTGCTCTGGAGTCTGCAGCCATGTGGCCCTCTCCTCCTCAGCCTACCTTCCTGTCTCAGTGGATCACAGCATCTTTTCTAATCTTTTACTCAGCCAACTGTCTTTGGACAAAGCCCCAAGTCTGTGATGAGTTTTGACAAGTTCCCTTCAACTCTGTAGAGTCTAGATTTGGTGTTCCAAGGGTCACTATCTCCAAAGAGCACCTGTGTTTTAGTATGACACTGTGTATGCAGAAGTCCTTAAAGTTCAGGGATCCAAGCTGCAGCAAGGAAAGCTTTTATCTTTTTGGGTAGGGCTCCTGCTCCCAGACCACACAACCAGACACTTCTAGAAACCGTTGCTTGACTTTGCAATCCCTAGCTCCTCCTTCAAGAGCGACTAAAGAAACAAGAATTTGCACTGCTGAATTTCCCAGCCAGCCCCCCCCCAACCCCCCAGCAACTCTATGCTGTCAAAATCATGTGTGGAGTTCCAGATGATCCTGAGCATTAGAAGTATGTGAACCAGATTTCATTCCAAACCATCATCCTCAGAGATATTTTCACTCATACTGCCTTAATATCAAGCTAATTAGCTCGAAACTACAATCAAGGAGCATGGCTTCAAACCTTTTCAGGTTTAAGAATGGCACACACTTGATTTGGCAATTTACTGAGAAAGATGTAATGCCAAAAGCTGTGTTTTACCCAGTCACACACATTTTAAACCCATCACTGTACATATTTGTAATATACAACATTGATCTCACAGGAAACAAAGCTCAACATGCTTCTAGTTTCAAAAGCTTTTCATTAAACGACCTCTTGTCTCTGGCTGGAAAGCTCCTGCCTCCAAAGGTTCGCTGACAGTCAAAGCACACCCGACTTTCTTTCTTTCTTTCTTTCTTTCTTTACTTCTTTCTTTCTTTCTTTCTTTACTTCCTTCCTTCCTTCCTTCCTTCCTTCCTTCCTTCCTTCCTTCCTTCCTTCCTTCCAGAAAGTACTTTAAAATAGGGACTTGATCACTTTCGATTATGAGCTGTGATGGCTTATGAATGAATCACTTAGGAATAAGCTAGACGCTATCAATGGATGCCTGAGTCCCTTCCGTCTCTTTCTACTACAAGCCCACCCACATATGGGAATGAGAGAGACCCTGTACTTCCCAGGCAGGCTGGTGCACAGTCTGCAGGGGTGGCAGATGGCTCTTGAGTAGTCCTGGATCTATAAGGAAGAGCAGCAGCATTGGGTCACAGCAGGGCTGTCTCTGGAACAGTGTAATTACCCCATGCATGCTCATCTCCTCAGGTTCCTCCTCCTGGTTTATGTGTCCTAATGGATCTCAAGTAGAATGCCACATTTAGGGACACTGAAAAAACTATAACATCTGAACTTTATGTGAATTGTTTGCCACGCTTACTTTCGACCCTTTTCTGGGCTCTACTGCTGTGTAGACACAGAAGAGAAAAAACCATGGATACATTTGAAGAAAGGAGGGTGACAGTGCAGCCCGGGAGGGACTTCATCAGAAGCTTTTGGCCAACACGAAGGCACCAGTGCCTAACAGAAAGAGGGACCACTGTGAACAAGACAAGCATGTCGAAGAATCACTACTTACTTAAATGTTCCGAGGCAACCTCACCCTCTGCTTTTTCTGCTTTCACCTGGCTCCTCTGTTACGTTATAGACAGTGAAGACTTCTTTGAGAACAGCTTAGAAATGGAACTACCGGTCAGGAAATACTGCCAAAAACCTGTTTCCCCAGCTATAAATGCACGGCACACTGCCAACTGCCTGTGGCTCTCTAAGCCGTAACCACACTCAGCACTCTGCTCAGCCTCTGCAACAGGCTCACTAGCTTTGTACTCTGTACTCTGTGCCACTGCACTGCCATCACATGCTGGCCTTTCATTCATTTCAAGCAAGGACTTCTTTCAGGGTAGATGCTCTTCAGTGTGGCCTCACTGACGCCTGTCAGAGCCGGTGCTCAGCAAACATCTACGGAATATGTTGGTGACAATCACAAAATAGGGGCTGCATGCTAACTGCCCAATGTCGGGAACAGGGAAACACCAGTCACACAAGTGAGTAGAGGCTTTCAAGTAGTTGGCCCGATTGCAAAGTTGCAGGAGGCAGTCATTGTGGGCCAGATGTTTGGGGGCACTGATGCAGAAGGTAAACACACGGCAGCTTAGAAAACAGTAGCACAGCTGGCAGGAAGCACCAATTTGCCATTACATGGACTGAGAACAAAGAGTGTAATCATCGAGGATAAAAGTAGGAGCAAGAAGTGGCTACTGGCGATCAAGACTGGGATTACAGTGGCCCATGACATAGCAGTGTCACAGTGACACATATAATCGGTACAGCATCCAGAACAGGCGATGGCGCGTGGTATCACAGTGATCCACTTAAGCGGTGCAGTACATCCCCTAAACATCTGCCCATCACCCAGGGTAATGTCAACCAAGAAACTTGACCACATTCAAAATATCATACAAAAATATTAAGTCCAAATAAAGCATGGTGGCTCATGTCTGTAATCCCAGCACTATGGAGGCAGAGTCAGGGTTGCCTTGAGTTTGAGATTCTCTGGGGCTGTACAGTGAGTACCAGACCAGCCTGGGATACACTGTAAGACTCTATGTCAAAAAACAAACAGCTACAAAACAACAAAGAGGTTACTATCAACTGACAAAATACAGTCTCTGAACTACTCCTCAAAATCTGTATTTATAAAATCAAGTTTTGAACTTTTACCTGGGGTTAACAACAACTGCAACCAGGCAGAGACTGAAGGGGTACTACAGCATGTTTGGAATGGCCCACAGTCTAGAGATTTGTTAAATGAGAGGGGCGCATTGGCAAGGATCTTCTTACACTGTAAACAACTAAATGAATCACATACACGAAGCACAGTATTTGTGGGCTTTCTGGCTGGCCTACAACTTGCTATGTAGCTGAGACTGATCCTGACCTCTTGGATCCTGCTTCCTCCTTTCAAGTGTTGGGACCATAATCACATACCACCCTCCTGGCCTATTTGTTTTAAGAAAAGGGTAACTAAAAAGCTGAGTGTACAGCCACTCTCCTGGTTACTATGACAGAGTAATCTGACAAAAGCAACTTAAGAAAGGAAAGCTTATTTTGGCTCACAGTTTGAGGATACAGTCATCAGGGCAGGGAAGCCCTGGAGGCAGGGCTGTGGGGCATCTCACACTGCAGCCACAGTCAGGAAGCAGAGGGATGAGTGCTGCTGCTCAGCTCATTTTCTCCTTTTTATTCATTTTAGGACTCCAGCCACACATGTTTAGAATGGGTCTTCTCTGCTCAGGTAAACCTTTCTGGAAACACCCTTTATAAACATACTCAGATAAACGAGTGGTGGTGGCACACACCTTTAGTCTCAGCACTCAACAAACAAACCCAGAGGTGGGTTCAAGGTATGACTGGAAAGCCCATCAAGTTTAACCATTACCCTGAACTGACATTTCTAAAATGGATCCACCATGTTTTGAAAAACGTGTCCTTTTATTTATTTTATTTTTGAGACTGGGTCTCTCTGTTGTAACTCTGGTTGTCCTGGAATTTCACTCTGTAGACCAGGTTGGCCTCCAACTCACAGAATCCACCTGCCTCTGTCCCCTGAGCACTGGGATTAAGGCTTCCTTATGTCAGCTATTTTTTAGACTGAGAGTGTGTGTGCTAATGCAACACAACGAGTTACTTTCCTGCATTAGGTCACATTCTTTCACTGTTCTAAGAATAAAGCAGAAATTATATTCTAGGATAATTGGGAACCTATGTAATTAGTGGCCAGGAGCCTTGGTGTTCAGGAAACACCCATTTGAGAAAATGTTTAGACTAAGCTCAAAGTGAAATAGCAAATCATTTAGTGTTTTTGTACCTGACCACAAGCAGGAGACAGGGAAGCTAAAAACAAGAACAAAGTTGGTGGTGACTGATATAAATATAAAACAGCTTTTTAGTAAAACAAGTAATAGGGCAGGGGCCTAGGACTATAACCAGTTGAATCTGACTTGCAGAGGATGGGCTTGGGCAACCAGGAGCATACCAATCAAGGTATAGCACCACCATCTATCCCCAGCCACTGGACACATGTATAACAGGAGGACTCAGGCTTGGAGTGTGAGGGTTACACACACAGTGTCTGTTTGTCTGTGTCCCCACCCCACCCCCTGCTCCTCAATTCTATCAGTTTTGGTCATTTAGAGAATCCTGGCATTGGGGCTGGGGGCCTCAGGGGAAACCATAGTCCATGGAAAACCTGTGCCAGGTTCTGGAGGTCCTAGGAAGTACAGAGCAGGAAACAGAAAGTGCTCAGATTTATATATTTGCACTTCCTGTGAGTACTAGGGATTCTGCCTGATTTCATAGATCTGGGCAGTTCTCCTGACATCTAGTATACACTCGGTAAATATTTAACTGCCCATGTTAGGAGAAAAAAAAAAAACTCTGGGAGGAGATGCAGAGATGGGAAGTGATATACATCTTCTCCTTAAATCACTGTACAGATTCAGACATGAACTCATCAGCTATTTGTTGAGTACCCAGTACCTATTATGTGCTAAGCACATGTCTAATCACTGTGGTAGAGGAGTTTATGTAGATGTGTGTGCAAAAGCACACTCAGTTGCTTCTCATAGCACCAGCACTGTTTTATTCTGGTCCCAACTGTCTGCCCTATCTGAGGATGAAGATACATGGTCTTAGATACTTTAAAACTTAAAACTTCACGGTATACAAGATTGTATTACACAAGACACATATTGTGTTTTAAATTCAGATATGAAAGGGGCTGGAGAAAAGGCTTAGTGGCCAACAGCACTTGCCAATCTTGCAAATGACTGCAGTTCAATTCCCAGCACCCTCAATGGGCAGCTTATGAACATTAGTAATTCTAGTTGCAACGCCCTTTTCTGGCCTCTGCAGGCACCTGTGTGCACACCCACACCCACACCCACACAGTAAATAATGATTTTAAAATCTTTAAATTCGAATAGGTGAGAACCATTCAGAATTCTAACCCTAATACCTTCCATTTATGATCCTGGTCATAGAAATCAAGGTCATTAGAAGTCAAGGTATGACATCCTTAAACACGCGTTGGCATTTCAAAATTGTGAGCTGACAAAATCTGAGAACAGCACAGGAGCAAGCATCAGAAGACCCCATACAAGATGCACTCATCTCCAAGGAGGTCTCCTGAAGACCCTGGGACACTGAAGTACCCGAGTGCACAGGCCTGACTAAGCTCCTCAGCTTGTCACCATAAGGCCACAGCCCTCTGTCTGCTGTCATGCTCCAGACAGGCAGGAAAACATGTATGTTTCTGGTTTTCACTTCTGAATGCTCAGGCATCACACTGA
This sequence comes from Cricetomys ansorgei, assembly GCA_026225945.1. Lineage (NCBI taxonomy): Eukaryota > Metazoa > Chordata > Mammalia > Rodentia > Nesomyidae > Cricetomys > Cricetomys ansorgei. The sequence continues at coordinate 10,188,097 of JAMJFZ010001089.1, forward strand.
ACCGTGCTCTTCATATGGTCAAGGTTTTCTTGCTAACATTTATTCTGCTGTAGGTGCTTCAGTCACGAGGCCAGAGATGGCATAGAAGATATTTTTCTTCTCCTTCAGAGTATGCAAAGGTTATTTTCTAATTTATTAGAATTCCTTAATTTTATGACCAAAAAGGACCTACACTGGCCATTTAAGATGGTAAGAATCTGAAAGGACTCAAAATGATTTCCATATCATTTTTCATTTTTATTATTTATAATAGAATTCATTTACTGCCTGTCTTAGTCAGTGTTCTATTGCTGTGAAGATACATCATGACCATAGCAATTCTTATAAAAGAAAGCATTTAACTGGGGCTTGCTTACAGTTTCAGAGGGTTAGTCCATCGTCAACATGGTGGGAAGCATGGCAGAACACAGGCAGACATAATGCTGTAGAGGTAGCTGGGAGTTCTACATTGGGATTCTTGCTGGCAGCAGGAAGAGAGAGCCACTGGGCCTGGCTTGGGCTGTTGAAACCTCAAAGCCCACCCCCAGTGACATACCTCCTCCAATAAGCCACACCTCTTAACCATTTCAAATACCGCCACTCCCTGGTGACTAAGCATTCAAATCTATGAGCCTACAGGGTCCATCCTTGTTCAGACTACCACGCTGCCCTCTCTATATACATAAAGAGAAACCTTTGATTCTTTGTAGACTTCAGGAACTGATAAAAAGCAAAGTGTATTTCCAGGTGTCAGTCTTGCACACAGATAGGAAAGCACTTACTAAAAGTAGTACATGCTTTAGTTTTCTGAGCAGGATGCTTCTCATCAACAGTTCATAAACCTCAGTGCTTTTTTTTTTTTTGTATTCTGAAAGATAAAGCGAATTAGATTTATGATAATCCCTTTGAGAAATACTAACTGGCTATTAATTCTTGAAGTTAATTAAAGGACACTCTGAGGAAAAAAAAAAAACCTGAAAAGATTGCATTTTAAAACTAAAACAGAACTGTATGGTTTAAAGTAGATGTTACAGTTCTTGAAAGCATCCCAAATGATTGGTACCTTCCTGGATTTGGAGATCACAGCTCCGTCTGAATCACTTTCACAACTCTGCACCACTAGCCGAGGTTCTGTTTTCCCAGGCAACTTGCAAGCTAACAGAGCAGGCAGCTCCATCTCTGCTTATGACCTGGACTATGAGCCACCCTCACAGCAGACCTTCCTCCTCAACAGCAGAGACATCCGAGTGCAGTGTTCAGATCTGACTGCAGGGAAATCGCTTTGGCAAATGGATTATTTTGACAACAGCATCCACAGGTCAAGTTCTGAGAACAAAGAAAATATGATTCCTGCAAAGAAGCCCCACTGGTAGGAATGTCTCCTGTTCTGTCAGGCCCAGCAGAAGGACTGGGCTAAAATCCTCAGTACAGACTGACCCTGGAGAAGGCAGCCACAAAAATCTTCAAAACAGTCGCTGCACCTATTTACCAAATTTTCCTAGTCACATCCCACCATGAGTCTTACCCTATGCTTTATGTGAAGATATTTGAAAGCCACATGTGGGCTCACCAATGTACACATGAGGCAAAAACCTCAGCTCCATTCTCTTATCAATTTGTCTTTTGTCGTCAAAGCCTCAGCTGAAAGCACAAAGGGGAACAGGGAAATTTATTTTTCTACCTCGACATGCTTTTTCTCCATTTCTATACTTTCCAATACATTACAAAATCTGAAACAACAGTCTTGCCTTATTGCTAGCAATTTCCCATATTGCCTCCATGGCTTACCTTTGTTTCTGCTAACAGTATTTAAGCCTGAAACTGAAATTACCCTCTGTAACCCCAATGCATACATGAGGCGCATACAGTGAACTTTTGTTTTGTCTTGCTAATTTGTGTTTTGGCCATAAAGGTCTGTCACAATCATAAATAATGAGAGTAAAGAAAAATAAAATACCGTCTTCTATAATACACACAACATGCATGTGTATAGTTTGTGTACAGCAGAGTACTTGGCACATGATATCCTTGTATTAAACAAAAACAAAGCAAAACAAAACTGGGCTATGAGGACTGAGTCTGATCTCCAGCACCACATAAAGAGCCAGGCACAGTAGAGTCTTCTCATCCCTGCACTAGGAGGCAGAGAGGTGGCTCTCTGGGCTTCTTAGCCTAATTGATGAGCTCAGGTTCCAGTCAGAGATCCTGTCTCAAAAAACAAGGTTAAATGGCTTCTTGGGAACAACACCTGAGGTTGACATTTGGCCTACTTACACACACACACACACACACACACATACACGGAAAGTATTGTGGTACATACTTAAGTGGGGGAGAAGGATCAGTTCAAGGTGATCCTTACATGGAGAACTTGAGACCAACCTTGGCTACATGAGATCCTGTTTCAAAATAAAATCAACAACAAATAAAATAAAAAAGGATATATGGATTAATAAGCTACTTGCTTCCAATTTCCCCAAGTTTAAAGAGGGAAGAAGGCAAGCCCTGGAGTTGTTTAAAATGACTTGCTATGCGGAGGTATGAGAACTAGCTCCTTTTGTCTTCGTGGACGGAGTAGACGCCACAGATACTAGGGATTTCAAGCAGGCAGGTTCTCAAATGTCTCTAACATTCTAATTCCTGCAGGTGAAGCTGACTGCTTTTCTCACTACCTGGCCAACAGCTTCCTAACTAGCAATGGCCCTTTCATAGAAATGCATACTTTTTTTTGGGGGGGTGGCGGTTTGGGGAGGTCAAGCTATAACCCAAGCTGGTGTCAAACTCATGGCAATACCACTGTCTCAGACTCCTGAGTGATTAGATTACAGGTCTGAGCCACTGCAGATGGCTTTTGACCTACTTTCTATCTGGTAGGGTAGCCAGAGAGACTTTCCTGAAAAGCAACTCTGGTCAGTTCTGTCTGCTGCTAATTAAGCATAAATGGCTCCAGTAAGTACTTCCAGGTACCCCCTCTGCTCCAGCTTAGTGACTGCACCCAGGGAGCCAAACTGGGTGTGTCCCATCGGCACTTCCTAGTCCCTCTTCTCAGTTTGTGCCCAACTTTCAGCTAAAATACTGTCGCGCCCGCCTTGACCAGCAAGTAAGACGCCACAACCGGATTCTTCTCAACACCTTTATTGTGAGGAGCACTTCATCATGATGCGGGAGGACCCCAAGCCCCAGGAGCAAGCTGCTTATATACACTGCAGGAATCGTGGTTCCTAATGATAGGCTACCTCTGCAACACCTCATTTGCATATCCGCTTTCGCGGGTTTGTTACGGGTGTGTTACCAAGCTGTTCTCAACTGTAGCGCATGCGTAAAGCTGTTGTTTACTACCAAGCCGTCCGGAAGCCGGCGCCATCTTAGCATTGTGCTGGATTGGCGTCCTACAAAATACCACTACCTCACATAGAATTGTCTGACCTCCCATCCAGATGGAACCCACCAAGTTTAGAAAACTTCTAAAGAGAACAGGCAATCCTCAGTCTCAAGTGATACAAAAAGTTCTATGATACGGCAAGAAAGCAGAATTCATTTTTTTTAATTAAAAGAAATAATCAAAATGAAAACATCTGAAGCTTATCATCGTGATCCATATCAATAATTTCAGATTCGGGAAGCAGAGATAGGATTACAATGAGTTTGAGGCCAACAGTTTCACCATCAACAAGGCCTATTTAGAGAAATCTTATCTAAAAAAACAAACAAAAACCAACCAACCAAAAACGCAAACACAAAAGCACCCCCCTCAAAACAAAATATATTACTTATACTTCAAAATATATTGAAAAACTGAAACTCCCTGAGGAAAAATATTGGCAAGCCATACATATTGAAATACGGAATTTGCATGACAAATTAATAGCTACATCTGCATTGTTATAACCAAAATGCACATAAGAAATGAGTATTCTCTCCCTGTAAATGACATGTTTACATGGTTTCTTTGGGCTCACACTTGCAGAGGGCACAGTCCATTACGATGGAGAAGATATGGCCCGAGAAGTTCAGTGCAAGACAGTAGAGCATGCAGTAGAGACGTCTTCATACAATGGACCAGGAAGTAGAAACTACAGGCAGAATTAGAGGCACAGACCAGGAGGCAGAGCCTGGCTGGCTCACAAGGCAAGTATGTTAACGGTTTGAATGTAAAATGTCCCCCATAGGTTCATGTGTCTGAGCACTAGCTCCGAGCCGGTGGCTGTTTTGAGAGTTTGGAAAAAATCTTTAAAAATTCGGCCTAGTTATGACTTCTGGGGACTAGTTATTTTTTAAAAAAAGATTTGTATTTTTATGTGCATTGGTGTTCTGCCTGCATGTGCAGCTGTGCACCACATGCATGCAGTGCACTTAGAGGCCAGAAGAGAGCATCAGATTTGTTGCAACTGGAGTTACTGAGAATTGTTAACCTCCATGTGGGTGCTGGGAATTGAACCTGGGTCTTCTGGAAGATCAACAAATGCTCTTAACCACTAGGCTTTCCAGCCCTAAGGAATGGGTCTACCCCAAGCTTTCTGCTTCCTGTCAACCACCACAATGTGTGCAGCTGCTACAAACTGATCTTGTGTTAATGCCTTCCCTGAACCATTAACTGACATAAATTTTCCTTTAAGTTGTTTCTGACAGGACTGTGGGTATATTGATGAGAGAAGTAATTAACATAGACTATGACCTTCAGAGGTTCATCCTAACTGACCTGCTTCTGCCAGGCAGGCATAGCCAAGATTGTGTCATATGATGAGGACCAAGCTTTGAAAACATGAGCCTCTAGGGAACATTTCACATTCAAATTGTAACAGCTTATATCCAAAAGACATGCAACACTCAATAAGGAAACAACCCACTGAAGAAATGGGCAAAATATTTTGGTGGTCATTTTACCAAAGATATGTGAATGGCTAATAAAAAATTTAAAATGTTCAATATCGATGGCTATTAGTCAGGCCCAAGTCAAAATCACAAGAGATATTACACATTCATTTTCAGGGCTGTAATTTAAAAAGACAGACACAGGCTTGGGGGTATCGCTTCACAGGCGAGCACTTGTCCAGCATTGTCAGCACTATAAAGATGAAGCGTAACAGAACATACTAACAAGCGCTGGCCAGGAGAAACTGAAAAAAAACTACACTGCACTGCCAACAGGAATGTAAAATGCCAGTGCCATCCTGGAAAAGTTTAGCGGCTTCTCTAAAAGAAGGTAAGCAAAACTGACCCCACAACTTGGCAACCTCTGCCTCTGCCCTGAGAACCTACAGGATAAGTAAACGCAGAGCTGTGTAGCCTGGGCAGAGATATTTATAGTGATATTACTCACAACAGCCCCTAAATAAACAAAATGCAAAGGTCCATCAGTCTGAAAGGACCAACAAGCCATGGTACATCCATTCCATGGCAGATCATTCACCCACAAAAGCCAATGAAGTACCAAATACCTATCTTAACGTAAAACTATCTCAACACATACCTAAAGGAAAGAAGCCAAGTGACTACATATATGTCATTTCCAAGAAATGCCCAGGAAAGTCTACAGAGACAGAAAGCTGACTATGGTTGTCTGAAGTTGGATTGGGAACAGAAAGGCAAGGCATCTTTGGGGCTTATGTTCTAAACTAGGTTGTGGTGACAATCACAACTTTCTATATGCTATACTCAGTGAAAGTGTTAGAGTCCTACACTCTCATGGGATGCTGCAGCTGCCCTATGCACACGTGGTGAAGTGTCAGCATATTGAGCACTCAGAGGAGAAATACAAAGTGCTCTGATTCCTTTCTACAGGGCAGTGATGTGGCAGAGAAGTCAGGACCATAATGCTTGGCCATCTGCGTTGCCAACTATGAAGTGTCAGGCTGACAACTAGTGTACAAAATGCAAATGTCTCCCAACAGGGTGCAAGGCTATTCATGAAGACAGGAGATGCAGGAAGGCCTCTCTCAACCCCACCATCGTTGAAGTGGTTCACAGAACTTCACTCCGGAGATATCCTCCTCATATCCAGAAGAGAATATACTTCTTCAAGACACAGAGACATAGAGGAGGCTGACCACTTGGGCCTTACTAAGCTTCCCCCGGGTCACTGCCATTAGCCTGCACCTACTTTGTTCAACAACACTCTGCCCAGCTGTCTATACACCATCAAACGTAACATAAAATAGCTTTCCCCTGTTTGGGGAGCTTTCTATGTCAGAAGCTGCGTGCACGATGCAAAATTTGCATTAGATAATTCTTGGCCACGAGCCTTTTGATAGGTACGAGAAAGATACTTTCTATGAAGCCCTCTGAAGTCAGCTGCTGTCAGTCCAGTCTCAACACATGACACTTCAAGGGCCTTCTCCTAGCTGCTTCAAGTGTGGCGTGTCCTCAGACTCCCTAAACATGCCTATTTGATTGTCAGTCCTCAGGATGTCACTGTCCCCTTACCCTGCTTCCTGGTTGCACTCACTCCCTGTGACAGCAACGTCTCTTTCACTAAGCCCAGGAAAGTGTCTCTCCCTCTCTCGTCTATGAACATGCTTCGAGGAGCTCCTTGTGCTCACATGCTAGTGGTTCTGCCTGCTCTCCTGTTAACCAGGCTATTTTTAGTTTATTTTGTAGATTCAAATTATCCAAACCTAAGGGGTGGAAAGTTCCTTGCATCCCTAAGCTATTATTTCTATATTTTTGGTCATACATTTTAGTAATGTGATCTATTCCGGCCTAGAAATTGATTAAATCCATTTATCCATTTATGATTTCCTAACATTGACCTCTTGAAATAAAACTGCACTGATACATGGCAGGCAAAGGAGCCTTTTATATGCTCAAATCTTGGAAGAGGCACTCCTATAAGGACAGACTCCAAGGTTTTAAATAATGACTTGGGGTTTCAATCACTCTTCTGAAAAAAGGTCTATTCAATAATATATCCTGCTATATAAAAATGCTTACATGGACTGTTTCCTGTTTTCATTTGATATATTATTTTACCCAAGTAGACTATTAACTGAAATATCTCTTCCTTTTAAATCACGTCATGCAATGTTAACATTATAAAAGTTCTTGGGTTTCTGCCCCAAGTAAAAACAGGTGCTGCAGAAGTGCAGGCATGTGACAGTGTGACAAAGATCCGGGAAATGATTCTATCAGCAGACAGGTTATTCCTCCTGTTGAGGTTACTTCTCTCTACTTGTGAATGTCATAAGGCATCTCACCTGGGAAAAAGCCTTATTTAGTAAACCATTCTGTTTATATCCTATTATTATCAACCACAGAAAGAGTCAATATAATACTGTTATAACACTGTATAAAGAAAACTGTATTAACAGAAATAAATGAAAAATGAACTCAGCACTGTTGAAGTAGCTAAGGCTGGCAGAAGACACTTAAGGTGGAACAACATCTCAGGTAAGTCTGGAGCACTCATCTTCTGTGGCTGTTGCTACTCTGTTATTCAAGGACAAACATAGATTTAGTTACAGCTCATAGTGTCACATGTTAAGGCAACTTGGAACAGCAGCTGGGATCCCACCAGAATGTCTATGTGACAGAACCTACTTTTAAAAAGTTATACAGAAATAGCTCTGCTCAGGCCTAACCTTGCTGCCCAAGAGAACAAAAGGCGGTCAAAGAGGAGGAACCCGTGTGTGCTGTGATTCTGTCAGCTGGAGCTGGAACAATGCCCTACTTCTGCACCTGCCCTCTTCCTTTCCTCTCAAGAGTACCCAGAACGTCATCTTCCAAAGCAGGGAGCACATGCATGTAACATATTAACCTGTTTTCTCTCCAGTAGATCCGTAAGACACGGCAGTTCTGCTGGGAGAGAAAACCCTTTATTTTCTAAAGCCATCATGCCATTCTTTCTGGAACTTAAAAATATGCCAATCATACTATGAGCTTTCAGGAAATTTTCACTTAAAGGTAGTAAAAACTTTTAATAATATCTGAATGTGAACTAGGGTGTTTGCTAAATGAATACTAAACAATATAAAGAATAACTCAATCACAATCTTTAAAAAACTAGAAATTAATAAAAGCTAGAAATAAAATAGCTAGAAATGACTAAGAAACTAGAAATTAATAAAATAACATGGTTTCATATAATTAAAAAGAAACATTGTTACATTTATTTATTTTCTTAGTTTGGTTCCTATTGCCATGATAAACACCATGACAAAAAAGCAACTTGGGAGAAAGGGTTTATTTTACCTCACAGTTTACAGTCCGTCATACGGATGTCAGAACAGGAACTCAAGCAGGAACTTGGGAGGAGGAGCTGCTGCAGAGGCCGTGGAGGAATGCTGCTTACTGGCTTGTTCCCCATGGCTTGCTCAGCCTGCTTTCTTATAGAACTCAGGATCACCTGTCCTGCTACTGCACACAGTGGACCAGCTCTTCCCCATCTACCACTAATCAAGAAAATATTCCCCCAGCCTTGCCCATAGCCCCAGTCTGATGGAGCCAACTCCTCAGATTCCTTCTTTCCAGGTATGTCTCAGTTTGTGTCAGGTTGATGAAAAACAATTAGCATCTTCATGTTTTGTGTGTTCATATATGGAGGACAGAGGACAACTTGTCGGCTTGGTTCTCTCCTTCTACCATGTGAGTTCCAGGAATGTTCAAACCTCAGGCCAGCAGGGGTAGCAGCAAGTGTCCTTATCTGCCAGGCTCTCTCATCAGCCTGGAGTCAGTTCTTAAGCTAATCTAAGAATGTGGCATTGTTAAGATCTTCATATCTTGCTGTCAAGAATCACATGGTTATTACTACATTAATTTTATGACTAATGGTATTGTGGCTATATTTTAATTTTCAGGTGAACACACTAAGGCACTGACAAAGGAAACAATATGAAATTTGTTTCACACTACTGAGTGAGGGTGAAAGGGGGAGAAGGTGCTGGTTAGCTATGTGCTGTGTGAACGCCTAGGTGGTAAGTACATAGGGTGGTCCATCACACTGACCTGCTTTGTCTTTGTCTGTATCTTGAAACTTCTGTAAGAAAAGGGGCTGTTCAATCATTCTTTTAACTGAATACTTGATTGAGAAAAAAAAAAATCACCAAGTAACAGTTCAAATATATTCCACATACTTTCAATTTTAAAAGACTAGAAATACTGTTCCCTGTTCACACTGTACTTCCTGTTAAACTCAAAGACTGTAAGTCACTGATCTGTTCCTCCTCCTACCTTAATCCCTTTACAATCACCACTGCTGGGGTTTCAACAATCATGTGGAATCTTTTTCAAGATACTTGTTAATTCCAAGACATAGACATTGTATTTCTCAGTTTGGTGACATGCCCAGTGGCCTTCTTCTTACAGGCTCTTCCCTGTTCCCTGGCATCTACCACACCAAGCCAGGAGTCCACTGCTGGTGCTGTGACTGCTCATTCATTGTGGGCTTCTCAAGAGCGGAGGCTTTGTTTTACATCTTTCTGTATACTGAAGCTACAAAGCAAACACTGGAGGAGTGAGAGACTAAATCTCTAAGTCTCACAATATAGTAGCTCATCTTAAAACTCTAAACACTTGGAGATTTTTAAATACTGTTTTAATGTTACTATTGTTAGTAAACTGCTTCTGAAACCGTTTGAATTCTGAAGGTACATTTATATGCTAAAAATATCTAATGAGCATTTGTAGATGAACAATAACTTACCACTGCTTTCATTAAATAAAGCTAGGGCTAGTAAAAGACTAGAGACTTAGGTGACCCACCAATAAGAATGGGTAATAATTAGCATGAATTTAGTCTGATTTGTTTCATTTCTTAAATATGTATTGGTGTTTTGCCTGCATGTATGCCTGTGCATCAGGTATATTCTTGGAGTACAGAGGCCAGAAGAGGGCACTGGATCCTCCGGAACTGTAGACAGTTGGTGGGTGCTGGGAACTGAACTTGGGTCCTCTAGAAGAGCCGGTGCTCTTAACTATTGAACCATCTCTCCATGGCTTCATAACTTGAGAGGTTAAAATGCATTCCCTAGTTACCACAGGACTGGCACTATCATGACTTAACTTAGTCTCACAAAAGTACTTTGAGGTAGTGCTGGGGTTTAGGAAGTGATGCCCCCCAAATCAGCCCCCTTCAACCTCAAATTGAGAGTTGCAGGATTAAGAGTAAAGGCTGGAAGGGCTCCCCACAAGCTCCCTTACCCCCTCATGACCAGGTCCAGCAGGGAGGGCTGGGCTAGCCTTGGGACCTGGTCCTGCACTCACATCACAGAGGGCGGAGGCTGAAGTCAGAACCAGACAGTGACCCAAGGACAGTGATCTGACCTTGGGCTCATTCATGGCCTTCACCCCACCTTCTAAAAGTTCATCATCCCTTTGAAGTTGCTGACACCCTAGGCTCCCTAAGAGCTTTGCTTTCTTCTCCATAGCACAGGAAGAGTAATGGGTAAATCTCTACCACCTGGCTCTTCTTTGACATTAACTCATCAATGCACCATTTCCCCCAACAGTGTCATCAAAATAAGTCAGGTCTACAGAGCCTAAAGTCTGACCTTCCTTAAAGAAAGATCCTACTAGCCCCATTTTAAAGATGAGCAAAAAGACACAAGTCATTTGTCCCACAATACACAGTTACGTGCAATGATGTCAACTCAGACTCAGCCTGTATGCTTTGGCTGTGGCAGATTTCCCTCCAAGTTTACTAGGAACAGAAAATTCAGCTCTAACCCAGGGAGCACAAACTCCAATTTCTGTTGTTCCTTATCTCATTTTAAAAATACAATGCAGAAACTAAGTTTTTAAAAAGTAAGCCATAAGTCACTAACCTCTTTGAGTCTGTAGTCACAGCAGCTAACTCATGTTTAGGGCGTAAGGGAGGGGGCTTCTGGGGATCAGACCCAGGGCAACTGCACCCATTCTCATTACCCCCATGCCCTGCCACATATATAATAAGAGTAAAAACAGAAAGAGCTAGAGAGGTAGCTCAGCAGTTCCTTAGTGTTCTTGCAGAGGACACAGGTTTTATTCCCAGCACCCACATGGTGCTCTCAACCATCTGTAACTCCAGTTCCAAGAAACCCAGTACCCTCTTCTGACCTCCGTGAGTTCCTGAGAGCATGCAGTACCCATACACACACTCTGGCCCAAACACGTATATGTAAACTAAATATTCAAAGAAAAAATATTCTTTTTTAAAAAAGCAACAAGAAGAAAATGCAGAGACGACATGAGTGACAACTTACTTCCTCCCTCTCTGCCACACTGGCTGAGGGAGCAGAGCTCAGACAGCAAACACTGGTGGCGCTTCCTCAGTCACCTGTTCACTCTAGCAGTGGGGAGGGGACAGCAAGCACTCACAGCACAGCACACACGAGTGTTTACTGCAGGACTCATCCCAAGGCATGGAAGTGAGACACAACTCTAAGGAGAAGGATCTGTGCAGTCATGTGAGGTGTGTGCTATAGGAGCCGAGCGTCATCCTCTCTAGCATGGTGCTCTCACATGCTGAGCTCTGACACAAAGGTAGGAACACAAAGGTAGGGTTCCCCAAGATCCTCACTTGCCTTCTCTGTAGACCCGTCTCTGGAAATACCTCCCAAAGGAAAACAAGGCCTTCCATTTCATTTCATCAAATGACAGGGATTACTGATAGGAAAAGATTATAGCCCTTTATGTCATACCTGGAGCCCAGGGGAAACTGTCTCAGGTCATCATGGCCTATGGAGAGAGAGTGTGTGTGTGTGTGTGTGTGTATGTGTGTGTGTATGGGGGGAGGATTGGGTGGCCTTCATTTTTCTGAAAACCATTTCTTCCTCTAACATTGTCCTCTTTGCTCTTTCTGGCCCGAAACACCTGTGCCTGTAACAAAGTGCACTCACCAGACTCAGGCAGGGAAACTTCAGAGGGTAGAGAGGCACATATCAAGTTTCCTTTTGCCTCCACACTGTCAAAATTCTGACATATAAAAGCAAATGTTCTGATTCTATCATCCATGTTATTCTGAATGCTACACATATATTTATTATTTCCCTTGAAGTTATCAAAAGTGGATCTAGTCACGATCTCCAATGTGCACAGAAATAAACCTCCTCCAGCACTCAGAGCACTGTCCTGCGACAAGCTGTTCCAACACAAATGCTTAGAGCATGCTGTGGGGGAGGAGGAGGCGGGGAAAGTGTCCAACCACTTCAACAACCAAGATTTTTTGGAGTTATTTGGACATGGAAAAAAACTTCTAATTAGGTGGCAGTAATGTCATATAACATTTCTATCGAATAGAGCATACCAGGCTTCCTAATTTTATTTAATACAACCCTAAAGTAACAGTGAGCTGGCTCTGACTGCAGACTGAATGTGTTCCACATGTGGTTACAATTGCTTTTTTTTTTTTTTTTTTTTTTTGCATATAGAAATATAAACAGCTTTCTGCTTTGCATTTTCTGCCAAAGCACATAATGGTGCTATGCTACTCAACCTTCTTATTCAAGATCTGTACCAATCATATCAGGTACGCAACGGCAGCTCTTCCTGTAGCTTTCACGAAAACCCACTTCTTTAGGTTATTCCAGTTAAATTTAAAAGAAAAGAGAAAGGGTCAGGCATGGTGGCACAGGCCTTTAATTCCAGCACTTAGGAGGCAGGGGCAAGTGGATCTTTGTGAGTTCAAAGCCAGTCTGATTTATAGAATGAATCTCTCCCCTATTTCTCTCTCCCTGGCCCCTCATGATACTGTGACATAAATTTGATTAACATTGGCCTGAGAAAAAATTTTTTTTCCTTTACAATTCAAAACCCTCTGAAGGTAATCAGTAGGGTTAAATCAAATCTAGATATCTGAAAGAGTAACTGCCAGAGAAAGTAAGTGAACAAGAAAGCAACTGTCATCAGACAAGAGACTACAGAGCTTCCTTGATGCCGTGCTAACTTTCCAGGTATAACAAGCATTTTGGCATTACATATTCTAAATGCACAAACAACAGAACCTCAAAGCAGAAATAAAAATGTCCTGCTAGGAGCTGGAGAGATGGCTGAATGGACAAAGCTCTTGCCCATTCGAACTTGACAACCAGACCACAGAACCCATTTAAAGACAGGAAGGTGTGGCACCACTTGCAATTCTAGCACTTGGGAGGCAGAGATGGTTCCTGGGGCAAGCTGCCAGTACTGGTGAGCTCCAGGTTCTACAGGAGACCCTCAGTGCATAAAGTAAAATGGGTGGAAAAGACACTTGATGCCAATCTCAGGTCTCTATCTATGCATGTGTACACACACACACAGTATGTCAACAGGAAGAGAGGAAATTTCACAAGGCTCCAACCCCTAAATGAAGAGCTACAGGCAATCAATGGTTACTGAAAGAAGGTGAATCAGTCTTCTCCAGGGATGAGTCCCCATAGATTATACAAACCTAAGTAGCCAGCCCCAAACTCATGTACATAAGAGCAGCAATAAACAGGGTTCAGTAGGTTATTTGTGTACATGTGTGTTTATGTATAACATGTACATATAACAATACTTATAGAAGGAAAGGTCATTAATTGGAGAGGAGTGGGGAGCATGGAGGACTTGGAAAGGGGAGAGAGAGGTAGAAATGATGCCAATACTTCTACTCATATCTGAAGTTTAAAATTTTAAAAAAGCATCTACTCGGAAAGGAAAGAGAAGGTATTATCAAGGTTGTGTGACCCGGTGTCACAACAGCTATTTGCCATATGCTTTCTCTCTGAACTTTAATGTAGACCAACGGAAAAAAAACACTTTTCACAAACAACAACAAAAAAACTTATCTGGTTTGAGATGAACTCGGCAAAAATCATACACTATAAGTTTCCAGTGTAGTCCTACTCCTTCAATAAGTGCCCTGTGGCTGTGCCTCCTCTTAGCTTTGGAGCAGTACTGTGCACAGTATGATGTGATGGAAAGGGCAGCAGGAAGGCAGCAGGGAGGCAGCAGGGAGGCAGCAGGGAGGCAGCAGGATGTGTGTGTGTCTAGCTACACTTAATTGCTCAAATGCAGACACCAGGCAACAGGAAGCAAATTTACTCATGAAACTTAGTCAAGCCACAGAATGAGAGTGCTACACAGGATTATTTTGGAGACAAATGTAACTATCTGATGTCAATAATGCAGCGAGTCATTTCGTGCTAAACAACAAAATAAACTGTAGCTGTCAGATAGCTGTCAAGGTTACTGCTGACTTCAAGCTTGCCAACGGTTAAAATAAGGAGCCAGGTGAAGTGGCACACACCTGTAATCCCACCACCTGGGAGGTGGAGGCAAGAATACCAGGAGTTCTAGTCAGGGCTACATGAGACCCAGTCACAAAACAAACAAGTAAATTCTCCCATCTGAGGATACATAAAACAGATTATACATAGTGCTAACCAAAGTGTGACCTGGAACACTCTCTCTCAAGAGCTAGTTGGCCATGGATGAGTTAGTTCCCACCACCCATATCAACCAGCTCACAACTAACTCCAGGCTCAGGGGATCTGATGCCCTCTTCTGGTACCCACAGACACTGTACTCACACGCACAAACCCACAACATAAACACAATTAAAAAAAAAAAAAAAACAAAACTAATGGCCAACACACAGTAAGAACCATGAAGACTGCAGCTCTAAAATACTGTGTGTGCACAGTGATGTTTAGCACAGTATAAACTATGATTGACATAAAGCTGAATTGGTCATTGCCAAAATTCCCACTGGTACAAAGGCAGTTTCCTTTAAAGTGTTAATAATATATGTGAGGTGATACTTTTTAAATTTAATTTTACTTTGTTGGGTTTTTTTTCAACACAGAGTTTCTCTGTTGTAACTCTGGCAGTCCTGGAACTCACTCTGTAGACCAGGCCGTCCTCAAACTCAGAGATCCTCCTGCTTCTGCCTCCCGAGTGCTGGAATTAAAGGCCTGCACCACCACTGCCCGGCTAAGGTGATATTTTATAATTAACTATCTAGCTGGGTATGGTGGCAGAAGACTGCAATCCATGACTAAGGCAGCTGATCCAGGAGGATTGTCTTGAGTTTCAAGATAGCCTCGGTTAGAGTGAGATCCTGTTTCAAAACAAAGCCAGGTGGTGGTGGTGCACACTTTTAATTCCAGCACTCAGGAGGCAGAGGTAGGCAGGTCTCTGTGAGTTCGAAGCCAACCTGGTTTACAGAGCGAGTTCCAGGCCAGAGCTACAACAGAGAAACTCTGTCTTTAAAAATCAAACAAAACAAAAACCCAAAACAGCATGTCATCTAGCAGAAAAGGTAGCTTTAAAACTGTGTCAGCAATTACATTTTTTTTGTTTGTTTATTGAGACAGGGTTTCTCTGTTCTAACTCTGGGTGTCCTGGAACTCTGTAGACCAGGCTGGCCTCAAACTCACAGAGATCCACCTGCCTCTGCCTCCCCAGTGCTTGGATTAAAAGCGTGTGTTACCACCGTCCGGCTACAATTCTTAAAGACTGTCTCAGATACCCTTCTTCATAAGGGCTTCTGGGAAAACAGAGTAGGTCCAGGCAAGAGTGATGAAAAGACCAAAGCCTCTCTATACAGACATTAAACAGAAAGAACTAACTCTGACCCTCAGGAAGGTTTGCGGAGAGCAAGGCATCCAGTAAGTTCCAAGTGAACAACCTTCAGAACTGCTTGGGTGGATTCCAAGTAGGGTAGGACACTGGGTTACAGGATGTGACCTTAGGTATCACCAGAGGCAGTGACTCGTGGGCTGGAAACAGCTCTATACTACTGCCTGCAGTATCTGAGTTCTTTTCAGAGATCTGGAGATCTGTTATCAAGTGAAGCCAGAATCCATGACTGAACAACAGAAAAAGGATTTTAGGACAAGCCAGTATAAAGTAGAGTTGAGAGAGCCAACATGGATCTAACTACAGGGCAAGTTAGAAAGAGAGGAACTCATGGAAAAGATAAAACATATCCAAATATGGGTATGGGGTTCTCAAGGAAACATCACAATTATTGTCCTTACAAAACCCATACATACCTACACTGCTGAGTTCTGAAGCTGTACCTTGGAGGGGTTGCTAAAGCATCTAAATGAGCTCAATGGTTCCTTAAGTGCACTGGATAGAAATGCTACTAATAGATAAAGCCCTAGATCACAGGAAGTCTTCACTATGTACAGAATCTAATAATCTTGCTTGTGAAGATACCCAGGTATCTGGGAGATGAATAAGACCATAAGTCTTAAGTATGAGTTACGGCTCTTAATTTTTTTTTTTTTTTAAAGACAGGGTCTCATATAGCCCAGGCTGGCCTTGAATTATATAACAAAGGATGACTTTAAACTTTTGATTCTCCTGCCTCTACCTCCCCAACACCAAGGTTATACAGTATGCTACCATACATGGTTTTATGCAGTGCTGATGACTGACTCTAGGATTTTGTGTATAACCAACTGAACTATATTCCCATGGCACTCTACCAACTACATATACATACATCCCCATAGTACCCTATGATATCCTATGAACTGAACTACATATATCCCATAGCACCCTATGAACTGAACTATATCCTCATAGTAGCCTACCAACTGAACTGCATCCCATAGTATCCTACTAAATGATCTGCATCCCATAGTATCCTACTAACTGAACTATTTTCCTAACCTGTTCTTTGGTATTGTAATATTTTCACTTGAAAATATCTATAAAGGAATCATTGCCAGGTGTGGTGGCTTTGGAGGCTGGCGGCAAGTGGAGCCGAGTTTGAGGCCAACCTGCTCAATATAGCAAGTTCTAGGATTGTCAAGGGCACATATAAGACCCTGCCTAAAAAAAATAAAAATATGAAATAAATATAGTGTCTCTACTAGCAACCTTCATATGGCAACCAACAGCAACTGTTGTTAATTGTGGAATTCTTGACTCTGATCTGGCAAGAGAAGGCTTCAATCAGACTCTGGGTGAGGAAGCCCTTCCCCCTCCATTGTCCACTTAAATTTCCCCGTCATTCAATCCTGCAGCACTACAATGCTAGAAGCACAAAAGGGACACTGTCTGAGTCTTTTAAAATTGTTCTCAGACATCTTCATCAGAGCTCTATTTTAGGAACAGTCAAGTATTTCATGTCAGACTCTGGCACAGTTCAGGGAGGGGATCAGAGGCCTTAAAATGTTTCTCTCAATCCTGTTTTGAGCTTCAACCTAATACCCCAAATTCAGAGGAATTCTTCCAAAGCTGTGGAACAGAAATCAGCGGGCTTAAAACTAAATACATTAAAAAAAAAAAAAGGTCTTGTTTCTGTCTTTAAAATAACCAGGTATAACCAAGGAAAGACCAAGTAAGCAGTTAGAATACAGTAAAGACCAAGTTTCCATAACATATTAGCTACGAAAGCTTGAAAAACATACATTTATGTGGTTAGAGAGAAGAGGCAAAATATAAATGCAATACACACAGGAAAACTAAACAGCAGGCGAACAGAATCTGTCCAAATCATATTGTTTGCTTTTCAGCTATTCTGAGGGATCACTGTGGTAAAGTAAGAAAAACACTGTTTTGAGGGACGGCATTGGGGTTTGACCCTGTGCCAGCGCTCACTAGCTGAGTGGTTTGTTTAGCTTTCTGGTCTCAATTTTCTCACTGCACTGGTTGTGATACTGAGATAAAGGGCTATGATATACAAATGTAGCACAACTTAAATGTCTAACAAGGAATAGGTTTTCACTTTATCACAATTTCATGTTACTTTGTTTTGCTTCAGTGCTAGGGCTTGAACCCAGGGTCTCAGGTAAGCAAACTAAACTACACCTCCAGGCCCTAATTTATTGTAATTTTAATAGAAAAGAAAGTATTATGCATCTTTAGCTGCACTGCTGATTTTATGTGATTTTAATTTTATTAAATGAAAGAACAGATTCTGATGGCATGACAAGCTGATACATTCGAAATATTATCCAACCTCCCTCCCACCAACCCCCAATGCTGGGGGATCAGACCCAGTGTCTCACATGTGACAGGCCAAGTTCCAGCCTCATTTTAAAAAATCACATCATTAAAATTACTGTTATAAATCTTACTACAATTATATTTTTCTTTCCAATTAAAAATAAAGCAATCACCTTCTCACAGTAAGTTTTTGACTGTTCAATTCCATCTTATTCATAGCTATAGTATTTAATCTAATAAATTCTCAAAATTAGAACCGGGGGTTTAAAATGAAGAGCATATTAGTGAGGATCTTATTCTAATTGTTGCTGTCTTCTATAAAAATCTATAGAAAAAATAGTAAAATGCGTGCCAGTATATTCCAGTATTTTCAGTCATCGCTCCTGTCACAGGTGACCACTGATTCCTCAAATATACACAAATCACATTTCATATGCTATGTGTACACAATGGGCACTCCTGGGCAAGGACAGGCAATAAGAAGGACCAAGGGTTCCTCAGGTCAGCTGGTCACCTGACTTCTCCCTTGGTCTGGAATTCTACTTAAAAAGCCATTACAGCCAGTAGTCTTCAGAGCTGGTGGGAACGCCACAGCTCCCTTCTAGGTATAACCAGCAGGTCTATGGGAACCCACAGGTGATTTCTCAGCATAAACCTCCAAAAAGCTAAGACAAATCATGGGGCATCACATGTATTCAACAAATAAGTCCTCTTTTCAAGTCTGACAGGCCAACACTTACACAGAATTCTTTTAGTGGTACTAGAATTACATTTTACGAAAGGTATAATTCTTGCTGTCAAGTTTAAACTATGTTCCACCAAAAAAGTAATGAAACAGAATCACTGTATTTGTTCATGATATCAAATGTGTTATGCAACAAAAGCTTGTATCAACTGGTTCCTAAAATGATCTATTGCTATAATTATTGATCATGCAACAGTGGTCTAAATCATCAAAAGAAATTGAAGGGCAGCATTTAAGGGTCACAGCCTTCATCACAAATTCTATTTTTATGTAGTTTAATACATAAACAAGCTGTCAGAGTGCCAATTCTTTTCCAATACAAAAATACATCTTGGAGAATTTCAGGTCAGGCCACTAGGGTATCTGACAAAAGTATCAGCATAAAGACTCACCTGGGTTTGAAAAGTAAGCTGCTCAGCTGGGCAGTGGTGGTGCATGCCTTTAATCCCAGAAGCAGGCAGACTGTGGTTCAAGGCCAGCCTAATCTACAGAGTGAGTTCCAAGACAGCCAGGGCTACACAGAGAAACACTGATTGTTTTTGTTTTTGTAAAAAAAAAAAAAAAACAAAAAAAAAAAAAAAAGAAAGAAAAGAGAAGGAAGGAAGGAAGGAAGGCAGGCAGGCAGGCAGGCAGGTAGGCAGGTAGGCAAGCAGGCTGGCCAGCTGCTCCAGAATCAAATTATAAGACAGGATCTAAATATCCACGTATTATAGGACACAGCTTTCTTCAAACATCTTTACCCCAACATAAACAAGCTTCTTAAAAACAAATACACATACAGACATATATTTTAAAGAAACCAAGTACAGACACTAATATTCTTGTCAGAATTCATCAACAACTTAAAATTTTAAGGAGTGATTTCCTAAGTTAATCATTTAAAACCATTTGTCTCAGAACCGCTAATGCTAAGGCAGCATACTGGGAGAAAGCACACCTCATATGCAGTCTCTAAAAGTGCTTAACAGTAACACTAAAGTTCTCAGAGCCTCCATTCTTCCTGGCTTTTTTTCATCATCTAACAAGTAAAATAAGCAAGATGTAGTACACTCTTAATTGGAGATCAATTTCATAAATTCTTCACATTTGTAAAGAATTCAGTTAATCCATTTAAGCATGGAACTGGGGGTGGCAGAGTGAGCGCCTGCATACCCGAGGCCCTCAGTTCAATCTCTAACAACCCCCCCCCCACACACCCCAAAGTATGAGGTAGACGTGAGACAAGGATAATTTTTTAATTGACTTTGACTCTAACTTGCAATCTCGAAAACAGAAAAGCCACGACAGAGTAAAAGGCTGAGGGTCACACACACCTTTTTCAGGCTCCCACTTGACAGGGCATGATACATACAAGAAACATGTTACTATATATCCCACCTTAAAGGCCTGTTGGGGAGTTCTTAAATGTAGTAACTAATAGAAATCATTCATCCGTTACTTCTAAGGCTAGAATCACGTTACTCAACAACAATAACAACAAAAACCCACAAAATTAATTCTCAAGGCTTACTTTTTTCAACAAATTTTACAGGTTTATATGCTTCTATCTGCATACCTAAAACATCACACTTAAAATCATATCCTCAGCCAACAGGTGATAAAAAGTACTCCCATGTTCTGTAACTTACAAAAATAATACACTTTAAATCTGTATGGAACATTATGACATTTTCAAAACCCATGTTTTAGAATCAACCATCTTAGCTCAGCCCAGAGTAGCACAGGGAGAACTTTAATTTTATCCTGTCCCGAGACATGGTCACATACTTAACTATGGTACCTTCTTTTCGGAAAGTGAGCACCCCAGCATCAAGGATGCTGAATTAAATGCTGAATTAGCTCCCATGTCTAATCATAAGACATGGACTGGCCAATACTTGCTTGGCGTTTTAGCTTTTAATATAAATACTGCTTCATAAAAACATCTGCTTGGGAAATTCCACCTGATGGATGAGAAGACGTGTATTACAAATGCAAATGTCCTAGATTCCCATGCAGTGAGTATTTGTTCTTGGAATTAATTTAGTGGTAATTACTTATTGATAATACCCAGAAAATGAAGCTCTCACTAAAATATATTGTTTACAGGTTCAAATCAGGTTACATTTAATTTCAGCTTTTTAATATATTTCATCTATATACCATGCAAATATAATGATTTTAAATAAAAGCAGCTAAGGAAAACCATGAAATAAAAGTTCCACCTACAGGGATTCTTCTGACTATTTTCCTCGAGTCCTGGAGATGACATGATTGAGAACTGAGCAAACAAGCAGAAGCAGAGCCGGTCAAGAGAAACCTTCAGTTACCAAGCAGCTCTCTCACGAGCATCTTCCGAGATGTAGAACAAAGGAAGTGAGGCTGCAGCCAGTACCCCTTTTTTTTCAAAGAAAATGTATTGAGCCTGTTAGTTCTCCGCTGATGGCTGAAGCAGACATACATGGGAATCTACTGCCTCTATAAAGCAAAATGCAAGCTCTCAGGGGCACTGCTATACAAAGATGTATGCACTGATCTGGGACCATACCAAATGGTGCTGAAAATGGGGGTGAGGTGGGCTGGAAATACACTAAATCCTTCTGAATTTGTCATCTAGGCACAAAGATCCATTAGAAACACTCTAAAAAGCATAAGAAAGGCTCATGTTTAAAAGCAGACAAATTAAAATAAAGGAATATGCATGCTTTATAATACATAAGCATTTTTAAAGTTCCCCATCTCATTTAAATGTAGCTTTAGTAACGGTTCCTCTAAATTCATTAACACTAACCAGTGGCTTGGAATGTACAATAAGCCCTTAAATGTCACAATTCTGATAGTTACAGTAATCAATAGCCTTATCCTGCTTCAAAATTGCATATTCTAAAGGCGCTCTCTCTGCTGCTCTCCTTCAATCAGCCCCTCTTGATCTCTTCAGCCTCCTTCCCCCTTTTAAGCAAATACCACCCACGCCCCTGCCAAAAAATTCTCCCTTTAACCTAACACTCTCTCCCACTCTTTCTTTCTCAGCCTCAGCTTTGTTGTTGTTTCGCTAATTGCGTGTATGTGTATGTTTGTATACAAGCATGCTGGTGCCTGCAGAAGCCAGGAGCTTTAGTTCTCGGCCAACTGTGGTGTTGGAAACCCAACCTGAGTCCTCTGTAAGAGCACCACATACTCTTTTAACCACAGAGCCATTTCTCCAATCCCAATTCAAGTCTTTCCACAGTTTTCCATCAAATCTCTCCTCCCCTGTCCTCTCTATCCCTCCTCCTTTTCTCCCCTTTGACAGTTCTTGCTATGGTCTCTACTCATGGGCTCAAGCAATCCTCCTACCTCAGCCTCCCAAGAAGATGGGATCACAGGCATATGCCAGCATATGCAGCTCTGTAGTAGTCAGCCACTGTGTGCACTCAGCAGGGAAGGACAAGGAGGCATATTCATACATGCAAACACTGCAAACCTCAGCAGAAGGAACCACCATCATGGCCAATGCCATACTGGACAGTGGCACTGGCACTCCACGCATCTCAGCTCAGGTGTTTTTATTGATTCAGAACTCCTCAGGTGTTCTACTGATACCACGTACAGATCATAAGCAATTAAACAACCCCCACATAAATCCAACACCTGCAGACAATACAAAACACCAAGACCTAGGCAGACCCTTACCCAACAGTTCATAAAACATTATTTTAAGCACAACTAAAAATAAATTTCCACAACATAGCTCAACTAATCTCTCTAATCCTAGACCTGGTCTTCTTCACCCTACCCTCCTGTGAGATTCCAGAAAATATACTGCAGACGGATCCTGTGATTCTAACTGGCACTCCTTGGGTTCTCCAACTCTCTAACTTGTCTCTCTCAGATGGACCTCTATGTTCTCTCAAGCACACATGGAATAATGACAAGTCCTAAATCCTGAGTGTTTTCAACTTATTGATCACATGTCTGACATTTATGTCAAGTAGCAGACTACAATGGGTATCTTTTAAAATTGAATCTACTTTGGTCATTGAATTGTTTAAAACAGTGGTTCAGAACCTTCCTAATGCTGCAACCCTTTATAGTTCCTCATGTTATGGTGACTCCCAACCATAAAATTATTTTCATTGCTACTTCATAACTGTAATTTTGCTATTATGAATCAATATAAATATCTGATATGCAGATGGTCTTAGGTGACCCCTATGAAAGACCTGTTCAACCCCCAAAAGAGAACCACTGGTTTAAAAAGAAGACAAAAACCTACTAAAAATACATATGCAAATATTTTAATTTAAAACAACCATAGTTTTAATTATACACTCATTAAGCATGGTTTACTGATGGAAAATTCTTACATGCACTACCCACACTGCACTGGATGAAATTTTTTTTTTTTTAAACAGCAGAAATACAGATGAATGGCACAATTCAGGTTCAGAACCCCTTTCCCCCAAATCTTTTCTAATTTTTGACTATATTATTTTTGACAAAATTTAAAGGCTAATTAAGTATATTAATTTTTTCAAAGGGTTGCAATCCTAATTTATTACAGTTGTCCTTAACAGTGAGGTTCCATTTTTATCTAGTATTTGAGTGTGTTGTACAGTAGTGTATAGCAGAGGTGATTTTGTGAGCTGACACTTTCCCTGGCTAAGTATTCAGGTCTGCTTTTGGAAATAGGTATCTTGGAGAGTGGCCAATGGCCACCTCTAAGTATTCAACAAGCTACGAGTACCTGGTGGTATGGTTTCCAGAGAACAAGGTCTGTGGTTGTTTTGCCAAAGCACTTAAAGTGAAGGTGAAAAAGCAAATGTAACATATTAAAACTATGTTAAGTCAAGAATCATACAGTGAAACAGGAATAGTTAACCCTAAATCTCTGAACCTCATTCCTTTCTAGTGACACATTTTTAGACTTAAAATCTTAAGTGTAATTTTAAAAATTTGGACAGGGAATAATAATCTATTTTTAATTAGGGGCTGAAGAGACGGCTGGGCAGTTCAGCGTACTCGCTGCTCTTACAGAGGACCTGGGTTTGTTAGCCACACAGCAGCTCACTCACTACCTTCTGTAACTCCAGTTCCAGAGGATCCAATACCCTCTTCTAACCTCTGTGGGCACTGCACACACATGGTACACATTCATCCATGCTGGAAAAATATTTTTTTCATATAAAATAAAATAAATCTAAATACCTGAGTTTGATCCCTGGAGCCCATGTAAAAGTGAAAAGATTGGGCAGACTCCACAAAGCTGTGCTCTGACTTCCACACACACAGCCTCATACAACTTATGCATACAAACACACATAACAACTACTACTACTACTAGTACTAATGGACAGGTCTACTGGCAAATGCCTTTAATTCCAGCATTGAGGAGATAGAGGCAGATCTCTGTAAATTCATGGCCAGCCTGGTCTACTCAGCAAGTTCTAGGCCAGCCATACATGTGTAGTGAGACACTGTTTCCAAAAAATTAAATGAAATCCTATGCTTGCTGGATGTAGGAGTGTACACCCATCACTCTAGCTACTGAGACAAAGCAGCATAAATTCTGAGGCAAGCCTAGCTAATTTAGTGAGACTGTCTTAAAAAATAAATAATTAAAGAGGGGCAGGGCAGGGCTCAGAACACTTTCCTACCCTCATGAGGCCTTCTGTTCAGTTCTTAGTAACAGACCCCAGCTCTCAAAAAAAAAAAAAAAAAAAATCCTGTCCTTTCTCTACTGCCTACTAATTAAGATCCCTCACCAAGCTTAATAATTAAAAAATTATTCTCACTACCAACATTAAAACAACTGGTTTTCACACTGCAGCAGACATTTGCCTCATGCAGTAGTAGGGAAAGGTGAGCTCAGCTCATTAACCTCGACAAGCACAGAGGGAGGAGCCAGATCTGGGGGGCACCAATCTCTATTACTAACTTTAGCAGTTTCTAACCTTGTGTTTTTGTTCCCTCCAAATCACTTATTCCCCCAGTATAGAAAAAGGCTTCTAAGTGCAACTACTAAGTTAAGTAAAGCAACTGGAAAAAGCAAAATTTTTTGCTTCCTGCAATCTAAAAAAGGGAAAAAAAAAAGAGGCAACATTAAAAAAAGTTGTACTCTGATATGTTTGAGTGAATTTTTAAATTTTTTCCCCCATTAATACTTTGGAAGAATATGACCGTCTTGTCATAGCTACTTGTGCTTCTAAAATACTAGCAAAACACTCAAATGCAAACTTCTCTCTCTCCTCTCTTACCCTTTCTTTCAGATAGATTCTCCTTATCCTGGCTCAGGCTGGTGGTGCTGTGATCCTGGGGTCCAGGATCCCACTCCAGTCTCCAAAGACACTGGAGTACAGGTGCATGCCACCGTTCCCAGCACACAGGCAATTCTCAGTGAACACTAAAAACATAAATGTGACGCAATACTCAATTTTGGTTTGCTCAAATTCAAGAGCATAAATTGTTCTGTGGGTAGACATGGTGTGCTGTAAATGTGTAAAATTAGGAATGTGTGTATAAACAAGACGTTTCAGCCTAAATTGAATCATTCTATCAAGCAATATGCAGTATTATCTAACCTTTTGCAAACAGCTGGTCTCTGAGACCAAGGAAACACTAAAAACAGAATGCTTCAGTAGGGAGATGCGAGTGAAGCTGACACTTTATATAACGTGTGTCCCTGCTTGTCTTTTACTATTAGCTTGACGGGACATTTTCCATCTCTCAATGCTACATAAGAAACGAAGCTGGTCGATCAAAACAAACAGGAGGCAAAGCAGCATTTTGTGAGGATTTCAAATCATAGTTCAAACAACTGGTTAAAAAAATAGTGCCTATGACTAGGGGAGCACAATTAAATAAGAGCAACAAAAGCATGACAGCTACCACATGGTCATGTAACATTACCTTCAACAACTGACCATGAGCTTAACCATGGCAGCAGGCCCAATAGAAATTGAGACCAAACAGGGCCTATTCACTTCAGTAGGAATAAGCCTCTATGACTTTTGTCTTGAGGAGTAGTCATTCTTCTGAAACATCCTGACACGCACACAGGCAATACTAACCATAAACAGCATACTGGAAAACTTTTACTCATTCAGGAAACCTAAAGGTCAGTGCAACCTTACGTGAGGTTTAACAAACATGCAACAGAGAGTCAACAAGTAATTTCTCTCTTCTGATTCTTGAAAAGTCTCTAAGAATAGCAGTTTCTATGGAATTAGTAAAGGATAACTAAAAAGGGCATACCGAAGGGCTCCGAGCTGCCAGGAAGTCTGTGGGTCTCTCTCTCTCTCTCTTTACTAGCATTTCTCCATGACCATGGTAGTTTGAAGGAGAAATGACTTCCATAGCCTCAGGCATTTGAACACTGAGTTCCCAGTGGACAGAGTTTGGAAGGTTTAGGGAGATACAGCGTGCTGAAGGAAGCACATCACTCAGGGCAGGCTTCGATTAGCACCTAACACCAACCTACATTCAGTTCACTCTCTGCTTCACATTTACAGTTGAAGACGTGACCTCTTGGCTTCCTGTTCCAGAGTCCTACTGTCATGCCTCCTGTCATTATGTACTCCCCATCTGGAACCAAAGAAACCCTCTCTTCTATAAAGTGCCTTAGCCACGGCACTCTACCACAGCAACAGAAAGCTAACTCATATGACCGAGTATGGGCCATATCATGGCCAAATTATTCTTTGTCCTCTAAAATAAAAAGTAAGCCTGGTTTGCATTTCAAAATCTTAGTATATGTTTTATCAAAGCCTCTAATTACATATGGAGAAAACAAGCCCAAAGTAAAAAGACTAATCAAAGTCACAAAACAGTCTGAGAGGACCCAACTCTAAGAAGTTGCCTAAGGCAAACTTCTTAGGCACATCCTGAGCTTCCTCCCCGCCTCCTCTTCTTGTGACCCGGCAGACTTTGCACAGCAGAAACCAGTCTCTGTAAGCTTCGAAACTCAGCGTTAACACCCTGACTTCTTAACACACTACTTCCAGTGGTTATCGGCACAAATGCTTACCTGGCATCTGTGCTACAGTTAACTGGAATTTCGAATTTATTGTGATTAAATAAAACTGATGTAAACTGTTTTACACCGACTTCTGCTTTTTAATACGAGCTATCTTCTTTTAAGGAAAGAAAATGAGTTAATTTTCATTATCACCAAACTAGAACACCTGACATCGATTAACCCTCGATTATTTTAAAGTGAAGAATCAAATACAGAATTACCTTTGAAGGCTTCAAGCTCCTTCCTGTAAGAAAAAAAGAAAAAGAAAAATCAAATTTAAAATAATTTCTTCCCACTGGAAATTGCTCTTGCATTATAACAAAGGTTTATGTGCCATTAAAATAACTAGAATCGCTTAAGATGCTCACATATCAATTATACATCACTGAAAATGTCAATACAATTAGACTGAAGTAATGATTTTAATTTATTTCTGCTCTTACCTCCTAATGGCTCAAAAACTACTAAAATTGAAGTTACAAAAGCAACATGTTACAAGTTACAAAAACAGAGAACATTTTAATGCCATATATGGTCCATCTCATACAAAAACAATTTAGAAAAGCACTTATTATAATTTTTTTGATGAATATTAAACAATAGATTTCTAAGGTCTTCAACTAAAACTTTTCCAAAATAGCAGTAGTTATTTCTCCACTTAGTAACAAAAAAGGAAAGTGGGAAAACAACACCAAGGACTGACATTCACAGCTCACCCTAGCCCTGAGGAGCCACACACCTCTAGGCATCTCTGCTTTGCTGAATGTCAGTGTCAATTAAGGATGCTAACATGCATAGCTTCCTGGGGCAATACACAGTGCAAGAAACAGATAATGCTCCATAAAAATAACACTTTGTGACAAAGAGGCCACAGCAGGTTACAATTTTCCAGTTTTTGCTCATAATTTTTTAATTATATGGTTTTCTCTGCATCAATATTAATCAAAAGGAAATTTTGAGGAGGTAAGTTTCTTTAGTAAAGACTAGCTATCTTGGAGTATAAGACTACCTGTCATTTACACTCTAGGTCTTACTAAAATTGTAGGCACGTTCTGAACGCCACACCCCAAACTCCTAATTACAATGCTGCTCATGTTCCAAACGGTTGACTATAAATTAGCAGCTGGTGGCAGCACTGAGCAGCTGCCACCTGAAAGGCCAAGCAGATAATATTCTTGCAGGAGCTAAAGAGAGGGCTTATTTATTTATTTATGGTTTTTCGAGACAGGGTTTCTCTGTTGTAACTCTGGCTGTTCTTGCACTCACTTTGAAAGAGAAGGTTCTTAATCAGATGGTCACTCACTTCTCTAGTCTTAAAAATATCCACTTTTCACAATACTGTTCCATCACCATGCTTTATAAACAAATGAGAATATAACTTTCAATTCTATCTTTAAATGTAATTGTTTCTTTTATACTAACAGCCAGCTTCATTCTTCAAAGCTTAGTTAGGGTCTGAGTTAAGGTAATAACTGTGATAAAATCATAACCAAGAGCTATTTGGGAAGGAAAGGCTTACACTTAAATCACAGTTCATCACTGAAGAAAGTCAGGGCAGAAACTCAGGTAGGAACAGACGCAGAGGCCATGAAGGAGCACTGCTTACTGGCTTGCTCTCCATGGCTTGCTCGGCCTTGTTATACACTATAGGACCAACTGCTGAGGTAGTACTGCAAACAGTGGGCTGGGCCCTCCTACATCAATCATCAATCAAGAAAATACCCTACAGATGTACCTACAGGCCAATCTTATGGAGGCATTTTCTCAATTAAGAGTTCCTCCTTCCCAGGCACGTCCTGGATTGTGCCAAGTAGACAAAAACCCATCAGTATAGGTAGGTCCAAGTCAAAGGCACCTAAGCTCAACTTTATACTCCAATCTTAGGATGAAGGAACTCAATTTAGTTCTAAGGAGTCACTCATAGAAGCATGATAACTGTCAGAGCTTCAGAGCTGCTGTTTTGAAATGTATGACTATGAATACGATTTCTTACAAGGTATCTCCAGTTTGAAAAAGCATAAGCTCCCAACAATTTTACAAAACTTGTTTTCCACTATCCCCCCTGTCCCAAATACCAAGTGTCGCAAAATAAGAATCCTACTTTATCACACACCAGTACGCACTTCACATAAAGCTAGCTTTCCTGCTCACCTTCCAGCCTCTTGTCAAGTCAGGGGGAAGCAGCTGCCGAGAACAGGGGCAGGCTAGTGAAGATCTCCTTTAGGCACTGTCCACTACACATCTGACCCACAGCTTCACAACTGTTAGCAAAAACTCCCAGGAATTCCCTTTAGAAAAGCATATCTTTTACTCCTTATATGAGGAGACTGTTGAGGGTAGCACACATGCCCTCATCAGGAACTCCTGAAGAACTCAAGTGTACCAAGTGCTGACAGTTGATTACTCAGGGCATACATCTGTTAGAATAAGTGTCTAGAACCAGAAGTTGTAAGATTAGGGTGGGGAAGGCAGAGAATGTGAGGACACCGGCCAAAAGGAATAGGCTGCCTCAGGCCACATCCTTCAGAACAGAGCATGCTAGCACAGATCTGCCCTGCAGCACACTTCATAGCAGCACGGTGGGGTAAAAGCTACTCAGAAAAAAGGCTGGAGGTGCTCAGTGCCAGCCTAGAAGGCTTGGAGAACAACATGAGCAAAGTTATGCTTTAAGAATATTCTAGCTGGGACGAGCAGAGCAGGGTTTATAAACTATGGGTGGGACTGCAGAAACACTAATAACTGACACCTGGCAAGAGCAACCTAAGCAGCAACGGTCATCAGAGGAGGTCAGCTCAGAACACCTGACAAGCAGAAGGCAGAGCAAGATGCTGAGCTTATGAAGCATGAGGTTCTAGTCTGGATCACCAGGAAGGTGAATTCACTAACAGTAAACAAGGGAGAAAGAACAGATTCAGCTGGGAATGCCTGCTGAAATAATCTGGAAGGCTGGAAACCTAAACCTAGTGGTACTGAAGATCGGGTCCCATCTCCTTTCACCCACTCAAGTCACTCCTCATCCCTGCTTCCTCATTACTGTTAAAACAAAAAGGGCACTGTTTTATCACGAGATCTGCTACTGGACCAGAGCAAACTAACATGAAGTCACTTATACTAACTGCCATATAATCAAACTGAAGCTTTTTAACAAAGACAGATCCCCAAACATACCAGCATTTCCCCAAAACAGGTTTCAGTTGTTATCATTGGGATATAGCTTGGAGATGCCCACTAAAAATTCATGCACTGGAAGTTCAATGGTGTTAAGAGGGCCTTTAAGAGGTGAGATCTAGTTAGAGATTATGGAAGACATTCTTCTCAGAAAACATTAGTTTTCATGGGACCCTAGTTAGTCCCCAAGAAAGTGAGACTGGTTCTTTCCAGATCTTTCTGGCTTCTTGTCTTACCGTAACGATCTCTTCTGCACATGTTCCCTTGACTGCAACACCATCTACTCTACTACTGTAAGCCAACTAGAAGCATTTACTATCTTTAATGAATTGTCAGGACATGACATTTTGATACTGACAACAAGCAGATGCTCACTGTTCAAAAAAAAAAAAAATGTATCCACTGTCAGCCCAAGGATCTATTACGATGTTCTGACTACATCTCATCTGTTCTTGTCACTATAAAAACTACCAAGACACTTTAGAGCAAGCCAACTCATAGACTTAGGCTTGATTTTGAAAGACAATTTAAGTTATGATAATACATTTATTAAGTCAACAGAATTACCAATTTATTTTCAAGAGGTTTTATGGCCTACCAAATATGATTATCAAATTTTATTAAATGTAGTAAAATGGTACTTTCCAGGTACTTTAATCACCCAGAAAGCATTCAAAGTGACACTGAAGGGGGAAATATTAAAGGTGAAAATGGAAAAGAGACATAAGTTTGAACCTTTACAAGTACTTTCCATATTTCTACTTAACTTTTAATTACATCTATGTGTGTGTGTGGGGGGGGATATATATATGCACCAGTCAGGTGCCCATGGAGACCAGTCGAAGACACTGGATCCCCGGGGCTGGAGTTACAGGTGGCTGTAAGCTGTCCTATGGGGGTATTAGGATCCAAATCTGGGTCCTCTGCAAAAGCAGCAAATGCTCTTAACCCCTGAGCTATTTCTCCACTTCCTTTGTGAACTTAGAGAATACTGCTGGAGTAGCTATTTATACTGTTCTTGTTTGCTAATTCTAACATCTGTGTCAGTCTGAATGCTTTT
The DNA here is from genome assembly GCA_026225945.1 of Cricetomys ansorgei. Classification (NCBI taxonomy): domain Eukaryota; kingdom Metazoa; phylum Chordata; class Mammalia; order Rodentia; family Nesomyidae; genus Cricetomys; species Cricetomys ansorgei. The sequence continues at coordinate 10,218,862 of JAMJFZ010001089.1, forward strand.
GACTGACTTGTTATCCTCTCCAATATGTCTGTCTAGTGATCTCTGATTACATGCTAGACATTGTGATTTATCTTGTTGAATACTAGACACTTTTGTATTCCTATAAATATTCGTGAGCTTTACTCGAGACACTGTTAAGTTGGAAACAGTTGATCCTTTGGATGCTTGCCTTGTGATGTTACAGAGGTCTAAAACAGTGCTCAGTCTGGGGGTAATCACACTCTGCTGACTCCAGACTTTCCTGAGTGCTTCCTTGGCCCCAGGAATTAAGTTTTTCATCTGGCTGTTGAGAACAGAAGCTATGTGAGCATCAGCAACTGTTATTAGTCCTTCTGGACATTTTCCCTCTTGTCTGGGGAAATTTCCTTGTGTATCATAGGTACTCAGATGCAAACGCCCTGAAGATTTCTAGGATTCTCTCCCTGAGCTACTTTCTCCTTTCTGCTGCTATTTCTCATCAACTCTAGCAGCAGTCTTGTCTGCAGGCTCTCAGTTGTGTGTGCTCAATCAGTTAGCTTGGCTCTACCTGGGACCCTTTCTCCACAGGATCCCTGACAGCAGGTACCGTGGCAATCACACTGCTCACTCGACTGCCAAACATCATCATATTTCTTCTTTGCCCAAAGTCTAGCGTCTTAAGAAGCACCACCTCACGTCTGTTTTTACCATATCACACAGGTGACTAAGTCTGATCCCTATTATTGCACCGTGGGTAGATGCAGAAAGCTGCTGCCTTTTCCTGAGGGACGCCTTGGGAGTTCACTTGCCCCATTTCTCTTCTTTTTCCCTTTTCTTATCCTGTAGTTCAAGCTAGCCTTGAACTCACTGTGAAGCTAAGAATGGCTTTGAACTGATTCTCCTGCCTCTACCTCCTCTGTAGTGCTCTCAGAGTGTTCTTCTGTGTCTGGCATACTGCCCTACTTTCCAGGGAGCATCCAAGCCCACAGTAAAGCCACAGGAGCTGCTTTCCTCTCTTTTTTGGGGGGGATGGGGAAGCTCTGGATCTTTTCTGAACCATTTTCAGGCTACAGACTGTCACCAATTTCCTTTTATTCTCTGCAAAGGCAGGCTGTGTGCCCCACTCTTGCCAAGCTTGCCTCCTGCCAATCCTAAGCATCTGAGCTGCTCATGCCAGTTAGACGTTTGGCCATACCACCTGCTCAGGTTGCCTGAACAGTCATTTCAGTAGTTTGGCAGGTTTGCCCCTAGAACATGTACTGGTCAAATACAACATGATGTGTGCAGTAATCTCTCAGTTGTGTCACTTAAACTGTGATCTAGAGATTTTTTAAAGTCAGACCACATGCTGCCACGATATAAACCAAGGAAAAGGACACAGTCCTTAGCAGAATCCATAATGAATCTACACATTTAAGGAGAAAGGAATGATGACCCTCTCAGAACATATGAGCACAAACTCTAACCAACAGAACAGAGAGTCTTAAGAAACAACCAAATTTCAGACTCTGAATACATCAGTGAAAGGGGCTCCCAGAGATTAACATGGCCCTAAGCCAACAGAAGACTACTTAAACCATGTGGTATTTATAATCAGAATTGTTGAAATTGCTGTTTTTTCCCAAGGTAGCTACCTTTGGAGATGTACTAATGGTATGCTGTGTACTGAGGGGGAAACCTGAGCAGTCCAGAAGCTTGGCATTAAAAATAAATTATAACCGTATGCATGCTCTGTGTGTGTGTGTGCGTGGTGTGTGTGGTTTCTGTTGCATCACTGAGGCATGTCCCATCAAGCCCAGATATATATGATGTTAAGTGTCATACAGGGACAGTGGGATAGCTTTGTAGGTGAAGGCACTTACCACCAAGCTTAGTGACCTGAATTTGATCCCCAGAACCTGCATTATAAAGAGAACTGGCTCCTCCAAATTTCCCTCTGACATCCACACATGCACCATCTCACACATGCAGACACACATAAATAAACAAATGTAATAAAAATTTAAGTGTAAGAACAACCAATTATTGTGACAGAATTCCAATCAGCACTTCTTATGGTGGCAATATGTTAAAATTTTACAAGATAAAACTCTATTTCTTTTTAGTTGTTCTTTTTCATTCTCATAAGCCACTCTGTATTTAGGACTCAGATTTCTGTTCATACTGTTCCTTCAGCCTGGACTTGTATAATCCTAGATTCAGGACTCAGTTCTATGTATCTTCTTAGAAGGCTTCCCTGACACCTAAAGAACTCTACCCCTTTCTTACTGCTGTATCATCATTCGATTTACCCAAAGCTTAGACTATCACCTGAGACTATCATTTTATACATGTTTTACCTGTGCTCCCCATATTCCATGACTAAAACATAAGGTGACTCTCAAATACCAAGCCCATTTTGTAACTGTTAGCTCAAAAAAAGCACGTACATGGTTTGAAGTCCATTTGGGCTCATCTGGCAAGTATATACTCATTTCTGTATGAGGAATCTATGGACAACTGTTTACAAAAACATTTGTGAGAGGTCCATGAGTTAGACTCATTGGGCTAAACACATACATTCCCAACCACCCCACACCCGAGAGTATGATTTCCTGACTGCCCGAAATCATATTCTGTTCATACCACAATGAGGACTATTTGTCAAGGCAGTCCTTGTTTCTGTCTATAAAAACTTTCAGCAGGACTAGAGGGATGGTTCCGTCCATAATGTGCTTACCGTGTAAGCACGAGGACCCAGGTCTGAGCCCCAGAACCCAAATGTGGGGCATAGTGGCATGCATCTGTAACCCCGTAACTGAGGAAGCAGAGACAAGAGAATCACTGGAAATCATTAAGTTTCAGGCCAATGAGAGACCCTGCCTCAAAATAAATAAATAAATAAATACATACATACATACATACATACATGCCAAAGTAGATGGCATCTGAGGAACAACACCTATGTTGAACTTTGGCCTCCATATGTGCAGAATATGTGGGCACTGACATGAACATGCACAACACAGACACAAAATGTTATCAGTAACAGTAATATACACACAGAGTTGTTCAAACACAGTTGCTATTCCTCCACCCCAATCCCCCATAGCCACACAGTTCCTTACATGTGACTTTCATCAGATAAGCAGAGGATATTCTATTTAAAGACTCATCTATTTTTATTTTATACGTATGAGTTTTTGTTTGCATATACGTTCGTGCATCATGTTCATGCTTAATGCTCAGAGAGGTCAGAAGAGGGTGTCAGATTCCTTGGAACTGAAGTTACAGATAGTTGCGAACTACCCTGTGGGTGCTGAGAATTGAACCTGGGTCCTCTGTAAAAGCAGTTGGTACTCCTTACCACTGAGCCATCTCACCAGCCCCAAGAATATTCTCATGCACCCCATAAACACATTAGTTAAAACCATCCACCTATCAAGGTAGGTGCACTCTCTCAGGTTCTTCTCAGGAAGAGCTCCCTATAGCTACACTTCCTTCTATTACCATGAGAATCACAGCCACTCTAAGCCACAGTTAATAATGGGCATGGTTCACGCTCCTGCTTGGTAAGAGTAGAAATTCATTCTCTGCGCTGAGAAGGCCCAAATATGACAAAATATCACACATTCTGTCTCAACTACATAGGCTCTGACACCAACATCTGGGACTGACTCAATATGTCCTAACTCAAAAACCAATACCAAAGGACAAGTTTGCAGAGAAGTGGAGGTTAAAACCTTGGCTTTGATGATGATGATTTTATCTAATTCAATCTGCCATTCAGCTCCAATGGTTGCTATCCTGCCCACCTGAGATTATGGTGGGGGTGAATCACTAAATGAGAAGGTTCACAGGAGCCCCTGAAGAGGCGCACAAGAACAAAGCATGAGAAACCACCTCTCTTCTCCCACCTCCCAACCCTATTCAGCTGTCTGAACTAGATTTTCAGGAAATTTATAAGCCAGAGGCCATGCCAACCTGGAGCAAAAGACAGTCATGAATTCAGGCCAATAAAAAGTCTTAAACTTAACAAAACTTGAGATTCCTTTTGCTTTGATTTTGGTAACTCAATTGTGTGCATCTCAAGCATGAATTGTGTATATAACATCATTAGGTCATTGTGTTCAAGGGTAGAACACCCCTGCAGGTATACAGATGTTTTTTGTTTATAGCACCCCATACCCATATATATATTATGCATCCAACATCTTGTACCATAATCTCTTTTTAGAGCAAGAAAAGGGAAACCACTTGTTTATTTGCACACCATTCTGTTAAAGACATGGTTTATTTTTTAAGAACTCTTCATTTGGGAATCAGAAAGCTAAGCTTTCATGTCATGGTGGGTGCATGTGTGCTGGTGTACTGATACGCACATGCCTGTGAAGACCAGACAACAACTTCAGATACTGTTCCTCGGGAACCATTCACTTTTTTTTCTCCTTTTGTGGAAACAGTGTCTCTCACCGGCATAGAGCTCATCAAGCAGGCTTGGCTGGCTGGCCAGCAAGCTTCAAGGATCCTCTGTTCTGTTCCTCCAATGCTCCAAGGATATGCTACCAAGCCTGGCTTTTTATGTAAGTTGCGGGGACAGAACTCAGGTCAGCATGCTTGTAAGACAAGCGCATTACCACCCACTAAGCCTCCCCCCCCCCCAGTCCCAAGCTCATTGCTTGCTATCAATATTTTAAAAATTTCAGTGTTATACACAACACTAAGGTGCCTATTTTAATATGTATTAATGCAAATTGGTTCTATAAGGGAGAAAGTTGTGAAACACTGAGTCAAACAAATGCCTTTCCTCCAGGAATTCTCAGAGCCTTTAATACACTGACATCTAAGGCAAGTAAGTGTTTCTGAAATGTATTTGATCACGGAATGTTTGATCAGTACTGCTCATGTAAAACACTTCTGGGAACGGTGCAGCTAGTAAGAAATTTTACATTTGATTTGCGTATTTATGGTACATGTGCATTCCTTAAGTCAAGCAGCACTTTGGTTTATTTATAATGCAAACTGGTCCCCGGCTGCAGCTCACTTCACCTCTCTGCCCAGCTTTTCACAAGCAACCACATTCAATTCTGTTATTTCTAGCACTGGCTTATTTATAAATAATATGCGAAAAACGAAGGCTATTTTTCCCACTTTAAACATTACTGATTTCCTGTTGTACAACATGAGAATTCATTTTGAGACCCCTAGTACCTTTGACAAAACGTGCTTTCTTGTGCCCAGCTCCCCAAAAAGCCGCATCATGATTCTGCAGTTAAGGACCATGATATTTGGTGAATATTGTTTATAACTGAGCCATGCTGTCTTATGCCCCGTCTTATTAACTCAAGGGAAAACATAATTTATATTTGCCTTGTTCTTCCTTTTTGGGAAAACAAAAACAACCGACAAACCTATCTGAACTAATTTATCAACTTTTCTGCCATAGCTTATATTCTATGCTCAACAGTTAGGCTTATCAACCTGCTCATTCCACTTCCTCTTGGAAACACTGCTCTTGCCCTCTGCTGGACTCACTTGATAATGTCCTCTGAGGCTCTGGTCACCAGCACCCTGGAGACCTTCCCCTTTGCCTCCCTACTGAATCGGATGGAGCCTGCTCCTGCATGGTCGGCTCCCTTGTGTGTGGATTGTATCCTCCAGTAATTTCTCAACAAAGCGTACATGTGAGCTAGAGCTAACCTGGAGCTCTATGATTGGAAATGACTTTATTTCCTCATCTCTGACAAACATTTTGCTACGTAAAAAATATTCATATTCTAAGCAGAAATCATCTTCCTTCTTCTTCCTATTTTTTTTAACAGCATAAGCTTCATAAAGAACATAAGAGTGTATTTCCCCACATTGTCTTCAGCCCAGTAGAGCCCAGGTCTGGTGCTCTCGCTCACAAGCCTCAGTGTGGTAAGACTTCAGGCTTTGCCACAGCACATCTCCAGGGCAGAACTCACGGTGTTCAGGGGCACGTTCTTTTTTTGTTTGTTTTTTGTTTTTTTGAGACAGGGTTTCTTTGTTGTAACCCTGGCTGCCCTAGAACTCACTCTGTAGACCAGGCTGGCCTTGATCTCACAGAGATCCACCTGCCTCTGCCTCCAGAGTGCTGGGTTTAAGAGTGTGCACCACCACCGCCTGGCAGAGGCACATTCTTCTCTTGAGCAAACGCATAGTTGGCCAAGAGCTTGGGCAGCACCTTTGAACGTTCACTGATTATGGGCAGGCAGGGGGTACACCTTCTTCAATTCCACATAGCACTTCTTAATGAAATCCCTTACACCCTGGCTACTAGGCAACTGTGGGAATTCACACAGTCCCAGCTTTGCACCAACCATCTCTACAGCCAGCAGAAATAATTATTTAATTCCAATGTTGCTAAGTAAACAAAGTCTTTCAGATTTATAATCCTCAATACAAAACCTCTCTGAAGTGGTTTACCATCCTTACCCCTGATATAGTGAAACTTACAAAAATATCCATCAACAGTGGACATTTCCTGGCTCTCTACACTGGGTACTTGGTGGGCCCTGCAAACTCAAGCAAGGAGCAAATGTCTCCGAATAGGTCCTTTCACGCAAAGCTCCTGCTCTCAGCTCACTTCCTCTCTCTCAAGGTTACTGCTGCTTCAGTCCCTGAGCCTTTCCAGAGTCCTGAGGTCCACAGCAGCACACTGAGTTCAAGTCTGAGTTCTCCCTAAAGGCACTTAGTCTCATCCAGGTTAGACTGCTCTCTGTGCTCTTGTACCTCTGAATACTGATGTTATTTCTGCCTACTGTCATTTCCTCTTTTACTTTCTTGCTCTTCTGAGTTATAGTATTTAACTTCCTCATAATTTCAGTGTTATCCAAAAATATAGTCTAGATTTGTCTGAATAAAATTATTCAATTCTGGCTGATTTGCTTCTAAAATGCTTCTGTTCAAAGAGATGTTTCATGGTTTAACATGCTGAACAGAATCACCTGTGGTTTCAGAACTGCTGCTGTTCACAAGCAGATCGGACATGTCTCCCAGAATTTCTACTGCTCACACTTAAAAAAGCATGGTAACTAGAATTCAGAAATTCCAGTGACTTTGGAGTAAAGCAGGCTTGCTCTTACTTGGCTCTTTGGAAACAACAACAACAAAAAATAAAGCAAAATTATCTCATTTCTTCAATAATCCTGCCAGAAACCCTTATTACTTCTATTTTACAGCTAAGAAAGCCAATAATCTATTTGCAAAAGGTATTAGCAAAAAGAGGAGTAGATCAAGATTAGGTATCTAAGGACATTCCCAGTAACTTAAATTGTATTTTATTTTTCTTTTTGAGACAGGGATTCCTGTGCCCAGGTTGGCCTTGGACTTCCAATCTCCTTGCCCGTGCATGTACCACTGCACCTGACCCAACTGCTTCTCTGTTATAACTGAATAAACCAGTCCTTACCACTTTGGATAAAAATGACTTCAAATGATAAATCAAGTGCTTTACTAGACTAGCGCAAATGCTTTGACATTTTTCTATATTATATGCAGATGTCTTGAGTATTAACAAATATCTACCTATATAACTTTTTTCAGATAAAGTCTTAAAAAGTCTAGCCAAAGTATTGGTTAATTTAAATTTCTCACCCTTTAAATGTCTTACACACATTCTTAGGCTTAAAATCTGAAATGACACTCTACATTAATACCATGTTTTCCTTGAGAAACAAAGTTTTTAAATTTAGCCTATGAGAGCCTATGAAATGTTTGCCTGAAGATTTCAAACTACCGATTATAAACTGGTGTCTTCAATCAGCACACACACCATCTTCCTTCTTTTTTTCAAGACAGGGTTTCCCTGTTGTAGCTCTGGCTGTCCTGGAACTTGCTCTGTAGATCAGGCTGGCCTCAAACTCAAGAGATCTGCCTGCCTCTGCCTCCTGAATTCTGAGATTAAAAGCTGCAACCACCACCACCTGGCACACACTATCTTTCTTATACATTACAGAACAATAGGTATTACTTAAAATTTATCATATCTAAATTCTTTAACAATATATTATTCCTAGAAGTCTTTAAAGTATTATGAGGGAAGACTCTCGACAAAACAAAACTTTACATGAGATCAAAGTCCAAAGTCAAGGGCTAGTGGCCCAAGGACACAGAGTAGGAATCAAATCAGGGAGCAGATGGAGGTTCTGAACTAAGTTCTATCTCTAAAAGGAGACAAACTGCCATTTCTACAGCATAGAAGACATTAAGAATTACTCAGTACATTTAGACTTTTCCACTCTTTCATTTCATTTCGTTTCATGGCATCACACACTAAGTAAAAGTTACCTAGGACATTGGTGAAGAGCACAATGAGTCAAATGTCACAGCTCTAGGTAGCAGGCTTCCTTTACTACCTATCCATTCAATTGTCAAAGACTGAAAGGGCCTTGTTGTTGTTGCTGTTGTTGTTATTATTATCATTATTAGAACAATCAAATTTCAACCATTATTATTATTATTATTATTATTATTATTATTATTATTATTATACCAGTATTAGTCAAATTTCAACCAGTACTCATAGAAAAAAAGTCACAATACCCATATAATTCTTATCTCTTTGAATTCTTCAAGACCTTCTGCTGAGTAAGATGACATTCTAAATGCTGTCACATACTCTGATGACCTTGGAAGGCTAAATGAAATGTATAGAAACCCTCCACAAGCAATCACATTCATACAACCCTTTGTGAACAGTGTGACATAGAGCTCCCGAGAGCTCTTTTTCATGTACAGTAAATCCCTCATCAGGCCCTCAAGCATGCACATCAGCACTACCCGGGATGCTGACTGTAAGCAACACCACCATGATGAACTTTGGACAACAATGAAGTCCAGGAATCTGAATACTAAACTCTCTCCCCATGTGATTCTTAAGGCTAACACTTGAGACACATCCATACAGACACATGGATGGATGGGAACCTCAGCCACCCTCATCATTCAAGAAAACTTTCCACGTTCCCATGCTAGATGCTTTTTCTTAACTTCCAATCTTAAGAGTTATGAAAATGGGTATACTATTATTCCCACTAGAAACCAGTGGCATTGAGGCTAAGAGAGATTAATTTGCAGTTCTGTATCTCGTATGTGACAGAAGTTAAGATCTGAACCTAACCAGCCCTTCTCCAAAGGCTGGGCTCAGGTTCCCTCCATGTTGATTGTACTATAAAGAGATAAGAGAAAATACAAAAAGCAGGCTCAGTCACCCGCCACTGGAGCACAGCAGGCCGGACTAAATCTGTGGGCAACTCTGCCCTCTGCCCTCTTCTCCCTTCAGACTAGAGAGTTCATGCTTTACCCTGCCCCTACCTTCTGACAACTCATCACTAAATGGCAACATACCATAATTTAAAAATCAAACAAGCAAGTATTAGAAGGCTTATTAATGGACTTTACAGGTTGAAACCTTTGTCCTTACCAATCAAAACATATGAAGACTAGCACAGGGAAGAAGATGGCTCAGCGGGTAAAAGGTTTCCTGAGTGTGATCCTTAGGACACATGTGATAGGAGAGAACCAATTCTTACAAGTTGTCCTGGGACTTCTGCATGTAAACTACACCACCACCACCACCACCACCCCCCCCCCCCCGCCCCGCAAACAAACTCAAACTCAATTTTTTTTTATTTAAAGGATAGCATGTAAACCAACATGGAACACTTTGAGATTGCAATGCTGTGGCCCGAGTTTCTAACTCACCTCTTATTTTTCTTGTAATTCTCCAGGTGTTGGGACTGTGCATGTTTATGTCTTCCTAACTCACACTGTCCGCACAAATCCTCCAGATGCAGCAGATGGTTTTCCACATCTTCAAAACTCCTCTCTAAATGAGCTGTAAAGTATGTAACATAAAAAGAAGAAACAATTGTTAAGTCCCAATTACTGGCCAGGAAGACAAAAGTCTCAATTGTTGTTGGAGAGATGGCTGGGCAGTTAAGAGCACATGCAGCTCTTACATTAGATGGCTTGCAAGTAACTGCCTGTAACTCCAACTCCAAAAGATCCAACTTCCTCTTCTCTCCTCCACAGGCACACCTACACTAACATGTACACATACCACCACACAGACATGATTAAAATTAAAACAAAACAAACAGTATCTTTTAAAAAAAGTTTAAACTATCAAGATTGTTTTGTATTTGCTTGGTATTTCATATTAAACTTTAGGCAAAATTAAACACACCGACCAACATTAAAGCACACTTTAATGAGTATATTTCAAACATTTTTCAAGACATAAATGTTCAAAATACCTTAAATACTGTATTACTAGAATGATGAATACAGAGCATACTGATTACTCTGATATTATCTCAAATGACCCCTGTATACTAGTTATTTGTTTGTTTGAGATAGAGTCTCACTGTGTAGTTCTTGATGTCCTGGAGTTCACTATGTAGACCAGGCTAGCCTCAAACTCACAGACATCTACCTGCCTCTATCACTAGTCTGTCTCCAGATAATAAAACTCAGTAATTTATTGGAACATGGAGAACATTTAAGTCCAGTGGTTCTCAATCTTCCTAATGCTGCAATCCTTTAATGCAGTTCCTCATGTTTTGGTGACCCCCCAATATAAAATTATTTTTGTTGTTGCTTCATAACTGTAATTTGCTACTTTATGAATAGTAATGTAAATATGATATGCAAATGGTCTTAGGTGACTCCTATGAAAGGGTTGTTCAACCCCAAAAGGGGTTGTGACCCATAGGTTGAGAACCACTGATCTAGTCAAATCCTTCACTCAAAATATCAAGGACTAGGGACCAGAGAGGTGGTTCAATGGTTAAGAGCACAGGCTGCTATTCCAGAGGACCCAGGTTCAATTCCTAGCATTCGCATGGCAGCTCACAATTATATGTAGCTCCAGTCCCAGGTGATCCAACACCCTCTTCTGGCTTCCCTCAGTGCTGAATGCACATGGCACAGAGAAACTGTTGAAAGTTTGAGGCCAGTGTAGGCCACGTGGTAAATTCAAGACAAATTTGAGCTACTCAGGCAAGACCCTATCTCAAAACACCAAAAAAGCTGCCAGACATATTAGCATATACCTGTAACCCCTGCACCTGGGAGGTGGAGGCTGCATCTCTGGAATTCTAGACCAGCCTAGGCTACATAAAACTCTGCCTCAAGATCTGACCAAAAATGAACAAAAGAAAACTCTACTGACCAATAATGATCATGATGTAACTACGACCTATGGATAAGAATGTTTTGGATAAACCAATCAAATATCAGTAGCATTTCTCTTTTTTGTAGTAAACTCACATACCTACAAATTACACCCCAGGCTGCTTTTCGACTTAGGATCCCATATACTGAAGGGAGAAAAATTCCAGTGATTTTTTTTTTAAAAGAAAATTAGAATCAAAAGTTACCCTATATTAGAAAATACACATTTGTTTTAATTTTTATCTGTACAGATGGCAATCTCCTTTTAGATTATAATGCTGTTGGTTAACTACAGGCTAATTAGCCCAGACACTTAATGAGTTGACCTTTAGACAAGCCAATTAACTTACATTAACAGAGTTCTGTTCTCAGTTGAAACTGTACTTGTATTCTTCTGTTAATGACATGGACTAGATAAAACAAACTGATAATAAGGAAAGAACACCTGGGCTGGAGAGGACCTAGGTTTGGATCCCAGCATCCATCCCATCCATTACAACCATCAGTAACTCTAGTTCCAGGGGATCTGACACCTTCTTCTGGCCTCCATGGGCACTAGGCACACGTGTGGTACACAGACATACATGTAGGCAGAAGTACTCATACACATAAAATAAAAAGAATAACCTTCTGAACCAACAAGCAACAAAACAGAAAATGCAGACTAAAGATACCTGGTGTGGTCAAGGATCATTTTGTTACTACCATCAATTCTTTATTCATTTTCTCTCCTTTAAAATGCTTCAAAGGCTTCTGAGTCTTCTCACAATGGAGTTAAGCTCTTTAACTTAGCTTAAAGGGTTACAACCTCCGTTCACAATCCACTCTTATAATTTACCACCATCATCCTTCACATATTCTACTTTATAACAAAACAGGCCCACTGACCACTCCAGGAAGAGCCCTGTGCACCTTGCCTCCTTCCTGCTGTGGCTGGGGTACTTCTGATTGCCCCTTTCTCTTCGCAGCTGTCACACCAGGTTCCGTACTAGCCTGCCCCCAGACTACAGCTGCATTCATGTCTGTGCTTCCACAGACTTCTGAGCGTCATGAAGACTCTCATCTGACTGATGCTCTACAGTTTCCTCACCGCTCTCTCAGAAATCAGTTAAGGTCTAAAACCGTACCACTGTGTCTTTGTATTGCCTAATACCTAAGCAAGGTAGTCTGGTGGACTCAATAAGGTTTTGGCAATTCTATTATTCTATACTATAAAATAATCAGGAAAAAAATCTTTGATTCATGTTCATCAAATATTAAGAACTTAAGCTAAATTTTGTAAAAAGAGTAACTTAAACATGAACAGAGAGAGAACTTAGGAAACATTAAGCAACATGATGCTACTTTGCTAGTCACATCTAACTTGGCCATATGATCCTAAATTAAAGCAGAAAAGGCGGTAGGGATTTTCCATTTCTTTTTTTTTAAACTATAGTTTGTATTTAACAGAAAGCACATCTCTTTTTTATTAATGTATTTTATGTATGAGAGTTTTATCTGCATGTACACCTACATGCCAGAAGAGGGTGTCAGATCCCATTACAGATGGTTGTGAGCCCTCATATGGTTACTAGGAATTGAACTCGGACCTGGAAGAGCAGCCAGTGCTCTTAAGTGCTGTGCCATCTCTCCAGACCCTGGGGATTTTCCATTTCAACTCTTCTATTGCGTGGTTTATTGAGACAGAGTTTTGTGCTGCCCAGGCTGGCTTTGTATTCACTACGCAATCCAGGACGATCTCAAACTCCTGATCCTTCTGCCTCCGCCTTTCAAGTGCTAGAATTACAAGCAGGTGCCACCATACTCAACTTTGCATTTCAACTCCTAACAAACTTGAAATCAGTAATAAAATATAGGAAAAAATATATTTTTTATCTTTTTTTAATTAAATTATCCTAAGTATATATATGGTATGTATTCTAACTACCTGTTTTCAACTGGCAGAAATTTTAACTACCCTAACACAACCCGGTCATTTCCTGTTAGGAAATCAGTTGCACAAATAAGCAGATTTATAACTAACTTAGAATACACACACACAAAACACTAGCAGGCCTCCACAGCCCCAAATACATCTTAGCAAGGAATGCAAGCCTCACCATTTGGCTTACTGTAACGGCATGTCTCTTTAAGTGACTAGTGGAGAAGATAGGGGATTCTACTGTGAAAAGCCATTTGGGAATGCCTGACAGCTGTGTGAGAAACAGCTCCACAGATCTTGGTGAGAAGATCATCCCAGGGGGAGAGCAATTCAGCTTGGGGTTTTTCTTTGTGCATTTGTTTCAAGTAGATGTAATCTGTAGTACAGCCAAAAGGAAGAATGAAGTAGCATACTAAGATTATTTCAAACTTAACGAGTTTCTTTCTAACCAAAATAATTAGCCTCACAGAACAAAGATATCTTCTTTGTCTGAACACCATAGGTCACAGAGGCCAGGCACTAAAGATGGAATGCCACACTTTTATGTACTGAAGCAATGAGGTAATAATGGTATAAGTTAATGAGAAGACTTTAAAAGGTGCATTAACTTGCAAAAGCCATTATGGAACAAATTAGATCCTTATAGTACACTAAAAAGGTGTCAAGAGAGAGTTAGTGTACACTGTGATGGGACTAATCTTGGAAAGTAACTTGGACAAGATGATCTAGTTTGTGAAACACAGCTATGAAAGTCCCTGTTAGAGATCTTCACATTCTGTGTAACAGAAGCAACACAGTAATATATCACCTATCAAAAGCAACACAGAAATCAATATATGGCTGCTACTTATCTTGAAGGTAATGGAATGTCCTGTTCTAGATGAAGGAACAATCTTCTAAAACAGGTCACACAAAATTAATAGAGAAAACACAAGACCTTGACAGTGTAAATTTTGATGAAGGAACAGGATTAGACTGCCCTCTGGTGGAAATTCCAGAGAACTGAGGAAATCCAGTTCTTTTTTTTCCACTAGCCCACACTGAACTGAAACTCAAATTCACCCTTTGCCCCCAGCTGCCTGCAACTCAAGGCACTCCTACCTCAGCCTCCCAAATATTATAGGCACGAAAAACATGACTAACAATGGTAATACGGTACTTTTCAAACTCATACTTCCTAGTCTTTTGATTAAAGAGTGCATGGTTGACATTTCAGCACATAAGAACTATTCCATCCTTACAAACATTTTTCAATACAGACTACTACATCGTTTATCCTATCACGAGTCTCATGTAACACAGACTAGCTTTGAATGTGCTATGTCACAGAGGATGAATGGGAACTTTGGATCCTGCCTTTCCCTCCAAGTGCTGGGATTACAGTGTGCACTGCCACTGGTGATGTATGCTATACTGGTGGTCAGACCAGGGCTTCCTATATGCTAGGTAAGCACTTTACCAACTGAGCTACATCCCAGCCCTCATCTTCCAACATCTGTAATGGTTTTGTAGCCCAATCTAAACTACGTCTTTTGTTAAGAGAAAAATGACTTTGTAAGTTTGCAAAGGTTAGAGAGACTTCCAGTAAAATGTCAGTACCCTCATGGAAGACACCAGACTTGTTCCAGAGCCTAGAAATATTGCCTGGCCCACAGTAAACAGTAAATACTAGGCACTGTGCTAAGTTATTTGGCATTTGTCATCTCATTTAATCCTCCAACTACCCTATCAAGTAGGGACAGTAAACCCTCAGTATCCCTGGGGAACTGATACCCAGAGCCCCATAGCTGCCAAAAATCTTTGAATGTTCAAGTTCCTTACATAAAATGTCACAGTATTTGCATACAACTTACCTATCCTTTCACATGTATTAAATTACTCATTATTTAAAATACCTAATATAATGCAGAATGTATAATGTAAATACTGTATTATTTAGGAAATGACAAGATTGAAAAAAACCTATATATGTGTTTAATATGAACAATTTTCAATGAATATCTTCTATGTGCAGTTGGCTGAATCTATAGATGCAGAACTCGCACACATGAAGGGCCAGCTACATTCTGATCCGCATTTGTAGACACAGACTGAAGCAAGGAGCATCCAAGAAACTCACAGAGAAACAGTCTCAGTGCTGAGAATTTATACTCACTACTTTTTCACTTTCTAGCATACCTTTATCATTTATGTTCTAAATTGCAGTCTTGCCAGTAACTATCAAACAGGCATTTCTAAGATAGATGGACCACATTCCATGAAAAAAAAAAAAATCAGTATGAATGGCCTAGCCTTTGCTATTTAACTATTCCTGGGGGGCTAGGTTTCCGAGACTCCTTTTATTAAGCCACAGGATAACACAGCTAAAAGCATCATCAAAGGCCTTAAATTGCTCACACAGTACAAATCCCTTACTTACTCATAAGGCAGACCAACCAGAGAAGCAAGAGCAAAAGATGTTAAGAAGCCAGGAAAATCGAGAGAATAAGTGGATACAGTATTATTTCTAACAGAGCCGGGGGAAAGAAAAAAAAAAAAGTCAAGTCAAAATTGAGCTCACTGGATGAAGAGCTTTCTGTGAAAGCATGGGGCCCTAGATTCTGAATTCCAGAACCCATTTAAAAACCCAAACACTCTAGTACACATCTGTAATCTCAGCACTTCTGCAGGGAAATGAGCAGGGCGGACACATACAGCACGAGTAATAGAGACCCTCCTCAAACACGGAGGAAAGTGAGGACTGATGCTCGAGGCTGTCCTCTGACCTCCATACGCACACCACAGCATGTATACCCACACTCTTGGGAGTGCAGGACACACACACTCAGAATCTTAAAAAAAAAACCTCAGTTACTATTTTCTTCTAAGTAAGGGCTGAGGGCACGAAGACCACAGTTCCTGAAGGCTGACCAAGGCTGCCACTTTCCTGTCTCATCACCCAAAGCACTGCTGTGTGTTACTAACTGCGAGGCCTTGCGCCAGTCATAGCCTCTCCCAGCCTTTGTTTCTCTACATAGAGAGCAGGGATGGTAAAGGCTGTGTTCACAGGGTTCTCATGAGAACCAAAATGGTCTCTGAACAGTCTCTATCAAGCTCCACGCACGTAGGTGCTATTGATGCTGGACGACAACTGCAGCAACAGCACTCCAAGGAAGTTCTGTCTGTTCAAACACTAAACACCATTTTACCATTCACTATTCACTTCCTCTGCAAATCTGTTCTGGGATGCTGTAAAGGAGGGGATAGTGAAAGCGGGAAGGAAGGAAAGTCTCTACAATAAAACATCAGCTCAAGAACTTTACCTTCTGCCATGCAGTTCCTACCTCCCACTTCCAAAACAAGCTTGAGCTTAGGTAGAAAACAGCGTTGAGTCAAAATCACAGGGAGTCACAGACTTGGACTAGGCAGTTTCACTGGCTCCATACACCAGCACAAAAGGAAACAGTCGCTGCAGCTGACATTCCAGGGCACCAAGCTGAAACTGAGCTGGTGACCTGGGCCCTCCGCACTGTGACCCTTCTGCCTTAAACCCTGACCCCACAGCTCTTCCGCTTTAATGTCACACACACAGATTTCCTGTGTGAGAAGATGTGACACTCTGCCCCTCTCTCCCCAAGAAAGGAAAAGAAGAGACAGGAGGAGGGTGGTGAGGCATAAATATGAGGATACTTCAAGATATGTGTGTGGAAATATCATAACCAGACCTATTCTTTTGCCTGCTGATTAAACCCAGTGAGGTAATTCAAGGTTCCGCCTCCCAGACTCTGTCCTACAAAATAACTTGAAATGACTAATCCACTTTGATTCTTCTTTGTATTTCCTTACATTCTTTTCTGTCTATAAAACCATTAGGAAATAAATGGTGTTCCATTTTAGAATTAAAATAAATTACAATTTAGAACTTAAAAAGTAAAGCCAATTGTGATCTTTACATTGTTCTAATTTTGTCCTTTGGGAACAGTGAGCCACAATATTACCCTCAAGTGTATGTCTATCAAACATAACAACTAATTTTCTGAATATAAACCCATCCAAATGAAAAATGACAGAAGTAAACTCCCACAAAGTTGAAATGCAGCCAAACCTGAACTCATCTGATCTCAGTAAGACATGAATCTCTGAAAACCTAAATTTTAAAAGCAATGTTTGGAGTATATCCTCCAGCCAGGACAAAGTTACTGTAAATCCTTTTTTATTTTGCTACTTATACTTCTAAACAAAAAGACCTAATTTTTGTTTGTTTTTGTTTTTCGAGACAGGGTTTCTCTATTGTAACTCTGGCTGTCCTGGAACTCACTCTGTAGACCAGGCTGGCCTTGAACTCACAGAGATCCACCTGCCTCTGCCTCCTGAGTGCTGGGACTAAAGGGGTGCATCACCACCGCCCACCCAGCTAAGACCTAATGTTTTATACAAAGACAGTCTTGAGTCACTTAAAAATCAACAAGCGCTGGGAAGATGACTTAGCTTAAGCAGGAGGACCAGATCTGAGTTGGATCCCCAGTACATATATAAAATGCCAAGCGTGGTAGCTTGCTTCTAATCACAGCATTGAGGAGGCAGAGACAGGCAGATCCCTGGGGCTGACTAGCTGGCCTCATCAGTGAGTCCCATGTCACGATGAGAGACACCTCACAACAAGAGACACCATTTCAAAAACAAAACAAAACACAATATCCCTAGTTGACCCGTCTTCCATATGCATAAGCACTTGCAATATACACAAACATGTGGGCACACACAGGCAAAGGCACACACACAAAGAATCAACAACATTAAAATTATGTTTCCTTAGATGACTAGAGGCAGAAAGCATTAGTGGTAAATTTTAGAAATGAATTTCTATATATATTCTGTATAATCAAACTATGACAGTAAAAATGCACTATTTTTTAAAAGTGTTGGCTAAGAATTTGGTGAATTCTTAGAAAGCTTTGAAATGACAGTAAGACCTGTTAAATCTGCTTTCACTCACACATCACACTTACCAAGACCACACAAACATCATGCTTCTTACCCAGGTCACACACACATCACACTTACCCAGGCTGGCCATCAAGGACTCCAAGTCCTGGAGGAGAGCTGGCAGCTGTTGCAGCTGTTCCTGAAGCTCGGTCAGGCTGGTCCTTTTCTTCTCCCAGTGGGCAGAGAGCATGACCACCTCGCTGTCCACCAGCTGCAACAAAGATCAGGAGGGCTCAGGGAAACCACATCTCAAGCATAAAGTTGCAGTTAGTGCTGAGGCCCAGCCAGTTTGTCCTTAGGAACCCTCCGTGGTCTATAGATGGCAGTTACTCAAGACAGCATCATTTTCTTTGTTAGAAAAGAAGCAACTCAGTATTTTGTAGCGCAAGCTTCAAGCCACTGCTGTATCAGGGCATGCTAACTTCTCTTCCCAAAGAAGAGAAGGTTCAAAACTGAATGGCTAATTCTAAGCATAGTCTGCTCTTAAGGAAACTGGAAAATTTCATTGGAAAATTCACACCTAGAAAAATATAAGACAAAAACAAACAAACAAAAAAACACTAACAAAAAGAAAACATACAGAAGCAAGTCAAAAGCATGATTTATAGAAATTACTTGCCTTATGAAGCAGTTCTTTCAATGGGAAAAGTTCCCTAATGCATTTTGAATATCCTACCATCAGCTTACAATCAAACAGAACACTTCCTACATGAAGGAAAATGGTTCTGAACAGAAGGAATTACTGAGGCAATTGACCAACTCCAGAAAAGGAAAGCTTTAAGTTAACAAGGAAGGACTGAGGTGTAAAAGGTCCCGGTAACAGGTCTGAAGTCTCTCTCTGGACTAGCCTATGGCAATGCCGATGTCTTCCTGGGGACTGTAAAGGTGATAACAGACCCTCTGTTTTAGTCTTAGAATGGCAGGAGAAGAAGAGCAAGAACAAGGAAGAGGTCAGCTTTTAAAAATATGACCAGAAATAAACTAGAACTGTGAGAAGTACTCTTTGAACAATAAAAATAAAGGGCATAAAATCTACAATAAACAGAAGTAAAAGTATTTGAATTTTATACGCAAAAGAGAACAGGTTATATTTTCCAAGATTAAGATTTTTCAAGGGCAGAATATAATAAAACAGATAGCAATTTTAAAGGAAAATACATCAAAATAAAGCAGAAAATTAATTGTATGTGATGGTAGATTGCTATGTGTTTACTTTTTAAAAAATTTTAGACAGGATCTCAATACATAGCCCAGGCTGGCCAGAAGTTGTAGCAATCTTTCTGCCTTTTCCTGTAAATGGGAGTGCTGGAGTTACAGGCCTGTGCCACCACAGCTGACTGAATATAGCAATACAGTAGGAATCCACATCTTAAATAAGTGAACCGCATCCTGCTGTCTAGCCCACACTGAGGGGGATAATCACATCCCCTAAGCTGTGCTGGGAAGGTGTCATCAAGTTGTACACAAACTGTATTTCATTCATTGAGACGATGGTCTCACTATATTGCCAAGGTTGGCCTCAAGATCTTGGGCTCAGGAATTCCTGACTCAACTCCTGAACAGATTATAGGTGTGTACTACCAACATGCCTAGGTGTATTTCAAATTGCCAATGGCACCCAGTCTTTATTAAAAATTTCTAAAAGTAGCTTTAAAAAATATGACTAAGGGCTAGCTAAAGAGATGGCTCAGCAGTTAGGAGCTCATACTGTTCTTATAAAGGACACGAGTTGGTTTTCCAGCACCTGTATCTGGTGGCTCACTACTGCCTGTAACTCTAGCTTTAGGGGACTCTAATGCCCTCTCTAGCCTCATGGGCACCTGAACACACACCCACACACACGCCACACACACGCCACACACACACACACACACGCACGCCAAGACCTAATTAAAAATAAAAACAGGGCAGGAGAGAAGGCTCAGTGGGTGGAGACGCCTGCCACCAAGCCTGACAACCTGAGTTAGGACCCCAAGACCCACACTGCCAGAGGAGAGAGCTTACTCTCCAAAGTTGTCTTCTGACCTCTACTCGTGTACCCAAAACACATGAATAAAATGTAATAATTTAAAAGGCTTTGAATACAAAATTAAAATAAATCTTAAAACAATGGAATAATACTAACAAGCTGTGATACAATGAGAAAAACATTGTTTGAAACAAGGACCTGTGCGCACAAAATTCATTTCTAATATTCAAGCAACTCCCACTGACCATCGTGCCCGTCAGTCCCCAGACCTCCTTATCTGGGGGGCCCTGTGTCACAACTGGGAATGCAACAACAAACAAGACAGGAAAGAAAACTGTCTTCTTGGGCATATTTTGGTGTAGGGTCTCTTAAATTATCTGAGCTTCAGATTTTAAGACTCTAAAACCCCAAAAAACAAAATGCAATGAAATTCACAAGGCTGAGAAGAAGAGGTTAAAATATTGTGCCTGGTAATGATTATCTCTTTTAAGGATTATAAATCTTACCCCGGCTTATGATATAACTCGAAAAGTCTAAAATAAAGTTTTAGATAATGACCATTTCTTACCAAAAATTAAAGTACAATATATTTAGATATCAAGGTTTAACAATGGTTTATTTAGTTCACACTTTATACAAAACTAAAAATTATATTCTGCATATAGAACATAAGAGGTGTGCATATAGAAAGAATATAGCACAACACACTAAAGCATTTTAATCTAAGTGAATGAGAGGTTGACCGACTGTTATTTATCATCACAGATAATTATACAATTATACTAACACACTTTGAGTATTTGCTATGGGCCAGACTCTGTGTTAAGCAATTTAGATATATTATCTTATTTAAACTACACCTTGCATGCCTCTCAAAGGCTCGAATGCTAATAACAGCTTATGTGGAGTAGTTGGGAGACAGTGGAACATTTAGAAGGTGGGCTGAGCATAAGAAAGCTAAGTCACCGTGGAAATGCCTTTCAAAGAATTTTAGAGTCCCAGCCTCTTTCTCTGGGTCACTTACTCCTGGGCTACAAGATGAACACAGTTACTCCACCAAATAATCCCCGATATGACACGCTATCTACCTACAGGCTTAACAACAAAAGGGCCAAGCAACCGTGAAGCAAAATTATGAGTCAAAATAAACCCTTTCTCCTTACTAAGTTGATTAGCTCAAGTATTTTGTCAGAGAAACAAAACTAATTAACATAGTATAAAACTCTACAGCTCAGTTTGTCTAAACAAGCTTGTTTGCTAAGCAAATAAGTGGTGTTGGCACCATTTTATGGACAAATTAAAGACAGAGACTAGGTTGTTTGTGCAAGACCAAAACAGATTAATATACCCAAAGATGAGAAACAAAACTTCTAGCATCCACCCCATGCACAGGAAGCATACTCTGAACAGAGAAATAAAGTCTCACTCAACTTACTTAACATATCAAACTGCTAAATAAAACCAGAATCTTTAGAGTACAATCTGAAGGCAAGCAACTATTTCACAGTGACAGAAATTAAAAGCAAAATACTAGAAGTCTAGCTTTGGAAAACACCATGAAAATCTAATCCTTGAGTCACTTTTAACTATTCATCTGTAGATTGTTGAGGAAGAATAAAATAAAATAAAATAAAATAAAATAAAATAAAATAAAATAAAATAAAATAAAATAAAACCCTGCTTAGATGAAACTTAAACAACCAAGGTACCACTAACCGTAGCTTTTTGCTTTATAAGATACTGCTCTGAATCCATATGGTAAGAATATGCTCTAGGGGCTAGAAAGATGGCCTAGTAATTAAAGAGCACTGGCTGTTATTCCAGAGGAGCTTGGTTCGATTCCCAGCATCCACATGGCAGCCCACAAACGAACTCCAGTTCCAGGGGAACCAATGCCCTCTTCTGGCCTTCACAGCACCAGGCACACATGTGGTACACACGCATGCATGCAGGACACCCACAGACTAATAATAATAATAAACTAATAATAAAAATAATAAATAATAAAAATAATAAATAATAAAATTTTTAATGAATATGTTTTAAAAGTATAAAATAATTCCTTGAACAAGACTGAACTGCCCATGAATACATCTACCTGCTCTGTGAGATTGATGCTGCCTGATAAAAAGCTGTTATTTTGTCAGGAGCAGGCCTGACAAAGGGTTTTCTGCTTGTTTTGCTTTTTGGATTACTTGTTTTCATGTTTCTGAGACAGTCTTACTTTGTGTACTCCAGGCTAACCTGGAACTCTCTATGTAGCCAAGGCTGAGCCCGAGTAGAGCAATCCTCCTGCTTCAGCATGTCAAATGTTGAGATTACAAGTATGTACCACCACACCTTAGATTTGCATCCTTAAAGTTGGGATGCTGTACTTCAGGACGGCCTCAGAGGTCATCTCTGCTTCTCGTGACTAAAACTTTGAATGGCTTATGTTATTTTTGAGAAGGAGGAAAGAGTCTAAGTTAATCTGTGAGAATTTGAGGAATCTAGGTATAAACTCTGATCCACAGGGATTTGCTGGGTGTCAAGAGATACAAGTGACTTTCATTTCTTAACTTAGGGGTTATGTATGCATACAGGAAACAACTCAGCACCCTATACCACGTAAAGACAAAACATGGTAACAAATCTAGTAAGGAAACCAGTTTTGAAGACTGTTGTGTGTCTGTTTCTTTCCTAGTTTAACCATTCACCAGGGAATGTACCTACTTCAAAGGTCAAAGAGCACATGTAAGCATCCCAGCATCAGTGAGCCATGGACAAAGCCTCTAGTTTCTGACTCTTAGCTTCCTGCTTTGTTTTTATAACCACTGTGACTTAGGTCCTCCTCCATTTTCCCCTTTGGACTTTCCATAATTTGTATAGGCTTAGTGCAGTGGTTCTCAACCTTCCTAATACTGCAATCTTTTAATGCAATTCTTCATGTTGTGGTAACCCCCAACCATAAAATTATTTTTGCTTCTACTGCATAACTTTAATCTTGCTACTGTTATGAATCGAGATATAAATAACTGACATGCAGCTGGTCTTAGGTGACCTCTGTGACCCCAAAGGGATCATGACCCACAGGTTGTGAATCACTGGCTTTGTGTATGTTAAAGAATTCAAAATATACACATGTACACATACATGGGTTTTATAACTGAAAAATTATTCACTGTCTCCATAGCAGCCCTTGCATACTCACTAATTTTATACTACCTGAGCAATGATTTGTCAGTTGTACATAGTACCCACAGCTCAATACTGTAGGTACAGTCTCTTCTTTCAATATTGTAAAACAAACCAACAATCCTTTTACTTTGCTCTGGACATGGCATTTAACGTTGAAAAGGGGAAATCAGCCAAAGGGCAAGATCGACGAACTCTACCTCTCCAGCGTCTGCACATTCTTTCGCTCTTCTGTGAAGTGCAGCCCACGTATCCTCATACCTAAAAATGCAAAAAGTAATTAGAATATAAACAGACATCGAAAGGAAACACATCTAGGTGAGTTTATACTATACTGTGGCTGCAGAAAGGAGTGAAAAATTACACTTGTCACAGAGCATAGAGGAATAAAATATGCAGAGACCCTAATCACACAAATAGTTCAATTTTTTTTTTTTAATGGAAAAGAGAAAAACATTTTTTTCCTTTTCTGAGATACATCTCAATATGTACTACTGGTTAGCACAGGGCTTGTTACCTAGACCAAGCTGGTCTCAAACACCCAGCAACCCCCTGCCTCTATCTCCCAAGTGCTGGAATTACAGCTGTGGAAACTACTGCTCCTAATTTATAAGAACTTTAAAATTATTTTCTTTTGTCTGCGAGTGCTTTGCCTGCACATGTGTTTGTGCACCACATATGTGCCTGGTGCCCAAGGAGGCCATAGGATGGCACTGGCACCACTGGGACCAGAGTTACAGACAGGTGGGAGCTGCCAGTTGGCTGCTGAGAATTGAACCTGGGTCCTCTGAAAGAGCAACAAGTGTGCTTAACTATTGAGCAATCTCTCCAGCCCAGAAAAAAAACTTTTCTTTATAGTAGAAATACAATTAGTGATCCTAGAAGAAATCATGAAGACACAGGCTCACTATTGCATAAACACAACAGAAGTAACTGTCAAAAAGACTTCTAGTGGGTGTGAATTCAGTGAGTGAAAACTAAAGAGAAACAGGGTATCTACATAGTCTCAAAACTTTTTGCTACAGAATGCTCACTAACCTGGGGGGAAATAGACAAAAGAAACCAGACAGATACTTTAATAAGTGACCAAGATTAATATCAACAGCAATATGACATCCACATCATCTGTTCCCCCCACCATCATATATGAGGACACAAAGTTACTTTGATTTTTTTGGTGGAAAGGCATTAGGAAAGAAGAGATGGACAGTTTGCGATATAACTGACTAGTTTCAAAAGTATCAAGGTCTTGAAGCACAACCTCAAGACTAAAGGAAAAAAAGGCAGCATACTGACTAAGAAGCATGGTCCTAGATACAGGGGAAAAAAAGAATATCAGTAACTGATACAATTTGAATGAATTTGTTTGGAGTAATATAGTTACCAATGTTCATTTCCTATTTTGATCACTGTACTGTGGTTATATATAATGCTAACACTGGGGTAATTTCTTGCTCTAATTTTATAATGTTTTCATAAAGCTGAAATCATCTTAAAATAAAATGTTCAATTTTAATCATTACTATTCTTATTATTATGTGTGAATATGCATGAGGGTACACATTCCAAACACGTGTCTAGGTCAGAGGGCAACTTTTATGGAGTTAGTTTTCTTTCCACCTTTAAATGGGTTCTGGGAACCAGACTCAGATCCTCAGGCTTACACAATAAGTACCTGCTCAGCCATCTAGCCCTTAAAATACAGGTTTAAAATACAATTTCTCAACA
Source organism: Cricetomys ansorgei (assembly GCA_026225945.1). Taxonomy (NCBI): domain Eukaryota; kingdom Metazoa; phylum Chordata; class Mammalia; order Rodentia; family Nesomyidae; genus Cricetomys; species Cricetomys ansorgei. Next base: position 10,243,755 of record JAMJFZ010001089.1, read on the forward strand.
TATTATCATCTATATGGCTGTTAGTAGAAAACCTGATTTTCTATCTTATCTAAAATTCTATCACAGTTATCTTAACAGACATACATATTTCATACATTTATGGTGCCTCTTTTCATTGTCACAGAGACATTTTCCTGTGAATTTAGATAGGAAAGCCAATCTGATAATCCCAGTGATCATTACCAGTATCCACATGTAATGAGAAGCACTGTACAACATAATTAATACTGTCCTACTGTCATTGCCAACTAACAGAAAGTTCAATGCTTTTTTTCTGGTGCATCTAATTTTATGTATCAATTAAAATCAGCAAGTATTTATTGACTGCCAGGCACTGTTAAGTGCCAGAGCTGCTGGGATGAATTACATTTTTCCAACTTCGTTGTCTCAGTAATTAGCACAGAGGGCTTATTAAATGTCTGGTGAGTAAAGGAATGACCACACCAATTACAAATCCAAGATTTGACGGCAGACTCGCCATCACTTCCCCAATCAATGGAAAAGAGCAAAGTAAACACCGCTTGCCATTTAAACTCCAGGTCACTCTTTCCCAAATTTCCCTTTTTCCTTTTCCCTAGTATACACAGGCTTCCTCCTTACCGCTATGTATCACCCTTTCATGTGAGCTGAGTCGTCACTTCTCTGCTTATTTGTCATTCCCCAAATAATAAGAGCTTCACCAAATGTCTTAAGTTTCTCTACTTGCTGCTACGATAAAACATCTGACAACAGCGATGGACATGGCAAAGGGTTTATTTAGTTCACAATTTCAGGTAACAGACCACCATTTTGGGGAAATCAAGACTATGGGAATTTTAAGCAACTAGTTACATTGCATCCACAGTCAAGGGAGAACAGCAATCAGCACACAGTAGGTGATCAGCTTACCTTCTCTACTCTTATACAATCTAAGGTTCCCTGCCCAGGGGACAGTGTCACCCACAGTGTGTCTTCTCACATCAATTTACATAATCAAGACACTGTCCCCACAGGCCATCCTAATCTAGACAATCCCTCATTGAGACTTCCTTCCAGGGGATTCTAGCCTGTGTCAAGTTGACAAAGCTGACCATCACATACAACTATTCATTTTCTGTATGAGGCTATTATGTTGTTGGGCACTGCTGGAGAAAGGGAGACAAGCCATTACGAAGACATACTACTTAATCTTTCATGGGTCTTAGCTGTCAGTTATTTTTAAAAATTCATCCCTGAGAGGATTCACTGCCAGGGGAACAGTGCCACTCTCAGTGGGCATGTCTTCAGACCTCAATTAATATAATCGAGACAATGTCCTCACAGATGTGTCCACAGGCCAACCCAGACAATCCCTCAGACCGAATGTTATATACCTCATGTAGCCTTGAAACTCATCCCCATGCAGTCACTACTAATACATGAATGACTTTACCACGTTTTACTGAGGTGAAGAAAGACCCTGGCTATAAATTCATTCAGTTTTTGCTTTTATATTTTAAGTCAATGATGGAAAAATGAAGGAAAAAAACACACCCATAATGCAGTAATTCATTCAAATAATTACTGAACAAATGCTCTATGTACTACAGCCGAACTAGTGGAAATGTCCAGAGGCAGATTAACATGCACACTATTGCCTTCTGTGCTGGACAAAGCAAACTGCGTTATAAGGAATTAGAGCTCTACGGATTTAGGAGACTGATTCTTAAAAACCTGTGACACTAGAGAGAGCAGCTGGTCACAATGGCGACCACTTTTAAACCCAACACTATGTAGATGGAATCAGGTAGATTCCCGGGGCTCAGTGGCCAGATAGTCTAGCCTACTTGGCAAATTCTAGGGCAGGGACCTATCCTGCCTCAAAAACATAAGGTGGAGCCAGGCTGTGGTGGCATAAGCCTTTATTCCCAGCACTTGGGAGGCAGAGGCAGGTAGATCTCTGAGTTCGAGGCCAGCCTGGTCTACAGAGTGAGTTCCAGGACAGCTGGAGTTACAACAGAGAAACCCTGTCTTGAAAAACCAAATAAAATAAAGTAAAATAAAATAAAATAAGGTGGGCACCTGAAGAATAACAATTGAGGTTAAGCTCTGACCTCCACGTGCGCACACACACAAAACTATGATTTAGAGGACAGAGAAGACAGAAGAAAGGGAAGGAAGCACTAGGAGTCCGTTTCCCCACCTAGACCCCAATTACACTGACAGAACCTGTCTGATGAAACCAGTCTGACGGCTAATTCTAGGGGAGGGCCTGGATGGAAAATTACTTAATTTTGGTCAATCTGGTCTTATTAGTGTAGCAGTAACCCAAACCCCCCACCCCCAGTTCCCACAGCTGCAGCCATGTACATGTTCCTGAACCAGCTTGTGCAGAGCAAGGGCAGGTAATAAGAGACCTGTCTTGTAGTTATTAGAAATCTGTGCTCTGGTCACTAGTCAGGTACAGACACAGAGGCAGCCATTGCTGCAAATCCCTTATATTCATGCCAAAGAGACTTTAAGAAGATTGAAAAGGGCAGCATCTGGTTTCAGTCTCCCTTAATTTCTTGTTTTGTTATTGTTGTTTGTTTTTGTTTTGCTTTAGTTAGGAACCAGTCATTTAAGGAGTAGACTAAAATATCCAAGAGCAACCACATGCATAGAGGAATTAATGTGGTTGAAACAGGCTGGGTGAAAACAGGTTGGGTGCATAGCTCAGTCTTAGAAAGCTTGCCTAGCATAAGACCCTAGAGTCAGTCCCACTAGCACAAGTGTGTGTGTGTGTAAACAAACAGCACTCTGATGCTTTTTAACTAGACTTCTTTCAGGTTGACTTATGACATTTGCACAATAAACCCAATCAGGAAATTAGCACCAAATAAACATTTGTAATCTTGAGTAAGGGGGGAAAAGCTCAGAAGGTAGAGGCAGGCAGATCAGAAAGTTCCAAGTGGTCATCTGCTACAAAGGACAAGGCCCTAGCTTGGGCTAAGTAAGACCCTGTTTTTTAAAAGGAGGAAAAACAAACAAACAAACATCAACAACAAAAAACCAAATTGAGTTCTCTAATCTGGAATCATCCACAAGTAAAAACAACAGTGACTATCTGTCCAAACTCTGATCAGCCTTTGTACTAAGCAGTGAAAGCAGAAGCCTTCAAGGAAAAGAAGTAAATCTCCAAACATTACATTAGCATAAAATATAGGTGTTTTTTTAAGGTTTGATCTGTAAAGTTGTAAAGTATTAATTTTTAAACAAAAATTAGAAGTACAACTCTTCTCTAAAGGGAAATATTGTACCTGCTAAGTAATTCCAGTCCAGCAGAGTAATTCGGTAAGTATGGAACAGTCCTGCCAAGAGAAACACTTATTAGAACTGCTGCAGATTCAGCCAACTTTAAAAAACTGTTACAAAAATTCCGGCATTGCCAATTATTATGTAAATAGTTTTAAAGCCACTAATGAGGGGCTGGAGTGATGGCTCAGTAGTTAAGAGCACTGGCTGCTCTTCCAGTGGACCTGGTTTGCTCCCCAGCACCCACATGGCTGCTGCTACCATCTGTTAACTCCAGTCTCAGGGGACTAAATACCTCCCGCTAGCCTCTGGGGTAGACATACGTGTAGGCAAAACACCCATATACGTTATTTAAAAGGGAAAAAAAGCCAGGTGGTGGTGCACAACTTTAATTCCAGCACTCGGAAAGCAGAGGTAGGCTGATCTCTGTGAGTTCTAGGCAAGTCTGGACTACAGAGTGAGTTCCAGGACAGCCAGAGTTACAACAGACAAACCTTGCCTCGAAACAACAACAACAAAAAGATTAAAACCACCAATGAAGAGGCTGGAGAGCTTGCTCATGCTGCCCTTACATAGGACCCAGGCCGTTCCCAGTACCTACATCAGCAGTTCACAATTGCTTGTAAAGCTAACTCTGAGGGATTTGGCGCCCTCTTCTGACCTCTGTGGGCATCTGCATGCAAGTGGTGCACATAAAATTACAGACGTGTGTGCACACAGATACACAAAAAATGACAAGTTGCTTAAATTTTTGGAAAAGTTATTATTTCAGAAGCAATGTACTGCAACATAACCATATGCTGTCAGGCAAAGACTGTGTCTAGCATGTAATACAATAAACATTTCCAAATAATGTTAGATAAAAGAAAATACATATGCTGGATCAAAGCTCATTGTTTCCAAGTGAAATTGAATTTGGTCACATATTTAAAAAAATCACAATTCTAATGTCCACATGTAAAACAGGGAACACATCTACAGGATAGGAACTCACTTATCAAGTTCTGTCTCACTATTATTTTTCTTTTCAGTAATCCAGGACTTACTCTGATCTTAATATTCTAATTTATTGTAAGCAACAATGACTCTGACTGTCCCAGAGTAAATGAGCACACTTTGGCTTTTCAATCATTTCACAAGTTTGTTACACAATTTCTATGTGTTACAATATTTAGAAAGAATTTTTTTTGTTGTTGTTCAGATGCACTCAACAGTCCTGAAATCCATAAGATGATTCTACTACAAATGCAGCCACGTTTTATGGAATTCAAGTTGTGCAAACTAAGCTCTTGACGTGAGCTTACCTGGGCTTGCTTTGTACTTTCGCTCCTCTTGACTTGTCACTTAGAGTCTTCAGCCTGTAAATTAACCAATAGAAGATACATTTTCAGCAAGCCAAAAGATTTTCAACCTTTCAGGGGCTTTAGCCCACACTCTACCCCCAAAATTACAATGTTCAACAGAATTAGCAATCTGTTTAACACAAAAATAATGTGTACATCTAAGTTTAGGAAATTATATAAAGTCCTAGCTGTCCCAGAAGCAATAAAAAAGTCTTTAAGGTAAAAGCCAACGAGGATGTTTTTATAGCCATGCTCTGCCATTTTCATTCCAGTCTCAGAAAGGCACTAAGCTGTGACAACTTAGAGGTATCTATCCTAAGAAGTTATACACAACAGTGTTCCCCACTCAAGCAGGATTGTGTTCACAGCTGAGTACAGAAGGTACTGCTAAGACCTTCTGCATAACATATATGCATCTTAAATATATAGTTCTAAAGCATCTTTTAATTTCTTAAATTTAATATATCAACTTTTCTGCCTCCCCCATAAAGGATAAGTAGATAATCTGAGATAAAAGGTAAGTAGAGATATTATGGAGAACTGAAAATAAACTGGCTGTAAGATTCAGTAAGAGCTTCCTCATGTGGCTCCTTAACAGCCATCTGTTTCAAAAATTGGTCTTTAACCAAATGTAATGTGTGGAACTTATCCAATTTGGATTTGGACAAATCAGCTGTAAAAAGGCATTTCAAGAAAGCAAAGGGATCTGATTATGGACCGAGTAATTGATAATACCAAAGAATCAGTGTTAATGTTGTCAGTCACGACTGTGGCAGCACATTTATGTAACATCTGTGTGAATTATGGATTAGTGAATATGCTGCCCGTAAGAGGTGTAGCAGATCTGTGTAGGGCTACGGCAGGGAAGACAGAGACACCAACATTTTAAAACTGTTGCCTGAGAATCAGCTATGAGGGCTTCATGCCACTCTTCTATTTTTTTGTGTATGTCTGACGTTATGATTCTAAAAGCTGTTTTTAAGCTGGCCGTGGAAACACGGCCCTGTAGTCTCAGCAGCTGGGGAGTGTGAGGCGGGATGACTAAGTACTAAGTGTTCAAGGCCAGCCTGAGACCTTGTCTCAATTTTTTTTTTTTCTAACAACAAAAAGTCTTTAAGTATTCTTTTCTCATCATACATTCTAAACCAAACAAAACTATCAATGTACCAAAGTTCAGAATAAAATACAAGAAAGAATTAAGACAGTTTAGTCAAGAAAAAGATGTGGGGTTACAGCCACTATTCCTTTCTTTTTTTAAGTTCTTTTTTGTTGGTTTGTTTTTTTCAAGACAGGGTTTCACTATGTAGCTCTGACTGTCCTGGAACTTACTATGTAGACCAGACTGGCCTACAAACTTCACATGCCTCTGCCTCCTGAATGCTAGGCGTACAATACTAAACCCAGCTCTATTATTCTTAATTTTTGATAAAAATATGAAATTTAATATGCACATATTTTTCCTCTAAAGAAAAAGGCAATTTGTTCCTTTCTAAGAACATCCTTAAACTGGGAAGAGAACAAGATATAGTCTAACATTTCCACACTGAGATTACTTACATTTCTCACAAAATTCTGAGCTGTAAACTTAATAAAGTCTTATTTCGTATTTCTGAATGTCGTGGACACCAGAAATACTGATCCAGGTGAATCCCCAAATTTCCTCAAATATAAAATACTAGTATTATATTCAATGACATAGATTAGCCAAGCATTAAATAAGATTTCTAATATGATCTGGGGGCATTCTGAGAAACTTCAGGACCAACTCAAATAAAAAGTATGATCACTACTTGATGAAACATAAAAATGTATCACTTTCAAGAAAGTTGAAAAGAAGGGCTGAAATGGGTTAATTGGCAAAACTCCATAAAGAGAGCCTGAGTCCAGATCCCTAGAACCCATGTAAAATCCACGGGCAGAATCTGTAATTCTAGCACTGTGGAAGCAGAAACAGGCAGATCCCTGGAGCTCAGAGGCCAACCAGCTTAGTGGAATCAATGAGCTCCATGTTCATCGAGAGACTCAGGCTCAAAAACCAAAACAAGGTAGAAAGTGACTAAAAACTAAACAAACAACAAATCCAGCATGGTCCTCTGGCCTCCACATGCATTCACACACATTCATACAAACCACATATACGTTGAAAAGCTATGCTCATGACTGAATCAGGGAGAAATACCATTGAGCTTCCCAGGGTACCACACACCCCAGGATAGTACAAGCACTGTAAGTATACTAAGACATGGATTTTACTACTAATAAACTAAAGCACACCTTCCAGTTCAAAGCACTAGACCTCAAGTTCATAACTGTTCAATAATTTTACTTTTAGAAGGGTCCAGACACATTAATTTGACACCAACACATTTATTTCTTCATGTTTTCAAGAGGCAAAAATGAAGGCTTCTTACTATGAAATGGAAGTGATTTTCAAAACTGCTTAGACAAAAACTGTAAGAAGAGGAAGAACAGACTCGTGTGTGGAACACTACAGTGGCAAACAGATCTGCTAGCTGGATCAACTACGTGGGTTGCACAGACAGCATTTCATTTATGTGCCCATCATTTCCTACCTTGTCTACATCATCAGCTAGTAGGAAAAGGGGTCTGATTGCTTTGAAAAACTACAAAGCCCTGCAAGTTAGAATATTTGGTCATAAGACACAATTCTTTAAACCACATTCAACCTTCTGCTGTTCTACCTTTAAATTCTGTTGACAAATCAAAATCCAATCTATTATATTTTTACATCTCTTATTCTGTGTGTGGTGTAGACAGGCAGACAGGCAGACAGACAGACACAGACAGACAGACACAGCAGGGGGGTCTCAAAGAAAAAGCATCACACTAAAAAGTGTATATAACCACTTAAGCTCCACAGCCTGAGAAATTCACACCAAAGTGCCACAGACTCAGGAAAGGGAAAATATTTCAAACCACCTTTGCCCTAAGGAACTGCTTCAGTTCTAACCCCTCTCCTCAGAGTACCTTCAATTGCCAACAGCTTCTTGGATGTCAACTGCTCCTTCTCCCTCAAATCTTTTCTTATGTTGGTATATGCAATCATTTATCTAAGATACCACAGAATCGACAAACACCTTTCCATCTCATGCCTCATTGAGAAGCTCAACCACTGCAGGCCACATCCTTTCCTTTCCTAAATGTCTGCCAGCACTCATCGTCTCCTACTTGGCCCACACTTACAAACATAACTTCTCTGCTCCCCATTCCTAATACCAAACACAGAAATACATGCAGGCCCACCCCTCAATCTGTCAGTCACAACAGCTATGGCCTTCTAGATATTCTGCCTACTGCAAGTTGGATGAAAGTAGTGTCCTTACTTGTCTAGGCATTCCGTGCTGTAGCCCCAGTACCTAAAATAGGGCCTTATATAAAATAAGCACAGGACAAATATTTGATAGATTAAGCAAAGCATGAAAAATTATCTATTCCCAGGCCCTGAACTTCCTTCCCAGCTATATCTCCTATAACCGCTTTCATTTCTCCAGTAACCTTACTTAAACCTGTAACAATCCATCCTTATTCTTCAAGGCCCAACTTAGAGGCCTCCAGTGAATGCACCCAAATCAAGGACTTGTTGCTCTGGGCTCACATAGCACATACCACTAGTGTCTTTTAACATTCAGTTCATTAAGCTTTGCTTTTCATTACTACCAGGGCAGAAAATGGTTCTGTAGCTTTGGTAGTTTCAAGATCTAGCCCAATATATAAACACTTCTTGGTACATACTATGCAAAATTGAGTATATGGCTCTCAAACCTTTTTAAAGCATCTATAACAGAGGGCATTTTACACATACATACATGAAGGCAAACACACAAAACAGATAAACCTAATACAATTTTAAAGTAAGATGGAGAGAAAAAGAGGAAGGCACTCAATACTAACTACTGTCTTCATACACATGGGTACATGCACCTGCATAAACATACACACACCACTTACATACAGGAAGGAGGGAGGGGGGAGGAAAGAAGGAGGGGAAAAGGGAGGGAGTGCAGGGGAGGGTAGGCCTATCAACTGAGGGAGTAATTTAGTGACAGACTGCTTTCCTGTCACAAGGCCCTGGGTTCCACTCACAGAACCTAAAAAATAAGGAAATGAAAAAAATCCTAGAAAAGCCAAAATCTCCAGCAATGCTTTCCCTATAGACCACACTATAAATTAAGCTGCTAGATATTTTTCTTTGCACAATTTAAAACTACAGAAGAGGAGAAAAGAATTAAGATATTGAACAAGAAGAGAATTGGGGCAGTGGTGCCTTTGGAAGCATGACAAACAGGAAACACAGCCTGTGATATACAGTTAAAAATCGGCGGGAAATCTGAGTTTCAGTTTCTCAAGGAGCTTACTTATTTAATATCTATGCTTTTGTTCATAACTGCTCAAAAGTTGTTTTAAAAAACTTAAAAAACAAAAAACCACAAAACTTTATTCTACGGGAACTCCCTAAAATGATGGCTCTAAGAACTGAGTCAAACAAAAACAGAACCCAGGGAAAAGATCTCTACATGAGACCCAGAGCCAATGTCCTCCAGTTCCAAGGCTTTTGGGCTCGCCTGCTAGCCACTCAGGGGGAAAGAACGTGGCATCACAATACTAGGTTTGTGCTAGTGCTGTTACCATGGGTAAAAGTTTATAGGGAAAGGCCCCAAGGGACTGGGGATGGTGCTCAGCAGTAAAGCACTTCCTAGCATGTGTGAGGCCCTGGGTTCTATTTTTAGCACTGAAAAAGAGAAAAGAAGCTAAAAATTTTAGGACAACCTGGGTTCCTCCAAACCATCTGAAATCTCTATCTTAACCTGTAACAATCACGACTGTGCATTGCATTTCCCCTTGAGTCTGAATGGGATGTAGATATTGTGGTCTCCTGTAGCTAAATTCCTTCCCTTGAGGAAGAACCTCTCCCCCTAAGGTCCCAACGACAAGCCTAGCCTATCTACAAAGTTCAGTTTGGGGAACCAATGAGTTGATTGAGCTTCTCCCAGAGAACAGGTGAGGCCTTTCTTATACAGTCATGGGTGCATCTTCCCCAACAGGCCCCACCTGGAAAGCCTTTACCCTGGAGGGATGAGGGCTTCCCTGTAGTGGCAGAGATGGAGCTCCCCTCCTCTAGTCTCCCCCAGCTAGCCCCTTCTGGAGGCCAAGTGCAATCAAGGCACACGGAATACAACAGGTGGTAGGGAGCAGAAAGATACTCAGGTGAGGCTCTTATAGTCAGCAGTCCCAGCTGGGATCATTCTTTTGCATTTGGGATGCAGGTGAATCCCACAAGCTGGCAGTTTCCTGGCTCAGAGGAAGAGTCATGGAGGACACTGCTGGACATGATATAGTCACTAAGGTGTCATTCTCTTAGAACAATAAAAATAGTCCTATTTAGGGGACATGATGTAGTCACTAAGGTGTCATTCTCTTAAAACAATAAAATAGTCCTGTTTAGGGGAGGGGGGGAGATGTCTCACAAGTAAGAGGGCTTGCTCTTCCAAAGGACTTGAGTTTGGTTCCCAGCAACCACATGGCGGCTCACAACTGCCTGTCACTTCAGTTCCCAGGGGATCCCACGCCCTCATCTCTCCACTGCAGGCACCCACACACCCATGACATAAAAAATTAAAAAGGAAATTTGCCTGGAGTTAAGACTTCAGCTACGTGAATTTTCAGAAACTGAAAATGAGCAGAAAATCTGAGTCAGCTGTTCCTGGTAGCTGGAGAGAGTAACACAGCACGCGTCAAACTACGAAAACCTATAGATCACAACTTGAGCACGAGACATTCAAAACTGGTTTAGAGGGCAGCTGCTCTGTGTGCCAAACACTCGCTCCACCTACCAAGGATCTACAGGAACACCAGGTTCAATTTGATAGGCTTGGGAGGTGACTGCCATGACTCTTTCAACTGAATCCCTCAGAGCCTGTTACAACAGAAACATGTGTACTGTGCTCCTTAGCCAAGGCAAAAATGGTCAAGTGTGTGAAAACAGAATAGGTAGCTCTCAAGTGGGAATATGGAAGAGTTAAAATGATGAATGTTTTGCTTGTTTGTTTTGTTGTTCCCAGAAAAAAAAAAAAAACTGGAGGAAACTGAGGACCTGCCCAAAGTTAATATAAGCGGTGAGAGCTGCTTTTTCACTGACAGACACACATAATTTGAGGAGTCTTATTTCCCTGCCAAATAACAGGATAATGGTGCAGAGTCAGCAGGCTTGTCAGTTAAGTCACCTATGCAGAAAGGAAGCTGAGACATAAGAGCCTAAACGGAACAAAACTTTCTCAGGACGCCTGTCTCTAAGCTGGCCTCAAGCTGTGGCATCACTTCCCTAGAGGTCCTAACCACATCTCAGCTCCTGACCCTAACTAAATGCTAAGCCTTCACAGCTACCAGATCTCAGGAGATAGTGTGGGGCTGTGCACTCCAGAGTCCACATTCTTAAGCAAGAAGCCTTCTAAGTAAACATCACCACAGGAAACAGGTTCTGAGACAGAGCCGGTTCTGTCTCTACGCTCCTAGCAACTACCAAAAAAATTCCTTGAAGTAGTAACAGAAGGGTATTCAAGTGGGTTTTAGTCATGGTCACCCTTATGCTACTAGCAGACCACAGTAGCAATACACCAAAGTTCTTAAAGTTTACATTAAAAAGAAGTTACTTCTCCTAAATTTACAGTTTAAAAAAATGCAAGCACACAATAACATTGAACACTGAACAATGCCTTAGGCACCGTGCCATAACCGATACCGATGTGGCACAAAACTAAAATCTTCAGTAATGCTTTATCTACATTGGAGGCTTTCGAGTATTTGCCAGTTTGTTACTACTCAACAAACAAAACAGTGTAAAATATTTTCGTTCCACGAGATGAGAGATCAGCTAACATTTTTTCCCATTAATTTTTAAAGTAGCACTACGACTAAGGTGACCTCACTTTAGGGAACACTCTCCAAATACAGGACAAACCAGCAGCGCACAGTGATGGATGCCTGGAATTCCAGCACTGGGGAGGCTGACACGGGAGCATTCCCAGCAGTTCAAGGTCTATCTGGGCTACACAGTGTGGGACACTGTCTCAAAACAAAACAAAAAAAAAAAAAAACCCAACGAACCTTTATAAAGGTGACACTCTGTGAAGTAATAAAAGCTGTAAATGACTTAAATACTAAAAAATCATACAAACAGTGCTTACTGCTTACTTAACACAGACACTAATAGTCCGGATAACTCTTGAGCTAAACACCATCGCTATCATCTTACATACCCCGGAGCAGAGACAGAGACTGGGTAACTTGCAGTCAAGTTAAAGCGCAAAATCCTGCACGCCTGCTTAGGCAGCCTGGCACTCGGTCAAGTTCCCAGACTTTGTAGCATATCGGAATCACCTGGGGATCCTTTAATGACCCGGTCACCTGATACCCAGGCTTAACTGAAGCTCCCGAGAGGCCAGAGCATGGAGGTGCGAAAGGTAACCCCGGGGCTCCCAAAGTTTGGGCAACTCCGGGTAGGAACAGTTTCGCTCCAGTTCTGCCCCATCTGGCCCAGCTCCTCGTCAGGGCGTTAAACCCGGGCAAAGGCTGGAGAACAGGCGAGCCAGCCTGACCAAGACTCGGGCCGGATCGGCCAGGTGTCGGGCTCAAACAGGAGGGTGAGGCGGGCCCCCGGGCGCCCAGTGCGAAGGGCACAGCCTCTCACGTGATCGTGCCGGCCGGTCAGGCGGCGCTGCCCCGCCGCAAGGCAGGATCCCGCCCGCGCCACTCAAGAGTTGGCCGGTTGGACCAAAGTGACTCGGGGCCAGCGCCTGGAAGTTCGTTGTCTCCGAGGCGCGAGAGCGCACCGTCCGGACGGCAGCCCCGCGCTCCCCGCGGCCCAGTCGGTTGCCCACCGCGGACTCACCCGGAGGTGAAATCCTGCTGCACGCTCAGCAGCCGCTCTCTCAGGGTCTCCAGCATCGTGTCCCCTCCTTCCAGGCCTCCCTCCACCGCCGCCGCCGCCGCCTCCGCGGCCGCCGACACCGACGGACGCCCCCGCCCCTCCGCCTCCTCTCCTCGCCTCACGCAGCAGCCGCCGCGCCTTCCGCGTCCCCGCCCCCTCCGCGAGCCCGGCCCGCGCAGCCGCAGTGCAGCGCAGCGCGCTGGGAAAGGTCGAGCTGCGCCGAAGGGGCGGGGCCTTCGAGAACGCGCTTGCCCTCTCTGCGGACGCACCGGGCGGGAATCCCGGCGCCTTTCTCGGGGATAACTCTGCAGCGCAAATGCATCTTGGTGCATTTCAGTCCCAAAGCCGTTTAGTGGAGGGCTGGCTTTCGCGGGTCGGGAGAGAACGGCGGGAGTCTCTTGCGCAGCTGCGCCTCCCTGTAACAATACAGAGTCAAGGATTTGGTTCCCAGTGTTGGCAATGATGATCACCTGTGTGCAAATCCTTACTTTTCACATCCCAGATCTTTAGCCGACCCCATCAAATTGCTGTGCCCTTCACACCTCTGCGTTACCAAAGCCATGTGTTAGCCCTCGCCCCGTGCCAGGGTGGAACTCAATATCTTGCATACTAAGGCTCGACCGCTGAGCCAGCCCTCCTTGCTATTTCTCTGTGCCAATCTTTTCTCAGCCTTTCAGTTGTCTCGGTGCAGTTCTCATCTCGTTCTTATTTCATCCTTTCTGTTTCAAAGGCTGCTTACAAGACTATTTCCACAGTCGTTCCCCCCCCCACCAACCCCCTCTATGCTCTCTCCTTGGTTTATTCTATCCATCAACTACTGCAGTTTCTACCAAGGCGCTGGTGATACCCTCTTATATTTTCACCCCTTTCTCTTCTGTGAGTCCGTGGGGCATCTCAAACCCAACATCCCTTGTGGCATGCTACGAAAGCACCCTACCACTGAGCTACATTCCTTAATTCTTGCCTTCCATGTGGACAAGATGATGATCAGAACACTCCCAGCCCTTTCTACCGACGAGAGAAGACAATGCTGACTCCTGAGCTAGGAAGTTGGGTGTTTAATCCTGCTTTTCTTTTCTTTCGTTGGTTGCAAACATCCAAAACGAGGATTCATTTCGATGTACGACAGGCTACCAGGGTGACATCCTCTTTCCATGCCTGGATGGGCAAGGTTTCATCAGAGGTTTAATATCAGGAGCTCTGCTTCCCTATGAATATTAGGCATGTGCTTCACTATTCGTATCAAAATCAGTAGTGAGAGCCTGGCAATTCATTTTATAACTTGGTATCGGCCTAGAATGGCATCATCGTGATGCACACTGATTGAGTGAGCACAGAGAACAGCTGTTTCGTTTCCCAAAACCTGCCTTCTTTCTTTCTTTTATTTACTTGAGTGCTCTATCTGCATGTACATCTGCATGCCAGAAGAGGCATCTGATCCCATTCTAGATGGTTATGAGCCACCTTGTGGTTGCTGGGAATTGAACTCAGTACCTTTAGAGAAGCAATCAGTGCTCTTAACCGCTCAGCCATCTCTCCAGGCGGAGAATGGCTTTCATAAGCCTGATGCAAATCGGCAGGTCAGTTCCTTTTTCCCATTTGTTACTGGCTGAATAATCAGGAGGATGCAATCTTATACACCACGTGGGTCCTATCATTCTCCATCTAAGCTTTTGATTTCTTTTTGCTGCTTACATGTGTCTGTTTCCAACAAAAATGCTGTGTGTGTTCACCTCAGCATTTTAGATGCTGTTTGAAGTTATCAGGAACTTGATCTTGTCGGGTCCGTAGGTCATCAGGCAAACTTGGCAGTTAGCAATTTTATATTCTAAACTTTTAGTTTGAGTGAGAGGGTTGTTAGACTAGTGGGCATTAGCAGGGGTGAAGAATTTTCTGTTCATATGTAGCTGGGCCTCAAGGAGCCTTTGAAAGTGGACCATTATTTATTTCTTACAGGTATCAGCTTGTAGAGCTGACTTGGGAAGTTGTAGAAGCTCTAGGACAGTGTTTCTCAACCTGTGGGTCAAGACCCCTTTGATGGGTCAAATGACCCTTTCACAGGGCATATCAAATAATGTCAATATGGTTAATAACAGTAGCAAAATTACAGCTACGAAGTAGCAATGAAAATAATTTTACAGTCGGAGGTCACCACAACATGAGGGGCTACAGTCCCTCATACTACATTAAAGAGTCACAGCATTAGGTTGAGAACCACTGGTCTAGAGGTGGGATCTAGCTGGAGGGATTGGGCCATTGTGGGAAGGAGCTTTTGCCTTATAGTCTTGGCCCCGTTTCCTGTCACATCTCTGCACTGAAGTGTTTCAGCTCCACACTCTGCCATGAACTCTACTGTGTCTTCCCGGCAATAATGGATTGTACCCCTTTAAACCGTGAGACAAAATAAATCTTCCCTTAGGTTGATTACGTATTTAGTCATTGTGATGAGACAAAATAACTTCCATATCACCATGTGCTCTTTTTAATCTCTTTTCTGAGTTGGTTCAGTTAAGAATGAAGGGTGCTGTCTTTTTCAGTCCTTTCTATTATTCAGAGTAGTACCTGCTTCAAAGTGAGTAATTACAGGTAACATAATACCAAGTCAAACACAGGAAAACATAAATATTGGGAGCTATAAAATCTATTTTTATTTTTAATTCAATTGAATGAACTCCTCCACTATTAAGTTATGAATTTACTAAGGAAATTCTTACTAAAGAATCTTAATGTAACTCCAAACCATGCAAAAAAAAAAAAAAAAATCTGTTCAAGTTATTAAAAAAAAAAAAAAAACCAGCTTCACAAGTTCAGATCAATTACTTCTGTCTTGACTGCCAAAGTTTATTAACATGTTTATGCTGTATTTCAAGGTGTTTTATGAGCACTCTTTATCAGGTCTAATAAATCCCAAACCTGAAAACATTTGAAGTGATAATTATATATCAAAAAGAAATAAAATGTAAAAAATTAAACTAGATGGTTTGGCAAGAATTGCTCAGTGGAGTGGGTAAAGGCACTTGCTACCAAGCCTGATGACCTCAGATCCATCTCCTATGGTAGCAGGAGGGAACTGAGTCCTGAAAGTTGTCCTCTGATACACACACACACACACACACACACACACAAATAAATAAATGCTTAAAATGCGATTAGAGAGAAATTGAGTGTTATTGCACACAAATGGTTCCACGTGGATAAGCAAAGGCGTGGAGCAGAAGCATGGGAACTGAGATGCTGAAAAAAAATAACGGTAATCACCAGAAAGTAGATGGATTGGCAAAATGAGAAAGTTTTAAGGTACAGCTACAGAGGGAACATGGATACTGGAGGCTCTTAGCCTAATGTTAATTCAGGAATTGAGAGGTGATCTAAGAATTCATTATCTCAGCGCAGGAA
Organism: Cricetomys ansorgei; assembly: GCA_026225945.1. Lineage (NCBI taxonomy): Eukaryota > Metazoa > Chordata > Mammalia > Rodentia > Nesomyidae > Cricetomys > Cricetomys ansorgei. The sequence continues at coordinate 10,259,691 of JAMJFZ010001089.1, forward strand.
GAGCTTTAGCGATGAGGCATTGCATGACGAACCAGAGCTGCTGAGAAGTTTCCTATGTCAGCATTTTCCCAAACCAGCAGCATCAGCATCCCTTGGGAATCCATTGGAGATGCAGCCTCTAGGGCCCCACGGAATCAGAATGTGAGTCATATAAAATGCCCACATTAATCTATATCTGTGCCCCTACAAGAGAATCACTTTTTGACATTCACAAAGAAAACATCCTGTTGCAACAGATTCTCACAGCAGGCAAAGGGATCCAGGAGGATTTGGAACTTGACCCCCAAAGGAAGCTGCTACTAAAGAGCAAAGCTGTACAAACCCAGAAGATTTCACACCATACCATCGTCAGGGGTCTTTTACGAGAAGCACCACAATCATTTAAGTGCCATGACCTAATTTAGATTTATAAATGTGTGACTATTTCGGGCATCATTGAGTTTGAAGATAACAGAAACACCCACCTAGAAGATGTACATGTTTCTTACAAAGCAATGAGCAACTCTAACTGCTACTCAAGATAAGCTAGGCAAAACTGGCAAGGTGACTTTGAAAAAGAAAGCAGAGTCAAAAACTATCAAGGTGGAAAAAGGAAGTCTACGCACAAGAGCAAAGGCCAGAACATGTGAGAAAAAGGAGTTGGAAAGGGTGAGCAAGGTCTCAAGATGGCAGTCAACAGATCCAGGAGGGGTGCACTGTCTGGAGTGGCTTCCTGCACTGCAAAGTTAGAAGTGCCTAACATGATCTAAAAAGAATAGCCGGAGATCCCGTTTCTTTTTATCTGTATTTCCAATTCCATCCCATAATAGAAACTAATGGATATCTGGCCTTGTCTGTTTGCTCAGATGAAAAGAAAAAGATGTTGTATCATGCATTAAGGGAAGAAACCACTGTTTCTGTTAATGTATGTTTGAATCTATACTACCCATGAAATATTCATAAATAATTAAGTGACTCCATCAAAGTACATGGACCCGCATCACTAATGGAGACCGCTTCTTCCAATCTTACAAACAAATCATTTTCCCTTCGAACAAAGTAGACCACAGAAATGAAATCTTCTGATCCACTATGGCATAGAAATAAAGTCTTCAAGGGGGAGAACTTAATCATACACCAGAAACACTTGCCTCAGGTCCAGGCCAGGGGCTGGAGAGAAGGCTCATCAGTTAAGAGCAGTCGCTGCACTTGCAGAGGACCCATGTTCAGTTCCCACATAGCAGCTTACGATCTTCCTTCAATATCTCTAGTTCCAAAGGATCCAGTGCCCTCTTCTGGCCTCTGCAGGCACGAGGCACGGATGCAGTGCACACACAGACATGCAGGCAAAACACTCATATACATAAAATAAAAATAAATCTTAAAAGCAAACAGTGAGACCTTGTTTTATTTTTTTAATTTTAAATAAGAATTAGTAGCAAAAAAAAAAAAAATGAAACAATCATCACACATGATGAAGCTTCTGCTTGATACAGGACAGGAGGAAAAGCCTTGATAATTGACAATTATCAATGAAAATAACTGGTCACTATAATTTCAGTTGGTGGTTTTCAAGGCGAGCTCTACCTCCGAATAAGCTGGGAGGCATTGTTAATTCCCATCTCCCAGCTCAAGACTGAGAACATTTGATTGACCTGCAACATCTCCATACTGTATGAGAGCTTCTGTGTGATTTTGAGGTCGAAGTAGGGCTGGGGACCATTGAGCTGACACAAGGGGAGGAGAACAGTTCTTCATGCAACAGCAGCCATGTCCTTTGAAAAAGAAAGCAGAGTCAAAGACTATCAAGATGGAAAAAGGAAGTCTACTACACAAGAGCTGGTTCTTTTCTCATTTATGATGTCTGTTTATACTCAGCTGTGGGAGTCCACAGACGTTAACTGTTGTCTTAATAAGCCAGTTTTACCTAGTAGTGAAAAACTCTGTAGATTATGTGGAATGGTTGATTCCTTTCTCCTTGTAGTGGGTCTAATTACTGTGTGTCTGAGGTGCTAATGAACCACAAGGAGGAATCACAGCCTAGAAGAACAATTGGCTCGGCAATGAAGGCCTTCCAATCAATCTCAACTTCTAGCCTGTTGTCCCAGGGCCTGCCCCTGGAAAACAATGCCTGCTGAAAAGAAGAGAGCCAAGGTAGGTCATCCCTCAAGCATTTCATAGTTACCCAGGATACCACTCTGCAAGCAGACTGCAAGGCCTTTTTGGAAGGAGACAGAGAAACTAGAGAGCTCCAGAGCATGGTCACAACCATGACTATGCCAGGCCCCTCCCAGGAACCTTGCCTTCTGAAAGGAAATAGAGGAAAGTGACATGCTCCTGGATAGGAAGCAGGAGGTTTTCTACTCTGAACTTGAATCTGAGACACCGGTGGGTTAGAGTTGAGCCCTAGGTAAGAAAGTAAACAAAGAAAGATTTCTCCCCCATATTGGTCAAACTCGCATATCTAACTTCTCCTTTAGTACCAGACACTGTTTCAGCCCTGGATCTTTACCAGCCTGGCTTTCTCAGACTTAGGGGTCACTGCAGAAAGATGCCAAGCATGCTGAGTCACTTCAGTAAACATAGGACTGTATTCGTTTTCTGTTGTGATAAAATACCCTAACAAAACAACGATAGGAAGGAAGGAAGGAAGGAAGGGAGGAAGGGAGGAAGGGAGGAAGGGAGGAAGGGAAGGAAGGGAGGAAGGGAAGGAAGGGAGGAAGGGAAGGAAGGGAGGAAGGGAAGGAAGGGAGGAAGGGAAGGAAGGGAGGAAGGGAAGGAAGGGAGGAAGGGAAGGAAGGAAAAGGAAGGGGGAAGTTTATTTTAGCTCAGCAGTTTAAGGATACAGTCCATCATGGCAGGAAAGTCAAGGTGATTGTGGCAGACAGGCAGGAGCCTGAGTCAGGTCACATTGCTTCTACAGTCAGGATGGATGCCGATGTATTTTTATTCAGTCCAGCCCCCCCAACCCACGGAATGGCACTGCCCACAGTTAAGGTGGGTCTTCCCACCTCAGTTAGCCTCATCTAAATAACTCCTTGAAAGCATGTTCGAGGCTTGTCTCCTATGTGATTCTAGATCCCATTGTCTTGACAGTATTAACCATCATGGGGACCAAAGGTCTCACACAAAGCCCATTGGTGTAACAACCCCCAATAGAAATGTCCTTTCCTGAGCATCCATCTCTAAGAAAACAGTCTCAACTGAATAAAATGTCCCAGATAGGTCCTGGTGTTCTCACTAGGTCAACTGACTGAGGAGATTCGAAAAGGAACTCACCTTGGTGGTAGGGGATGGTGAGAATGTGAGGTAAGACAGGTAAGATTTGTTAGGCTACCTGAGCCCACAGTACAACTCAAATTCTATTAGGAAGGAGCCACCTGGAGCCCAGGGAGGATATCAGGGATGAGGGTGAGAAGTATGTGTGTGTATACAAGGAAAGGTCTAAGTCACCAAAGATGACCTCATTGAGAGCACAAGGCAGTTTTAGCAGGGATCAACCAAATTAGCACAAAACAGCCAACTCTGGCACCCTAGCTAAGCACGGGTGGGTGAGTCAGTTTTGACCACCTCAAAAACAAAACAAAACCAAAAAACAACAGCAACAAAAACCCACAAGACAATCTCAGAGGTTTTTTGTTTGTTTGTCTTAATGTATTAAGGAAGAAACCCTAAGGAGGGAAGAAAGTCACTGGTGACAAATGAACCGGAGAAAACCTTGAGTAACGATTTTATGCATCAGCCCTAGGCAAATGAAGTAGGATCTGCTGGCATCTTGTAGTTTTGCCATGAGGAATGTAAGTCAGAACCACTGCACTGCCCACATTTCCCTTTGCCTGGACTGCTGTGGGAGACTGTCTGGGAAACGCAGGTTACAGTGACTCCTTCTTTAAAAAATGCCTTGTCACTGGTTATGGTGGCACACCTTTAATCCCAGCACTCAGGAGACAGAGGCAAGAGCCTCTGTGAGTTCAAGGCCAGCCTGGTCTACATAGGAAATTTCAGGATAGCCAGGACTGCACAGTGCCTGGGTAAAAAAAAAAAAAAAAAAATAGATAAAATAAAATAAGAGAGAAAGAACAACAAAATAAACAAGCTTTGTCTTCTTGAAGAAAAACTGTTTTGTCCTCATCTTTTAATATGGAACATCCACACAAAATTCTTATACTACCTTGTGAAATTTCACTATGGTAGCTCTAAATGAAGCCTGAGAGCTTGGTCCAGGGCCAAATGCTCTGCTGTCCCCTCTCTCTTCTTTGGTGTTTTTTTTTGTATACTTTTTTTTGCTTTGTTTTTCCATTGCAGATTGCAGTCAGGTATATTTTGCCTAAATAGGATGATTTTTTGTTGTTTGTTTTTTCAAGACAGGGTTTCTCTGTTGTAACTCAGGCTGTCCTGGAACTTACTCTGTAGACTAGGCTGGCTTCGAACTCACAGGAATAGGCTTGTCTCGCCTCCCCAGTGTTGGGATTAAAGGTGTGCTGCACCACCGTTGGCATTGATGATGTGTTTCGAGTGGGAAGAGAATTTACTCTACTTCACATCCATCACTAAATGAAACCTCTGATGTGAAGGCTCAAATAATTTGCTCTAAAAATAGCTAAGGGATGAATGGGAATGGAAGCGAGGATCAGGATCAACTGTGATTTCATGTGTCAGAAATCCAAATGCTAAAGCATTCCCCTTGCCTGACCTAGCTCTGCCCTCACCTCGCCCCGTGGGACCTGCATCAGGCGTGTCGCTGCTCTTCCTAATCAATGCTAACCTATATTAATATACATGAGACAGGAAAGCCTCAGTGGAGAATTAATTACCCTTAACAATGTTTTTCTTTTAAAATTGGCTGATTTTCCTAGGGAAATATGACATGATGTGATTTTGTGGGGAGTTATTATTTTTGGAAACAAAACCAAATACTAATTATAGGCTGACTGCCAACAAACCCAACACAACCTGCTGTGTCTACTTCTAGTGGAAATGCTTCAATGGTTCAGGCTAAATATATTCCTGGTAAATGGAACCTTAAGTTGCCATGATTAAAATAGCTCTTCAAATCCTTTATCTTTTACAAGATTGAAATACACACGTATATTATTTAAAGAAACAAAGAAAGGCATTGCAATGAAATTCCCTGTAAGGGCATTCAGTAGATAATATAATTTAGACTTAAATAGGATTAGTAGTATGGGTTTTAAACAATTTAATAAGGGCTGGAGAGGCAGTTAACAAGTTAAGAGCACTTGTTGCTCTTCCAGAGGACCAGAGTTCTACTCCCAACACACACATAAAGCAGCTCACAATCACCTATGACTCCAACTTCAGGAGATTCTGTGCCCTCTTCTGGCCTACGCTCATACCCCTACACATGTAGTACACACAGAAAGAGAGAGAGAGAGAAAAAAAATCTTTAAAAAGTAAAGTATCATCACATATGGAGACTTCAGTTCTATTTCTAACATTAAAGTTAAGTCGTTCATTTCCCGGTGGACGTGAAGAGCATGCTTCTTAGTGGAGAACTCTAGCTTACCAGTTCATTTTGCCAGTGATAGGGGCAGTTTGGAGACCCAGCCCATGATATCCCCTTAAGAGGCACAAGGAGTTCGTTTCAGAGACCACAGGTTAATGCCAGATCCTTTGCTGTAGAAACAAACTTTAGGACAAGCCAGTATGAGGTTGATTTGGTGTTTATGAAATAAAAGTCGGTTTCAATATAGGTTCAAGCAAAGGGATTAGTAGAAAGGTTTTGGGGGAACATGAGAGCATGAGCTTTAGCTTCTCAAAGGAGAGCTTCACTTCACTATCTTTACCATAGCCGTTAGTATTGGGTGGGTTTTAAAGGGTTGTTATAGACTGTAATAATAGGACATGGAGCTTCTGAGATATAATAGACAGGAATATTGACTTGCAATAAGGTCATACCTTAGGGCAGTGGTTCTCACCCTTCCTAATGCTGTGAGCCTTTATACAGTTCCTCATGTGGTGGTGACTCCCAACCATAAAGTTATTTTCTTTGCTACTTCATAGCTGTAATTTTGCTATTTTTATGAATTGTAATGTAAATATCTGTTATGCAGATGGTCTTACATGGTTCCTGTGAAAGGGTCACTCAACCTCCAAAGGAGTTGTGACCCACAGGTTGAGAAACACTGCCTTAGCATGAAAGAACTGTAGGAGGAATTAGGATGTTTTTAACCATCACAAAGTTAATAGTCTCGTCTGTGGGACTCTCAGAAACCATCTGGGGAAAAGAATTAAGCCGTATATGCTCAGGCCTTTAGCATGGTTCCTGGCCATTTTAACATTTTTATTTAAATATCTCTGTATGCAAGAGATAGTGTCTCTACATAGGCGATCTTTTACAGACAATATTGCTAAGTGTGCAGGGATTCTTGGCTCTTAGCTGGGAGAAGCTTCAACCAGACTCCAGAATAGTGAGCTCCTTTTCTTTCTCTTGCCGCCATAATTTTCCCTGTCTTCTAATCCTGCCTCAATTTGAGTAGAATTCTACTACTAGTAGCCAACTAAACATTAAATAACACATATCATTAATTAAGTCACACTAATAGCAGATGGGGTCCCAAGGTACGTTTGCCTGGAGGTTAACATCTGAGAAATGGACATGCTTCTTAGCAGCGTTAAGCTTCTTAGAGCTCAGGGAGGAAACATCATGTAGGAATGAACGAGTGTGTATGATCCTCTTCTTTTATAAATGAGAATATTGCAGCTGCTTGCTGGGTGCAGGTACCAGAAAAGGGCTCTACCGTCAAAATCTCCAGTGTTTGCCAACAAGGTACAGAAAGTCCAGCATCCTAGACTGGGCATTTCTAGATTCTCTATCTGCAAAGCTGCTGTAATTAGGGGTTAAACTTCCAAGAGCCATTTCACTTTTCTGGTAATTCTTAACCTCAGTGATTATCCATAGAGATGATTTAGGATCAAAACACCACCTGTCTGTATTCTCAATTATAATAGTTTTGATAAACTAATAGGAAAGATGAGGTAACTGAAAGAGGTATACTGTTTCTTTTGTTTGTTTAGCTTTTGAGACAGGAGCTCATGTATCCCAGTCTGGCCTAGAACTTACTATGTAACTACAGCTAATCTTGATCTTCTGATACTCTGGCTTCCACCTCCCAAATGCTGAGATTATAGGTGCATATCAGCACACTTGGCTCAGCTTCTTTGCTTTTTTTTTCATATTGTAATGTTGTCAAGGGCATGATTTGAAACTAATAAATGTTGTGCATTACATCTTAAAGATCCATCCTAATTTCTTCCCCTCTTCCCCTTTAGGCTTGGGACTAGTACAGCCTCATTCGACTCTCTGTGTTGTGGTGACTCCAAACCATACCTTATTTTCGTTGCTACTTCATCATTGTAATTTTGCTACTGTTGTGAAGCATAATGTAAATATCAGATATGCAGATGGTCTTAGACCAACCTTAGGAAAGAGTGGTTCGACTGCTGCTCTATGGAGAAAGGAGCTGGGACTGGATTGGCCTTAGCTTTCACTTTTGCTTTTCTTTCTTATCTGGTGTAGCCTCTCTGGGTCTGACAAGGAGAGAAGACCGACTGAGATAAAGGGAAAGATGTGTTACTCAACTGGACATGTGACAGACTCCTCTGCCAAGAGCCTCAAGGTTACCTTGGCACCCTGTTCACCCAGGTAGTTTCCTGACCTAGCTAATCTGACCTCCCTCTCACTCCTTAGCCTCTAGGTGGAAGATACCTTGGTCAACAGATAGCCCTCTGATAGGATTGTCTCAGAGATGCTACCCGAAGCTCTCATTGCTCCCAAGAGAGTGTGAGATATCCTTGAGTCATGAGCTGTAGGGATTGAAGTCAGTTAGCTGCAAATCCATCAGACTAAATAAAGACACAGAAGCAGATATGAAAAAAGCCACAGGGCATCATCAAGGACTTAACTGAGTTATATGCACATGAGAAGGAATTTGACTTGATGATGGAAGGCCCCGAGCCAAATCGCCCGGTTTAAATCCAACCCAAACAGTACACATTGTGGACTGTGGTCTCTCTAGGAAAGAAAATTGGCTTGTGAGAGTTTCTGCCAATATTTAGAAACCCAAGTTGCATTTTCCTCCCTAAACAACAGTACTATAAACACATCTGCTTATTTATTTTACTAAAAAATATTTATGCGTTTGTGTGTATGTGTGTGTTTGTGTGTGTGTGTGTGTGTGTGTGTGTGTATGCCATATATGTGCAGGTACCCTTGGAGGCCAGAAGAGGGCATTGGGTTCTCTGGAGCTGGAGTTTCAGGTGGTTGTAGGCATCCAATGGGAGTGCTAGGAACTGAATGTAAGAGTCTTTTGGAAGTGTGGTAAGTACTCTTAACCACTGAGCTATTTCTTCAGCCCCTAAATACATCTACTAAACCTCTAAAGTAGATGAACCACAATAACTTGAGCTCTGAGCTCAAGGAGTGGAGAACCTCCTCATTGGAGAAGATGGAGATGAACCATGATAGGAGCCTGACCTCTGTGCCTGGGTGTAGAGAACATCCTCAGTAGAGAGGATGCAAAGAAAGCGTCCCTGGACCGATCTTCGGTCTTTTCTGGACCGAAGGCCAGCTTTAATTGTCCTCGTCCACGCCAAGGACTGTGACTCTTCATTTGCCCTAGGTTCCTTCACTTTGTTGCATATGCCCCATCTTTTCTGGAGTGTACAAATCACTGGCTTCCTTCTCCACTTCCTTAAACTTCAGCCCCTCCTTAGGACAGCAAAGAGAATGAGTTAGCTGGAGCCACTCTGTGACTTTCTAGGAGTCTCTCCTTTCTGTAGGTGCTTGATACTTGGAATATTACCTGGAGGAGTGAGGAAGGAGTCCAGAACACCAATGCAGTTACAAAGAAATTATCAATCTAGTGCTCTAGAAGGTTCTTTTATATTATTATTACTCCTATCTTGGCTGCCTTTTGTTTTCTTGGGATGAAGCAAGATGAAACCAGAAGATAAACCACTTCTGGTTTATCTAGAAAAACAGTTATACACCACAATCCATGCATGCGCTGAGGTAGGACCCTTCATTTCACCATTGGTGGTGTTCCTGAGCACTGGGATGGATCTATACTGTAAATGTGTGGTTCTTTTGGCTGCTCACCTCCTTTGAACTTTCTTTAGATGAAAGCACCCCTTTGGGTGTATGAACCTTCTCTCTCTGGATGTATTTAGGTGGGATTTTGAATCATGTTTTTGTCCTTCCTGTTCCCAAGCTTAGGCAAAAGTCCTGCCAAGGCTAATTATCTTCCTTCTTGAGCTTAGTGATTTAGAGACCCCCACCTGAAAGGCCATTCATCCTTGTATTCATTACATTTCTCATTGTTTGTGACCAAATAGATACCCGGCAAAAAGCAGCTAAGGGATGGAGGGGTTATTTTGGCTCACAGTTTGATAGTATCATTTATTATGGTGGGGAAGTCATAGAGACAGGAACAGAAGGTCATGCCGCATCCACAATCAGGAAGCAGAGAGAGATACTGTTCAGTTGGCTTCTTCCTTTTTCTTATTTACATAAGTCTAAGATCCCAGTCAATGGCATGGTACCACTCAAGGATCCCTTCCTCAGTTAAACCTCCCTGGAAACACTCTACAGACTCACCTAGCTAGGTACCTCCAAGGTGATTCCAAATCCAGTCAAGGTGGCAGCGAGGATTAACTAGTACAGTCTTTTCTGGAGGTGATGGGCAGATGAGATCACTTACTAGTTCCTGCTTCTTAGATCTTCTGGGGGGGGGCTAGATTTATTTATTTTTCTCCCTTTTTAAGACAGGGTCTCATGTAGCTCAGGTTGGCACTGAGCTCCCAATGCTCCTCCCTCAGCCCCTGAAATACAAGGTTACAGGGACACACTACAGTGCCAAACTCTTGGATCGCTCTTATTTGAACCCATTCTTCTCTTCAGTTCTCCCATAGCCCATATACTTCCCAAAGAATTCCCTTTTGCTCAGTTTAGCCAGAGTTCTGTAGTTGCTTGATATAAAGAACTCAGGCTGCTACAGCTTCCTGCTGAGCCATCTTGCCAGCCCTTAAAGCAGATTTAAAAAAAAAAAAATGATACAAGTGAATGTCAGATGATGCAACTTCTTAAAAATCTGTTGCATGTTCTTTAACATATTCAATTCTGTTGTGACCTAGTGCGTTTGAAAAGTCTAATTTGATGGAATCTACAAAGACAGGAAGGAGGTGGAGGGTGGTTCTCTTAAGGCTGTCTTGGAGGGATTATCTTGTTTAACAAAGCTGCTGCTTCCACTTTGATAGCAGCAGTAGCACTGTTTTGCCTTCTCCTGGAGCGTCTGTTTGCATGCTCTAGGGAAAGCGATGAGAATCTTTAGTCTGTCATGGTGATAAAAATGTTCCCACTGAATTTCCATCACAAAAATATACAACTTGACTTATGGCTGGTTGTATACATTTACTATTTTAATATAAAATCATGAGCCAAGTGTGGTAGTGCATACCTCAATGTCAGCACTTGGAAGGTGGAGGCAGGGGGATGGGAAGTTCAAAGTCCTTCTTAGCTTCATAGTGAGTTTGATGCTAGCCTGGACTACATGAGATCCTGTCTCAAAAAGCAAGCAAGCAGGGCCTGGAGAAATGGCTCAACAGTTAAGAACGTGTGTTGTTCTTGCAGAGGATCCTGGTTCAGTTCCCAGCACCCACATGGGAGCTTACAATTGTCTGTAGCTCCAGCTGTAAGGCTCCAGTACCTTTTTCTGGCCACTGGGGATACTGCACAAACATGGTGTACATATATGCAGGCAAGCAAAATACATGTAAAATAAAAATAAAAAATTCTTTCCTTCCTTCCTTCCTTTCTTTTTTTATTTTATTTTTTTATTTCTTTTGGATTTTTGAGACAGGGTTTCTCTGTGTAGCCCTGGCTGTCCTGGAACTCTCTCTGTAGACCAGGCTGGCCTTGAACTCACAGAGATCCACACAGGCATAGATGCCTATGCCTCCTGAGTGCTGGGATTAAAGCATGTGCCACACACTCCCACCCCCGCTCAGTTTTTCTTCTTCTTCTTCCTTTTTTTTTTTTTCCCACTTATTTATTGGTGTTTGGATTGTATGTGAGCAAATTGGATCCACTGGAACTGGAGTTACAGAGAGTTGTGAACTGTCAAGTGGTGCTGGGAATCGAACCTCAGGTCTTCTGGAAGAACAGCTGATTCTCTTAACTGCTGAGCCGTCTCTCCAGCCCCCTAAAAATTCTTTTAGAAAGAATAAAACAAAAAGCAAGCAATCAGCAAACACCAAAAATGAATGAATGAATGAATGAATGAATGAATGAATAAATATAAAAAATAGCAGCAGTGTGCCCCTGGCTTGGGGTTCTCAGCATTATCTCGAGGGCTGAGGGGAGGAAGGAGAAAGCCAACTGAGTACCAGTAGTCCCTCCTTTCTACTTCTAACTTCTTCAAGATGCAACCTCATGTTCTGCCTGCAGCCATGCCTCCTTCACCATGGGGAACTAATATGCTGGTGGAAGGAGCTTGGAGAAGAACCAACTTGAATTTCCAATCATTTGGTGTTGTCTTGATTATCAGGAGCTATGAGGTCCCAGGTGAGGCGCCAAGCCACTCTTGACCTTGTTGCCTCCATTGCAAAAGAGACATAATAATACAATCACTGGGGCTGGAGAGATGGCTCAGTGGTTAAGGGCACCACTGGTTGCTCTTCCAGAGGACCTGGGTTCAATTCCCAGCTCCCACATGGCAGCTCACAACTGTCTGTAATTCCTGTTTCAGGGGATCTGACACCTTCACACAGACATACATGCAGGCAAAACACCAATGTACATAAAAATAAAAATAAATAATTAAAAAAAATACAACTACTCAGGAGTTTTCTGAAGATAAACTTTCTAGCTACACAAAGATAAACACACTGGCATATAATAATCTCTCACAAATGTTTAGGACTGTGTAGAACTCATAATATTAGTCACGATCAATGCTAATGCTAATCCACCCACAGAACGGATGCTTGGTTGGCGTTCAGGATTAGCTATGAGCATCTTTTAAGACATAAGCATGGCAGATAAAACATCCACGTGCTCTGAGAATCCCCCAAGCTTCTCCTTCCTGATTGCTGGTATAAACTGTGTAACAAAGCATACTTTTGTTTTGTATGCTTCTTTTCCTTTGGATCTTATTTACGTTCAGTGAATAAACACTCCCATAACATTGTCTGCAGTATTGATAATTAAAGCTACAGGGAGAAGGAGCAATAAAACGAAATGACTCTACTTATCAGAGAAAAGCAAGAAGTAGGAGCTTGACATAAAGAAGTTTCTAGAAGCAACTCAGGTGATTCACAGGTCCATAGTGTGGTTAAAGCATGACTTAGTTTGAAAGTAACAGGCATTAACCAAAAAGGAATTATGGCATAGTTATTTCACCCTTTTGCTAAATCAAAACTGGAGAAATTATCTAGGGCGTTCAGCTAGTCTCTGGAGGATGTAACTGCTTCTTAATTACCCAACTAGGAAACTGCATGTGCCTCTGAAGAATTCTCAGGAAGCATTATGGAGAGTTTACATGAACTGCTGTCCCAGAGTGATTCTGCTCACTGGAAATCAGTCTTCAGATTTAGATACATCCATTTATCCCCTTAAAGCCTCTGCTGAACTCCTGGGCCTTTTCTCTGACCAGTGCAGTAGATGATATCCAAGTTCAGAACGCAGAGGTGGGTTGTACTTTAAAAAAAGAAAAAAAAAAAGTTACTGAGTACCATTGTTAGATGTATTTGTTAATACTTAATTTATATTTAATAAGGACCTACGATGTACCAGGGACACTAGCGGCACACAGAGTAGAGAATGTTTTATTTTTCCTGGAGCTAGCAAAAAAAAAAGTCAAGGGAGAAGCGGCTTTAATGAACATATGGCCTCCACATAGGAAATAGAGGAAGGGACAAAGTACAGGAGAAAAGCCCAAGGAGGGCGGAGTACCTGTGGCCTGCTGGGATGGTGCCCGTGCCTACGGCCTGGCTTCAACTAACGTCTGCAGTCAGCTGTAAGGTACACTCTTTCCCTCACCCAGGTTTGTCCTACAGGACCAGCCTGGAGCCTCTTCCTCTGAGAGGCCTGGTCGTCTAGTCTAGGTTAGTGTCATTGTTTTCTCGCACAACACCTCAAATCCTTCTAATTCAAACACCGACAGAGTGTGATTTCTCCTCCCGTCACCCCCAACTGCACGCTCTAAGGAGGAGAGCCATTATCTCTGACTTGTTCGCACAGTGTCCCCAGATCAAAGTACTGCACCAGATAAGCACGCATAACTTGAAATAAACACTCATGAATGATGAAGGATGGGTGTGACCACATTGCTATCAGGCAGTAGGCAAAAACATCCCAGAATTCAGAATGCATTCTTCAGTTTCAACAGGGCTGTTCCTAGCCTTGCCTGATGGTACACAGCCTGATGGGACTCAGACAATATACACACATACTCACCCCTGCTCCCTGGCTCGGTTGGCCAGAGACTCTCCCATACCTACTCACCCACACATTTACAAAAGCAGAGACTCATTTATCTTCCTTTATTCTTTTACCGTTGTTTTTTTGTTTTCCTTTTTAGAAAATATTTATTTATTTTATTTACATGAGTGCTCTGCCTGCATGTATACCTGCATGCCAGAAGAGGGTGTCAGGTCCCATTACAGATGGTTGTGAACCACCATGTGGTTGCTGGGAATCTAACTCAGGACCTCTGGAAGAGATCAATGCTCTTAACCTCTGAGCCATCTCTCAAATCCTTCTTTTTGTTTTTAAGATAGGGTCTGACCAGGTTGGCTTTGAACTTGAGATTCTCCAGCCTCATGCTTGCTCCCAAGTGCAGGATCACAGGAGTGTGACCACCACATCTGATCCTTCTGTTGATTGTTTAAAAATTTAAAAGCCGATTTATTTATTTATTTATTTATTTATTTATTTATTTATTTATTTATTTATTTATTTACTTAGAGACAGGGTTTCTCTGTGTGTTCCTGGCTGTTCTGGAACTCATTCTATAGACCAGGCTGGCCTTGAACTCAGAGATCCACCTGCTGCTGCCTCTTCAGTGCTGGGATTAAAGGCCTGTGCCTTTATGTGGGTGCATGGAACTGAACTCAGGTCCTCTGCAAGAACAAGTGTTCTTAACTTCTAGGCTACCTCCCTGGCCCATCTTCTATTGATCTTTATACGTGCATCCAGAAACTAATATTTATGGAATACTGATGGAATGTTGACTTGATTAGGAAATTCTATACCAGTGGAATCTTGAGTATTTCCTATAAAAATTCATTCATGCAAAAGTTGACATTATACATGAACATGCATATTCAGAACTGAAATTGTTACCAGAGTTGCTGGTCAGAGCCTGGGCCCTGGTAGCCTTAACAAGCTAGCCTCAGTCACCTGTCCTCAGTATAACACTTACAAGCTGGGTGTGATGACACACCTTTAATTCCTGTATCTTGGAGTCAGAGGCTGGAGGATCTCTGCATTCAAGGCCTGGGTTATATAATGAGACCCCTATCTCAGAGAGAGGGGGAAGAGAGAACGTAAGAGAGAGGGAGAGAGAGAGGAAGAAAGGGGAAAGAGAGGGAGAGAGAAAGAGAGAGGAAGAGAAAAAGAAAAGGAGGGAGGGAGGGAGGGAGAGAGGAGATATTTATACAATCTGGTTACAATGGAAAAAGGATTGTATAAAAAGGTACAATGGCCCTACCCCCACCTCAGTCCATCTTCAGGCTACTGACAAGAGATTTAGGTTTAGAAAGAAGGCAAGAGGCCCCGGTCAAGGTGTACTTCCACTCATCACTGACCTATCATTCATTGTCTGGGCTCCAGTCTGTCCCTGGAGATGGTCTAGAAAACTGTCAGAACTTTGTGAGTTCAAATTCCAGGCCTTGCAGTCAAGATCTGCATAGGTCTCTCTGAGAGATTAGCACCTCCTCCGACCTGCGCCAGGCTTCAGTCTTTCCCTTCCCTCAGCATGGGATCCCTGGGGAAACTCTAATTCCTTGGCATCCGTTGTTTCCATAGACTGACAACCAAAGGAAGGGACACAGGTGTTTTCATATTGGTTCCAACAAGAAAAGTAATTCGGTTTACACAAACTCTCTGGAAATGTTAAATATGGAGAATAACAGCGACGATAAGTCTCTTGCTCTTTTTTTCAGTTCAAATATCACTTGCGTGCTTGTCTTAGTTTGGGTGCCTCAGCCCCAGACCCCGAGGTAAGCCTTTGTATGCACATGGTTTATTAAAATGTGCTCCTCAGACAGCGGGGACGCTGAGCAGCCAGGGCAGGCAGCCAAGGGACGGTTATAACTGCAGCATACTCTTAGAAGCTGCCTTTGTTAAAAAAAGCACTGACTTCTCACTTGGATCCACAAGGTAACGCAAAGCCTGGCACTTCTTCCTTTCATCTTCTTTCTGTCTTTGCGTGGGCTGCGACTCCGGAGTGACTTTGCATAGGCATGTTGATTACTCAAAGGGCCTTTGACTCCCTAGCCTGTCTTAGTGAGGGGTGGGGGCGGGTGGGCTCCGAGGCTGGAAGCACAGGGATTGGTAAGTCAGTCACCTTGGAGTCCAAGATCAGCAGCAAGATCTCCAAGGGGAGACCAGACCACTCCCACGGTGAAAACAATCATCTATGAGGTAGAGGCGACCTTGGAGCAGATCATCTCCTAGAAACCAGATTAGACCCCTTGGGTGATGACGGCGGTGAACAGGTTCTTAAGAGAAAGCCTCTCCTTCCCTTTTAGACTCTGTTATGCCGTTTTATATGGTAAATTGCTTTATTCTAATGCATTCAGTCCCAGCTTACAGCCCTATCAAATATCACTTTATTTCTGAGGGTAATTATGTGTCAGCTTCCTTTCACAAATACACACACACACACACACACACACACACACACACACACACACACAGACAAATAAAAGGGGGCTGTAGGGAACAGTTGGAGTTAGGAGGGAACTAAGGCAGCCCTTTTGTACTTCCGCCTTCCGCCCCACAGATACA
The DNA here is from genome assembly GCA_026225945.1 of Cricetomys ansorgei. NCBI lineage: Eukaryota > Metazoa > Chordata > Mammalia > Rodentia > Nesomyidae > Cricetomys > Cricetomys ansorgei. Next base: position 10,275,703 of record JAMJFZ010001089.1, read on the forward strand.
CAGAAGGATCCACCCATGGGAAACAGACCCACAGCCGATGTTCCCCTCAGCAGATAGATCTGCAGATGCTCTGATTTTGGATTTCCCAGCCTCCAGAACTGTGAGAAATGATCCACCACAGTCCATAGTTCAGGGAAAGTCTCTAAATGTTCTAACCTTGCTTTTTGGCTTCCTGTAGTTCTGCTTCTGGCTAACTGTTCTTGTGAACTGAAGTATGTCAACCCAGAACATAGTTTTTGTGCTGAAAAGCTTCCAAACACCCAGTGTAGTCACCATGGGGCTAATAAAGGCTTTCTATTGGCTTAAAACCATGTCAGAGCAGTCTTATTCACCATACAACATGCACACTGTAGTAGTAGTACACTTACTGTGGTGGATTACCAAGGAAGACACAGAGGCATTTTCATAGGTGCAAACCATGCCAGACCTCAGCAGAGGGAACCACTATCGTGGCAAGCACCATAATAGACAGTGGAACCCTCAAGTGTCTCATCTCAGGGCTTTTTCTGATACCTAAGCTCCTCAGGTGTTCTATTGATAGTATGTGCAATCATGAGCAATCAAACATCTTTTACAGAAAGCCAACACCTGCAGACAATACAAATGCCAAAGCCTTTGCAGCCCTTCCCCCAGCAAAGCAACCATTTCAAACATACTGAAATAAACTTCTGCAACAACACACCCTGCAGGCTGATCAACAGGTTGGGGTGTGTTCTTTCCAAGTGACTCTGGTCTAAACTTCCAGGAAGCTAGGCTCTTTTCTGTTTCTTCTAGGCAGTTTCTCAGGTTTCAGTCTTCTCTGTAGCCTTTGCTCTTGCGGTTCTTCACAGCTTAGCTCTGCTCTTCTGAGAGGGACTCTCAGCTTTAATGGCTTACTTTGGCAGGGAGGGACCTAGTGAATCTGGTCAGTTTCGGGGACTTCCTGAAACTGTTTTTTACTTTCCTGCTTAAGGAGCTTCCCTGGAGGATGGAATAGTTCAGTATCTGAGGAAAGCGTTACACATCATTTGGCTCATGGCTTGAGAGAATGTAAATTCCCAGTGGTAAACTGGGTGGTGGTGGTGGTGGGGGGGTGCACTCCTTTAATCCCAGCACTTGGGAGGTGGAGGCAGGTGGATCTCTGTGACTTCAAGGCCAGCCTGGTCTACAGAGTGAGTTCCAGGACAGCTAGGGCAACATTGAGAAGTATCAAAAACAGAAACATTGGCTTAAAGAAAGAAAAAAAAAAAGATCCCAGCGGTTGGCAGATGGCTTCATGGCAGAGGATGAGACTAGGTTTCCACCTCTGCACGTCTTGGCAAAACAGGAAGCAGAAAGGACAGAAAACAGGGCCAGGCCATAAACCTCAAGGCCTGGGCCCCAGAGCCCCACTTCTTCTAAGTGTGCCTCACCTCCCAAGTTTTGTACAATCTTCCCAAGCAGATGGGAACCAAATGTCCGAAGCCCATGGGAAGCATTTTAAAACCGAATCGTAGCAAACTGCTTTTTAATTTTCGTATCACTGAAGTCAACATCCCTATGACAGTCACTGAGGTCAGGCAACTTTCATTGCTGTTACACATACATCAAAAATAATAAACTGGGGTAGAGAGATGGTTCAGTATTAAGAGCACTGACTATTCCTCCAAAGGACCTAGATTCCCAGCAGCGATATGGTGCTAACAACTGTCTGTAACTCCAGCCCAGGGGATCTAACTCCTTCTTGCCTCGGCAGGCACCAGTCACAGACTCCATGCAAACAAACACAGACAACACACATAAAACAATAACATAATTTTTAAAAATTCAAATGACTGGTGAAAATATTCCAGAGACCGGAGTGCAGCCATCTTTTAATTTTAATTTAATTTAATTGTATGCGTATGGGTGTTTTGCCTACACGGATGTCTGTGTACCACATGTCTGCAGTGCCCTCAGAGGCTAGGGAGGTGCAAGGGGTCACGCTAATTTTTCTGCAGTTCCAGATTTAGTATGTGTGCTGCCTAAGCAAGCCCTGGAACACTCTTTTAGAAACACTCTTAATTCAATTTTCTTTTTAAAACAAGGCCTCATGCATCAAGGCTGCCCTTGAGCCTGTGGTATAGCTAAGAATCACCCTGATATTTCTGCCCCTACCTCCTGGGTGCTGGAATTTTAAGTGTATTCCATACACCCAATTTTATGCAATGATAGAAATCAAACCCAGGGCTTCATACATGCTAGGCAAACACTCACCTAACTAGGCTGGACCATTCTTGGTTTAAAAGCATGAAAATTAATGACTATTAATGTAAAAATCCTGAAAAATTGGATTCTGAATGTGAAGAGCTTTGACTTACTTCCTTTTTTATATGCATATGTAAGCAATACAAAATAATATCTTTCCTAAAAACATCTTTAGAAGCCATTTCAATAAATGTGAAATGAAAACCCAAAAGATGGAAAAGCACCCTGTCGCTTTTGGTTGGCAGCATGTCGGTCTCCGCAGGGGATAAAACAATGACGTCACATAGTCAAAGTCTTAGGGTTAATCAACTATACTAATTTTTTCTAAATATTCTTAAACATTTATATATTTTTTTTAAAAACTACCCAGAGTTCCAAACATTAAAATGTGTACAATTTCTTACTTTTGGTTTTGAGACAGGGTCTCACTATATATCCTTGGCTAGCCTGGAACTTGCTATATAGGCCAAGCTGGCCTTGGACTCATATGGATCCACCTGTCTTTCCCTCCTGAGTGCTGGGATTAAAGGCATGTGCCACCACACCTGACTATATTTTTTTTTTTACTTAAAAGTAAGCATATTTCAACTTAGCTCCTTTAATAAATTTTTACTAAAAACTTATATAAGCTATGTATGTCAATCCTTTCCCTAAAAAAAAAAAAAAAAAAAACAGCAACCAAAAAAAAAACCCTTTACAATCTAATACTTCATGATATTTCTGAACTGGTTTGCTGCATTCACTCAAATAATTTATTGAGCAATATATCAGTGCCTCCGTTCATTCTTGGTGGACTTGTGTCCCTGTAAACCAGGAGCGCAAATCAGCCCTTTCTCTTCCACTTCATTTGGTGATGGCAACAGGAAAAGTAATATATTTTGCATCTTAGAATCTATGGAATAAGGAATTGGAACGAAACACCCATTTTTAGGGCATCTTTCTTTCTGTTTCCTCCCTCCCTCCCTTCCTCCCTCCTTCCCTCTCTCCCTCCTTCCCTCCCTCCATCTTTCTTCCTTCTTCTCTTTCTTCCTCTCTTTCTTTCTTTTTTTGAGACAGTCTCTCACTGAACCTGGTGCTCACCAATTGGCTCAGCTCTGGCCCAGTGAACCCCATGAGATCCTCCTGCTCTGCCTTCCAGCACTGGAGTTATAGCTCCCCCCTCCCCCCTTTCTTCCCCTTTTGCATTCATTTATTTTGTGTGTGTGCATGTGCACACACCCATTGGCATGACACTGCACACGTCACGCTCACGTGTCATGTGTGTAGAGATGGTGGGGGCAACTTGTAGAAGTTGGTTCTTGCCTTCACCTTGTGGGTGTTGGTTCTGAGGTTCAAACTCAGGTTGTCAAGCTTAAGGGCAAGTGCCTCTATCTTTCATGTGGTCCTGGGGATCTAATCTCAGGTCTTCATGCTAGCGGAGCAGCAATTTATTCAGGGAACTATCTCCCCCAACCTAAAAGCATCTCTCTTACCCCCCCTTCCTTTCCTTCCTTTTTTTTTTTTCTTTCAGGACAGGGTTTCTCTGTGTAGCCTTCGACTGTCCTGGACACATTCTGCAGACCAGGCTGGCTTCAAACTCACAGAGATCCTCCTGCCTCTACCTCCTGAATGCTGGGATTAAAGGCGTGCACCACCACTGCCCAGCTCAGAAAATTTTTCTTAGATGTGGCACACAAAGCCAGCCTGGCTCAGACAGTAAGTCTCTTCCTTCCTTCCTTCCTTCCTCCCTTCCTTCCTTTCTTTCTTTTTTCTTTCTTTCTGTTTTTTTTTTAAAAACCCTATCATTAAAACTTGATTATTTTCACAACTATAATCACTAGCCATGTGAATACATTGCAGGAATATTCATAAAATTAAAGATTGAGCACAGTTTAGATGCAGACATCTCAGGAAAATCAAACCTTCATATTTTGGCCACCATAGTCCAAGAGTAACAAGTGAAATTTGTTAAAATTGCAATGTTCTTTTCATTATTTCTTCAGCTTAGAAGCAATTTCTAAAGTCACTGGTCATTAAAAAGATTTTAAAGCCATTTTACGTTTTAATTTTTCATTGTGGTAAAATTTGTAGAGCATAAAAACACACACACACAAGTATAAAATCCAGTGGCATTTAGCACAATCAAGGAGTTATGCAACTATCACTGCTAACTACCTAGTTCCAAAGTATCTTACTGTCCCTGAACGACACCTGTATCCATTAGGCTACTTTCAGGTCCTGGAAATCATCAATCTTTTTTTTTTTTAATTTGCCTATTTATAAATAAAAATTATACAAAATAACATTTTTCCACCATGTAGCATGTGCCAGCACTTCATTCCATTTGGTTCAGTAACATTCCATTGCACAGACATACTTGTTTCTTACGCATTTGTGTGGTTTCTTATCTTTTGGCTGTTGCCTCTAGGGCGGTTATGAGAATTCATGTGCAGGCTTTTGTTTATGGACCCATTTTTCATTTCTTTGGGGGCATATGTACCTAAGAGTTGTTTGTACCTAAGAATTGCTGGAGCATGCAGTAATTCCACATCGAACTTTCCCAGGTAATGCTAACAGTACTTGCAATATTTCACAATTCCATTAGCAATGCATCAGGTTTCGATTTCTCTCTGCCCTCATCGTCATGAAATATATTTTGAAAAGTTTTCCTGGAATTTTAAAACAGCTTAGGGAAGACTAAATTGTCAGAATTGTTTGGGGGCCGTTTTTACCCTCAACTTGGGATTACAGAGCTGTTAGTATAGAACAGTGCTTCCCTGTCTACACTGAGAATGACTCAGCACACTGGTTTATTATGCAGTCACACAGGTTTAATCTTACAGCTAGTTTTACGATCCAGTTCTCTCCCTCCACCGCGCATGTCCAACCTTTAGACACCGGGGCAAGACACAGCCATCCACAAGGTCCATGCTTGAGAACTTCACAAATGAGTTAAAACAACCTTAGATTGTTTCAAGTAAGTTTACAACTTTGGTTGGGCCACGTACGTAGCTATCAAGGACTGCCTAAAACTCTCGCCTCTTTCCGGCAGACTCTAAAGAGATTTTCCAGGCTGCACTCTGAGCATGACAGTCATATATTCTCTAAGATTCCTTCCTGATCTTCGGGTTCTCAACCAATCCCTATCCTGTTAGGAAATCTGACAACGTGCCGTGTCTTAGCAGACATCTTGTGATCCTGTGTGGCGAAGGAATGTTCGCTAGGTGGCAGAATATTTATGTTCCAGGCCTTATCATCGTCCCTGAACTTAGTGTTTCCCAGCTTTTTCCTATTGAATTCCTACTATGTGCATGGTGCCGAAGTCAAGTGGGCAAATGTATCCCACCTAACTGTCCAGTCTGTTCCTCTGGGCCTATCTCATTTGCTCTGCTTCTGATGGCCTTGGATATCCATTCAAACTGAAGATGATTCTGTAGGTAGGAATTGTAGGATTGTCTAGCTGGGTGACAATAAGCAGTTTCTAGAATTGAGGGTGAGACAAATAAGTACATATTTCCAAAAATATTTTGGTGATTACATGAGATAGTACAAGAAAATTCCCATTTGCCCTCATTTCATACATCTCAAATTTGGACCAAAAATTTCATAAGAGGCAAGACTTGAGTGTAAGTGTATTTGTGTATTTTTTTTCAGTTTTCTGATACTTAGGAGACCATGGACTTAGAGTGCAGAAATCCAAAGAAGTAGAGACTTGGTCTTCCACTTGGTTCTATGTTAAAGGGCACAACATCTGTAGGATTTCTCAACTCAAGTGTTCAGACGCACTGAGAAAAGCATCTTCTGACGTGTAATTAGTCTCCATCGCCACCAGAGAGCAGACCTCAGCAGCCTGAGACCTGGTATCCAGGATGCAGTCTCGACACATCTTTGCATCTCTGGGGACCTCCAGGGGGCGCTGCAGCTCACGTCAGCTGCCAGAGGACACCATCACCAGATGCTGGCGTCTGACAGTTGCTGAGGTTCCTTGCTCCAAGCTGATGGGAAGTATTCCTTATTTAAGAGACTGAGGGAGGGAGAGCCGTCTTGCTCAAGCTACTGTTCTGCTGCAGACAACCAGGAGTTTTCCTTTTTGGAATCAAATTCTGCAACCTTAATTTATCATGGCCACAAAAAATGTAAAGTCAAATAAAAAAGAAAAATACATGTTAAAAAGTTTTCCAGTGGCAGCGTACTCCTCAGAGCATGGAACTAAAAAGAACCAACAGACGCTGACTGGGGACAAAGTTGAGTGACCCATCAGAAACGCTAGGGAGAATTTTCTTGCTTTGAGTCCGTTTCTGCAGGGACAGCAAGAGATCACAACTTTGACAGACTCAATATTTTGAAACATTTTTTTCCCTTTTTAAAAGAATTCTGACACCTTTAGTTTTATCCTCAACCCCATCAGAGAGAAACAATCACTATCTTTATTTTTTAAATTATTTTAAATACCCATTGTTTTCCCTTCACTTAATAGTTTTGCAATACAAAGAAAAGCTATGCTACGAACACGAAATGCCCATTAATGCCTTTTTCTAGGAAGCAAGATTCCCGGCTCTGCACTTGACAGTTCAGAGGCAGACACTAGGGATTAGCTGTTTGGATTTGTAGGGTTTTTACGGAGTTGCCTGCATCTACAACTGATGTGTGAATTGTATTATTTCTTGGCTCATCGTGTCTATATGCAAGCTATTCTGTTATAATAGGTGAGACTATTTAACTGTGGGTATTTAAAAAAAATAACTGCTTGTATGTGTTTTTGAGACAGAGTCTAACGCTATCGCTCAGGCTGCCTTGACACTATGTAACCAAAGCTGCCATTGAGCTGCTGATACTCTTTCCCCCTCAACCTCCCCAGTGCTGGGAGTAAACTACATCCTGTAATGGACTTAACTCTTTTGAGGATGTCTCTGTGTTCCTTGTCTTGAAACTAAGAAAACCACAGCTGGCAAAGTTCAAAGTCACATAGTGAACCCCTGACAGAAAAGAAAATGGCATAAAATAGCTACTCAGTCATCAGGGCTGTTGACAGTTAGGGTTCTCGTATCAAAAGATATAATAATACTCCTCAGAAGAAGGTTGGCAGATAAAAAGCAGAACACCCATTTACATTTGGATTTCAGGCAAAGAGCAAAATACTCTCTAATCACAACCAAAATATTACACAGGGCATGCACATTTTCCTCACCTCAATTGACAATTGTGGAGGGAGAGTTTTCTTTCCTTGCTCACCACTAGATTCAAGGTTGAGATTTGGCGCAAAAGCAGATTAACAAGAGAACAGCGTAACAAATTTATTTGAAATAAGCTTTATGTGACATGGGAGACCAGAAACAAGGCCCAAAGAATAAGAAAAACTGCCTCTGTGTGTGTGTGTGTGTGTGTGTGTGTGTGTGTGGTCAACTCTGAGTATCTTCCTCTATCCCACACCACTTTACTTTTTTGAGACAGGATCTCTTTGCCAAACCTGGAACTTGCTGCTTACTCCAGACTAGTTGGCCAGCAAGCCCCTGATACCCTCCTGTCTCTGCCTCTGGATGCTGCAGTTACAGATACAGGAGATCAGAACTCAGGTCCTCAGTCTTGCTCATTTTTATCCGCTTTATCCACTGAGCCATCTCCTAGGCATTAAGATACTATAATCTTGTGAATACTTATGCAGAAATATGATTGATCAAAAGGGTGTGGTCTGATGGTGACCGGCCTGGGGAACTCAGATTTTTCTCAGTGGCCCTGGGTCTTTAGAAAGAGGGTACTCCTTTCCTCTAGCATACAAAGGACACCTATCAAATGAGAGGCTTGAGACCTGTTTCAGGGTGGAAAGGTCATGGGGGAAAGATTTTCCTGCTTATATTAGTTACTTCATCACTGTGGTGACCAAATACCTGCTGGAAATAAGGGAGGAGGATTTATTTTGGCTCATAGTTTCATAGGGTTACTCATTTCCTTAGTTACTGGTCCTTAGTTACTGGTCTCCACCATGGCACCAGATGCTTGACCAGAACATTGTAAAGGAAATATTAATATCTACAGTGGGTTTCAATAACGAATAAGGACTACTTTCTGAGATAGAAAACACGGACGGCATAGGCAGAGGGTTTTGCCTCATGTGGCTGACTGCCTGACCTCAGACTCTCATGGTTCTGACCTGCTTCTCACGGCTCTGACCCAGAGCACATGGTGTCTAGGTATTTTATTGAGGGGAAGCAAGGTCTTCCCTAACCAGTGCTTAGGCTGAGGGAGGACCCTGTAAAGTTCCTCCATTAGCATTAATACAACCAACACAATTATCTCAGTGGGCAGAGTCAACATTAGAACAGAAAATGATCCATTCAAGGGCCATTGGGTAGACAATCGCTGGTGCTCCAAATTAGCATGCTTTCTGAATTCCAGAATCCACACCTAGGAAGCTGGTTCCAACAGCTAAGGAAGGTGACCTTCTGGCAGTGACTCAGACTGTCGGATATAGCAGCTGTTCACAATTCTTATTACTGCACAGAAGTGCATGTAGCTTTATAATATCTGAGAATAAGTTCAAATACTCCACTATAGAACATCATGTACACAGTAGTAGACAACAGCTGTTTTCATCGCAGAGACAGCTAGCAAGAATATACACGGACTGGATATACATGTGCGGTGGCTTATACTTTTAGACCTGGCACTTTGGGGCAGAGGTAAACAGATGTCTGTGAGTCTAAGCCCAGCAAGGTTATACAGTGAGCACCCCTCCTTCTACACACACACACACACACACACACACACACACTATTAGGGATCTATACCCCTGGGTGACTTTCTTTTCTAGCTAGTCCCCACCTCTTAAGTTTCTACTCTCAAAAAAGAGCCATTAAAGAGCGCTGAGCATTCAAATCATAAGTCTATATGGGACACTTCTGATTCAAACATTTCTGCTGTTTTCTAATGCTTAGATGCCATATTTTGTCATCACACCCTGAGCCCCACCACAGTCCTCCCTTAAACTATGAACCTGGGGTGTACTCCTGCTGCTCTTAAAATTCTACAGGGAGGTACAGTGTAGGCCTGTGATTTACAATGGAGACAGATTTCTGAGAAAGGCGAAAACAATCACGCAGACACATAAAGCAAAATTACAAAGGCGAACGGGTGAGCTGGCGATGTGGAATTCTGGAGGGCAGTTGTCTGGTGCATTTGGGCTAGGTCAGGAGACACACATGTAGGGGACTTTTAAGGCAGGAGTGAGAGAAGGTGAATGAGATGGGATGTGTTCCGTTTTGGAAGTGGTGCATTCCCATGCACTCTTCGCGTGTATATATTTTGTTGAAGGCAAGGCATATAATACGGTTGGTGAGGTGGCTCAGTAGGTGAAGGTGCTTGCCGCCATCTCTGACAATCTGAGTTCGAACCTTGGGACTCCCAAGGTCATCCTCTGACCTCCACGCACATGCTCTCCCACTAACACACACTTTTAAGATAAATAAACAAAACTATGATGAGCACACACAGATCCTGGAACAAAAATTATAAGATGGGAATAATCATGGGTAATTGGTAGCACCGTTGTGTGCTTTAAGGGGGTGTTGCGTGGAAAACAGTGTAGGGTTAGGGTGTCCCGGAGTCCATAGGAAATGCTATTGATCTAGTCTCTGTGGGGTGTAGTAGAGATTGCATCGGGACTCCTGCATTCTATTAAACTAAATGCAGCCAGGCATTTTTGCTTCTGCTGGCAGCGTTTTCTTCTCCGCATCTGTGTTTCATTAGTGTGCATTGACAATCAGAAGACGTCACCTGAAACTTCACATACTTTGAATGTTAAAAATAAACTGCTACCCTTTAAGAAAACAATTCTGAGCGAGTGACGCTCGTCAAGAGGAGCACTAGGAGCCGCACGGCAAGCTGCCGTGAATGTCACATCCAGCTCCGGAGCACGGGAAACACACGGAGAAATCAATGAAGAGCAGTCTCCTGATTGGAACAGGTGATCGTTAGCCATGGACATGTAAAAAATGCAAAATTTTCTCCAGTTGTAGATTCTCAGAAACTGCACTAGATAAAGAGGACTTTAACAAGATTCTGAGCTGTGGTTTTTTGTTTTTTGTTTTTTTGTTTTTGCATTTTCCAATGTATTCTTTAAAAATATTTATTTATTTGTGTGTGTTTGTTGTATGTGATCAGAAAACAAATTGCAGGAGTTTCTTTTTTGTTTTTTTGTTTTTTCTTTTTCCTTCTAATGTGTGAGTTCCAGGGATCGGATCCAAGTTGACAGGCTTCATGGTAAACACCTTAGCCTACTGTTGCCTTTGGCTGACCCCGGTGTATGTATATTCTACATTTCCTAATATGTTGAAGTCTTTTGGGCTTTCCCCCCCTTTTCTTATCCTTTTTAAAAAGACTATTTATTTATTTAATTGTTTGTTTGCTTATTTATTTATTTTATCTTTATTTACTTGTTTTTATTTATTATTATATTTGTTTATTGAATCAGCCTCCTGAGTGTGGTGTACACTCCTTCGAGCCCAGTACTGGGGAGGTGGAGGACGGCAGGTCCATGTCTGAAGAAGAAAGGAAAACCTAAAGTGGTGACAATATTAATATCAAAACCCGGGGACTGGAGAGGCGGCTCTGCGGTGAAGAGTTCCTGCTGTTTTAACCCAGGTTCAATCCCTAGCACCCACACTGTGGCACACAACTCCTTACAACTCCAGATCCAGGGGATCCAACACCTTCTGACCTCCACAGGCATCAGACACACGGGTGGCGCACATACCTGCAGGCAAGACACTCATGCACATAAAACAATCAATCAATCTTAAGCCCTCACCACGACAAAACAGAAGAGCGGTTGTTATTGACTCCAGAATTGAAGTCAGGATTGAATATTAAAAATAAACTCTATACTTGCTCACCATGCCAGTTCAGAGGAAGGTAAAAAGTTCGGCAGAAATTTCTTTTGCATACATCTTGTATCAAGAATTATCATGTCTAAGGAGTCTGTTCAAACTCATAAATAACCTAATAATATAAATCAAAATAATATAGAGGGATAATTTCTCCTTACTTAGTATTGCCCAAGGCAGAGTGAAGTGGGCAACCTTAGTCCTGTGTTAGGGAGACTGTAACCTGGAAGAGCCTTCTGGTAAGCCATTTGTTGATAATGTGCTAAGGGCTCTAAACATACTTGTATTATTCAGCTTTGTAGTTCTATAAGACGAGTTCCTTCTCTTTTCCCATTTTAATGTGTGTTTCTGGTTTTTTTTAGGTGTATATGTGCATATGCATGTTTGCACATGTGTAGGCGCACATGTGTGCAGCTGCACATACATGTGTGTTAACCTGCATATGGAGGGCTGAGGTTAACGTCAGTCTCATTTAGAATCACTTTCTGCCTTACTTACTGAAGCAGAGGCTCTTAATCAAACCCAGGACTCACAGATAGGGCTAGAATTGCTATCCAGGAGGCAGGCAAGCTGCCACGCTCGCCTGACATTTACTTGGTCTTTGGAGACTTGAACTCAGGTCCTTATACTGTCATTGCAAGCTCTTTAACCACTGAACACTCTTCCTGGCCTTCTTGTTTGGTTGCTTTTGCTGCACTGGGGGCTGGACTCAGAATAAGAACATGCCAGGCAAGAGCTCTACCACGGAGCTACATCCCCTATCTTCATTGTTTTAGTTTGAGACAGGATCTCACCAGGTTGCCCACGCTGGCCTTGAATTTGTGATCCTTCAGCCTCAGCCGCGATAGTAGCTGGGATTCCAGGCCCACACCACGAACATTCTGATAATGGGTGAAAAAATGAGATATCTGAATGTCCGTCAATAAGGAATGATGACGTACCTGATGTTAATTCCTCCTGTTGGAGAAACATCCATTAAAAATACGTTTACCAAGATTTGATTAAAAACAGAAAGTGCTCAAAATGTACAGGTTTACATTAATGAAAACAATAAAAAAGCTGTAAACAAATGGTATAAAATTATCTCAACTCTGCCAAATGTGCTCATAAAAACAATAGAATGAAAGAAACCAGATTATTAACCATTGTGATCCAGGGAAATGATCTCAGTGGGCAAAGGCACTTGCCTCCAAGTCTGAAGACCCAAATTCCGTCCCTGAGTCCCACAGGATGGGAGGAGAAGACTGACTCCTCCAGGTTGTACTCTGACTTCCACACCACTCTGTGGAGTGTGCAGGCACATGTGAGCATGCTCTGTTTACACACACACACACATACACACACACACACACACACACACACACACACTGAATAAACATAATATAAAATTGAAAAAGGGAAAAAAATCTTTTTAGTTGAGTTCTTTCTTTTGTGTGTGTATGTGTCTGTTTTCTATGAGGATCACAGTTACCTTTACAATAATAAAAAAATGGGAGGTAACTCCCTGGGAATTCTTAAATGTATTTCTATGTTGATTATTCATGGACTGACTTGTGTGCGAGGGAAAAAGGAATGCCACGGCACCCGACGGATAAACCATTTCACCCCCTCAAAGTTCAGAAAGGGCAGCTTACATCACTATGAAGCTGCAGACTCTCCCTGTGTTTAGAGAACTCCAGTTGCCTGAGTTAAACACACACGAAATCATGTTTTACTCATTGGTACGTGAAACGTGTGGAATCTCTACGCCCTTAGGAGAGCATGACATCTGCAGTGTCTATTATTTTTATGTTATTAAACCCATCTTTGTTACTAAGATCTATAATTATTAGGCAGGAAGCATAATGAAGTTGGCTGGTTACAATGGAGGCCAAAGCCAAGTTTTTCTAAGTGTCTGGTGTTTCCTGGTGACAGCCGCTGATTCGAGCATTGCTATTTTAAAGTAATTTTACTGAGAAAGGGATGCTTACAGAACATTAACTGATGAGTTTACATTGTTAAAATTTTAGAGTTCTTCATTTGGGTATTTTTTCAGGACTTGGGGTATACATTAGATACTTTCTATGTTTTCTGTTTCTGCTTTGTTTTGTTTTATTTTGTTTTTGAGATAGGGTCTTACTATGTAGCTCTGGCTGGTCTGGAACTTGCTATGTAGACCAGGCTAGCCTCAAATTCATAGAGATTTGCCTGCTTCTGCCTCCTGAGTGATGGGATTAAAAGTATGTGGCTGGTTTGTTTCTTTTATTAAATTATTAGAGAGAGAGACAGAATGTGTGTGTGAGAGTATACATGTATGTGTATGTGAGTGTGTGTGTGTGTAACGGTGAGAGACTGTGAGCATGTGAGTGTATGTGTGAAGTCAACCCTGAGTATCTTACTCTATCCTGATCCATTTTACTTTTTGGAGACAGAATCTGAAGTTCAGAGGACAGGATCCAGAGGTCAGAGGATATAACCTTGTGGAGTCAATGCTCTCTCGCCTCCATTTTCCGAGTCCCAGGGACCCTAGAATTACCACACATTAGAAAGGAAATATTTAAATGAAGCTCTCTAAGTTACTTGAAAATCTTTGTAGCTTAGTAAGAAGGTCCCTGACTTTATGATGGCGCGAAAGCATCAGAATCAGTATACCCCCAGGCTTCTGATTTTGAACTTGGATCTTCCCTAGGCCCAGTGAAACACTTTCATTGCTCTGGGTGGTGGTAGCTTCTAGTCAGCCGCCAACTGCAACGTAGGGGGAAACAGCTGACCCTCAACAATGTCCTAAGCTGTCATGTTCAGTAAATCAAGTGTAATACATTTATTTTTAATTATGCCTCTGTGAGTGTGTACATCTGTGTAGATGTTGCATGTTCATGTGTGGGTGGGTGGGTGGGTGCATGTGTGTTCAGGTGTGCACATGTATGTGGAAGCCGGAGGGCAACCTCAGGTGTCATCTTTAAGAATGCCATCAACCTTCTTTGAGACAGGGTCTCTCACTGGCCTGGACCTCATCAATTGGGCTAGGCTGGCTGATCAGTGAGCCCCAGCCATCCGCGTGCTCCTGCCTATCCAGAGCTGGGATTGCAAACCCTCGTTACCGTGCCCGACATTTTCATATGGGTTCAGAGATTGAACTCAGTCCTCATGCTTGTGAATCAGGGAATTTACCCTGAGCTGTTTTCCCAGGACATTTATTTTATTTCTTCCTTTCTTTCCTTGTTTGTTAAAGCCATACTTTATGTGCAGTAGTGTAATTTGCATATTAAATAACACCGCAACAGAATGTTTTGATGTAGGTTTTCTTTGTGAGGCAGTGGCAGTGGCAGTTTTAAGACAGGGCTTTTCTGTGTAGTACTGGCTATCCTGTAGACTAGGCTGGCCTTGAACTCAGAGAACTGCCTGCTTCTGCCTAGTAGTCCAGAAAGCTGAGTGCTGCAATTAAAGGCTTGTGCTACCATGGCCAGCTTAGCAATTATGGGAAGGTTTGTTTTTTGTGGTTGTTGTTTTATTTTTTCTCTGTGTAGCCCTGGCTGTCCTGGAACTCATTCTGTAGACTAGGCTGTCCTTGAACTCAGACATTTTCCTGCCTCTGCTTCCTGAGATTAAAGGTGTGTACCATCACTCCTGGCTTTAATACAGTTTTAAGCAGAAGAAAAAAAAGGAAAATTTCAAGTTACAGAACCCCCTCTCTGTCAGACAAGTTTGAGAAAAAGAAAATTAAGTTTTTCTTAGTTTGAAGGTCACTTGTACCTAATTCTTATTATAATTACTAGTCAATTAAATTCACTTTAATAACATATTTCCTGTAATATAATACAGAATATTAAAATATCAATTAGGCATGCAATCAACAGAAAACTGTTAATGAGACAATTTACATATTGTCTTTATTTTTATTTTTTATTTTATTTTTTTGAGATAGGGTTTCTCTGCTGTAGCTCCTGGAACTCACTCTGTAGACCAAGCCTACCTCAAGCTCACAGAGATCTGCCTGCCACATCCTGGGATTAAGGGCGTGCTCCACAACCACCCAGCATTTTTTTTTAAAACATATTATTTTAATACTAGTCTTGAATGTGACATGCATAGTATGGCGGTATGAATGGGAAATGTTCCCCATAGACTCAGGTATTTGAACACCTGGGCCCCACTTAATGGAAACATTTGAGAAGGTGGTGCAGTCTTGCTACGTAGGTGTATGTCACTGGGGGGCAGGCTTTGAGAATTCACAGCCTCAACTCACTTCCTGTTCACTCTCTTGGCTTTCTATGAGACAAAATGTGATCAGCTGGCTTCCTGCTCTGGATCCTTGCTGACATGCCTACCCTGCCATTATGGGACTCTCCCTCTGGAACCATAAGCCAAAATAAACTTTCTTCTCTAAGTCAATTTGGTCATGATTTTATTACAGCAGCAGAAAGTAACTAATACATCTCTTAGTTTAAACTTTGTCACGTTTCAACACTCAGCAGACATACACGGCCAGAGGCTAGGAAAGTCTAGCAGTGTATAGTTCTGTAGTTTCATCTGAATTTTGAAAGGCGCAGTCTCATTTGTCTGGCTTCTCCTTTCACATACCATAATGGTATTGAAGCGTGTCTATGCTGTAGCCTGTTTTGGGAGTGCCTTACCATTACTACTGAGTGCTCTTTTCTTGTCTAATAGGCAGGTTTCTCTGTTCATTTCCTGCTGTGGACATCTGTTCTTTTCGTGCAAGGTTTTGGCTATCATAAATAAATATGTTATGAATATTCATGCATAAGTCTTTGTGTGGATGTATGCTTTCACTTCTCATACAAAAATCCTTAAGGATGGAATGGCTGGGTCATCCCACATATGTTTAACTTTTTGCAACAACGTCAAGCTTTTCCAAAGTAGCTGTACCATTTAACATTCCACCAGCACTGGAAGGGAGTATTTCCCGTCCCCTTTAGGGCTTGGTATTGTTAGCCTTTTGAATTTAACTACTGTGTGTGTGTGTGTGTGTGTGTGTGTGTGTGAGAGAGAGAGAGAGAGAGAGAGAGAGAGAGAGAGGACAAATTTGCCAGAGTCAGTTCTCGCCTTTCCCCAGGTGGGCCCTGGGAATCGATCTTGCGTCATTAGCTAGCGATCACCTTTATCCACCGAGCCATATTGCCAGCCTATCTTTTTAGTT
Organism: Cricetomys ansorgei; assembly: GCA_026225945.1. Classification (NCBI taxonomy): domain Eukaryota; kingdom Metazoa; phylum Chordata; class Mammalia; order Rodentia; family Nesomyidae; genus Cricetomys; species Cricetomys ansorgei. The sequence continues at coordinate 10,291,903 of JAMJFZ010001089.1, forward strand.
TTTAGCCATTTTAGTAGATAAGTAGTGAGGCTGTGATTTTAATTTTCTTCCTAGCGACTGATGACGCTAAACATCCTCACCAACTGCGTGCCTTCCATGGATCATGCCAACGTGTCTGCACCAATCATCTGCCATGTCATGAAGGTGCCTTTCATCTTGTTGAAGAATTGTTTATCCCTTCTAGACACTAGACTGCTGTCGAATATTTTCTCCCAGTCTGTGGATCACTTTTTTGTTTTTGGGAAAACAACTTTAAATTTTGACAAACTTACTCAGTTTTCCTTTTATAGTTATGATTTTTTAATGTGCCTTATATTTAAGTATCTTTGCCAAGTCCAGGCATCAGACTTGTTACATATCCTAGGCCAACCTTAGACTGGACCATCTTCCTACCTGAGCTTCTCACCTGAGATTACAGCTCTGTAAACTTGTCCTATGAATTCCTTTGGAATTTTGTATCGGTTGTGTTTATGCGTGTGAATGTGGGCATGTGGGGGTCATGGCATGCATGTGGGGGCCTGAGGACAACTGTCAGGAGTTGGTTCTTGCCTTCTATCTTGTTGAGACAGGGTCTTTCTTGTTGTTTCTGATGCTTCGTGTAAAGGTGCTTGCTGCCGATCTGCATGACCTGAGTTCAATCCCGAAGACCTAAATGGTGGAACTCCTCATGTGTGACAGTATGTTGACTTAGAGCTTCTGTTGCTGTAATGAAATACCATGACCGAAAGCAACTTGTGGAGAAAAGGGTTTGTTTTGCTTTTACTTCCATATCATAGTTTATTATGGAAGGAAGTCAGGGCAGGGACTCAAACAGGGCAGGAACCTGGAGGCAGGAACTGAAGCAGAGGCCATGGAGGGGTGCTGCTTAGTGGCTTGCTTCCCATGGCTTGTTCAGCTTGCTATTTTATAGAACCCAGGACCACGGGCACAGGGTGGGGGACCACTCACAGTGGGCTGGACTCTTCCACATCAATCACTAATTTTAAAAACGACTTGCAGGCTTGCCTCCAGCTCAATCTAATGGAAGCATTTTCTCAGTTGAGGTGCCCTCCTCTCAGATGACGCTAGCTTGTGTTGAGTGGATATTAAAAATTAGCTGGCACACATGTGTACACTGCCAACCTCACAATAAAGAAATAAAATGTATTCTTTTTTTTTAAAAAAAAAAAAAAAGATAAATTGGTGCATTGGCACATGCCTTTCATCCCAACACTCAGATGGCAGAGGCAGGTCAATATCTATGAGTTCAAGGCCAGCCTGGTTTACCTAGTGAGTTCCAAGCCTGGATGAAGAGGAGGAAGAAAGATAGTAAGACCCAGAAGACCAGGATGTCTGCTGCAAGTTTGAGGGCATAACATAGAAGAGGGTAGGGAAGACCTGGGGGAGCTTTAGGGAGGAATGAGGAGCAAATATGATTAAAATACATTGTATGAAATTCTCAAAGAATTAATGAAAAATTATATATACATAAAATATATTTGTATATATATGCCATATATACATAATATATACATGTATATTTATACATATAAATATATCATATATATATATTATATAAACATATCACAACAGTGAACTACAAGAAGTAACAGATAACCCACTAATTAAAACCAGAGATTTCAATATGTTTCCATCAGTAATTAACAAAAATAGCCAACAGGAGACAAAATAAAGGATGGATTCTATAAAACCAAGCGAGACATTAGGCAATCACTGTAGTTTAGAAGGCAGCCAAAGGTTTATGTATTTCCCATTGTGTCTCTGAGAATATTAAAAAGTCATGTATTCAAAGACTGAAAATTAATAAAATCGGTGACTTTTATTGCATCATCAAGGACACTGTTAATTGTAGCTGTTCTCCCTTTTCTCCTTCCCCTGGCCATAGTGAGGTGGTGGAGGACACAGAAGCTGTAAGAATAGATGCATGGCCCTGCCTTGATTTGCATTAAGATGGCATCTGTTTCCCTCACGTTCTGTCTACATTATCATGACCAATGTCAACTCTGTAAAAGATAAATGATGGCTTAGTATTAACACGAAATTTTGACCTTGGGAACCCTGTAAGAGTTTAAAGGGAAGCTCCCCAGCCCAACTTCAAGGGTCTGTGGACCAAACTTTAAGAAAGGCGTTGACTGCATATGACCTGAATTCCTTGGAGGCATCACTGGGAGAGAGAGAGGGAGGCTTAACTGAGGCTTAGTGGACACATTTGTAAGGAAGGGCGGCTGTCTAGACTACAGTAGAAATCCAAATGTGAGCAGAGGGTTCCTTCCTCCATTTTGCTTAAGTAAAAGATTCAATATGTAGACAACACAGACATCAAGAGCTCCAGAGGGCTCTACGTGCATGAAAGGAACTGAGCCTTTATCTTCCAGTTGCTCAAGAAGGTTTACAGCGTGGAATAATGCAATTATCATTGCCTATTAGCTCTAACACCCTGAAAACAATATGCGGGGTAAATTTTGGAGGCTTACATTGAAGAAAGGGCTGCCAATCAGACAACGTGCCTGTCAAGGTAAGAGATGATTTAACAGAACAGGTGGTCAACTAATTAAACACTCAAACCCCCATCTATTCATTCAGAATATTCTATCTGGTGCTGCATTTGCTCAAGAGGCACAACTTGATACCACCTTTAATTATGGATGCAGATGAGGACAATAAAAAAGAAAGCAGTCTTGAAGAGCATCAGACTTCTGTTGGTATCACCTGTGTCTAAACACAAATTCCAAGCTCTCTGCTCTAATGAATCAGTTCCTAATAGGGTTGTGAGAGCAGAGAACAGGGGTAGACATGGGTTTGAAAGATGTGCTCCAATGTTTATGGAAAGCGTGTAACTGCTATCAGACTATACAGGTCCTGGTATTAACTTTTTTTTTTTCTTTTACAGTTTTTTGAGACAAGATTTCTCTGTTGTAACTCTGGCTGTCCTGGAACTCGCTCTGTAGAGCAGGTTGGCCTCGAACTCACAGAGATCTACCTGCCTCTGCCTCCTGAGTGCTGGGATTAAAGACATGTGCCACCCTCACCCAGCTTGAAATTAACTTTTCAGGGACTATGATGTGTCTGTCTGTGTGCATGTGTGTGCATACATACGTGTGTGTTTGTGTCCACACGTAGTCTTGTTTTGTACATCTTAGCATTGACTCTTGCTGCTACTTTCTATTCTAAATCTCCATCAACTGTCATCTGGATTTGGGTAAAGGCTCTTAATTAGACTTCTGTTTTTCTTACCCTCATCAACCAGGTTTATGCACAGTGGCCATAGTGATCTTTGAGAAATGTAAATCAGATCACATGTCTGTTTCCAGTTCTCCAATGGCTGCACGTTCTAGTTGGAAAAACCCTCACAAAGTCTTATGTTGTACTGCCGAAGCCCTAGTAGTTGGACTCTGCTTCTTTGACCTCGGTTAAGTCTCCTTGCCTTGATAACCAGAGTCTAGTCGTTCTCGCCTTGTGTTCCTATCTTGAGCTTTTGTGTTCCCTGTTGTTCCTGGGAAGGATTCTAGTCCTCTGATAGTCAACATGTTTTTAGATTCTAACAAGTTAGGAGACACTCCTGGAGTGTCACTCTATGAGCCATTGCTATTTTGCTGTTTTTTTTTTTTTTCTTTTTCTTCCCACCACAGTCTTTAGCTGCAGTAGTACCTGCAACATGTCTGGACACATACTACATTATCATCAAACGGTTGTAGATTAATAAATGGATAAATGGCATGTTGGTTACTTTCTTGACACCGTGGCCAAACACTGACCAATGAAACTTGAGGGAGGAAAGATTTCTTTCGCCTCACAGTTCAGACCATCATAGCAAAGAAAGCGAGGCAGAGTTCATGACATTGGAGCATGTGATAGAGGCTCCTAAACGTCTTGGTGGGTCAGGATACATAGAACCCAGACCAGAAGCACAGCTGAGCTATCTATAGTCATCAAGGTCTGCCCTCTGTATCATGTCCTACCATTGCCAGCCAGGCTCCATAGTCTCCCAAAAACAATGCCGCCAGTTGCGGTGTGTATGTGGATGGGTAGGGGGTGGGGGTGGTGGATCAGTCATTAAAACATGTGCCTGTGTGGGATACTGCAGATCCATGTCATAGCGTCTAGTTCTGGTCTTGGCTCTTGGCCATCTCATCACACAAAATGCATTTGTCCTAACTTCAAGGATGAATCTATAGTCTTAACAGTCTTCACCCTGTCAAAGCATCTGAAGCACAAAGTCTTCTCCAAGACTCAAGGTGACCTCTTAGCTACGGCGATCCTTATAAAATGAGAAAGTTACATACTTCCGATGCACAATTTCACAGAAGAAGCAGTCCCTTGTCAAAGGATGGATAGCAAAAAGTATAGCAAACCAAAGCAAGACTGAAACCCCCGAGGACAAATATTATAGCCTGTAGTTCCATGTCCAGCACCTGGGACTCGTGGCATCATGTGAGCTCCAATAAGCTTGGGTAGAATCCTAGATCTGTGCTGCCTGTAATGCATGTGGCTCTTTCTTGAGCCAGCTTCACTTGGTGCCTGAAGCTTTTTTTTTTTTTTTTTCCAGCAATGTCCCATGTTTCTGGCATCTCAAATATCCTGGGATCTTTCTACCACCTAGGCATCTCCTCTACAGTTTCATGCATAACTCTCAGGAGATCCATACTGGGAATCTGACCTTGCTGGACATTTCTAGGTCTCTGAGTTTCTCCTGGAGCCTTGGCACAAGGCTCATTGACCCGAGGATGCTTGCATTCTGCATGCCTATAGAGTCATGGCCACATAGATAGTACTAATCTCTGTTGTCATCCTGAGATATAGCCTGGCCCCTTTCTAATCACAGCTGCAGTAGCCTCTGAATTGCAGCATGGCTGAACCTGGGAAAACAGTTGCTTACTGCTCAGTGAGCCCCAGGGATCTGCCTATCTCTGTCTCCTCAGCTCACAGATTACAAGCCACTGTGCTTGGTTATTCCTTTTCATGTGGATTCTGAGGATCAAATTCAGGTCCTTACATTTGTGTGGTTGATGCTTTATGGACTGAGCTATCTTCTCAACCCCTCTTATTGTCCCTCACGAGTTGTAATAACAAATGAGGTTACACCGAGAATTAGATTAGAGCAAACATGTCCATCTTGTAATGCATGAGTTGCATGCATCCCACGGTATTTATGAAAGCATTCCAACATGTTTGTGGATGAGAAAGTCACATTGCAATATCAAAAGTGAGGACATCCCTAATTTAGAGTCATTATTTTGGAGCCAATTCTCCTTATTCCTTTTCTCCACCCATCCTTTCTCCTCCATCCCCTCCCCTTTTCCTCCTCCCCCTCTTCCTCTTCTTTTTCCCTTCCCTTCCCCACCTCTCCTTCTCTCTTCCTCTCCCCTTCTGTCTCTCTCTTTCATTCTTGGTCAGGGTTTTCTTCCTTCTGAAAATGTACAGTGAAGATTTAAAAATCACATAAAGTATGTAGATTTCTTTTTCTTATAGGGGTCGAATGGTGTTTCCCACTCATAAAAGCATCCCCTAAAGTCCTAATATGTCAGAATGTGACCTTATTAGAAATAGTTTTGCATATAGAGTTAAGACAAAGTCGTAGTGAAGAAGGATGGCCACTAATCCAGTACAACTGTATCTTTATTATTTGTGGGCATTTGGACACAGGCACACACATGGAGAGGATGCCTCATAGAGATGAATATTGGGTCTACAGCCCCAGCAGTCTGGATTCAAATGCAGGTGGATTGCTTTGAGTTCAAGGCCAGCTTGTCAACATAGTGAGTTCCAGGCCAGCCAGGGCTACATGACGAAACCTTGTCAAAAAGAAGGAGGAGGAGGATGAGAGGAGAAGGAAGAGAAAGAGGAGGAGGAGGAGAAGGAGGAGGAGAAGGAGGAGGAGGAGAATGAGGAGGAGAAAGGGATTAGATGACATATCTTAGCATCTTTAACTCAAGGATAGTGAAAAATTCCAGGAAATTGCCAGAAGCATGAAAAAGTAACGAAGTAGATTCTTCCTGGTGACCTCTCTCCCTCCAATACCTCAACTTCAGACTCGTGGACTTCAGGATGATAGGGTGATAACTTTCCATTACACTGTTTGAACCACCCAGTTTGTAGTGTCTTTGGACAGTTCCAGGTACAGGTAAAGAGTTTACTTAGCATGAATGAGGCCATGGGTTTGATCCTTAGCATCACAAACCAGGCATGGTAGGACATGCCTACAATCCCAGCATTTTGAAGGTAGAAGCAGGAGACTGAGGAGGTCAAGGGCATCCTCTGCTACATAGCGAGTTGGAGGCCAGCTTGTCTCACAACAGCAGCAGCAACAGCAACAACAACAGCAGTAACAACAGCAACAACAGCTAAAACACATGGCAAAAGCCACTGCATCTTAGTCTGTAAGCAGGTAAGGTGCGAGCTGTGTGTCCCCAGCTGTCCTCCCACAGCAGGGAGCATGAGTGACAGACTGGAATCCCCACAGTTCTGGGTCCCTGCTTCCCATTGGCTTCCATGGCCGATGACAGATTGTCACAGGGCTGTTCGTACAGACCTGCTCTCACAAGTTAGGAGACTTCCTTGGTGAATGACTGGCTCAAATATTTTGCTTCAACCTGGCTAAGGTTACCTTGGTTCTGTGTTGCTGAGAGGACTCTGGCTTCCTCTGTTGCTTTTCCCTTCTTCTTCCAGCTCTTCCTACCACTTTGGGCTCCCTCGCACTCTGTTCCCCATCCCTGGCATCTCCTTCAGAGACTTCTGACTAATCCTATCTTGGCACCAGGAGAGAATACAAGCTAATGAGGAGCTCATGGAAGCGAAACAAGAGACCTCCAGTATCCCTGTGATTGCTTATTCCCAGATTAACACAAACCTTCTAAACTGTACCGATACTGGCCCCATTCCAATAAAACCACGGGAAGAAGAGAGGCTCGAGAAAGGGACCCCAGGGACTCTGTTATATGCTTTAAGCTTGCAAATCAATCATGAGAAAAATAACAAAAAATCGAAGTATGGGCAGACTGAGATACTTGAATAGATTTTAAACAGCCAAAGAAGAACTGGAGAATAGTCAGTGGAGACTGTTTTTACACCCACACAACCTGGCAGATCATTGCTTACACCATCTTTGTTGCAAAAAATACTACAAAAATATGGTTCTTTGAAAACATCTTCTGTCCCTGTATAAATGACATAAGATCCAGAGGCATTTCTGCAAATAATATGTTTTCCAATGCCAGTATATAAATAGCTTGGAGAACTGAGATAATAAGAAAGTTGCCAAGAGTCTTGCTACGCTGACAAGAGAAGCAGCCGACTTGGAGCCTGCTCCGTTATTTGTGGCTAGTCTTGAAATCTAATAGACTGAATACAATGCTGTTTTCCCACCATCAGACAAGAAGGAGGATGCTGCTATCTTTAACTTCTGGGGCAGAGGCCAGATTGGGGCCTTCTCAACTTCCTGGATCTTTGCCCGAATTCTCCTTAGGAGATGAGTGCTTTCCTCCCACTGGAAAAGTTATCGATTGATTAATTCGTTCATTTATTTTGTTGAGGATTGATCCAGGCACTGCACAGGACAGACAAGAGCCGGACATTGAAGCTATAACCTCAGCCGATTTTTGGAATGACGACTAGGTCGAGTCTTCACCAGCTTTGAATGATTCATTGCCCAGTGGTCCTCTTGAATTTGACTGTCCTTGGATTTGACTGTCCTCTCCTGATCAAAGATACCTCTGCTTTGTTTTGTACCTTCTGTAGACTTGTAAGGAGACACAAGGATCTTCAGAGATTCTTGTCATTAAACATTCTGATCCCCAGCTTTCTGAGGGGTTCTTCTAATCTTAGGACTTTCCAGTTACCATTTGCAGGTGGGGATGACCTGTTAATGTGTTGATGAGGCCAGAAAGATGACTGAGTTGGTAAAGGTAAAAAAAAAGTACTGCCAAGCCTCAGGGTTTGAGTTCAATCCTTTGAACCCACGTGGTGGAAGGAGAGAACCTAGTACTGAAAGTTGTCCTGTGACCTTCATGCGTGCATTCTTGAGTGTACACACACACATACTAAATGTAATTATATATATATATATATCTTATCTCTATTTGTGTGGATTAGTTTTCTCTATAATGGTTTTAATTTACTTCTTAGTAGGCTATTTCTCTGCATTTAATATTTTGGTGTTACAGATGAGAAACCACAAAATTATTTTCTATTTTATTTACTTAGAAATTATTGGTTGCATATATTTGTCTTAAACAAACAGGTTAAATACTCATTTTTATATTTTTTCTACAAGGCTTTTTCACTCTTTTGTCATCCACTAAACTTTTTCTTTGATCAATTCCCCTCGTGCTTGGTGCGTCTGTTTACTCTCTCTGTGACCCTCTCTTACCCCCTTCTACCTCTGACACACCCTCCTCTCCCGACCAGCCTCCTTCTCATGTCACACCTTCATGTTTTGTTTTAACCAGGACATCTGTGTGGCCACACGCTCGGGCCTATCCACTAGAGCCTGGCGGGCACACCAACTGAAACACAACCAAAGACAGTGACTGTCCCTCCCCCAGAATCACCAGCTGCCAATAGTCTAGTAGGGAGGATTAGTGCTCTATGAGCTCCTCGCTGACACGTGATTGCCTACTGAGAACTAGTCTTGTGCAGGCCTAGTCCTGGCAGTTGCAACTGCTTTGAGATCATGTTCGCAATGGCTGTCATGCCCTGAAGACAGTATTTTGCGGTCTGTCTCTGTGTCTTCTGCCTCTTACAACCTTGCTGTCACCTCATCCACAACGTCTCCCGAGCTCTAGAAGGGCTTATATGAAGGTCCTGTTCAGGGCTGAGCAGTCAACTGCTATGTATTATTCTAAGCATCTTGTGCAGTCATGAGCCTCCATGTTCACGGCCATTGACTGCAGGGGGAAGCTTCTCTGGTTAAGGCTGAGCATAACGTCTGTCTGTGATCACAAAGATGAATATTTAGGCTGCTGTTCAGTGCCACATGAACTTAGCTAAGCAACAGTGGGGCCTATGATCTCCTGTCTAAACATATAATTCTATTATCTGAACACAATGACAATCTTTTCTTCTCTGACACTTCTTTAAACTTAAAAAAAATCTTATTGCTCTGGTTAGGATCTGGTTTAATGTTAATCTATAGCAATGTCATCAAAACTGCTCACTTTTTTTTTTTCTCAAAGGGAATACTTTAAGATTTTTAAAAAAAAAAAATCATTAATGTGAATTTCCCCCTGCAAATACTCAAAATAGGCAGGTGTGTGTGTGTGTGTGTGTGTGTGTATGAAGTTTAAATAAAATGAATGTGGCCAAATCGCTTTCCCCACAGATGAAATAATTCTCATTCCTATTAGTGATTTTGCTAGTAATAAGCTTTACATGCATAAAAAACCTGTTTGCTATATTGTAGGGAATAAAATGAAATCTAATTATTATTTTAATTTGCAATTTCTCTGCTGTTGATAAGTTCGATCATCTTGTTAGTGATTTTGTCTTTTCAACATCTTTTGACTTTTTTTCCTCATTCTTTTCTTCCAACTTGGATGGGATTGTTGTTTTGAACAAACCCCATATGTTTATACTTCTATATTTTTCACTTCTCAAAAATCTTTCCTAAGACCGCATAGCTTCTATCTTCGTTGTGAATGAAATAATTTTTCATATTCACTTTTGAAATTATTTCTGGGTTGGAGAAAAACTATTGTCCTTGTAAACTCTTCCTTTAATCTAGCGGTATTACCTCGTCTCCTTATTGAATCTAATACTTCTTTCTGGTAACTGGGCATTTTAGTCTCTAATTCAATGTTTATGCCAGTTATTAGATTTCCTACTCTTATTTTAATCGCTCAAATTTGTAATGTTAAATAATAATAATGAGGATGTCAATGCCAACATACAAGTCTAGTTCCTGATTTTAATAAAAAGTTGGTTAGAGCACTTTATCACGTAGGATAGTATCTGGCCTTAGATTTTGAGGAATTAGTCTTTATTATATCTATTTCCATTTTGATTGCTTCAAAGGCTAACTGAGAAGTTTTACAAATTAAGCTTCGCCATGTATTGGCATAAGCTTCTGTTTTTCCTTTTAATTTGCCCACGCAATAGATTGTGTCAGTAGATGTTGGGTAAACTGGGGGAGTCGAGCTCAAAGTAACTGACAGAGGAAAAGAGCTAACCAAGCCAGGAAGCTAAGTAACGAACCAGAGAGACTTCAGACTGGCAGGAGATGATTGTAGCATAATCCTGTCCTGTCAAGAAGAATTTCCACCTTTTCCAAAGGTGGAGCGCTTTGGAGGTGTGAGAAAATGGAAAGTCGTAGCTGTGTTACACTGCAATACTGACAGTGTGCTTTTTATCAACCCCTTCAGCCTACCCGCCAGCAACCATCATTTCTGTATATCCTTCCTTGCTTGTTTATATGCCGGGACACTCTATATTCGCCATAGCACCCGTTACTATTACTACCTTACCATTGCCCAACAGATGAGAAAAATCAAAGTGTAGAGAAGGCAATTAAACTAATTGCAGTCATACAACTTGCAAGCGACACAGCCAGAATTACGAAGCATTCCTGCATGGGCAAAGCCTACGTAACTAGTAAGTGTGTGTGTGTGTGTGTGTGTGTGTGACTGCAGCAACCTCAGGTGTTGATCCTTGCCTTCTGCCATTTTTTGAGACAGGGTTTTTCTTGCTATTTGCAGCTGCTTATGCCAGCTAGCCCCCAAATTTCTGGGGATTCTCCTGTCTCTGCCTCCCATCTTGATATAGGCGCCACGGCAAGCGGCTTTATTTACATGGATTATGGGGATTTGAACTCAGGTTTGCATGCTTGTGTGGCAAGCATTTTATCCACTTGCTCTAATGGGTAAGTCTTTCACATCTATGTTACCCAGCCAGAAGTTTCCAGGCTTCTTGGACAGGCTTTTAGCCTGTCTGATAATCTGTATACAGGCCATGTCTTGATTACTGTTCTATTGCTGTGAAGAGACACCACGGCCATGGCAGCTTTTTAAAAATGTATTTAATTGGGAGCTTGCTTACAGTTTCAGAGTTTGGTCCATGATTGAGTTGCTGTCCAAGACAGAAGTCTGATAATCTTTGTGATTCTAGACTGATGGACACATTTTACTGTCCACATAATTCCAGGGCTCACATGAATAGGGCACTTTTCCATTTTGGAGCTTCCTAACCCATCCGTGTTTTACAGATTTCCTTTGGGCAGATATATTCCATCAGAATCAGTTAAGTTCCCTTTAGCATCAAAACTTCTGTCCTCTATGCCCAAGGAAACGAGTGGTCCTAAGGAACCAGATGGTCTATCTGGAAGACACTGTGAGGTCCAAGCTCCAAAGCCAAGAGAGGAAAGAGAGTTGGAGATTGAAGAGAAAGCAAGGAGCTGTGGAAAGATGAAACAGGCTTTACTCCCTCTGCTATCTGGACCACAAAGCAGGCAGACAGATGCACACAGGCACCCAAGAAGGAATAGATGCATTTGCAGATCACGCGGGCTGCATGGAGGTAGGCACCTAGTTCTACAGACAGACACAGGCAGGCTGGTGAAGGCAAAGGTACTAACCTCTGACCACATGACCATATTTATACAGAATCACACGAAAGTGGTATTTCACCAGGAATATTTATGTAACATTACATCTCTGCTTCTTTTTGTGTCTCCTGGACATCTAGTGTCAGTCATTTTGTGTGACTCATAGCCATTCAGATATTCAGTGTTAGCCATCTCAGCCTGTGCCAGGTATCCACACCAACACCGTGCTGTTTAAACAGATACTGGTCTGTGGTGGATTGAATGGAGATGACCCCCATAGGCTCATATAGCTGAATGTCTGGCTCTCAGATAGTCTGGCTCTCAGATAGTGAAACTATTTGGGAAGGGTTAGGAGGTGTGGCCTTGTTGGAGGAGGTGTGGCCTTGTTGAAGGAGGTGTGTCACTGTGGGGGGGTGAGCTGTGAGGTTTCAAAAGCCCAGGCCAGGACCAGTCTCTCTCTCTCTGCCTGCAACTTGCAAATCAGATGTGAGCTCTCGGCTACTGCTCCAGTGCCACATCAACCTACCTGCTGCCAGGCTTCCTGATGACAATCATGGACCAACCTCTGAAACTGTAAGCAAGCTCCCAATTAAATACATTTTTAAAAAAGCTGCCATGGTCGTGGTGTCTCTTCACAGCAATAGAACAGTAATCAAGACATGGCCCGTATACAGCCTTCTGTTCCCTTCAGACTCTGACGGGGATGCAGCTCTCGGGGTGCTGCCCGGTGAATCCTACAGAGCAAAGGAGGGGCAAGCACTGGAGAGGCTCATTATACACCTGTGCCCTGTGAAGGAGATAGAAAACTATAGAAGGGAGGAGATAGGACAAAGAGAAGAGAAAAGAGAGGGGGGTATGTCTTATCCACCTCTGAGACTGAACAATTGTCATATAGCTTACATTCATTGACCTTAAAGATAAAGGGACGACAGAAGTGATCCAGGTAAACCTTCCCATTTTAGCTCTGAGGAAACGTAACCACACAGGCTGATGGTTAACATGTAACAGCTGAGCTCAATCCATCATTTTCCTTGTTCCTCCACGATTCCATTTTCATCTGTTTTAGCTTGCTTCATTGATTCATGTACATTGCTCCATCCCTGCCCATGAGGGTCATACAATCCAATGACAATAATAATAGACTTATTCACTGTACAACTTCTGGTGGTCTACACACATCATTTCTAGTCCATACAACTTTTCTCATTAAGTATCATTATATGGTAAACGAGCACAGTGTTCACAAGTGTTAATGTGCTCAGTTATATTATTGGTTTGAACTCATGCTCATTTGATGACCCTCCTGTGCTTGTCCTGCTGTGTAAATCTACTTGTCTGCTGTTAGCAAGTGGGCAGTAGAAGCTAGATACCAGTGTGGCTTCTAGAAGGTGGAGAAGTTGTATTTTGACACAGGTCTTTTTGAAGAAGGGACAAGTGTAGAGATGGAATTAAGTCATGCAGAACATGGAGGTGACTCTAAAAAGGTTTTAAGATGCTGAGAGAAACATACATAGCAAGTTATAAGAAGAAACAAATAAGGAACAAAGTAACAATGAGAGCTGGACCCAGACGCCAGAGGTGAGGGAAGAACATAGAGAGCCTGCCGTGGGGATTAAGGGCACTGGCTTGCAAGGGTCAAAGTTGTAGTTCAACAAAATAACTCAAAGGAGAAGAACGCAGACGTATCCTCCTAGTTCAGTCTGCCCGTGAGTGCTCGCCATCTGAAGTAGCAGTTCAGTCTGCCCGTGAGTGCTCGCCATCTGAAGTAGCAGTTCAGTCTGCCCGTGAGTGCTCGCCATCTGAAGTAGCAGAGAATAGCAACCTATTAGGGTTTTCATTTTCTTCACAGAGTGGGTTTTAAAGAGTTTGACCTGATTTTACCTCTCTGTGTTACACAAACTTATTAAGCATTGCCTTAGACTGCAAAACAAGCTTACCACGAGCACAGTAGAATACAACTCTATTTGAGAGAACAGAGTTTCTCAGACATCCCAGTTTTCAAAACTTTGTGTGAGACATTACTGAGCTACATGTTAAATGGCAGCCCTTTATTGTTTATTTGCTTTTGTTTTTCGAGACAGGGTTTCTCTGTCGTAACTCTGGCTGTCCTGGAACTCACTTTGTAGATCAAGCTAGACTTGAACTCACAGTCGAACTCACAGCGATCCGCCTGCCTCTGTCTCCTCAAATGCTGGGATTAAAGGTGTACGCCACCACCATTTTAGCTGGGCAGCAAAGGACTGGAGAAGAGCATATAAGGCAGCAGCAAGCAAAGGGAGACCTGGGGTGATTCGGTTCCTAAAAATCTATTAGGATTTCTGTTGTTGTGATAAAATACTCTCACAAGGACAACTTAGGGAACTTACATTCCCAGGTTATAGATTTTATCATTGCAGAGAGGTCAAGGCAGAAAGTTGCACATCCACAGTCAAGAGAGAAATGAAAATGTCTGCTGCTGCTCGCTTGTGCTCAGCTTGATTTCTCCACTCTTATACAGAGCAGGGTCCATTTGGAGCACACGTAAAGAATGGTGCCATTCCCTAATAGTGGACTGTCTTTCCATATCAATTAATTTAATTAAGCCACTCCCCTACACACACACACACACACACACACACAAAGGTAAGGAGAAATGAATAGGAATGCCTAGCCACTGATGTTATGTTGAGAAACACTGTAGATTTTTGTCCTTTTTATCAGCTTGTCCTTAGACCAGTTCCTCCTTGATGTTGTCTCTTTAAAAGAGAGGCTACCTCTAATTGTTGTTAGTTGTGACATTGTTCCATGATGACACCCTTTTCTTTATGCAAAGAGCCATTAGTCTATATCACATGTTGGGTCTTCAGAGTTTTGTGTGCAGAATGCCTGTGTGACTTTTCTTGGGGAGTGTATTTCTATTCATCTCAGTGTGTGGGTGTGGGGGCAATGACAGACCAGAAATTACTTTTATCCATATCCAGCTTGGCAAAACAATGAGTTTATGGGGGTTACTTACAGGAGCATGGGTGAGGGGTATTACAAGATCATGAGTGTCTCCCAGGCAGCTGCCCCATCCTAGCATACATGATACATCATGAAAGCTAGATCGCTGAAGTCACAGCTCTGGTCAGTGTTTTCCCTCCTGTATACAGGGGCAGGATTATGTGTAGCTAGAGGGAGCAGCTGGCCACGAATGGCTGAAATCTCTGGTGAAGATCTGAAGACTTTTTCCCCTCTGTGTAGGCCATGTCATCCCTGGAAGTCAGAGTTCCATGGTGCTGGTTGTGCACTATCCTTGGGACACCTGTGTAAGGTGTGTCCAGAGGGAGATGCCAAACTTTTACAACAGGCTTCATGCTAGCCTGGCCTCCTGGGTGTGTAGAAGATGGGATGGCTCTTCAGAATGGCTCCAGACTGGGCTGAGATGGCCCAGCCTCTATCCCACATCACAGTCCTGGTATGTAGACTACTCTGGGAAGGGCAGTGACTGTGGCTAGTAAATTCCGTCAGACCCTGTCTTCCACAGGGTGGGGATCTGGGCTGTATGCAGTTAAGTGTAGCTTGCATACTCTATGAAAATGGCTCTTTCTCTGGTGACCTCCTGCCTTCTAGACCCAAAATGTCAGTATCATTCACTTCTTTCTAGTTCTTCTGACAGTAGTTCCCATGGTAGATTAAAAGAGACCAGGAACAAAGGTCTACACCACATCCAAGGGGTTGGAAGTCTTTCATCTGTGTTCTTGGCAGAATGAGCTACTCCTGGTCTTCTTGACAACACTAGTCAAAGGCAAAGCACAGAAGGCAGAAAGGGGATCACACAGTACTGAGAAAGAACAGGGGTGTGGGTAGGGAAAATGGATGCAATGAGCACAGACTGTGAGAGAGGTAGTGTCCATCAATTTCTGCAGGCAGGGCTACATCCCAGGAGCCTCAAGATAATATGAACAAATGTCAGCAGAGATGTGGAGGGGACCCTTAAGCTTAGGAATTCAAATAGACAGTACCCAAGTGGCAGAATACAAATAGAAAGACCTTTTTGTAAAGGAAAAGCTTTTTAAAAATGGCACAGGGGTGGGGAGGGGAGAGATGCTCTCTTCTCCAAAATCTTTCTTCTAAAAGAAACACAGAGTGTTTTTAGTCCTTGGAGATATTACTCATAAAACATACTTACTGTCTCCATCTTAAATCAGGTGAACCCAAGGACAGCTCACATAGCTACCGTCTTCCACTAAACCCATCTTATATCAACAGAAAGCAGGAAAACATAATTCTCCTCAGGGTGTCACAGCTGAGGAGAACAAACATACTGAGAGCCCACTAAATAACACCCCAGGGATACCCACAGAACGGCTGTGGGAACGATGGATGTTTCCATTTAACAAATCACACAGGGTCATCAAACCTCTTCGGCCAAGAATTTATTTGAATGCCCGTTTCAAGGCCGAGAAATCAATAATTCAGCAGAGGAGGGGGGAAGGGATCATAAACCACATTTAAATCATCCTGTGAAATGAAATGTCAGGGAGAGCCTCTGGGCTTCTAGACAATGCTGGAGTCTTCGCTAGAACTTGCTAATTTGAGCTCTTGCCTCTCACCCCTGGTCAGTCCGTCTATCCACTATGTCAGGTTGGTAATTATGCTGTGTAGGAGAAATTCAGAGAGGTCTGAAGAAGAAAACAGTAGACTGGGTCCTGCCAACCAGATTAAATGGCACCTGTCAAAACAACAATTTGTGTGAAACAGCAAAAGAAAATCTAATATAGGGCCTGTCAGCGCGCATCCGAGTGATCGCGCTTCCATCGGCGACCGGGTGCTTCGGTTCATGCTTAGAATACACATGTTTGGGGGAACCAGGAGGGGTGCACGTTGAGTTAGACCTGTCATGGACGTCACCTGTCTGAGCTCCATTTTATGACAGACTAATAGTGCACTTAACATGCTGTTTATTCTGGACAGACAGAGCGGGGATCCTACTGTGCGTGCCACCGGTAATTATCGGCATGCACTGAAAGCAAAGGGAGGTGACTCCACCCAGCCTACTTGGCAGCGCAGCAGTCTTCTCTGTCTCCCTTCCCTCACCACCAGAAGCAGCTCTGGTGGTGCTCTGGAAGCAGCTTTGGATCTCATCAAAGGCCCAAAGAGATGAGTCCTTGTGACCCTGAATGGATACTTGTGGTACAATCAGAGTGGGAGATGAGGAGGGTTTGGGATTGTCTCTGGAATTGGGAGACAGAGGTGTTGTGAAGCCTGCTTCCATCCTGGAGGACTGAGGAGTCAAGCAGCTGCTGAAGCTGCTGCACAGGCACAGTCTGGGCCGTTGGGAGCATGTGCACTTGTTTCCGGGACTATCACAAATTCTTCAGAGGCCAGGTTTGGTATGAAGTCACAAGGATGGCCAGGGGAATCAAGAAATAGACACCCCAAGGCTTGAAGAACATCACTAGTCCATAAGGAAACACAAATTGGGTCTTTAACATGATACCATAACAAACATATGAGAGTGAATTTAAATTTAAAAAATTACAGATGGCAATTTTGATGACAAGAGTCACTTGAACTCTTGTGTGTGAGGACCACTGTGAAAACCATCTTCTTATACGTAACATACTGACAGGTCATTCAGGAGAGAGTCAAGATGACTTTGGCCATAGTTATGAGTTTTTAAGTACAATGACAAAGAAACAGTCCCTGAAGGACTCAATGATAAGTAGGACTTTAATAAAATGTAAAACTTCTGTTCATAGACTAAGAGAAAATGTTGGAAAAGGACATAGACTCACATTTGCCCTTCCCCCAAAAGAAAATTATCCAAAATACACAGGTAACTCTTACGACTTGGATATGAAAAATGAACAATTTGACTGATGGATACACAAAAGAGTGGACAGCATCTCACCCAAGAAGATACTTAGATAACAAGCATATGAAAGAAGCTGGACACCACGTCATGAGGGAATTCCAAGTGAAAACCACTAGATACTCCCTGTATTTTTTTTAATATTTAAAATGATTTTTATTTATGTGTATGTGTGTGTGTGTCTGTGTGCCACGTGTGTGCAGGTCCCCATGAAAGCCATAAAGGGGAGCTCGAGCCCTTGGAGCTGGAGTCACAGGTTGTGAGCTTCCCAACTTGAGTACTGGGAACTGACCTGGGGTCCTCTGGAAGATCAGCAAGTGTTCTTAAGAGCTGAGCTGTCTCTCCAGCCCTACAAGATGCTATTTATAGACCTATTAGAAAGGTTGGATATACAGCACGACGTGGAAAAACACCCAATCTTAGTCATTGCCAGTAAGAACACAACAGCTTCTCGGTTAGCTACAAAAGCAGCAGCACCCTTTCCTGATAGTCCAGCAGTCTTACTCCTTGGCGTTTACTTGCATAGGTTGGAAGTGTCTATCACATAGAACCTGCACTAATGTGTCTACAGAAGCTATATTTATACTTGGAAAGTTGGAAGTGACCTCGATGTTCCGGTCCAGTAAAAGGACCAATAAATGAAGGTGTATCCACAGGATAGCTCATGATTCTGCACTCAGCAGTGAGCTGTCAAACCATGGAGTGACACAGAGAACCTTCAGTGAAGATTAGCACATGAACCGTGTCAAGCAGAAAGGGCTACATGGTGGCAATTGCACAATGGGTATTCTGGAAAAGTAAAACAGCTAAACAACAACAACAGCAAAATAAATGAAGACAGGAGCTAAGAGGTAGGGCGGGATGAATAGGCAGGTCAAAATTTTAGAGCAGTACAACTATTCTGTTTGATAATGACGAGTTACATGTCATTTGCATGTATTTGTCCAAATTTGTGTGACCGCTCCCAAACCATATACCGTGTGACACTAACGTGAACTGTAGCAAACTGCTTTGGGTAGTGATGTGTGATGCTGGTTCACACTGATTGAGAACATGCTGGTGGACGCTGTTATTAGGGAAGGTTGTGTGTGAGGGGAGGGGGTGTATAGAGTCCCTCCCCTTCCCTGCTCTCCCCTGACTCCCCCTATCCTCACTTGCCCTGTCTCCCCCTGTCCTTTATTTTCTCCTTCTCTCCATCCTCTTGGTTTCTTTAGACCATTTAAAAAAAATCCCCCATTCGATTTCATAATGTAGTAAAGTGATTGTAGATCATAGAAAGAGAGAAGATAGACATGCCATTTATTCTCACTCTCTGCCCCCAATCTCTCTGTATTTCTCTCTCTCAGACACACACAGACACAGCGCGCGTGCACACACACACACACACACACACACACACACAGAGCTCACACACACAGATATAGACACAGTCACACAGACACACAGACACACACAGATACAGACACACACATACTGGCCCCTTGCCATACTCAAGCAGCAGTTTTTATCTGTTGAGCCTGCCAGGATTGTCAACACCCCACATCCTTCTAACTGTGTAAATGCAGCAAAAACTCCCTCACACATTCCCAGGGAGGCTCCAATCTCTTCTATTATTAGTCCCTTCCAGCTTCGCTGTCGCACGTATGATATCTCTACAGAACAAACACACAGGCAGTCCAAGGTCCAAGATGAACTTCTGAGCAGCGGGAGGCAGAACTGCATTCAGAAAGGAATTGCTTTTCAAGGAACCATTTTTGAGAGACTAATATCACTGGCTGGTAGTGAAGTCCAAAGAACTTGAGAGGGGTTGAGAGAGCAGGCTGGATGCTTGGATTGGATAGTTCTTCAGAGCTGAGGGTTTCTTTCTAAAGAAGTGTGATTTTATGCTTTAGTTTTGGTGAACTGTCCAGCGAAGAGGTGCCTAGTAAAATGGAAACTTCCAGAACAGCAATCCCTGGAGCATAGCAGTAGTTTCCTACTTCCCAGAGGCAGGCTCCCCTCCCCCCAACCCCCCCCCCCCAACACAGCAGTCTCCTCTAGACCCATTGAATTGTTTTCCTTTTAAACAAGCTCACCATGAAGACTTAAATCCAGGAGTTGCAGACAGATATGTGAATCTTCCAATAGCAACCCTTAAATATCAACGATTCCAGTGGTTAGCTATAGATACACACACTCCGTGTGTATGTGTGTGTGTATGTGTGTGTATGTGTGTGTGTGTCTGTATGCCATGCACGAGTGTCTGTGACATGACCTCTCATTGGCCTGGGACTCACCAATTTGCCTGGGCTGCATGGCCAGCAAGCCCCAGGGACCCCTCTGTCTCTGTGTCCGTCCCTGGGATTGCAAACATGTGCCACCACAGCTGGCTTTTTACACCAGAGCTGTGGACTGAACCCGTGCCTTCATGCTTCTGCTATAAACAGCTTACCACCGAGCAACCTCAACTGCCAGCCCTTGAGATGTGTTTTTAAGAAAAAGCGTTCTCATAGGCCACGAAGATCACATTTAGGGACCCTGGTTCAGGAAATGCTAATAATTAGCGGTTCTCACCCTGTGGGTAGTGACCCCTTTGGGAGTAGAATGACCCTTTCACAGGAGTTGCCTAAGACCATCTGTATATCAGATATTTACATTATGATTCATAACAGTAGTACAATTATAGTTGTGAAGTGTCAATGGAAATAATTTTATGATTGGGGGCCACCACAACATGAGGAACTGTATTAAAGGGTCACAGTATTGGGAAGGCTGAGAACCACTGATGGGAAGCAGAAAGGAAGGATGAGCCTGAATTTGAGAAATCCCTTAATACTGTCATCAGTGCTCATCACCCAGGTCATTATTGCCGTCTCATCTGTAAAGGAACTTGGCCACAGCAAAGATCACAAGAGAAGACAGACCAAACAGGACGGGCAGGTGACTTAACTCTTCAGACTCTGAAAGGCAACAATAAGCAGCAAGTGAGGCTTTTGTGCTGGGCTGGGAGGGATGCAGGTGTGTTCACTCTTCGTGGGATTTTCTAAGAGAAGCCTGGTTCATCTCTTTACTATTCAACACCTGCTGATTGAGGAGCCGGTGCCACAACCATGAAGACCTGAGTTCAGATCCCAAGCAACCATGGAAAAGCCAGGGAGCATGGCATGTGCCTATAAACCCAGCACTGAGTGGAGTGGATCTGGGAGCTGGCTGGCCAGCCAAGCTAGTGGAAAAGCTCTGGGTTCCATGAGAGTTCCTATCTCAAAAAATAAGGAAGACATCAGATGTTGATTTCTGGTTTCACACGCAACCCTTCTCTCAGCCTGTGTGTACTCGCCCTCCCTAATACCTATATGTCTGGGCAATTCCTCACTACACCCAGTTATCAGTGGAAAGGCTAATTGCATGGCCATAAATGTGTTCAGTTGTTCTTGATTCATCTTAGAACTGCAGGACTGTACTGTGGCACATTACGCTATTATGCAAATTTGACCGTGCTGCGGGCCAGATATGTCCCTTGCAACATTAACGGTTAGGCATAGAAAAAGCCTTTTAAAATCAGTGAGTCAATCTGATTCCTCCAACCCAGGCTCACAAAGGGATCCACAGTTAAATGTACAGAGGGAAAGAACTGCAGGAGTGCCTTCGGCCTCAGCACTGCTTTTTAAATGCAGGGATGCAGCTTCACCTTGACTTTAGTCCACTGATCTTGAGGGAAGCATAGGAGAGCTGCTAAGTGGCGTGGCTGCCAGTTGCTTTGGTTCAAATCTCAAGTCTATGGTTTACCATAAGTGCATTGGTTTAACGAGATCTTTAAGCTCGCCTTGGCTCGGTAGAGTCACTTGTAAAATGGGAATGCTATGTACCTGGTGCTGTTACCATGCACGTTCGGGGAGAGACGCTCAGAGCCCAGCACACAATGAAGACTGATAGATCCAGGCCATTCTCCTAGCAGGTTAGAGTTCTAACCTTTCTGAAGTATTCTCCCACATCCTTACATGTAAAGTCTTTGAAATAAACAGGATAGATCATGTTAGCTCTCACAGGTAGGGAGCATAAAGAGGCTAAGAAAGTCATTCAAGGACATGTAGCAAGTATTGGAGTCCATGGGAAGAGAAAGTACTCAAATTCAGGTTTTCTGCCTCAAAACTCCACATTGTTTCAGCCATCTACAATGATTTCAGGGCCCTCTTGAGGAGAAGGAATGATGTCTACAAATCATTCTAAGGCTCGGAGTTCAACATGAATGCACATATAATTGTGTGTGTGTGTGTGTGTGTATCTCTGTGTCTCTGTGTGTGGATGTATGTGTGTCACAGTGCATATGTGGCGGTCAGAGGGTAGCTTACGGGAGTCAGTTCTTCTTCCCACCATGTATGTCTCGAGTGGACCTCAGGTCATGAGGCTTGGTGGTTGCTCCTTTACCCACTGAACCGTATTGCCAGCCTTCCAGGAAGCACATAGTCTGGAAGGAGATTGTGCTTAAGCGGTGGCATTGTTAATGCAGCAGCAGCAGTGGAAGCTACTTCTGAGGAAAGCAAGGGGGCTTTAGCGATGCTCTGGTCAAGTTGTGACTACGTCCTGCTGTTGTCGGTGGGTGTGGCCAGAAGAGTGAGACGCAACTATTCCAGTCCTGAGAGCTGGGGTTTTGCTCATTGCTGGCAACAGAGTTTATGTGAAGTGTCAGCATGCATTTCTCATGTGACAGAAACTTGTTAGACATGAGATTTTCAGTGGTTAAAGCCTAAGATGCTTTTTCTGGTGTTTCTTAAATGACCGCTTTGGATTCCAGGAATTTTATGTCGGAAGGAGGCACTGTAGCAAGCTTGTTGGGAATAGTCGTCTGTTTAGGACTTTAGCTTAATCTTAGAGGCACAAGTAGAACATTAGCAATGGCCCAGACAGGCATCATCCCAACTTGATTGCCACCCAAATATGTCTACAGTTATATTTTCTTTGGGGGTGGGGTGGGGTGGTAGGCAGACCTCTTTGCTCGATTTCTGGCACCATGGGACATTTATTTTTCCTCTTGCACCCCAAGATCCCACCACCTTTACTCCCTCCACCATCTGCTTACCCCAGGCTGGACCAAGATTGGCCAGGCTGAGGTAAACATTGCATTAAATATCTTTCACAGTCATGGAGGCTTCTTTCCTGCAGTCCCTTTCCATCCATGGATGGAGAGCTCTTTCCACTATCAGCCATGGTGGAATGGAGTGAGATTATGGGGTGGGCAAGTAATTTTTGTACCATTTAACGTGAAAGTATGTCCTGCCAGATCGCTTACAAAGACACAGTATAGTATGTTAACATACTGACATATTGCTTCTGCACCCCCCCCCCTCAACCCAAAGAGTGCCAGGTAAAATACAGAGAGTTCTGTTCAATTGAAATTTCAGAGAAATGATAGTAATTTCACCATGATAAACATGTCCCAAATGTTGCATGCGACCAATTAATACTAGCAAAAATTCCCTCCCTTACCTGAGATTCAAATCTGGCCATGTGTCTTGTTTTATTTCCTGGTAAGTGTGGCAATTCTACGAACCTAGAAAAGCATCTGCTTCAGCCTGGTGAGCAGTGATGATTTTAGGGTTTTCATTTTAATCGAAGTACACGATAAAACATTAG
Organism: Cricetomys ansorgei; assembly: GCA_026225945.1. Classification (NCBI taxonomy): domain Eukaryota; kingdom Metazoa; phylum Chordata; class Mammalia; order Rodentia; family Nesomyidae; genus Cricetomys; species Cricetomys ansorgei. The sequence continues at coordinate 10,314,882 of JAMJFZ010001089.1, forward strand.
CAATAATTTTTCGAAGAAAGAGAAATCAGCGTGTGTGTGCTGACTGTGTCAGAGACGGTGACTCCCGTTTTGTATACCCTCTTCACATCTTTGCTCTTGCACGTCTTTATTTTTCATAGCTATGATATGGAAACGAAAACTATATTTTCTGCCTTGTTTTGTTAAGATTGCCTCAAGCACTATTATAATTACTTTAAAGAGGTCAGAAGAGGTCTTTGGATCCCTCGGAACTGGAGTTCTAGGGGGTTGTGAGCGTCCTGTCTTGGGTTCTAGGAATCAAACTTGGGTCCTTCGGAAGAGCAGTAAGTGCTCTTAACCACTGAGCCATCTCTCTAGGCCTCCTTTTGTAATCCTTCTACTGTTTCTGTAATTACCTTCAAGAGTACTGTAACGCAGAGTGAAACAAAATACTGGAGGAGAAATATTGAAGTGTCTGTTGCAAAGTCAGCCGGTATGCTGATAGGCTTTACTTTATTTATGACTTGAGGTTTTCTCTTGGAGTTTTTAATACCATTTCTCTGTTCTGTATATTTAGTAATATAATACATCACAAGGGGTTCTTTTCTGGTCTTATCGGTTTGGTATTTGGGGTGCTCTCTCTGTCTGTATGGACATGTCTTTCTTCAATTTGGGGACATTTTCTTCTATAGTCGACTGACGATGTAGTCTATGCCACTGACCAGGGATTCTTCCTGTGTGCCTATAATTTGAATATTTGGTCTTTTCCCAGTGTCCTATAATTCCTGCATGTTCCTTCTGTGTGTTTTTAAAAGATTTTTTTCATATTCTTTGCTTGAGTGCTTCAATTTTTCTACTTTATTTTTGAGCCCAATATTCTCTCTTTTACTTGACCCATTCTGCTTGTAAGGCTTTTCCTCAACTTTTCTAATTGAGCATTTTTTGATTCTGCATTTTTCAATTCTGTCTTTATTTAGGCTTGGGTTTTCTTCAGTATTTCTTTCTTTGCAGAATTCAATTTTCCAATACTGGATTTCTTCACCATTTTATTCATCTGTATATTTGTAATTTCTTTTTGATAGTAACTCGGATTTACTGGTAGTCTTTTTATGTTCCTTGAGTGTTGTATGTGTGAGTGTGTGTGTGTGTGTGTGTGTGTGTCTTCTTTAAACTCTTTAAATTATCTGATAAATTTTCTGATTGTTCTTTTAAATTCTGCGTTCTGGTGTTCATCTGAGTGATTCTAACTGCAGAATGTTTCTATCAGACTAGTGGGTTTGTGGGGGAGGGTGAGCATCCTGTCTTGGCCTTTTATATTGTTTGTGTCTTTTCTAGGTGGCCTGGACATATGGACTTCTTTCATTGATTGTGTGTCTGATATGAGGTTCTAGACTGCCTCAGGCTGGGGCCAGTGCAGGAGCTGTATATCCGGATCTAGACGTTGGAGTATGGAGCTAGACCCAGCAGGCTTGGTTCTGGGGCAGTCATGGCGTAGGACAGTGGTTCTCAACCTTCCCAACGCTGTGACTCTTTAGTACAGTTCCTCATGTTGTAGTGGCTCCCAACCATAAAATTATTTTTGTTGCTACTTTGTAACTGTAAAAGTTGCTACTTTTATGAACCACAATGTAAATATCTGATATGCAGGTGGTCTTAGGAAACCCCTGTGAAGGGTTGTTCTGCCCCGAACCAAAGAGATGGAGACCCACAGGTTGAGAACTGCTGGTGCAGCACCCTATGGCTGGATAATATGCAGATGGTGGGCGCGGACCTAGTCCTGAGGCACTCACTACAAATCCCGACAAGACTGTGACACGGATTTGAGAAAGTGCTCGGAAAGACAGAGTTCACATAAACGTGGGAACCAACTCGAAGGAGCTTCTAATTGAAATAATTTAAACAAAATATAAATAACCATAGTATCATATTATAACACATGAAGTATGCTATCTATGAATTCACACTGACATAAATAACTAAATGAGTAAGTACACAGGGTCAAGGGGGGCAGCTTTTCTTGGAGAATTCTAATTAAATGTAAAGGAAACGGAGAAAAACAGTCACTAGGTGAATACCATGGTAATAATTATTGAAGATGCTAAAATTAGGAGGTGAAAGTGTGAAGTGGGGGCTGCGTGGAGTGAAGGGCACTTGGTGCTTTTGCAGAGGATGTTGGCTCAGTTCCTGGCACCCATGCCAGATGGAATAAAACCTTCTGTAACTCCATAGTAGGGAATCTGATGCTCTCTTCTGACCTCTGTGGACACATGTACATACGCGCTGCACACACAGGTAAGCAGTCTCACCCACATACACACATATAAAACTTTAAAAGTTTGAGGGAAAGCAGAATATTATCCTAGACTCAAAAGTTTCCCAGCAAGAGACTGTGCCTCAAACAGTTGGTAAGAGAGGATGAACGTTCTGATTTCCACACGTGTTCTCTGGTGCATATGTGCACACTCTCACATATGCATATGTGCACACACATCATGCCTCTCTCTCTCTCTCTCTCACACACACACACACACACGGAGTCACACACAGTCACACACACAGAGTGAGTCTCACACACAGAGCCACACAATGCCCCTTTTGTCATTAAAACATCAATCAGAAAGAGATTTTTTTTTAAAAAAAACTGTCTTTATTTGGTGTTGCAAGAATTACTTCCCCCTAGGAGATGTGACCAGCATCTACCTGCTTCCTTGCCCTTCATAGCATCACAATGACAAACACAAGTGTGAGCCCATCACACTTTGAGACTATTGGGCTTAATTACAAAACACCAGTGAAAGTTACTGTCAGGAGTGTGGGTGACCCCAAAACAACACTGGAAAGTCTTCACCAGCATGGATGATGGGTTTCGCATAGCAGGACAGATGGAGGTCCCTTCTTTTAACCTTTACTAGCCTATGTATTCTAGCACCTCCAAAGGCCACATGAAAGTAGGGCAGAATGATATCCAAATAGCCATGAGGAGCAGCTGGACTCTCAGGGGAGGGTCCGATCTCCTTCCCATGCTCTTCTGTGTGAGAACGTCAGTGGTCAGCTAGCCCTATCATGACTGATGGACTCCTGCAATTAGGCACATCTATTCTGCTGAAGATGGAGACTGTTCTGCTTGCCTGATTGGGGGAGAATAAGTAGCATGACTATGGGAACACATGTGCCAAGGGCTGAAGTAAACTATGACAAGCTTCAAAGAGGCGAGGCAAAGGGAGGCTTCTAAAGGCAAGATCTGAGGGTGACTATAGAAAGTATTTCGAAGCAATAATATTTGGCTGTAGAGATTAATGATGAGTGATTTGAAGTCAAACAGACAGTTCCTGGGCAGATGTCTTCACGGAAGCAGTTTGTGTACAGGCTGTCTTTCTGGAAGAATCTTTTGGGATCATTGCCACCAGGGTTAGGCCATTTGTGAAAACAAAACAAAACAAACAAACAAACAAAAACCTTCCCTTCACAATACCATAGCTTCCTTTTATTTTACTCTATTGTTTCGAGATGACACATTGATTTCATTTTGATTCTGACAGTTTTCACGCTCTCCTCAAATATTGATCAGTTATCAAGGAAAAAAAAAAAAAACGGATACAGTGGAGAAACTTTGCCCATGGCATCTAAGAGAAGTGGCCAATATTCATATCACAATAATAAGATATTAACCTCACATGCCCCTGAGATGATGCACCGAGAAGGACAGAATAATCACTTCCGTCATGGTCATGTCAAAAATTTAAGACCGCAATCTAATCGTAAGTGTCCATCAAACTGAAGGAAAGACACGAGGCAGAATTGCAGACCAGCTCCCATCAAAAGTGCCAAACCTTCAAGAAATGAAGGATGAGAAACTACCCGAGATTAGAGGAAGCTAAGGAGAGAAGATGATGATGCTTCTGGATTACACAACGGAACAGAAAAAGACATTAGGGAGAAACTGTGTGAAATTGGAATAAAGCCTGTTGTTTAGTTCATAGTATTGAAGGAAGTAATGATAGCTTCCTGGTTTTAACTATTACGATTTGGTTTTGTAATTTGCTACCATTAGTGGGAGTGGGGTCAAGGATCTGCGTGCGTGAGCCCCCGCCTGTATGTGTGTATGGATGTACGTGTGCCTTTATGTGTGTGAATGCAGGTGCATGTGTGCCACAGCATGTGTTTGGAGGTCAGATGGCAACCATGCACGCCAGTCCTTGCTTCCCCCCTGTTTGAGACAGGGGGTTCTCCTACCTCCACCTCCCGTGGCCCTGTAGGAGCGCTGGGGTTATAGGCACTTGTATATGCTCTGTGTCCATCCTTGAAATAGGGTCTGGGGACTCAGACTCAAATCTTCATGCTTGTGCAGCAGCACTTTCACCCACTGAGCCACCCCTGCAGCTCTGTGTAGAAGATTTTTAAGGGAGTGATTTGCACAGTTCAGACTCCTTTCAAATATATTTATTGTGTGTGTGTGTGTGCACCTGTGTGCCGGTATAGAGAGGCCAGAAGAGGGGGTCAGGTATCCTCCATCTCTCTCCACATATTTCTTTTGAGACAGAGTCTCCTTACCCAGAGTTCACATTTTTTTTTTCAGCCAGCTGGAAGCCACAAAGCCACAGTGATTTTCCTGGCTTGACACTCTACTCTCAGCTGAGTTATAAGTCTGCACTGGATACCTGGCTTTTCACATGCGTGCTAGGATCCAGCCCTCATGATTATATGGCAAGAGTTGTTAATCATTGCGCCAGATCTTTCATCGCTAGACGCTTATCGGAACGTATTTGTACTGATGATTTTCCCTGAGAAGTTATTCTGCTGTAAACGGAAAGGTGTTCAACAAACAACTAATTACGATCATGACCATTAAGATGAAAACAGTATTTCATACGATGAATTAATTTTAAGCAATTAGTCCTGTGTTTTATGCCTTTTACCTCATCGTCCCCTCCTCTCCCTCCTTCCCTCTTCTCTTTCTCTCTCTCGATATATATGTATGTTTTTGAGAACAAGATCTCACTTTGTAGCCTAGGCTAGTATGAACTCAATGTGAAGCACAGGCTAGCCTCGAGATCTCATCCTCCTCAAGCCTCCTGAGTGCTGAGATGATGAATGTAAGCCGCCGCGCCCTGATCACCTTCCTAGTCTTCTTATTGAAAGCCGTAGTAATAGCGGTAGCAAAGACTGATCAAAATCTTACTACATTAACTAATACTCCCCAGACTGTGTTCTAACTACAGCTAGTGGCTTGCGGTGGTGTGAATAAGAATGGCCCCTGTAGGCTCATATATTTGAATGCGTAGTCATCAGGGCGTGGCAACACTTGAGAGGAATTAGGAGGTGTGGCCTTGTGGGGGTAGGTGTGGCCTTGTTGGAGGAAGTGTCTCACTGAATGGGGGCTTTTGAGGTTTCAAAAGCCCACGCCGGGCCAAGTGTCTCTCTCTTCCTGCTGCCTGCTGATCCAGATGTAGACCTCTCGGCTCCCTCTCCAGCATCACGCCTGCCTGTGTGCTGCCACGCTTCCTATCATGCTGACAATGGACTCAACCTTTGAAACTATAAGCAAGCCCCAATTAAATGCTTGTCTAAGAGTAACCTCGGTCATGGTGTCTCTTCGCAGCAATAGAATATTGACTTAGATGTGGCTCTACAAAATTTATTTAGTTTTAAAAGATTGATTATATATTTATTTATTTATGGGTGTGTGCACATGCATGCAGATCAGAAGAGGGCAGATCCCCCTGAAGCTGGAGTCACAGCTGGAATGTGAGCTGCCTGACAACACGGTGTTGGCAACTGAACTCCAGTGCCGTGGAAGAACAGCAAGTGCTCATAGCCACTAGAGCTTCTCCTCAATTCTTCTACACAGAACTCGTTTAAAACTTGTTTATAAACTCATTTAACTCACAGGTTGCAGTTGTCAACTGTTTTATGAGGAATAGAAAAAAAAAAAAAAAAGCCCGAGAGACTTTAAATTACTTGTTAAAGACCATGGAACTCAGGATCAAACAAAATCAAGGTGCTGAGAGAAGCTGTTTTATCACTTTATTTTTGCCTGTCACAGGTCCTACTTAATTATGTGTCTGACAGAAGAACACTCCTCTGAATTAGAAGTCCTAATGTCAGGGATACCAGGCATTAATGGGCGGGGGAGACTTCAAATCACTAGCACAGAACCGCCAAAGTGATTATACATCAGCTTAACATGTTCAACATTTTCTTTAGTTAACATTTTCCTTAATAACGTCTTGTGTATGGATAGTGTGTATGTACGTGAGTCTCTCTCTGACTCTGTCTCTGTGTGTGTGTGTGTGTGTCTGTGAAACGCTAAAGAGAGAGACAGGAAGAGCACTGCCTGAATCTACTGTAGCCATTTTGTACCCAAAGGAAGATGATCAACATTAGATTCTGAGATGACACAACCGAGCAGGTGAACTAATACTGGAACCACCATACCCCTTTCCCTGAAGGTAATATATATATTATATATTGCGATATAAGCCATTTGCAATTCGGGTTTCTATTTGTAGAGCCCCAAACATCCTTACATAGACATACTAACTTTATATTTTAAATGTAACTTTCACGTATATTTCATTTGTTCTTTTTGGACAGGATCTCACATAGCCGAGGCTGGCCTCGAACTCACTATTGTAGCAGAGGGCGATTCCAACTTCTGACCCTCTTGCACCCACTCCTCAAGTGCGGCGGGGGTTAGAGGCGTTCCTCCACTCCAGGCGTTTTTAGTTGTTGTTTTTTTTTTCTATCTTTTTTCTTGTTTTATTAGTTAAAAACACATCTCAACAGATACAAGAGAATTGAAATAACACCTCGCATCCTACCAGACGACCCTAGGTTAAAGCTGGTTCTGGACACAGCAGTAACAACAGAAAGCTTACAAAATCATGGCAACTGACAACTCGCTACTGAATGAAAAACGAGTCAAGACAGAAATTAAGAAGTTAACTCTTTAGGATTAAAAGAGAACGAAAACATAACGTACCCAAACTTACGGGACACAACAAAGGCGGTTCTAAGAGGCACGTTCAAAGCACTAAGTGTCTATATAGAAAATTAGAGAGATCCCATATTACTAACTTAACAGCACACCTGAAAGTCCTGGAACAAAAAGAAGAAATCACACCCAAAAGGAGCAGATGGCAAGACATAATCAAACGCAGGGCTGAAATCAATATAACAGAAACAACAAAACAATACAAAGGAATCAATGAAATGAAGGGTTTTTTTTTTTTTTTTTTTGAGATAGTCAATAAGATTGGTTGATGAACCCTCGGTCAGAAGGCACAGGCTTTGTGATATTTTCCTACTGCCACTCTTTGGCATTAAGTACCAAGTTACTTAATCTTGGGCTGTATTGAGTTAGGATGTTTGTTGTTTGAGTTGCTGACTTGAGTTTCATAAAAAAATTGCTGTATGAATTTTGGCTAGGGATTGGGACAGAATTTCCAAGAATTTCTGGAATGACTGTAAATATCCTGCTGCCATTTCATAATACATGTTTATATGAACTGGGAACCTCAGCCCTGATGATCGTAAAATCAAAATATCATTCAGCTCTGAAAAACGTTGAAGATTCCCACCGTCCCGCTATTCCAGTCAAGATTTACCCTTGATGTAAAAATAAACAAGAACACCATTTCATTAATATGCAAAGTTGCTTTCGTCTTTAATAAATAGTAAAACTTATAGGTAACAAAGAATTATTTTAAAATAATTTCTTGGGGGCCAGAGAGATAGATGGCTCAGTAAGTAGGACCACTTGTCCTAGCAGAGCACCCATGTTCAGTTCCCAGGACCCAGATGGTGGCTCACAACCATCGACAACTCCAGTTCCAGGGGATTTGACCTACTCTTCTGACCAGGCATGCACACGGTGCACATTCATGCATATAGGCAAAATACCCTACACATAAAATAAATAATCTAAAATCTTTTTCTTTGAAATTTATTATCAGCAGTTGATTTTATGTGTATGTTATATACCCCAACACCAAGGGTCACATAAAAAAAAACTCTTGAGTGGGGCTCTAGAGATGACTCAGTGGTTAAAACATTTGCTGCTCTTCCAGAGGCCTTGAGTTCAGTTCCCAGCACCCACACTGGGTGGCTCACAACTCTCTATAGCTTCAGCTCCAGGGGATCTGACTCCCATCTCTGATCTCCATGGGCACTGCACACTTGTGCACCAACTCATACAGAGAGATGCTCAATACACATAGGTAAGAATAAAAAAAATCTTAAAATAATTCTTGAGTGCAAAGGGTCATTAATAGGAAAAGAGTATGAAGCCCTGGCTTAGATAACAAGGGGACAGGCTCACCTCTGGTCCTGGGAAATGAAAGGAGAGCTGGAAATCACAGCAATCAAGCTTGTCCAAAGATTAAGCTCTGTCCCCTTTTCTTGATAAACTTATCAGATTCTTGTTCTATACCCAGGTGGGTAGGAATGGTGTGGAGCTGTTAGCAGACATATTATTGACTGAATTTTGATTTCTGCCTTGCCAAGGAGGTAGGGTGGGGACATATAACATAGACATAGATTTTGCTTAAATCAACCATGCCCAAGAAAACCACTGTTTCTAAGACTTTGCATTTATGAAACAAGTTTCTTTTTCTTTTCTTTTCTTTTCTTTTCTTTTCTTTTCTTTTCTTTTCTTTTCTTTTTTTTTTCTTTTTTTCTTTTCTTTTTTCTTTCTTCTCTTCTCTTCTCTTCTCTTCTCTTCTCTTCTCTTCTCTTCTTTTCTCTTCTCTCTCTCTCTCTCGGCAGGGTCTCATTATGTAGCCCTGACTGGCCTGGAACTCATTATATAACCAGGCTGGCCTTGAACTCCCAAAGATCTGCCTGTCTCTGCCACCATACTCTGACCCAACAAAGAAACAACTTTAAATGGAACCACATTTTCTCTCAGCAGCAAAAGTGTTGAAATTCATTGGTGATATCTACCATTTGGGCTTGAAAACTATGTGCCACCCATGATGTGGACCTTGGTAAAATGTTCTTCTCCATCAACTTTAATGGAAGAGGAGACACAATTAGGGCTGAACCATTTTGCTGCATGTTATCTAAGCACAGAACATAGTAATTCTGTTTCCTAGTTCCAGGAGGGCTGAGAATATGAATCCATCTCCCCAGTAGTTTTACTTTCTTTGTGCTGTTCATGTCCAGGTCTGACTTCAGGCAAATGAGCAGGTATTGGTACTGTGTGTTCTGTGAAGCCCACGTGCCGACTCCAGGTCCTAATATGTACCACTGACTTGAAGTAAGCTGGAGAAAGAACACAGGGTGTATCACTCTTCAACTGAAACAGAGTGTGTGTGTGTGTGTGTACAATTACAGAAGTTGGCCAAACCATCTTCATAGGTTGTCTTCTTGACTAAATGCTGAACCCAAACTCTATGAGCAGGAAATCAGGGAAGGGAACTTAGAAGAGCCAGGTTAGGAGCCCCACAAAAGTTTGTCTTATTCTTCTAAAACCTTGATGAAAATGGGACAGAAACCAAGGCTTTGTACTGTACTGATGAACAAGAGCACACCTAGGGGCTGAGGGATGGCTCAGTTGCTGAGGTACTCTGTTTTGCAATCACAGGGACTCTATATGGTAAGATTGTGGCTTATAATCCTAGCACTTGGGGAAGTTGAGTGGGAAGGCTCCCTAGAATTTGCTGGTTGGCCTCTCTAATGTGGTTGGTGAGCTCCAGGTCAGTGAGAAACCCTGTCTCAAAGGAGGCATACTATTGTGTCTGCCTGAGGATGACAGTCAAAGTTGTTCTTTGACCTCTGCACACTCTGTACATGCACGCACACACACACACACACATTAAAAAAATACACTTGTCCCAGGGAGTCCAAGAAACTGTAGGAAAGTAGGTGGGGAATGGTGGACAGAAGCAAGGCCCGCTGTTGATAAACATCAATGAAAGAAATGAGTGAATTAGCAAAGCACGTTTATGTAATTTCGAAATGGGCCTCCCTTCACTTCTAGGGGGAAAAATATTCTTTTACCTTATCCTAACAGGAAACACAGAAGGAGTTGGATTCTGGGAAATGTAGTCTGGCCTCTCCAAGTTAGCACAGTACAAAGGCAGACAGTGAGTGCGGAGAAAAGCCTCTCTAGAGCTCTGCAGTCGCTTAGCTGTGACTTAGACACCACAGAGTTAAATTGGTTTTTTGAAGGAACACCATTGTCCCCACCTCCAGTTGCTTTCTGCTCCTCCTGGTGGACCCCTACTTACCTTATGTAGTCTGCATCCTCTGAGAAGCCAACACTAACAGCAGTTAAATACGTAAGAAGTCAATTAGAAGGAAAGACTGTGAGAGGACGTTAGGAGGAAGCTGAGAGGAGGAGGGAAAGTAATTAGATCATACTGCAAGTCTGACGCAGGAAAAGGAAGTCGTGAAGGCTTAATAGGCGTTACCTGGAAGCGTCATCCTGCATATCTGGGAGACAGGCCTGCCACCGTATTATAGCGAGCTAGGCCTATGTAAATCCCAAATCCAGTCGAAAATGAGACCACCGTAATTGAGCCAGATCTGAAACAAGCAAGCTTTAATTAAATTAATTAAATACTGGCCAGGAAGATGAACTCCGACCAGGTCTATTCTGAGTGCAGAGCGTTAGGTCCAAATTGGGCCCCCCAAAATGGCAGTGCTGGCCATGACGTCCTAAACAGCACTCTGGGTAAATCGAAGGATGGTTGTTGGGTAAACAGAAGCCTAAACTCAGCATTCCTCAGGAATCTCATAAGGCAGGCTTTTGTTTACCAGAAAAACCACTACCTCCATTATCTGCCCCAAAGTTGACCACCTCCGGCAAAGCATCTAATTCCTGATTAATGTGAACAGCCTAACCCAGCTCAAAGACCCCCATCATGTAAAGTCCTCCTGCTTTCCCACCTAGGTTCTGTTCTCTGTTCCCAGAGACAGCCCTGCAGCTGGATTCACTAAATAAACTTTTCTTTCCACCCATGGAGTGGTCCAGTTCAGTGGTTCCACTGTGCTCTCGCTCACATAGAGGATCTGAGTTTGGTTCCCAGCACCCATGTGGCAATTACCTGTAACCTCAGCTCCAACAAATCCATTGTCTCTTCTGGGGACACACACACACACACACACACACACACACACACACACACACAGAATAAACCTTCAAAGTTAGCTTTAAGAAGGGGAATGAGTTTTAAACAGTCCAGATGTCTGTTGATTTAGTGCACATTTCTTAACAAAACAAAACATAACCTGGGAAATTTTGCTGTGAAGAGGGGAAGTCTAGGATTTGTTGGAGTTAGAGATTTGCAAAATACAGGTCGAGGAATTTTCCACAGCCTCTTATTCCTATTCTCTTGAGAAATCAGATGGAAACATTTGTAACAAATGGACATAATGAAATGGACACACACACACACACACACACACACACACACACACACATTTTTGCATAGGCTTCGGAAAGTTAAGGATTCATTAAAACGTCAACTCCTTGAAGGTAAGGATTTTTTTCTCCTCCACATGACACAGTGCGCAGCCATACAGAACAGGACTTAGAAGCTTTTTAGTGACAAGTTTCTTGAATTTTGAGTTTCCTTTCTACAACTGCATAGCAGCAAAAAGTATACAATATGATACAATAAAATAAAAATCGTTCTGTTTCTTTGGAGGCAGGGTAGAACACAATACCACTTTACCACAACCTGTTACCACTGCCTTAGGTTTCTATGGAAAAAAAAAAAATTCCCAATAAGAGCAAAGGGCACTTGGATAGTTCTAGTTCTCTGATGCTCACCAGAGAGTTTTCTAGTGAAAACTCAGAGACCTATGGGATTACAAGTCAGTGCGTAAGGATGCACTGTAGGCTCTTCTGGTAATCTTTGTTCTCAACTTCTAGCCAGAGAAGGATGATGCACTTTTAACAAGCATTTGTAGAATTATTATTATTTTTTTAATTAAAAATAATAGGAAGTGGTCTGTTAGATCAGGGAAGCCTGTATGCTATCTAGGAAGTATTTGATTAAGGATCATCAAGAATTTTCCCCCCAATCTTCCTACCTAACAGGAAAACCCAAAGGCGCATTATCTTTTGTCTCTTGCTAAGCCACACAGGAGGAGCACTTTGTGGTTGGAGTTCCCCTTTGGAAGTTTACAGATGAATAAACTCCCCAGGCTAATTAGGACACTGACCTCCTACCTAGCAACCCAGGTACTGAAAAACCACTCTCTATTAGCTGTTCTTTGCTCAGGCATTAGCTGTCTTGGAAAAAAAAACAAAAAACCAAAAAACCAAAACCAACCTTGTTTTTCTCCTAATTTAGAGCAGTCCCCTGGGCTTAGGGCTGTTTTCAGTAGCTTGGTAAACAATCTGTTCTGACACATTGCAGTTGCCACAACTTCACACGGGGATCCTCACCAGGTCTAAAGACCGAAAAGTGCATTCATTAACATCTCCCAGGCAGGGCGCTAAGGTTGGGGGTGGATGGGGGGCCGGTGAGAGGAAGAAAATGCCAGAAACCTGCTGAGAACCTCCTGGTCCTCCACACATGGTTTGGAGAGGGAGCCTTAATGTGTCTGTCTTTTACGGTGGTATGTCTGTTTACACAGTGTTTCTGGACATTTCAACCTTCATAACCCCGCCCATTAGTTTTGCCTTTTATACAGTCGGGGCTTCCTGGGTATGCTGGCTTGATTTCCACTGCTGGGATGAGCACAAATACTGCTTGGGGAAGAAAGGATTTGTTTCATCTTATACTTTACACAGAGGGAAGTCAGGGTGGGAACCCAAGCAGGAGCAGAGGCAGAGATCATGGAGGAAAACTGCTTATTGGTTTTGTCCCAGGCTCAGTCAGCTACATTTTTTTTTTTTTTTTTTACACAAGTCAGGCCCACCGGCCCAGGTACAGGACTTGTTGTCTTGTCTGGACTGGGCCTTCCTACCAGCAATGGAGAAAACACCCAACAGACATGCCTAGTAGGCCATCCAATGGAGGCTGTTTCTCAACTGATGTCTGCTCTTCTTAGGCCTGTCAAATGGACAATCAATATGAACAGTCGCGCTGTGGCGGGTTCTACTACTAGCTAGTCCATAAATAGCCACGCTTAGTGCGTATCTCCAATCTTTGAGCCCTTGACTTTTTAAGCCACAGAGTTTGAAGATCTAAAATCCTAGCTGACTTGAACTTGGGACTGTTGATACCCCGAAATATGACTAATCTAATGATTTAGGGTGGGGATTATGCTGGGTTATCTGGTGTGTTAGTTACCTTTTTGATTGCTGTGACCAAATACCTGAGATGAAACAACTTTATGGGGGAAGGGATTATTTTTGGCTCACGGTGTCTCTCCAGGGCACGGCACGGGTGTAGCTCTCCCCTGTGCGACCAAAGTGTGGGGCTCCATACTCGTATCTGTGTGGATTGGGAAAGACCAGACATTACGCAAGGCTGTACTTCCTCCCTTGAGGCATTACCCTGGAAGGATTGTACAACTTCCCCAAGTAATGCTCCCAAGTATTGGTCCCAAGGACCAAGTTTTCAACGCCTGTTGGGGGCACGTCATCTGGGTAGGCTAAATGCAATCATATGTACCTCTACAGGGAGGCAGAGGGAGAATTAAAAGATGACAACCAGGAGAGATGGCAGTGTGAAAACAAACACAGAGACTTGTGAGGTGGCCTGGAGGACTAGAGTGATGTAGCCATAAACACAGCCAGGAGAAGAAGAAAGAGGTCAGAGATGGTTGGAAGCCTACAGCTTCTAAGGGAAGAAAGCCCCACTGATGCCTTGATTTCAGACTCACAGCCTCCAGAGCTGTTAGAGAATAACTTGATGTTGCTTTTAGCCTCCCAGCTTGTGGTAAATTGTCACAGCAGCAGCGGGGGAGCTAAAACAACACATCTCACCTGAACTGTATCAGCCCTCTAGCTAGCATCTTGGAGACCAGTTCTCTCTAACTCATCCTGAATGCAAAACTTTCCTGAACATCTCTGCATGTTTTCTTCCAAACTTTGTATGATCTGGTCCTCTCCTACTGGCACCTCTTCAGTTTCCATGAGTAGTAACGGTCATAAGAACAATAATCACTTTATAGAGTGTTTTGATATGCTAAGTACTGTGTTGAACAATTTATCGGTAGTGTTATACTTCATTCTTGCAAGAACACACTGAGGTTAGCATTATATGATTGGTTCACTGGCGAAGAAACTGAGGCCTAAAGAACCAAAGAACTGAGGATGGTTCTGTGCTTTCACCAGCTTACTGTCTGTACTGTTACAAAACATCTGACAGATGCAACCTAAGGGAAGAAGGGCTTAGTTTGGCTCACAGTTTGAGAAGGTTCAGTCCGTGGTTGCTTGAACCCATGTTCTTGGGAAGAACATCATGGAGTGTGTGACACAAGACTTTCTTTGCCTCATGTCTGATAGGAAACACATCAAAGAAGGGAACAGGGAAAGGCATAGCTTTCAGAGACACTTCCAGTGACCTACTTTTTCCAAGCTCGCCTAGCCTTCTAAAGTTTCCTAAAATAGAGTCACCATCTGGGGACCAAAAACTCAGTGCATGAGCCAAAGAGGAACATTTCATAGTCAAACTGTAATGTTCTTGTTGTCAGTCCCGTCTGCTTCTCTGAAAGCTACCACCCACTTCTAGAGTCAGAGTATGGACCACTTTTGTAGTAGTTAGCCACTGTGTGGGCCCATCAAGGAAGAGACGGAGGCATAATCATAGGTGCAATCCCTGCCAGACCAGGTTCAGCAGAGGGAACCACCATTCTGGCCAGTGCCATACCAGACAGTAGAATCCTGAGTGTTTCAGCTCAGGTGCTTTTATTGATCCAGAACTCCTCAGGTATTCTACTGATAGCATGTGCACATCATTAGCAATCAAACATTTTCCACATAAATCCAATACCCACATACTATACAAAATGTCAAGCCCCAGTCAGCCTCTCACCTAACAGTGCATAAAACAATTATTTATACATAACTAAAAATAAACTCCTACAATACACTTTCTTCAAAAATTAAGTTCTTATCAGTAAAATATCTTCTTGAGACATGTATTAATTATTTTTCTTATCGCTGTGACAAAACATCCAACCACAAGCATCTTAAAGGAAGAAGGAGATATTTCAGCCCTCAGTTCAAGGGGATATAGTCTGTCATGGTAGGAAAATCATGGCAGCAGAGGGTTGAGGTGGTTACATCACATCTCACGTTCAGGAAGCAGAGAATTCTGATTGCTGGTGCTCAGTTAGCTTTCTCCTTTTTATGAAGCCTTGGACCCAAGCTCAAAGTATTGTCTACTCTTAGGATGGATAATCCTCCATAGGCATGTGCAGATACTTGTCTCCTAAGAGATTCTAGATCCTGTCAAGTGGATACTATTAACCATCACAGAATAGCATGGCTTAAATATAAAATGCTCCCATATACTGCTTTGTTTGAAGAACTGATCCACAACTTCTAATAGCCTTATGAGGTAGGGCCTAGTCAGAGGATGTAGGTCACTGGGACCAGGTCCTTTAGGAGTATACTATTCTTGATCCTTTCCTATCACATCATCTCTGTTTTCTTGGTCTTACTGAGGTACGAGGTGCTCTATCACAGGCCACCATCACATGTAGCTCCCCAATCACGATGGACTAAACTTCTGAAACTGTGAGCCAAAAGAAAACCTTTCTTACACTGATTCTTTCAGGTATTTGCCACAGTGATATTATAATAAATCAAGATGTTTCTTCTTGATTTCTCAAGGACTTTCCATTCACTGTAGAATATATATGTATGTGTATACACACACACACACACACACACACACACACACACACACACATATGTGTGTGTATATATATATATTCTCTCTCTATATAGATATGTATATATCTATATTTATATATGTGGATATAGATATAGATATAGATATGACAAGATCATTCAAAATTTTGAAGAAAATATGCAAAGATGTTTAGGAAAGTTTTGTATTCAAGGTAGGTTATAGAGGAGAAAACTGGTCTCCAAGAAGCTATCTGAAAGACTGATACAATTCAGGTGAAAAGTGTGTATGTACACACACACACACACACACACACAAACACATTCACACACACACACCACATACACACACACACACACACATGCGTACACATACACACACACATGCCCCCACACACATACCCACACACATGCACATACCCACACACACCCTCCACACACACTTACAAAAGAGAAAGCAAAACTCCCAGCATTCCAGCCTTCCTGTTTTCATTTTTCTCCTAACCATAAGTAAAATGACACAGAGTCTTAAAATTAATACTATTCTGTTAATAATATTTTATGATGTATTTTTGGCTCAGAAACACAGCCCTTTCCCATGTTACATGTATGTTAGTTTCCTAGGTAGATTTTAAACCTATAATGCAGAAGTTATATTGTCTCTTTTTTCTCTATATATCTTTGAGATATATTTGGTACAGGGCACTCCTGTGGCATATGCCTGAATTAACTGATCAGAAACAATGCTAATTAGCCAATACACATTAACCGAATGAAAACTGGTTTCTTTGACTTCTTGCTTAACAACAAACTGGATTTAAAAGTTGCGAATATTCAACTGAACAACTCACTTTTGGTTGAAAGAACCCACTGAACTTGGAGACAGAAGACCATGCCTTTCCCTTCTGTCTACATGTGGGGCAATCATTTAAAGCTCACAGTTCATTTTTCTAACTGAACTGGTGGAAACTGTGTGCATGTTTCTCTTATTGACTTCTTATCTCTCCCAAGAGTATGTGAGAGCCAAGAGAGATGATGTTCAAGTGACAGAATACACACAACACTCTATAAATGAGATCATATGTTATCCCTCTTTTTAACCTTGCTACCCTGGGAAGAATGTACTCTGACCATGCTTACACGCTTAACAATTTATCTCAACTGATGATCACATTCCACTTCTTGGTAACATCATCTAAGAATATAGACTTTAAGCTATTCACATTTTTGTTAGTTTTAAGTAATTAAAAAAAAAAAAAGTGTGTGTTTGTGTGTGTGTGTGAGACCACACATACCACATGTGTGTGGGTGCCTGCGAAAGCTAGAGAGGGTGTCAGATCTGGAGATGGTGTTATAGGCAGTTGTCATATGTCTTATGTGGATGCTGAGAACTTAACTCAGGTACCCTGAGTTAACATGTGCGTTTTTTCAGGTCCCCTGAGAAAACATGTGTGTTTGCAACTGCTGAGCCATTTCTCCAGTCCCTAAAATACTAGTTTAGTGCTTACTGCTAGTCTCTAGCCCCTTCTGCCATAATGATACCAGTTTTGAGTTCTTTATATTGTAAATGTCTCCAAATAATTGTTTTAGGAAAAAATATGGAAACCACAAGCTTCCCTGTTCTTTAACATCTGCACGGTCTGAACGTTCCCCTGTTACCTTTGTTGTTGTTGTTACCTGGAAAGATGCAAGATGGAAAGTTTTTTATTGATTGTTAATTTTATACATGAATATAATATTTTAATCAAAGCTGTCACCATTCCCTCCCCTGCAATTTCTCCCTTATCTCCTCCTTCACTTCTCCTTTCCAGCTTTGTGTGCTCTTTTCTTTTTTTTTAGCCCACTGAGTCTACTTAGTGCTACCGGCATGTACATGGATGTAGCCCAATCTGCTGGAGCAGGGGCAGCCACTCTGGGGCAGCCTCCCAGAAGGAAACTGGGTCCCCCTCCCCTAAGAACAACTAACTGCCAATAGCTCCTCTTCTAGGAGTGGACTTCACAAGTCTCTTTCACGACCGCTCTTATGTTTTGACTGGCTCGATCTTGCACAGGTCTTATACATAGACTCACAGCTGGTGTGAGTTCATGTGGACTGTGACCCGGTTATGTTAGACACATGGATTTCAGATAAACAATGAAAACGTCTAATGGTAAGTATTCTCCACACAATATTTGGAACATACATTTTAAATCGACTTATTATTTTTTGGAAATTCAGATTTGCTTGCTTGTTTGAGCTACGCTTTTGTATGTTCAATTTGACAATCTTATTTTATAGCAATTTGGGTGGAAAAAGACTTGAGCCATTGTTCTTTTCCCCAAATTCTCTGTCTAATTTTGGAGACAGGGTGTCCTGTAGCCCAGGCTGGTCTACAATTCACTACTTAGATGAGAATGACCTTGAACTCCGGATCCTCCTGCCTCCACTTCCAAGTTCTGGGGTTATAGGTGTGTACCACCATGCTTGGCTAAGATACAACTTGGCTGATTTCTGGATGATGCCCTGCTTTATTTTCTTCTGTGTTTACCTGCTGGCATGGACCACCACAGTTAGCTCAAAGCTCCCAGGGTGGCACACCGTTATCTTAACTCTCACCCTGGAGTCTGATTTGCATTCTTTGGACATCATTACATTTTCTCTCCTTTTTCATATTGTAGAAAATTTTTTTCCTTTATTTTTGTAACATACTGAAGTATTTTCAATAAACCATTTTTAGGATTTAGTTCAAGGCTCTCCCAAAGCTTGAGAAACTCCTGAATTTATAGCAGATCCTGGTAACCAGCCTTCCAGACTTATTTTCAGCTTTCCTGCCCCTGTCCTTCCTGTATGAATAGGAACTTGTTGAGCATATCAAATGTGTATTTATGTCTGTGAATATGTAATCTGCAGGAGATGGGGGGGGAGAAATGCTGAAGAAAATGCTGGCTGCCAGTGACTGTACGGGGTCTGAGTGTAGGAACTGGCCACAGATTTTCAAAATCTCATGCATAATATGATTAAAGCAACACACAATGGTTGGCAAAAGGAGAAAAACAAAACAACACCCACAGAGATAAAGATAATCTTTGTGATAAGAATACTCTCTGTGACTAGTTCCCTGACTTAAGGAGTGCTAACAGAGCAGAAGCATGGATCTTGGTTTCAAGCAAAGGTCGGGCAGGAGGCAGCTTTTAAAACTCGATCTCAAGGACTTGTATGAAAAATATGATGCAGAAAAAAATTTAATTAAGAAACGTAGACTAATAGGCTTTTAGTTACTCAGAAGCAGGGTGGAACGCGTGTCTCATTCTGTCATCCTTGCTGAGATGCCTGGGAGCATGAGAAAATTTTTCCTGCTCTGCAATGAATGACAACAAGGGTCCCCGCTGCTCAGAAGAGCAACACTCCTGCATTCGACAGATCCAGGAGGCCAGTGAGGGCTCCTTGGATTAGATCCAGGGAGAGCTGCCCCAAGAGGGAGTCCTGAAGGTGATGGACTCCAAAGCCGGGACATGTTGTAGGAGGAATGAATGCCCTTTGATGTGAGCCTGCAACCCGGTCACAAACTGTCTCTAAAGACAAATGACAATCCAACTTTGCTGGGTAGCTTGGCTCTGCGGTTGACCTCTGTAGAGCCAAGAGTTCATCTCCTGCCAGTTCCGTAGCCATCTTGTCCTGCTCTTCTAGAATTGTGGCGAAGATAATTTCCCCGTTCCTAACAGTTCTAGAGGAGCTGTGAAGATACTTTTTTTCTTGACTGATTATATCTTAGCCCAAACTTGTTTTCTTTAGGGCATTCTTTAGGGCGTATTTCTTTAAAATAATCTTTGAATTATTAAATTAGTGTTTTTGAGCCCAGTCACATTTAAGGTGATTCTAATTATTTTCCTAACTCTCTTGTCTTCCTTTGTCTGCTTATTAATATTTATCCAACCACACGACTCTCCCTTGCCATCTGCTTTCCCGTGAGGTTTGTAAAGAATTAGGCAACAGGCAAGCTCTCTGTTTTTGAGAATTCAACCCCGGAATTATTTTCTTCACTTGAACTTGAGTTCAGCACCCTGCTGGATATGTGACCCTCGGACAGTGATTGCTACTTCAAGGAAGCCCTGGCCTCTCATGATTAAAAGGTTGTATGACTTTAAGGTTTCAGAAGGAAAGCTTTCTCATCCTGAGTGGGAAGGTGCTTTCTTAGCATATGTGAGGCTCTGAGTTCAATGTTTAATGCCACAAAAAAAGTATAGGTGAGTTTTTATATTTTCCTCATTTTATTAAGTGGAATAAATAATCAAACACTTGATTTTGGTTGGGAGAGAGTCTGTGAATTACTATGTGATCCTAAATCACTTTAACATTGATTGCTGTCTTTCTTCCCATTCCATTCTCTGTAATTTTTCCTGTTGAGTATAAAACACATAGGTAGCAGAGAACTGATTACATATGTATCTTGGCTTTAACTGTCAGCTCTATACAGCCCAGAAGCACCTGAGAGTCTCAAGGAATGGATCAGTTGTCCTGATCAGATTGGCCTGGGGACATGTCTGTGTGTGGGCGCTGTCTTCTTTATTAATTTCTATAGGAGGGCTTAGCCCACAGTGGGCAGCACTAGTCTCTGGGCAAGTGGTCATGGGCTACAGAGAAAGCTAGCTAAGCATGGATCTTCAAGCAAGCCAGTAATCGTGTTCTGCTATGGTTTCTGCTTCAATTCCTGTTTGAATTCCTGGACTGACTGCCCCCAGTGATGTACTGTAAGCTATAAGATGAAATAAACACTTTCTTCCCAATACTGGGTTTGATCATAGTGTTTTTATCATGCAACAGAAAGGAAACCAGGACAATATTGTATCTGCTTTAGTTACTCTTCTGATTGTGTCACCTGACAAAAGCAACTTAAGGAAATACGAGTTTACTCTGGCTCACAGTTTGGAGGTACAGTCCATCATGAGGGGGAAGGTACACAGCAGCAGAGGCATGAGACAGCTAGTCACAGTCAGGAAGCAGATAGCAGAGATCAACCTTGGCTGTATTCCTTAGGCTCTGTCCATCTTGATATTTGGAACAGGGGGGTCTCAGTGGCTTGGAGCTCTGATTAGGCTAGGCTGACCAGCCAGTGAGCTCTCTAGGGGTCCACCTGTCTCTGACCTCCCCAGTGTTGGGATTTGTGGGTACACCACTACACATTTTTAAACGTATATTCTGGAGATCACTATCAGGTTCTTTTCTTGCACAGAAAGAACTTTACTAAGTTACACCCCTGCCTGCCCCTGCCAGCTACTAGTTAGTTCTTTTGAAGTAGAGTCTCAAGCTGTCTTTGTCTTCACTATCCTCCTAGTGTTGTAAAAGTTTATTTTTAGTTACATATAAAATAACCATTTTGTCCACTGTTGGGTGAGGGTCTACCTAGGCCTTTGCTTTTTGTGTTATTCTGCAGGTGTTGGATTTATGTGGGGGATGTTTTATTATTCATGATCTGCATGTGCTATCAGTAGAACACCTGAGGAGTTCTGAGTCAATAAAAATAGCTGAGCTCAGATGCTTGGGGTTCCACTGTCCAGTATGGCACTTGCCATGATGGTGGTTCCCTCTGCTGAGGTCTGGAAGGGTTTGCATCAATTTAAATGCTCCCTTGTCATCCTTGGTGGAATGACACAGCAGCTACTACTACACTCCTAGTGCAGGATTACAGGCATGTACCACCATGCCTGGTGTTGTGTATAGTATCCTTAAAAAGGAAACACTCTAATGTTTAACAAGAAAAAAGTGATCAAGTAATCTATAGTCTATCAATAGGACAGTGTTATGCATCCATTAATGTATTTAACAAACAATTTTTAGTAACATGATAAAATATGTTAAGTGGGGAAAATAGGAAGTACGGTTCAATTCACTATGATCTCAACTCTGCTAAACTCTTCATGAGAAAAACTGGAAGGGGATTTACCAAAACATCAATGGCATTATCATTGGTCTTTGGGACAATAGATGACCTTTTCCTTCATGTCTCAATATTAAAAACAGTTTATTATAAGCAATTATTATTATTTTTGTGTGAACCAGGTCTTGCTCTAACTCAAAGACCTGACAACCTCATAGTCAAGGCCGACCTTGAGCTCATGGTAACTCTCCTACCTTGGTCTCTCATTACAGGTATGAGCCACCACGCTTGGATCTAAATATTTATTTATTTGTGACAGTGTGGTTGTGTGTGCACATGTGTCATAGCAAAAGTGTGGTCAGAGGACAACTTGTGGGGTCATTTCTCTCCTTTCATTATGTAGGTTCCACTGAACACAGATTATCAGGCTTAGCAGCAAACACCTTTGCCTACTGAATCATCTTGCCCATCCTTTTGAGATTGGGTCACATGTCACAGCCCTAGCTTTTCTGGAACTCACTATGTAGGTCAAGCTAGCTTTGAACTTGTGACAGCCCTACTGGATACTGAATTACGGATATATTTCTAATGAGGAAATAAAAGCTTACAAATAAAACACAAGAATTTTCATTAGAGTGTTAAAAAAGAAATATATACTGAAAGATCATCTATGATGATTAGAACACTTTATTTACCCTGATGGATAAAATAGAAGCGAGTGTATTTTGATGCCAGCCACGTTAATCTTGGTTATAGTTGCACAGGTGTGCAAAACATTTTTAGCCTGCACCTATCATTTCATGGATTATTTTTGTTGCCATTGCTTTTACTTTATTTTTATGCGTACGGGTGCTTTGCCTGCATGTATTAAATGTTCCACGTGCAGGAAGTGCTCGCAGAAACCAGAAGAGGGCGTCAAATTTCCTGGAATGGGAGTTACATAAGGCCGCGAATCCGCCATGTTGTGCTGAGAACCGAACAGGGTCCCTCTGGAAGAGCAGCCAACGCTCTTAACCACTGAGTCATCAACTCCTGTGTGCGTGGAGGTGTGGAGGGGGCACGTGACGCAGTGTGCATGTGGATGTCGGAGAACAACTTGCTGGAGTCTGTTCTTGTTAGATCCAAAGTGCCCCGCCCCAAGCTCCTCAAACGGCAGCCTGCTGACAGTGTTACGGGTTGCAGTCTGGGCTTGGCTCAGGCTGAATTCTGACCTGGGTAACACTCAGCATTTCTCAGAAACCTGTGAAGCAGGTTATTGCAGTGGGATATTTGAATTAGATATTTTATAGTTATTTGCTCTTTCCTTATGGCGTGCTGCTCCTGTGGACCTGTTTTCTGTGCCGTATGGGGGAAGGGCGCTTTCTAATGCTTTGCAGTTTGCTTCACTTTGTAAAACTCGCTTCTTGTACCTGTTCACACCTCTGTGCTAAGATCCCCCACATAAACAGGCCGTCTGTTTATGTTAATGCAGACGAAGGATCCTTATAGCCCTTACATGTTATACAGTGGGAAAATCAGAGATTTCTCTTGGACACCCACCACCGGGATAGGGGACAAGTCTGCTACAGACCCTGAGGGGGTTAGGTTCTATTCATTTGTGGAATTAAGGCCTGTGTGGGGGTAGGAGGGAGTTTTGAATGAATGAAGGACCTAGAGGCAGAAGCAGAGGGAAGCATATGAGGTGAGACCTCTGCCTAAGCCATCCAGGCATTGCATCTCTGAGAGCTGTCCTTGCTCTTTATTGAAATCATCACAGATATTAATATTTCCTTTACAATTGGCGTGCCAACATGGGACAAGAAAAGGCACCATTTATGATTGGTGCACCAGTGTGGGGCGTGAGAGTCCAGCACCGATCCTACAACCATACGAGGAACACACGGGATGGCTAGAGGCAAGGAGTGATCCTAAAACCCATATGGTGAGCAAAGATCCTACAAAGCAGAAAAGAAGGCACAGGGCAGGTAGAGCATGCTCAAAGGTAGTTAATAAAAGGTATTAAAACAGTTAGATAAAGAAAGAATATTAAGTTTGGAAATAGCATAGAAAAGAGTTCATACTAATTCTCCTTGGCTCCCGAGCAGTACGAAAGACAGAGAGAGAAAAGTATACACAGATGCTGATCAATGGGAAGGTTCCCGGGAAGGGACCTCAGATGTAGAGCTTCTGAAAGAAGGGAAGGTAACACACAAAGGGAATGTACACAGATGCAGATTAAAAATAATAAAGATAAATGTCTGAAGGAAAGAGAGAGCTAAGTAAGATTGAAAGAGAAAATATTTTCCATGTTAAAAGATGGAAAATACTATAGCACAGGTACTTGGACCCTGTATAGTTTGTCTTAGATGCCTTAGGAATAAAAGTAGAGGATGAAAAGATAAATACGCCAACTGAGACTTGCACAGTGGAGTTTCTGGTCATTATTATCCTGGTAATTCAAATTGTATTCTTATTAGCTATCATGGTTTTCTGTGCTTTTAATAAAAATGTCAGTACAGAAGGGAAAAGAGTCCCTTCATGGAAACAGACTTAGACAAGGAGAGAGACAGGATGTAGATTACCAAAATATGGGCCTTGAAAGCAAAAATAGAATACTTTATAAGAGAAAATAGAAAAGAAAATTATCTCAGAAAGAGGCAGAAAAAATTAATCCAGAACCTACAGTGCCATTTTTAAATGAAGTGTGGTAGCCCAAGGTTATCAAAAAAACCAACCTTAACTTACCCAGTTACTGTATAGGAATTTAAAAAGCAATTAGTGCTTACTGTGGCAGATAGCACTGCTCTGGACCTTGCTATAAATGATCCATCTACAAGGGCAGATTGGTCTCAGTGGATGAAGCAGTAGATTTTAAAGGCACCAAAGAGCAGGTATTTTGGCAGACTACTACAAATGATCAGAGACCAAGATTACAGGTAAATGGAGTTTTGATTAAAGGGTTAGTAAAAACAGAAACAGATGTGACAGTAATCACACAAGATTCTGGGAAATTGCACTGGCTTCTTCAGGAGGTTATCTACACAGCTCTTGGAGATTGAAACATTAGAAAATGTATATAATATATTTTCCCATGGCGCTAGCCATGCACAGGGCTCAGGTAGGATCGATAATAATAGGGTTTGGCTGTGCCTTAAAACTGAGCGGCTAGTTCAGTGGTTTCTCGCTGCCCTGGCTTACGGTTCTCTTCCTACTGTGTAGGTTCTAGGGATCAAATTCAGGTTTTTAGGCTTCAATCTTCGGAGCCATCTAGCTGGCCCCTTTTAAGTCTTAAACCAGCCCCGTCAAGCGTAGTGACATTTCTATCATTATTTTATGGAAAAGAGCTCCGATTCAGCCTGAGTAGAATAAGAATAACAGAGAAGAACTGATTACTTAGGAGCTTTAGGCCGTCAGCCCTGAATGAGGCCTGGGCTTCGCTTTCCCTGGTACCAGCTTTTCATGGTTCCAGCTCCCTTGTCTTGTAAAAATAGAGGTGCCTTTTGTCTCTAAATCCTACAATCCTCAAGTCTAGGAAGTCTTGAGAGACAATGGATTGCCTTGGAAGCCTTTAACTTCTGATTGCTCTCCCGAGATGAGATAGAGCTACATACTTAAAAATGCCCTCCCCGTCTTCACGGTGCCCATGCAGAAATCTCTGCAATATTCTTTTAATCTCCGGTGAATCAGCAGAGCTCGTTCCCCCTGTGCTGGAGCTGTGAGAAAAAGGATGCCTTCATGACTGATGGTTCACTCCAGTGCCTCTCTGACAGCGTGTAAAGCCACAAGGAAAGAGACTCCCTGCCTTTCTCTCAGCTCTCAAAGCCCTGACAACATCTCCTCTGACAGCCGCCCTGCCGACTGGCTGCCCCTTCTCTTCAGTTATCCAAATACGAGACTCACAAAATCAAAAGACTGGAGAAGAGCAAGGCAGGTCGGCTCCGTTCTGCCCTTAGACGCAGGCACGGGTGTTCCTAAGCCACCCCAAACGTCTCTCCTTGTAGAAGAAGCCCTGTTATTTGACAGCCAATTCTAGCAGCAGAGGAAAAGCCATCCACCTCAGAAGCAAGGATCCCTCATCCCATTTGCGTTTGAGTATAAATTATGAAGGGCACTTTAATTCTGTGTCCCAGATTCCAGCCGTCCTAGGCCTCTAATGGATTCAGCTGAAATTACATTACCTCCGGCCCATCACTCCTGCCCCGTTTTCGGAAAGCTTGCCCAGAGCAGGCTGATAAATCAGATCCTGCCAATCAGATCGCTCCATGGGCTCAAGGGCTCAAGGGAAAGTTTGCAGGGGTCTTCTCCAAAACCTCGTATTCGCTCCTAAGCCTTTACTACGCACTTTGCAAATGTGCTGCGAAAGCCACAGATTTTATTTTTCCTCTCCGCTTTCACTGACGCTGATGCTCCCTACTTAGAGTGTGATGGGCGATGCAGTGGGGTCCTGAAGAAGGGTTACAGAGAACAGCTGCCAAGGAGCTCACATAAATAAACCTGAGGCCTCCCCGGAGGTGGGAGGACAGTGACTTGGAGTTGGAACCACTGGCTCCCTATCTGTAGCCCTTGAGTGGTGTGACGTTGTGACAGGTTGCGTGTTGCTCTGAGTTATTTCCGTATGTGGAAGCTAGATATGGTTTTTATCCCCCCACAAAAGAGGCATCGAGACGAAATAATATCACACACATAAAGCACCTAATACAAACCTGGCTTGCGCTCGGTGCTCAATCATGGGAGTTGCCCTCTTTCTCTGGTAATTACGGTATAACACCTGCTAAAGCACTTCTTACACCATAGCTGCCTGAGTACTCATATCCTGAGTTGTATGTGTCTAGAACAAGAAAATACTAAGGGTCTGACCTTTCACCTAGTCAGTGTCCCTGAGGGGCGGCGGAGTGGTGGTGGGGGCACGACAACGGTACCATAGGATGTTAACGTCATGGGGTTTCATTGTGCTTCCGGGATCAGACTCCGCGGAAAGATTAAGCTGGTTCCATGGCTTTACAGTAAGAATAAGCAATTTCCTCACTGTCCTTGAGGGATAAGGAACCTACCCTGAGAGGAGAGAGTGACGATGTACCATCTGGTTTGGGATATCGGCTGGTGATTGGCAGGGAGGGTGTTTTTGAGGTGGGTGGTCGAACTGTCTTTTGGTGTCATCTCCTCAATTTGATGGGTCCTTCTGGAGTGGGTGGGCTGTAAGGAAGCAAACAGAGTCAGCGGAGATGCTGCTGGAAATACCTTTCTGTGACCCAATGGGATTGAGCATGAATTAGATGAGAGTATCCATTCCTACACAAGCATGGGTGGAGGCTGGAAGGATGACACAGCGGTGATGGGGTGCATCTAGGCACTTCCACCAGGATGCTGAAGGCAGGAACATGATGCTCTCTGGGAAGGGATGGGACATCTATCTATGTAGTTACCAGGGAGCCTCACACAGAACAGGAAGGCAACATGTACAGAGAGTAAAAGCCAGCAAGTGAAGGAAGGGTGGACCACTATGGTTAGATGGGGACACATTACAGACACACAAGCAAGTTCTACAGCCAGAAGAAAGGTGACAAGTTGAACTCGATGAGCCATTGTATCCTAATTATATAGCTCCAGTCAGAGCTGAGGACTCTTCCAAGGTCAGAGTACTTGACCTAAGGGAAGCATATGTGAAGGCTTTCCCGGGACTTCTAAGGTATCCTGGCAACCGGATTCTCTGTTGCTGACTGTGAGTGTGACTTGAGAGGTATTTGGTGCAGTGGCAGAGACAGAGATACTCAGAGAGAAGTGCTGTCCCTAAGCCTTGTCTCAACATCTTGATGTCCCTCTCGTTTCTAATTGTCTGCATGCAACCCCCAGCAAATTGTATTATTCCATGAAAACATATCCCTAGTGGGATTGATTTTCGCAAGTTCCGCATGGGCTGTTCTAGTCCCAGTGGGGGCCATCTTCCTGCACTGTTGAGTTAGCCATCCAGGCGGTCCCCAAACTTGCTCCTCATAGTCTGCTCTGCACACAGTAGCCTCTGCCATTCCTCTACTTAGAATGGCATCATATCTCAGCACCAGCAGCAGCACCAGCAAAACCCTCTGTGAGGTCCAGGAGCCTCTGCACAGTCTGGCCCTCTGTTAGCTCTGACCTGATCTCTGCCTCTTTGCTTGTTATACTGCTCCAGGGCTTTGGCACCTGTTTTCTGTTTAGATTATTCTGTACCAGACATTAGCATGGATAATTTCCTCATTCTGAGTTCCTGTTCAAAAGATTATTCATCAGAGAGGCATTTATAGAATATCTTATTTGAAATACACTGCTTGTGTTTTTTCATAGCTCCTATTCACATGTCATCACGTATGAATTTTATAACACGAAATACTGCTAGGCTATGCACACATGAGGAGTACCTTTGACTTATTCACTACTATGTCTAGCTGTAAAGAATTAGCTATAGAGCAAATAACAACTCTCCCTTGTTAGATCTACAGAGAATATACCTTGGGAAACTGCTTTAGACTTTTAGTGTCTTTTTCTGGGCAGTCTACTGAAGACATATTCCTCGATTCATGGGTTATTTGACGCTTTATACTAATGATGCTCACGCATGTATCCACATATGTCCATGCATTCATACATGTTCATTTTGCTGCCAGTTAATGTTTACAGAGTCCCTCTTATATATTAGGAACAAAGGCTTGAGAATTTGTGAAGTTAGTATTCTGACCCACACTCAGCACTTACGCACCAGGTACGGTTTGTAGTTAGAGGCAGGAGATGCCTATAACATTTTCCTGAATGACTAGAGTCAGAAAAAGGTAAAGGTGCTTCCTGTCAAGGTGGAAGAGAGTTAATAGAGTACACTAAATAAGTGGGAGAAGTTTAAAAAGTGTGTGTGGGGGGGTTCCACTGGTTTGAGTCACATATCATGTACTTACTAAAGGAAGGGATTCAGAACATCCAAAATTGATGGGGTCTACCTCCCTTCCCCTAGCAATGATTCCAAAGTCCAGTAGCCTCATTTGAGCCGAGATGTAAGACAATCACCCTAAACTCCAATCTTTGTAACAGCACAGGTTCCAAGGTACCACTCTGCTACTCAAAGTTTGCAACCACCTTTATTACCCCTTGTATATTCAATCTAAGGTTTTGTTCTTGTTGTGCTCTGTTTTACTACACCCCCAGGAGATGGGGAAATTGTTTTCTTTTTTTCTTTTTAATGAGAAAACTAACTTTCAATTTTTAGAGTTGGAAAGAAATCTTATAAACTTTCCTTCATAAGCATATAGCAATACCCTTGACAGAACCTTAGCTCATTATGTGCCCATGAAAAGAACACAGCATCCCGAAGGAGTCAAAATCGAAAACGCCAAATGATGATACGTGGACTCTTTGAGGGAAGTCAGAGAACTGAGCCAACTTTCACTCTTGCTATTGTTGGAATGTTGGAAGTTATGAGCATTGCTTGTTAGACAGAAGGGGAAGTGGGGTCACCAGCGCTTTCAGTCTTGGTTTACCGGACTTGGAGAACTTGTGAAATGGTGGGGTGGAAAGTCTCCTTTTGGTATTGATGTTGAGTGTGCTTGGTGCTTGTGACTGACAGGCCCCATTGAAATTGGTATGCAAGTATGAATGAAGGTCGATGTTTTCTTCAAAGATGGTGTCTTGTTTTACTTCCCCACAGGAGTCACGGGACATTTTGTTGATTTAAATCAGAGTAACATAATGTGACTTCAACATCCAGAGAAATTTCCATCTGCCTTTGACCTCCATCTTGACTGCCAATATTTCAGTAAGAGTTCCGATTAGAAAAATGCTAGGAGTAGATACTCTTCCATCTCCTCCCCTCCCTCCTCCCTCCCCCTTCCCTCCTTTTCTTGTATGAGTACACAAGCATGTGGAAGTTAGAGGTCTACACTGAGGTCTTCCTCAGCTTCTTCTCCACCTCTTTTTGAGACAGCCTTTTGCTAAATGGGCTCACTGACTGGTTAGCTTGACTGTTCAGTGAGCTACAGGAATCTTTCTGTCTCCGCCTCTCAGTGCCATGAATAAATGGTGCTGTCCGTTGCACCTGGTTTTAATATAAGGGTCCTAGGGACCCAAACTCAGGTTCTCATGCTTTCTCAGCAAGTACTTTACTGAGATATCCCCCAGCCTGATCAGGACTTCTTTGAATTCTCCATATCATGGCTAACACGTAAAGGATTAAAACCATACATAACTAATTTGTATTTATTAATAGTAATAATCATCACAAAATCATGTACTACTCTCATGGCTGCTCTAACAAAGCCTTAGAGATTCGACAACTTTAAAACAAGAGAATTTGGTTTTATTGCGTCTTGGAGGGCTGAAGTTTGAAATCTGATGAGACTGAGCTCCTGTAGGGGGCGCTAGGGGAGAATTCTTCTCTGCCCTTTCTAGTTTCAGGCGACTGTCAGCACTCCTGGGCTGCGTCCACTCGGTGAGCGCATCACCTCACCCTTCTGCCTAATTTCCTTCTGTTTCTTCCTTATAAGGATGCTTGCCGATGTACTTGAGTCTTACCTGGTTCATCCGGGTGATTCCGTCATCTCAAGATCCGTCAGAGCATGTGCAAAAGCGCTTTTCCAAAGGAAGATACGCTCTCGGGTTCTAGGTCTTCGGTCAGGGGTGTATCTTTGTAGGGACCGGGGAGGACTACCATTCAACCCAGTCTTTACTCAATATTTATTGTTCTCTGTGTTAAATCACCCTCGCTACAAAGACTTTCAAATTAGCATTCTGCATAGAATCTTCATGAATTATAATTTTTTTTTTAAGGGCAGCTGCCAAGGACAAGACTAGATTAAGATTCTGACAGGAGAATGGTTTTTAGAGGGAATGAGAACTTCATAACCAATTGTCAAATCAAAGGCAGATAATCAACACAGGTTAAATCGCCTCTGCCCTTCACTTTCCAACGTGATTGTGTTTAGTTCTCATTACAAATTGGGGGTGTTCTGTTTATTTTTCTATTTTTTTCAGGGTTTTGCATTCTACTACTGAACTAAAACTATCAGCCCTAGTTTTTGAGACAGACTCTTAATATATAGACTATGCTGTCCTCAAACTCACAATCTTTCTGCCTCTTCCTTTTGAGTGGTGGGATTATAAGCATATGCCACCATGCCTGTCACTGTGATATACCCACTCTAATAAATATTTCAGTAAGTGGAGAGACAGATGCTCTGGACGCTAGCAAGTACTCTCAAATCCTGCTACTCAGTAAAGGAAGAGTCAAACTTCCAAGCTAAATCCTAGCTCTCTTATACCAAATCTGTTTCTTCTCTGGCCATGAGAAAAGATTTTGTGTGCATCTGGGACCTTGGAGTTAGATGTTCTATCATATGCTGGAGTTCTATATAGGGAGAAGAAAGGAGAATCTTTAGGGTGTTGGCTGATACTGGGTTCTCACTTTAGGCTATGTCTGAATTCCGTATTGGATGGAAGAGGAGAAAGAATGAACAGTGTTGCTACCAGTTATAATCATTGTTATTGTATGCTGTTGTCATTGTATTTGAACAGGTAGGACGGGCCTGAAAAATTCAAACACGGTTTTCCAGGGTGGAATATTGAGCAAGAATGTTTGAAGGTAACACTGTACTGACTTAGTCACAGCAGGACAACCTCAATAAGTCAGCAAAGCAACTCCTCAAGTGTCAGTAAAGGGTTCTGAAAACTAATTATGAGATTCAGAATTGAAAAAAAAATGACTTTTAAGAAAGAAAAAATTAGAAACATATGTAATAACAGTAGATGAAAGAGTTTAGCCTTTTCAAAATGAATATTTAAGTATGAATCTGGAATCTCTCTTTGATGGAAAGGAAAGTTCTTCATTCAATAACACAGAACTAGAAAATACCTTCATATGTACCAACCTCAGTGATCCTTGCTCTTCGTCTTTCAAACAATGCAGGAACATCAGTGTCATTGGGAGATAGCTTCATTAGTTGCATCCTGGGGACCCAGGTCTAAGGAGAAAGCCCCTGACAGCCCAGTGCTCAGTAAGAGTGTGTCTTCAGCTGAGACAGAGGTTAAATGTTTAGAATTACTCAACAATTATCTCCTTTGCAACAGTCATTAAGCAGAGTAGCTGATTTTTAATTAGACTTCAATGGGTGAATCGCTAATGGTTTAATGACAAATATAATTTAATAATCAGGCCCTTCATTTGTTCTGGA
Source organism: Cricetomys ansorgei (assembly GCA_026225945.1). Lineage (NCBI taxonomy): Eukaryota > Metazoa > Chordata > Mammalia > Rodentia > Nesomyidae > Cricetomys > Cricetomys ansorgei. The sequence goes on from JAMJFZ010001089.1 coordinate 10,346,618, forward strand.
AAAGCCCCGCCATTCCTGGAACCCTCAATTCAGGCACTTGAAAGGGTATGAGAGTTAAGATCTCAGAGGCTATTTTAGGGATTGGCATAATTCATTTGATTTCTAGTGAATGTTTCTTGTGTGTGTGTGTGTGTGTGTGTGTGTGTGTGTGTGTGTGTGTGTGTTTGCATATGTGCACACGTGGAGGTCAGAGGTTAGTATCAGTGTTTTCTTTAATTATTCTCCACCTTATTTTTTGAGACAGGCCCCCTCACTGAACCTGGAATTCCTTAATACAGCTAGATGTTCTGGCCAGGGACCAGGGACCTTCCTGTCTCTGTGTTCTCAGTGCTTAGTTATAGACATAGCTGTATGCCTAACTTGTGCGTGTGTGTGTGTGTGTGTGTGTGTGTGTGTGTGTGTGTGTGTGTGTGAGTTTTAGAAGCTTGAACTCAGGTCCTCAAGCTTGTGTGGCAAGCACTTTAGAAACTGAGTCATCTCCCTAGCCCCTGAACATCTCCTTATGGGCAAGATCCAGTGCTAGTACTTTTGTGGGTAGAGACTTAAACCAGGACAGAGACTGTAGGTTGGTTTGATTGTCTGCTGCCACACCTTCTGGGTCTTACTCCTAAAGGCATTCCTTCCTCATCTGGATGCTTGGAGAAGATGCCAACGGATTAGCCAGTCGAGGTGGCTAATTGTGTTGACTGTCCAATGTTTGGGGCCCTCCAGGCATATTGTACTCTTACCAATGGCCTCTTGGGGAGAAAGGACCTTTGAGAGGCAGAGAAACAGTACTGGAGGCATGACAGTTATGGGGTTAATGTGCTCTGGCAGGAGAGTCTGCCTACCACACCTCACATGTCTTCCATGAAAGCAGGACTCCCCTTTTCTCTAGCAGCTTACAGAGCTGCTGCCTGCAGAACAATAACCATGGCTCTAGTTGAGACAACAGTTTCACACATGCTCCGTGTATAGAGAATACTGATGATTCATGTCAGCTTCACACGTGAACACCAGTGTCTGCAAAGCCCAAAGGCAAATAGCACTCGATGCTGTAGACTTTCCCTTCTCTGTGGCTTTAGGCTCTTTCTAAGCATCACTCAATGTCAGAACATCTTCATTCTCCTAGAATTTATAGCTGTCAGCTAGGATGGTAGTGTCTTTCCAAGTCGAAAAAAAAAAAAAAAGCCCTTTGGACAATGGTCACACCTTTTAAACAAACAGTCTGGGCAGGTAAGTTACAAAAAAGGTCATTTGCATTTAAGACAGGGCCATTTAGTGATTAAAACTAGGCAATGCCTATGGAGAGCTTATTGGGTATTTGTTTATTCTTCCAGCATCCCTATAAAGGAAGAGTTGTTAAACCCTAGTTTACAGATGAGGACGCCAGGACAGAAAATGGTTAGGGAACTGCGGATGTTCACAAGCTGGTCAGTGTCAGAGCTTGGTCCCAAAGCGCACACTCTCAACTGTAAGCTAAGATCAACATGAGTAACCCAGGAGCCCCTTTCAGTTCCAGGGTTGGTTTACAACATGGAAGAAAATAACCTGGACAAGGGTACCACGAACATCAGGAAGGAGCTAGATCATATCAGTCCCAAAACAGGCTCCTGGGTCAGTGAGAACCTAGGTAACATCCAGCTCTCCCTCCCTCCACCGCTAGGGTACTTACTATCTTGGGACCTGTTTCTTCGCCTGAAAAAAATCAAGACAATAAAGGTAGTTAACTCACAGGATTTTAATGCGGTAACTATGACAACACGTACCACTCAGTATTTATATTCCTGTCTACTGTGAGATACATGGATGTGATTAGCTTTGCTCTTTGCACGTGATAAACATTTACATTAGCTATTGCTGTTATCACTGTTATTGCTGTTTGACTGTAGGTCAAACCCACTTTGACAAACTTTCAGAGCTTACTTCTGTTATACTGGAATTCTCTGACTTACCGAATGTGGCTTGTAATGGGTAGGTTATGGATACAGCTTGGAAATCTTTTTTGCTACATGCAGTTTCACTTATAGTTTATTTTCCATTCAATTCTACTGAGCAATTGGACTCGCTTTTAGAATGTCACATTCCGTGTTGCTTCTATTATGCTCAGAAATACTTCATCTTTGTCATAGAATATTACTCAAACTTCTCCTAGATTCTGATAAACAGGCTCATTTTTCTTCACAGTGTTAATGGAGAGAATTACCTCTGAATCCAGATTCCCACCTACAGTTTAGAGGTGGGGGGAAACGAAGTTAAAGTAACTCATGATCAGTCACAGTGCCCTCCTCACCAAAGTGATGGGGTGACAGGGCAGCCATTGGGGTTTCTCATGATGTGCAAAGCCACGGCGGAAAAGACAGCCCCAATTCTCTAATCCATTACACAAGCTGTCCTTGGCAAGAGGCGCTCTCTACCTTCCCACTGTCAGCTGCCTGGGCTGAGCAAATTGGGCATGGCTTTTTGATTACATATTCAGTTCCTTCCCAGCTTAAAAAGCGATTTCACATTCCCAGCATGATGGGAGAGCCATCTGAGGGCACCAGCCTGAATTATAGAGGCACATCAGGGTGGAAGCAGAAGAGCAGCAGGGTTTACAATCTCTAATGACACAGGGTGAGCCTGCTATTACCCACGCTCTAGATACAAAAGGTGTGGTCACCTGGTTGTCTGAAGGGAATGGTGCCAACATTCCACTTTATATTAGTGGGTGCCCCAATTTTTGGTTTCTAGAACTATATATATTAACAAAAAATGTCTAGGTTATTGTCACTGTGATCTTTGATTGGATTTCGAGACACCTAGGAGATTTGTAAAGCACGGTTTCCACGTGTGTCTGGAAGGGTGTTTCCAAAGACATTTATATCATGAGGTCTCTGGCCTAATGAGTGGTTTAACTGATTAATGAATTCAAAATTTTAAGATTCTTGGGAGGTGGTGAACTGTGAAGGGTGGGGGCTTAGTTGGAGGAAGGGGTCATTGGGAATGTGTCATTAAAGGGTATATCTTGGCTCAGGCTGTTCTGGCTGCTCTGGAGTGAGCAGCTTTCCTCTACCATGTGCCTTACCACAGCTCCCAAAGCAACAGAGCCAATCAACCCCAGACTGAAATCCTTGAGACCACAATGAACCTTTCTTCTGTTAGGCATTTGTCACAGTGCCAAACAGCCTGCCAGACATACTAATGAATCTAAGCAATCAAGCACCATCTCACCATCAGAATTAGTTTGAAGGCAGTAAACTGGGTCAAAGTGAGCTGGCCTCCTTCTAATGAGTGCACCTGCCTCCTCTGCTGGCTTACCTGAGGCATTAATTCCCATTCGGTGCTCATTTGCTCTTCTCATTTCCTTCTAGTGAAACCAACTTTCATGCCTTTTAACTAAACACAAGCAATGTGTTTCTATTTCCCTGAGGGTTTTACTCCTGATCTCCTGACTAAATTTCGCCACCCGTGAGACGGAATCCTTGAAGAAAGGGTTAAGATTTCATCTGATAGAGGAACATTGGATTAGAAAAGTGGAAGCTAAGAGGATTGGAATTTAGATGTGCTGTCTAGCGAGAACATGACTCCTCCATCTGTCCTGGCCTCAGAGTCTTTATTTGTTAAATGACTATGCTGGAGAACCTAGGCATTAACAATAGTGTTCATTTGTGCCTGTGTGCTATATGTACATAGGTAGGACTGTTTGTTGAGACCAGAAGAAGGGTCCTCTGGTGATAGAGTTACAGATGGTTGTAACCTGTCTGATGTGAGTGCTAGGAACCCCAAACTCCAGTCCTCTGGAAAAGCATCAAGGGCTCTTAATTGCTGAGTCATCCTTCCAGCCATTAGAATCAGGATTTCTATATCTCATGAGCCCAGGGATCGTGAGTGAGAGTCATTCTGGAGAAGACAATGGTGTTTAAACAACAATAACAAATCCTTCCATTTCTTGTGTGATGCAATTCTAAATCCACAGGGAGACGTTTTGATGATGTTCTCACACCATCGCTGAATATATGAATCCCCCTCCCCCAGAGGTGGGGGATGAACTGGCAAGAGTTCAGTGTCTTTGTGAAACTCATGTTCTGACCTCTAAGATTCTCACCACCGATTTTTCCCCTCTCCTTCCCTCTATCGCCTCCTCTTCCTTTTCCTCCTTTCTTTTCCCATCTCTTCCCCTCCCTTTTAACTCCCTTCCCTCCACTCTTTGGTTCTGGGGATTGAACCCATGACCTCTAGGTAAGTGCTCATAGCTGAGCAGCACCCCTAGATCATCCCTGATTTTTAAAGGGTCTTTGTTGTCATTGAATCAGGAAACTGAGGCAAGAAAGGCCTCATCCAAGAACACACAGCTAGAAATGTCCCATCTCTCATTAGGGGAAGACTGAGTCTAGTCATAAAATTGAGGTAAGGATAATTCCCAGAATTCCAGAGAAGGAAGTATCAACTGCTGTACTTAGGTGTTTGCCAGCCCCTGACATTCTTCAGTGCCCAAAGAATCTGGGTTTCTCTAAACTCAGTGTCCTAGTTCCATTCTGTTGCTGTGATAGAACAAGGACAAAAACCAACTTGAGGAAGAAAGCATTCATTTGGCTTTACACTCCCACTAGACCATGGAGGAATGCTGCTTACTGGCTTGCTCCCCATGGCCTATTCAGCCTGAGTTCTTATGCAGCCCAGGACCACTGCCTAGGGGTGGCACTGCCCATAGTGGGCTGGGCCCTCCCACATCAATCAATAACCTGATGGAAGCAGTTTGTCAATTGAGGTTCTCTCTTCGCAGGTGACTCAAGTTTGTGTCAAGTTGACAAAACAAAAACAAAACAAAACACACAAAAAAACTAACCATCATACTCCAGAATCCAGCATAAAGTATGTAGATATACCTGACCCAGTGCCATGGAACACATCTTATCTGGGTCAGCTTCAGTTATAGGTGGGCACAGATGGCCAGCTAGCACAGTGGAGGAAGGATGGAAAGGTATGCTGTTAACACGCCGTTCTGTTTCTGCAAGCATCACCAGCTTCTCCTACTTTGCCAAGATGATCTTGGCTTTGAAACTGAAATTCCCAAGTCCGGCAAAACTCAATGCTGGGCAAACTTAGATGGTTGTTAATCTGAAATTTCTATAACCAGAGGCTATAATTTCTATTCTACACAATATAAACAAAATGAATTGGCTTCTGCTGATGTTATCTTACCAGTCTTGGAAGTTACATTTGAGAGGATTTGATGTCCACTCAAAATTCATTGGGGACTTCGGGACAAGGAGACGGCACTCAAATGACCTGCAACATGGACGGAGCGGGAATCATTGTAATTATTGATTGGGAGAATAATGCTGTAGCTTTGTTCTCATGAGCCAAAGCAATGAGTGATGGTTTCAGACCAGCTCCCAGTAATGCTCCAAATTGCGATGTTGATTTGAAATCAAGCTAAGATTGAGTAAAAACCAGGTGATGGCCACAGAGAGTTGTTAATTTAGTCAGGAACTATAGTCAGCAGTTCCTTTCAGCCAACCTGGAAAAATCAGACAATTAGAATTATAAAGTGCAAAATCTAGCTTAAAGGTACACACGCGGCAATGCAGGTAAAGAGAACGGTTTGCCACGCCTTTGTTCTGACCGAGGGATTAGAGACTACCAATATTCATTCAACAGAAATGAGAATTAGAGAGAGGGAGAGCTTTCATACGTCATTTAATTTGGATCTTTTTGAACCCTCTATATAATTGCTGTTCCCCTCTACCATGGCCAATGTGTAGGTGAAGAAACTGAGGTTCGGGCTCAGACAAAAGCTTATCTAAGTTCACATGGCTGTCAGACACCATGTCACATAGTTACCTTGTTACTTAGTAACTTATTCACTTTTCCATTGCTATGATGAGAGACCACTACCAAAATAACTTATAGAAGAGTTTATTTGGGGCTTACAGTTTCAGAGGCTTAGAATCCATGACCACCACAGCGGGGAACATGACGCAGGCAGGCAAGCATAGCACTGGAGCTGAGATCTCATATACTGAGACACAACCATGAAGAAGACACAACTGGGAATGCCATGGGCTTTTGAAATCTCAGAGCCAGCTCCCAGTGACACACCTCCTTCAACAAGGCCACACCACCTAGTCCTTCTCAAACAGTTCCACCAACTGGGGACCAAGCATTTCAATATATGAGCCTAGGGGGACCATTCTCATTCAAACAGACACCATACTTCATCCACTGTGATAACTGGAGACAGAAGAGATTCCATTAATTTTTTTAGAGGCCCCGGATACAAGACAAACACTGAGTTTTATGATTAGGCAAGCCCGTGGTAGGAAGACTCGTTAACACATGGCACTATCCGTCAGGGGCTTATATGGATTCGCATATGGATAACAACGGTCAAATGTGCCTAGATACCACCTTAGAATATAGGAAAACCCAAGAAGCAGAGTTCCTGGAGGTCAAGCAAAGTTTTCATGAGGACCAGAGCCAGTGTCAGTGGTTTCCAAAATGCTAGAAATGGGTGGGCGTGAAGTCAGACAACACTAGAGAACTTTGTGAAACCAGCGCTTGTCTCTACTATAGAGAAGAGCAAAACCGAGGTTGCATAGGTGCATTCTGAGGAAGTGGCCCTGGGAAAACACTGGAAAGCAACACGATAGAATCTGGGATCTTGTAGGATTCAGATACTCGGGGCAGTAGCATAGTATGAGAAACAAGATGTCCCGGTTTCCCCTCTGTAGGAAAAGGGTGAAAGAGGGTCCTAGCAGAGTGTCAGCACGGTGCTGGCAACCTCAGCTGTCTGAAGGCTCAGTTATCGCCAGCTTCTATCTTAGAGAAGCAACCTGCAATCTGCATAGGACCTTGCTTTGGAAAGGGATCTTGCACCATCTCCCAGTAAATGCCAAGAGTGCTGTAGCCAGGAGCCTTCCTGGTAAAAGAGCTCTTACCTGAATGCGGACTATTGGGGGTGTGGACTGTTGGGGGTGGGGATTTTTGGGTGTGTGTGTGAGATGCTTCTTCCTATACCTATTGCCTCTGCATCACCCTCTGGTCAGAGAAAAATGGCTTCAGAGCCATCATGTTACTGGTGCTGCCAGGAGGTGCCAGAGACCCTCAACACTAACAAGTCGACAGTCCCTGAGCAAATCCCTGCTTCACGTTAGGAACCACCACTTCCACCAGAGAGATGTCCATTCAGTGCGTGTTTCCCAGATACTGCTGTCCACACCTCTGCATCAGTGTCCCCACTCTTGTGTGGTCCACAGAGACAGTGTGTCTCCCTGACTCTCATGGTCTGTAGAGTACCAATCTCACTAATCACTGCCGGAGAAAGCACAGGAAAAGTACACTATGGTGCCTATGCGGAAATAAAGCTTCCAAGATGTATCTTCAGGAGAAAGCCACTTACTAAGAAGGTCATCCCATAAGAGGGATAGAGATATCAGATCTACTAGATACACCCATCTTACTGTGGGAATACATGAAAATGAAAGAAGCAAAACAAGGTAATATACCTGCAAATGGTAATATTTCTCTAGTAATAGATTGCAGAGAAATTGAAACTGCTGAAATGTCTGATGAAGCATTCAAAAGAAAAATTATAAGAAAGCTCAATGAGATCCAAGAGGATACAGACAAATCATTACACGAAATTAGCAAAACCATATAGAATATGATTGAGAAATTCAATGGAGAAAGTTTTTGGAAAAAGGTAAAGAGCTCACTCAAATAGTGAAATGATAATTCAGTTGAAATCCTTCAATAACAGGCTTATCAAATGGAAAGAGAAACATCTTGAGCATGAAGACAGGACTTTTGAAATGTCCTATTTGGACAAACAACAACAAAAACGAGCATGAAAAAAGGATTCAAAGTCTTTGGGACTGTGTCTGTGCAATGGCTCAGCGATGAGAGGTGCCTGCTATCAGAGGACCTAAGTTCTGTCCCTGGAACCTACACTGTGGAAGGAGAGAAATGACTCCTTCAAACTGTCCTCTGACTCGCACACATTGGGAAATTCTAACACCCCACTCTAACCAGCAGAGACCATCAGCGAATAAACGTCAGAATTAAAGTAGATTATAGGTCACATGGTCTGATCAGACATTTATAGGACATGCAAATCCAACAGCTGTGTAACATAGACTCTTTTCATCAGTCTATGGAACTTTCCCTAGTCTGGACCATGTATTGGCCACAAAATAAGTCTTAACATGTTTTAAAGGAGTGGGATTTTATCTTGTATCTTTTCTGAGCACAATGGAATAGAGTGAGAAATAGACAGTTAAAAAGTTTAGGAATTATATAAATGTCATGAAGACAAAACAGCAGCCTTAAGCTTTTTTCTTTTGCTTATTATTATTGCTCTCCCCCACACATGGAAACTAAAAACAGTCCATCGGAAAGTAGAATAGCGTTCTCTGTGTATTGGGAAGGGTGCCATGAGTTGTCGAGGAAGGAGGAAGGCGGCTGGATATGATCAGTGTACAGTATATCCGTGTAGGGAAAAAGTGTGCTGAATCCCACCCATATCAATGTGCATTTATTTAAGAAGGGACAGAAATAGCCTGTCCTTGACTCTATCCTTGGAGCTTCTGATTTGGTGAGTCTGGGGTAGGGTGAAGGTCTAACTGATTTAACTGTAGCCTGATTTGGAAACCACTGATCGAAAAAGTAAAACACAACTCAAAGAGTGAGACTTGCATTCTATTCCTCTCTCAGCTACAGGCTCACTTCCCCAGGACAACTATCAGAGTCATCTGTGGTAGTGCACACAGATAAACTGCCTTGTGGTAGCGACAGCACAACCCACTCTGGATTAATAAAGCAAACATCTTTTCCCAGGGAAGCACAAATTCAAGAAGTACAGAAATGTTTGCAAGCTCCCCCCACCTTCTGTTTTCTTTTAGTAAGAAAATTGTGCTTGAGAATTCCTCTATTATTTGTTACAAAGGTCACAGTAGTGTCTTCACCAACCAGTTCAAAGGGCTTCCTTCTTTTCTTTTGTATAGGTATGTGTGTCTGTGTGTGGTTATGTGCATGGTGCCAATGGATGGCATAGCCATTGGATGCCACTGGAGCTGGAGTTACGGGTAGTCGTGAGCCACCCAGATGTGTGTGCCAAGAACTAAATTTGGGTCCTTCACAAGAGCTGCACATGCTCTTAACTGCTGGGCCATCTCTCTCCCCCCTGAAGGACTTATTTTCATATATTATCTTTAAAAAAATTTTTGTGTGTATGTATGTATTCTGGTACCAATGATCACAATGGTCTCTTTTTTGTTTTGTTTTCTATCTATATTGAGACAAGATCTCATGTAGCCCAGCCTGGCCTCAAACTCACAATGTAGCTGAGAATGTTCTTAAACTTCCAGTCCTCCTGCCTCCACCTCCTAAATGCTGGAATTACAAGTATGTTACCAGGCTGTATCATTATACCTTAGGGAACCTTGACTAGGTTTCCTGGGTTTTTTCTGGACCCTTTAATTTTCTTCCCACCCATGCTCTGGCCAGTTCTCTGCTTTGTGGATGTATGTCGCTGCACCCAACTTCAACTTCCCCATGTAACTTTGTACCTTCTCTACCTATACTCTTGGGTTTAACTTCAAGCAAATGACTGCCAGGTTTCCACTTGCAGCCCTGACTTTACCCCCTGACCACTTCCTCCCTGAGGTCTTCTTTTAGGTTTACTAAGGGCACCCTAAACACACTATTCCCTACTTTGAACCTCTTTTCTACCTCCTCTGGTCTCCTAGATTTTTCAGTGGGGTGAACGAGTCCACCAGTTAATTACACAAGTCAGAAATTTAGAAACGCCATCTTGGAAACATCACCCACACACTTTGTACTGTCACCAGGCCTAATAATTTCTTCTTCCAATTCAGCCTCATATCCACTTGGACTCAAACTTCTCTTATCTCGCATCTGGACTGCTGTGATAATCCCTTAACTGATTTTCTACATGCTTAGAGAATTCCTTCCCTAGGGATATGTAAATGAAGTCCACTCCTCTTCATAAGGTCCCAATGACAAACCAAAGCTTGCTTCTACCACAGCTCTACCCAAGGAACCAATGAGTTCATTGGGCTTACTTACAGACCACGGGTGAGGCGTTACTGGTGCAAGTGTGGGTGACTCTATAACAGTCACATTACAAAGTCTTCGCCTAGCAAGGATGATGACTTCTCCATGGCCACACAGATAGAACCTCCTTTCAGTCAACCTCTTCTAACTTACACACTTCAGCACTTCCTGAGACCCAGAGGTCACATGAAGTTACAGAACTTCATACAAATGGCTGGAAAAGCAGTCATCTCAGGATGCACCCCATCCCCCACACCCCTGTGTGTTGTGGAAGTTTACTTTTAGTTATGTATAAAACAATTGTTTTGTGCACTGTTGGATGAGGGACTGTCTAGGTCTTGGCCTTTTGTATTGTCTGCAGGTGTTCGATTTATGTGGGGGAGGTTTGATTGCCAATGATCTGCACGTGCTATCAGTAGAATACCTGAGAAGTTCTGGATCAATAAAAACACCTGAGCTCAGACACTCAGGGTTCCACTGTCCATTTCCCTCTGCTGAGGTCTAGCAGGGATTACACCTATGAAAAATGCCTCCATGTGTTCCTTCGTGAGCCTACGCACCAGTGTCCTGCTACTCTTGTGAGTTTTCTACTCTGTCACCAGCATCTAGCAGCTGAGAGGAGCTGCTAGAATCTCAGATCTCAGATTGAAGAACCTTCCCCACCCTTCCAGTTTATGAGTTAGTAGAAAAAGTCCATAAGCCAGGGCTGGGATGAACTGTTGCAAGTGAGCTCAGCTGATCTGGGGTAAATGGTAGCTGTTCTGCATTGTACAATAGCACAGCACTGGACCCCTCCCCCATCATCCTGCTAGGCAAAACTGCAAATGCCTTCTTCTAGTTCAAAACTCTTCACCGGTTTCCCCTCAATTGAAGCAAGCAAACAAAAAGTCCTCAACAGTGCTGTGAGGTACTGCGTGAACTGCCCCCAACAACCTCTACCCTGTTCTTAGTTCATGCTCTTTACTCCGAACTCACTGTTCTGGTCATGCTGACTAATTCTGACTTCTCCTACTCACCACGGTCCTTTCTATTAGAGGGCCTTTGCGAATACTTTGCCCTCTTTTGACCCAGCTGATGTCTACTTACCCTACAAGGACTTTCCTTGTCTATTGACAAAGCAAATCCTTATTTAGTCAGCTTGGGCTGCTGTAACAAAATATCACCTGCTCCATGACTCATCAACTGTTCTTGAGGCTGGAAGTCTGAGATAAGGCTGACAGCATTTGAAGTTCCTCTTTCTGATCACAGCTAGACAACTTCTTGTGTCTCTTGTGGTAGAAAGAGAACCAGGCAGCTTGCTGGTGTCAAGGAAGACTCCTGGGAAGAAGCTGTGTCTTCAGAGACTGACTGTTTAGAACCTGCAGTGATGTTGGGTTATTGTAAGTCCAGAGGCTAATCGCCTTACCTCAGGCTAGCTTTAGTGCCCCCTTGACTAGCCATTCTTTGCCAACCTCTGTGTCTGAACTGGCATCCCATGACTAGTAGATAAGAATCTTTCAGAATCTACCAACTTAACAGACCCCTAGTTTCCGCCACCCACAAGCAAAGAGTGTCATCGGATAGCATCTTGGATCTGTAGGGAAGTGCCCCCCATCTTGATGTAACCGTCTCTCTGATACACTCACCAACGTATTTTGAACTTGTCTTAGTTTATGACTTTGTAAAACTATAAACCTTTTTGAAACTGCTTTTGTGTTAGAACACAGAATTCGGGTAACCCTAAATCTGTTTTCCCAGGCGTTGTCACTCAAATTTGGCTACAGAACAAGTTCTCTCTTATTCCCTTTAAGGTGAGATGGTTGACACTGGTCTCTTTTTATAAGGTCACTAATCCCCTTGGTAAAGTCTTCACCCTCATCACTTAACCATCTCCTGAAGGCTCCACCTTCCAAATACCATGACAACGAGAGAGTTATGACTTCCACATAGGTTTCTTTAATCTTCTGTCTGGTGTTGCATATTCTGCTTCCTTAGCACATGTGAGCCTTAGACACACTTAAGAGGAACCTTCCACCTCACTGTTATCTGCCGCTTCACAAAATACCATGAGGTGACTTTGGGGGAGGTCTAGTTGATGTGGGGCTGAGAAGCTCCATTCCCCAATGCCACGCCCCTGCTCTTCTTTGGTGATCTTACCAAATGGCATGCAGGGACCCTGAGATGAAAGTCAAGAGAGTGTCATATTTGGAAAGAAGGTGCCAAATAGCTGCAGACAGTTTTTCTGTACCTCAAAGCACTTCTTCCCTGTACCATAAATGGGAGAGCCCTCTAATTAGAGTCATTGAGGTTAGTAAGAGAAACCTCACCAGGAGCACTCAGACCCCTTGGCACTTTCAGGAAAATTCCTATAATCAAGAAAGCAAACTCTAACTGGCATCCTGGAACTGAGAAGATTTGAAGTTTGGTGGAAAATTTTTCTTAACTTTATGTTTTTGAAAATTGATGTGTCCGTAGGACATGTCGGTAAAAAAATTTTTTTTAATGTGAATGATATGATTTAGATTTAATGGGTCCTGTTCAACTAGAATGAGGTGGTTGCAGGCCTAGGGGTGTTCATGGTTAGAGACCCTGAGGAAGTCCCCAGTGTCCAGGGTGCATAGAGGCAATCAAGGCCATGGAGGGAGGGCATGGTGTTCAGTGACTGCAACTAACTCTCTCTTCTTAGGTCTCACAATGTCACCCCTCTGTGTCTTTCCTAACCTTTTACGGATTTGCATTTTATTTTGCTGTGTGTAAGGTATTCACATATATATATATATATGCATGTGCATGTGAAGTTAGTGTGTGTGTGTGTGTGTGTGTGTGTATGCTCGTGCTTGCTCACATACAGAGGCCAGAGGCTGGCTTCAGATGTGGTCCTTGGTAGTTCTTCAACATATTTTTTGAGATAAGGCTCTTGTTGAACTGGAGTACTTTGATTTGGCGAGTTTGTATGTCAATGAACTTCAGGAACCTGCCTGTCTCTGTCTGTGGTGTTACAGTTTATGTCACTGTGCCTGGCTTTTCTGTGGGTGCTGGGAACCCCAGCTCAGACCCTCAGCTTGCACTGCAGGTTCTGTTCTGATGGAGCCTTATCCCCAGCACTTTTAATCAAAGTTGTTCCCTGCATTTTTTTCCCTCCGTCTCCTAAACTATGTATTTTTATTTTTTTCTTAGCATTTAGTGTGACAAAAGGCTTTATAAATAAAGGCAATGACTTCTCTTCCTGTCGAGAAAGAGAGAGAGAGAGAGAGAAAGAGAGAGAGAGAGAGAGAGAAGAAATCCCACTTCTGCATATTTACCTCAAAGATTTGAAGTCAATATGTGGAAAATATATCTGTATTCCTATGCTTTTTTCTTCTTCTTTTTTTGTTTTTTGCTTTTTTCAAGGCAGGGTTTCTCTGTTGTAACTCTGGCTGTCCTGGAACTCACTCTGTAGACCAGGCTGGCTTCAAACTCACAGAGATCCACCTGCCTCTGCCTCCCCAGTGCTGGGATTAAAGGCATGCACCACCACCACCTGGCTCTTATGCTCTTTGTGGCTCTGCTTACAACAACTGTGATGTTAACCTAATTGTCTATTAGCATATGAATGGATAAAGGAAATGACACACACACATCCAGCCTTAAAAATCTGTCATTATAAAAATATGGGTGTAATTGAAAAACACTGTACGGGTGAAGTGAGCATGCAGAAAGACAGACAGCGCGTGTTCTTACATGTGGCACTGTTGGAAGTTGGTGAAAGGTGGGAGGTAGGGTCTAGTTGGAGGGAATCATTGGGGGTGTGTCCTCAGGGCTGATGTCTTACCCTGGACTCTTCCTGCGCCCCCTTTCTCTTCTTCCTGTCTTCTATGAAGTAAATAGTGTGCAACATGCTCCTGCAGTCATGTTGCTCTGTCTAGCCAGAGAGCCAGCCATGATGGACGCATGCTCTGAAACCATGAGACTAAATAAGTTGTTTCTAATAGCATTTGGCCTGGTAAGATAAAGGCCCGAATCCAGGCATGTTTCCAGTGGCCAAGGGCTACTGAGAATGGAGAGGGTAGTTTAATGGTATCCAGGTTGGATCTGAATCTGGCTCTGAATCTGAATCTGTGCTTTTCACCTGGGCAAATCTGCATACTCATTTTTCTGTTTAGAGGCTGGTCATCATAACGACACCCACCCCAGAGGCTTGCAGACAGATTAAGGGAGTAATATAATGTAAGTCCCGTGACAAACACTCAATACACTACACAGAGGACTGAGCAACAAAGTCTGGTCAGTTAAAACAAACTGTAGTAGTTTATTTGACCTGGAAGTGGGAATAACCTGGTTTCTGGTTCTCAATTATAGCTGCATATTTGAACTACCCTGGAAGCTAAAAAAATAAATCTACCACCTGAGCTCCAGTTTAATCCCTTGGGATGGAACCTTGACATGAGTGTTTTAAAGTAGCCCCCTACCTTGTTTTAATTATTATATTTAACCCCCAGAGAGGAAGATCCCCACGTAGAGTAACTAGTCCTAAATCAAGCTCCAGAGAAGGCTGAAGTCCTTCGGCAAAAACAGCATGATTGTCAATTCAGGGTTGTTGTGTGCTCCAATCTCCTGTCTATCTCCTCAGCTCTCCCTGGCAGGTTTTGGTGTGCACGAAGCTATGTGAGCTCGTGTGTCACCACGAACTGTCCACTGGCTTCTCCTTCCCACATGCCAGTAATTCTGGAGTTTTTCTTGACCTCCTTCTCCATCACTGATTCTCTAGATGGAAAATCTGAAATCTGTCATCAGCTACCATTTCCAGTTTCTTCTCCCAAGCCGTAACTTAGTAGGCTGTCACCATGGAAACAGGTATTTCTACTTGAAATTTTGTGTGTCTTCTATCTTCTTTTTTTTTTTTTTTTTTTTGCAAATTATTTTGGGACTAGAGAAATGGTCCCAGCAGTTAAAAGTTAATTGCTACTCTTGCAGAAGATCGGAGTTCAGTTCCCAGCACCACATAATGTGGCGCATAACTGCCTGTAACTCCAGCTCCAGGGGATGTGACTCTTTCTTTTGACCTCCATGGATACCCACATCCCTGTCACACACACACACACACACACACACACACACACACACACACGTAAAACATCTTTTAAAATAGTTGTTACTTTAAAAATGGAGTGCGTGTGTGTGTGTGTGTGTGTGTGTGTCTGTACAAGAGCATGCCATGTGCAGGTAGATGCCTACAGACGCAAGAAAGGGAAGGGATCTTTCTTAGGGATGGTACAAGTCCTTTTTCTGAATCTAGTAGGGTTAGTTGCCATAGACACTTGTCCCTTTCTGGGAAGAAGGAAATAAAACCCCTGCGATGGTTTGAATAACAATGGTCCCCATAGGCTCGCAGATTTGAATGCTTGGTCACCAGGGAGTGATGCTATTAGAAGATGTGGCCTTGTTGGAAGAACTATGTCACTGGGGTGGGTTAAGCCAGGCCCAGGGTCTCTCTCTGCCTAGTTCTGGATGTAGAACTCTCAGCTACTTCGACTTACCATGTCTGCCTGCATTCTGCCATGCTTCCTGCCCTGATGACAATCCTTCATTCAAGCCTCAGTTAAGCAAGCCCCAGTTAAATGTTTTCCTTTGTAAGAGTTGCCGTGGTCGTGGTGTCTCTTCATAACAACAGAACACTGACTAAGGCACTCTTTTTGGCTCAAATCCAGGCAGATTTGATTTTAAATATTAAAACAAGAAGTAGTTCATCCTTCACTTCTGACCATTGCAGAGACTGCTGGCAGCCCTGGGTGGTGGTCTGTCCTCCACCAAAGAACAGGGGTGTAGCCTCAGTGTCCTTCTGGGTTCTTGGTTTTATCTTGGTTTTAACATTATCTGAAACACTTGGGCTCCAAGGGACCATGAAGAAAATGGAAATAAAGAGAAGGAAGAAGGAACGTGGCTGGAGGATCTGAAGGAGGCACTTTTTTTTTTTTTCAGCCCCTGGGGGAAAAAAAAGCCTGATTACAGCAGCAAAAGAAAAGAATGTAGCAAACAGGGCGGGAGATGTGGCACTGACTGACAGACGGGACTTACTGCTTTGCAAAGGAAAAACCTAACTTTATAAGAAGCCGTTGGTCCACTTCTGCAGGCGATTCACACTCTACTCATGATCTCACCCTTCTCAGCGTGCCCAGTGGCTTATGGTTTCTCTTGCAGCCGGGACTCTGGGCCATTTTTCTAACTGCTGAGCTCCCAGATTCTGTGCATGAACCTACCATTGCTAAACCATCTCCCCGGCTATGAAAAAAGGGCTGGTGCTGGGTCTGTTAGAATCACCCTATCAGCAACAGCAAGACACCTGCTCTTTCCTCTTAACAATGATAGCTAACATTTTTCTTCTTTATGGTGCAATACACTTGGATATTTTTTTTTTAGAATGGTCTTCCTGTGTTATAGATTCTAGCTTTATAAACTACAACCTAAATGCATATTATTAAATAAGATATTGCCTCCCTCCAGTCATGTGTCAAGTTCTCCAAGCTCAGTTACGTGTGCCAGTGAGCGAATGTTCCATGTCTGCTGAGCTCTACAGTAGGGAACGTGAGCAGTTCAGAAGCGACGAGGACAACCATCTGGCTAGGCTCCGGGACCAAGGCACAGAACTGGATGTGTACATCTTAGAGTCAAGGTCAAAGTGTGAGTTTAGATATTACTCAGCCCCCTGGCCAGAAGAACAGAAATTCTGAACTGAGGATTTACATAGCTTAGTTTTGTCTGCACAGGGCTTTGGGCAGTGTGTAATAGTGTTTAATCTGTTCGTGTTTATGTTGTCTAAGTGTTTTTGATTAATTCTGAAAAGATGTGGACACAACGGAGAAATGAAAGTCAACCTTTGTTTGCTATCACGGCATTTCTATGGAAGGTGTTTTGGATTCCCTTTCTGTCTGAGTCCTTGGCGGCCTCTCGGTTTTGCCGAGGGTGGTGGTGATTAGTGCTCTGTGGTGGGTTAAGTATTTGGAAGGAGCTGAAAGAGACACAGATGTGGTGAGTGGGATCTGTCTGGTGGACCGACTGCTGCTGGCATCCTGTGTCTGGTTACTGCTTTGCATATTTGAGCAGTGATAGTGGGGTATCACGCTGACTTACCAAGCACAGCCTGCTGCAAGAACACTTCGGAGAGTAGTTCACTGGGAAGGCACAAGGCTATAATTAGGGGCTACTGACGTCTGGTTCTAGGACTTCTAATATATATGTTCATAAGTTTATCTTGGCTTCATTTACTAGAAAAAAAGGAAACAGATACATTGATAAGTTAAGCACATGCATGCATGCATACATACGGACACACATACATATCATTTCTCACATGTAATGACAAAACATCTGGAAGCCAGTAGTTGAAGGTTCTGAGCAGCATAAATTTAGTCCATTTTATCTTTCTGACCCATTCTTAGGACCCAGGTTCTCAGGTGTACAAGGTATCTGCAGAAGCTTTAGCCACAGGAAGAAGGAAAAACTGAAGGCAAGAATGCAGTTGGAAGCTAACAATGGCTTTTCGTCTGTAACGCTTCACTTTGTGTGCCAGCTGGGAAGATATTATTCTGGGTGTTTTCACGAAGCTGTTTTAGACGAAGTTAGCATTTGAATGTATAGACTGAGGGAATCACGTTGCCCTCTCGAATGTGGGTGGGCTTCTGTCCATCAGCTGAAGGCCCGGATAGAACAAAAAGTTTGGTGTTGTTGGAGTGAAATATAATTCTCCTTCCTGATGACGGCCTTCAATTCCTAGCATAAGCTTTGATTGACTCTTTGAATGGAAATTTCAACTCCTCTTGAACTCTGAACTTCTGTGCTTTGGACTGGGACTTATATTGTCTTTCTGGAATGCTGCACTTTTCCACCATGGCAACAAATAACAGTGGTTATCAAATTCAGAGAAAAAAGTTTTTTGTTTTTTTTTGTGGCTCACAACGCCAGAGCTTTCACTCTGTGGTCGCTTGGCCTAGTTGATTGGGGGCAATAGATCGTAGAGAGGAAGGTGTAGCCAAGCAAGCTGCTCTTCTCATGGCAGCTGGAAACCAAGAAGAGAAGGCAAAGGTAAAGACCAGGGTGAAAGCGACCAGAGCTAGACACGGTGGCCCACATTTAACCCAAGCACTCAGAGGCAGAGACAGGTGGATCTCTGTGTTTGAGACCAGCCTGGTCTACAGAGTGAGTTCCAGGACAGCCAGGGCCACTAGAGAGACTTTATTTTTTTAAAACAAGGAGGAGGTGGGAGGACCAACCAGCAACCTCCCACAGTCCTCTTCAAGGGATGCCCCCAATGATGTAAGACTAGGATGCACCTCTTAAACATTCCCCTGCCTCCAAATAATGCCAAGCTGGGGCCTAAGCCTTTAACACACAGGGATATTTTAGATTTAAGCTATGGTACTGCGTCCCCAGCTTACTGACTCTAGATCTTAGGACCTGTCATTTTCCATAAGGGTGTGAGCCAACTCCTTATAATTAAAGTATCTTTCTAGCTATCATCCCTCTATATATATCCTATTGATTCTGTTTCTATGGAGAATGCTAATATTTAAGGGAATTTTTTTTTCAAGCGTACCACTCAGGAAACACTTTCAGATAAAAATCAAAAGATGTTCGGTTACATTGGAATTGCAGATAAACCATAATTGCTTCTCACGCAATATTTGGAACATATTTATACTAAAAAAGTTATTGTTTATCTGAAATTCAAATTTATCTGGGAGTCTTATATTTTTATCTGCTCATCTGAGAACCTTGCATCTTAGGTTTCTAGTTCTTCTGTTTTCGGAGCATTAACAGATATATACCCCGGCCATCATTATTGGCAAGGGAGGCTGGGAAATGTGGTAGCGTTAGCTGGGAGCACCGCTGCAGCCAAGAACACAGGCATCCTACTGACAAAGTAAAGGAGATGGCGGGACAGTGAAGTTTGGATAGGGAATTCTCATCAAGACCAGGTAACCCTTTCAGCACCAGTGAGATGGGAAGTAGGTTCGTAAGGCTAATATTACTAGCAGTTATCACATGCCAGGCTCATGCTTTGAATCATTCATGTAGCATGCTAAAATATTTACATATACTTTCTCTTCTAATCTATAGAAAAATATTGTTGCTACTTCTATGTAGCAGAGGAGAAGCCTGACCCCAAGGGCCAGTCTAAGAAAGGCTCAGGAGGTGTGTGGAATCACACAGCTATTCAGCTTTGGAGTCAGGGCTAGTATCCACGTTGATAGGATCATGACGTTGCTGCTTTGGGTATTGTTTTCAACATCAGTTCAGTTATCATGATGAACAGAAAGGACAAAGTCCTTGCCATAAGGCTTGTCCCCTGTTGTGAACCGAACTGTGTCTCCCTGAAATTGAAGTTCCTAACTTTTGATGCGACTGGATTTCGAGGTAGAGCTCTTAAGGAAGCAATAAAATTGTTAAGGCAGGGCCCTGGCCTGATAACAGCTACTTCATAAGAAGAAAAGGGACACCATGACTTCTCTCTTCTACTTATTTGTACCAAACAAAGGCCCTTTGAGAACACAGAAGAGCATCCATCTAAAGCCAAGGAGAGAATCTTCTCCTGAAACAAACCTGGTAGCTCCTGGACCATAGACTTCTGGACCCCACTACTATGAAAAAAAAAAATCTTTTTTTTTCTTTTTTTTAAAGCACCCCTGGCCATAGGTCTTGTTTTGTCAGCTTGGACTAATCACTGCACCCCTCTCCCCAACCAGTAGAGACAGGCAAACAAAAATGAGCCAATAGAAGATACATTAGTAAGGGTAATTGCATAACGGTAAGAGAGAGAGAGGGTGTCAAAGATGTTGCCAGCTCTTTAGGAAGGAACCTCAACACACTGAGACACGGCATTTAGCTTCAGCAGCTCTGGACACTCTACTGTCTATGTAGGAGGGTTGTGAACAGGGAGCCCAGGGTCCTGTGCGGCTGGAGGGGAGATCCCAGGGCAGGGGCAGTAAGGGATGAGGATTAAGAGAAAGAGACAGATTCTAAGCCGTGTAAGAGGAACCGGGCTTTTATCAGTCATTTCTGCACCAGTGTGCCAGGCCAAATATCTGACAGAAACAACTCAAAGGGGGCGTGTTTATTTTAACTTGTTTTCAGAAAGATTTCTTCCATCGCGACAGGAAAAAACCCCGCGGTGGTGGGAATGGTTCTGTCCATGCAGTGGGAGGGTCTAACAGGGACTCTTCACATCATAGTGGACCAGAGACAGAACACAGGCCGAAAGCAAAGGCAGGAGTGACCCCTAAACACCTGCTCCTAGGGACCCACTACCTCCAGCCATGTTGCTACACTTCTAAAGATTCCACAGCCTTCCACATAGCTTCCAAAAGCTGGGGACTGAGCTTTCAGAATGTGAGCCTACGGGAACCCCTACAGGAGCCGGAGCAGAGTTCTATGTACCGGAAAGAGTTGTGAGGCATCAGAGCAGGGGGGTGGCATGTGCCAATTTGCATGTGTGAAAGATCAGTCTCTCCCATGCAGTGTGAGAAACAGACACAGACGCAGAGGAGCTTGGGAGCTTGGAGACCGACCAGAAAGTTACTCCGGCAGAGTAGACCAGATATAATGAAGAGCTTGGGGTAGCCAGACAGACGTGGGGGTGGTGATGTATTTAGAGAGATATTTAGGGTGTGTTTATAGAGAAAGAAACCAGCAGTGAAGGGAAACAGCAGGCAAGAAGGAACCATCGCGTACTCAGAGGAGCTGGAGAATCATGTTCAGAGAAAGGAATCGAGACGTTTCTCAGGACATTGGAGAAGGCTTTGGGGGGGGGTCACTCATAAGTAGTACCCCTCTTTTTTTGCCTGTAACATAAAGAAAAGGAGGCTCAAATAGACATCGACTATTTATAGAAGACAGCTGGAGGTTGTAGATGACAGTAAGAGCAAATGGTCCCCTCTCTGAACTTACTAGGCCTGCCTTACCACCTAAGGGCAGGCAATGCCATCTGGGACCAGTCCCTGGTGGATCTTAGAGTGTGCAGGAGCACAAGCCCTGTGTATTCCCAAGTGAGCATGCCTAGAATTGTACTCATCGGAATGCCAGGGTGATGGAGGGTTGAACTCTTGAACCAGAAAAAAAGAAGTTTGGAGATCTATTAACTAAACCCTCCACTTGCAGGAGAAGAATTCCAGGACTAGAGGAGCCACAGTTTCTGGCCATAGATGTGTTAATTTGGGCTTGGTTAGCTACCCAAGAAGAAGAGTGTTGTTGGCTCTTTAAGTCTGATGTATTGAGAAGTAAATGGGCTTGGTGATGAAGAAGGCAGGATCATCTCTGTCCTCTTGTTATCGAAAGTCCTGGTCCCAGGTTAAAACAGAGGAAAGTATTCCGGGTAGTCTTAGGCCTGGAGGCCAGGAAGAGGCAGGAGGACAACAGGAAAGACCAGCGGGGAGATGCCAAGAAAGCACGAGCCTGCTGAGGCACAGCCCTGTCCTTGGGATCTGCAGCAAGGGGACCGTTGTGGAGAGTTTGGCTGCCCCTGTTCCAGAGGGATACTCTAACTTCTCGGGACTCCCAAAGCGATAGGAGGAGTGGCTTTATTATTCATGGACAACCCTGATGGTTTATACTGGAGACCGTAGGGAGCAGTTGGGTGAGGTGACAAGAGGCTCATTCGGAGTGTTACGTCTCCTGTCACACTATAGTAGTCCTCCCGCACGCAGGGTGTAAGTTCCACCATCCCTAGTGGATTCCTACGCTCTGCATAGTACCAAACTCTGTGTACACTATGGGTTCCCCCATATATACGTGTACTTACGATAAAATTTACTCATAACCTAGGTTCAATACAGGATTCACCACAATAATTTACTGTTGATCTTGGTGATGTCAGTGTCATGTTTTATTTCTCCTTAAGTTGGGAAAGTCCTCATTTTTTCACTTAAGGAAGGAAGCATTTTATTGGCTTCTGTTTGGTATGTCTAAATTGCCAGCAGATCCTGTTAAATAAAAAAGGTTACTTAGATACCAGCACTGTGACATCATGGCAGCCAGGGTCAGCGAGATGGATGCTGAAGAAGTAGCAAGGGTGAGAGCCGGTAACATATGCAGTGTGGATACACTGGACAGAGGGGTGATTTAAATCCAGGCACTAGATCTCATCATGCTACTCACTGAACACACAAGTTAAAGCTTACTAATTGTGTTCCTGGCTTCCTTGACCAGGATGCCATGGGAAGAGATTCAACAGATAAGGTGAGACTCTTGTTCTTAGTAATTCTATGTCATAACTTATCATAGAGCAATGTTCCATAGATGCTCACTGAATGATTGATGCTTTACAGTTTGTTTTGAACCCTAAATTCCTAAAACACTATGCCCTAAGATCGTTAATGAAACATATAAATGTCAGAACAATTGAGATTGGATATGGGAAGAGCTTGTGACCCCAAGCTGGGATTCACCTGCTGGGAACCTTTGGAAAACAGTTTTTGAATAGATAAAGCCCCTCATGTCCTTGCCAACATAAGGCTTTTTGGCCACATGATCCCTAGAATGGCCAAGAAAAAGAATAGGTATGGTAGTAACTACAGTGTCATAATTAATACATAATAGTTACTGGCTCTTATCACAGAGCTAGACAATCATCTAGCATCATTTTATGTATTAATGCATATGATGTAGGAACTGTAGTTAAACTGAGTCACAGAAAGAGTAGCTTGCCAAGGTTGTCAGGTTCTTCTGGATAAGACCTTGACATTAACCCTGCCTTAACTTCTCTGTCAGTAGTTCTTAAACATGGCTACACATTTAAGTCACCTGGAAGAGATTCAATCATTCATTCATTCATTCAATTTTTGTATTTGTTAGTGATCAGACTCAAAGCTTTACAAATGCTAAGCATGAACTTTCCCACTGGGCTTATACCAATCCATCTAGGGCATTTTAAAATTTCTCCCTAGATATGTTATAGCTCACAATGAATGAGTTAAGGATCTGGGGCGGGAGAGAGGCACCAATAATTTCAAGATTCACAGCTCATTTCAAACTCTGAGAACCAGTTCCTGGGCTTTGTTGTAGCCTAGGACATAGAGGGCGTACAGAGCAGAGCATCCCAGGCGGGAACCATTCCGAGCTGAGAGGAAGGTCTGGACTGGCAGGCTGTGCTCTCATCATAGGTTCTCATAGTTTTGGATGAGGGCCAGACGAGATATTACAGAAGGAATGGTTACCCCCCATGTGACTTATTGTTATACAATTTAAACTACAATTTAGTTCACCTCCAAATAGTTATGATCATTTTAATGAACTAACGAGCATAGTGGAAGCCTCTTCTGCAACTCCCGGCGGGTGGTGCGTTAATTCAGTGTTAACTGCCTAGGCCGGGAGGGACATAAAAACACACTGCCTTCCTTTCATAGCTATCACTCTTGCAGGGAGATTCCTGGGCCCAAAGCTGGATATCTCTGCGGAACATTTCACCTATACACCCAGCCTGTGATTTACAGGGACCCTAGCAGAAGAAGCCGTAAATGATTCTCCCTCCATCAGCATGTGAGCCGGGGAATTTGAAGAATAGAGCCTGTCCTGACTTTGTGGTGTAGCGAGGCCGGACCATCAATTACGGCCAATAAAAGGAGAAGGCGGTGTGAGAGCTGTGGAGTTAAAAGGCAGTTGGTCAGCAGCGTCTTTGACATTTCAGAACACCCAGTGCAGAGCTGCTTTGGAGTGGGAGGAAGAGGTCATGTGCTAGGTGACTGCGGGCATTGAAAGAATGGATTGTTTGCAAAATCACATGATTTCCACACTCTAGGGTGAGACAGGGCGGCTCTGTCTGTCATACAGTCATGCCTGTTACTGTTCATATTGTTTGCCTGCTTGCTCCTCCCCTCCCCCTCCTCTCCTTTATCCCTCTCCTGCCCTCTTTCTCTTTTTCTCTTTCTTTCTCTCTCTCATTTCTCCCTCCCTCCCTCTCTCTCTCTCTCTCTCTCTTCCACTCTTTCTTTCCCCCTCGCCCTTCCTTCCTTTCTAGGGGTGGCATTGCTATATTTCTGGAACCTTCTTTGACAAGGTTAAGAATCGCACTGACTGGCACACGTCTGTCATCTCAGCACGTGGGATTTGAGGTGGGAGGGACTATTACTGCAAGTTCCAGGCTAGTCTGGTGAGATGATGTCTCAACCAACAATAAAAGCAATACCTGAAGAAAAGGTAGGTTCTCAAGTGGCCAATTGGACCTAAAATTAAAAATGGCGACTTCCAGCAATGGGCGATTGTGGTGTAACGCAGCACTTGGCGCCTCTAGAAAGACCACACACAGAGTTCTGTAGACTTGCAAAGGTGTCTCCCTTTCCCAGCTGTGACGATAAACAGCACCCCATCTCAAAGTCTCATTCTGTTTCCTGGACACGAATACTGAACTACGTCTATAGGTACATGTAAGCGTTAACCAATCATGTGTGGGCATGGTTACAGCCCTCCCCTATGTAAAAGTGACCATTCAGAATTGAACACACTTGCATCTGCCATTAAAAATATTATCTTTATTTTGTGTACATGTATGTTTTGCCTACTTGTATGCTTGGTACCTGAGGAGTCCAGAAAAGGGCCGAAGATACCTTGGAACTGGAGTTACAAGTGTCTGTGAGCTACCATGTAGGTACCCAGACTTGAACCTAGGTCCTCTGGAAGGGCAACCAATGCTCTTAACAGCTGACTCATCTCTCCAGCCCCGTATCTGCCATTTGTATACACAGACTGGAGCAGGAGTCCAGATGGGGATTTCCTTATATAAGCTGCAAGACATTTGCCTAGATACTGGGATGCAAGCATGTGCCTTCCCCTCCAAGGGTTCACAATTCGTCAGGGAGACCAACGGGACAAGGTAAGTGCACATGTTATCATGCTTAGGATGATACCACAGCCTAGAGCCTGTACCTGATTCTGAAGGGAATGTCAGAAAAGCCCAAACTAATTCTTACAGGGAAGAATGATAATTTGGCCTTTCCCTTCTGCTGTGGTTTGAATGTAGTCCCTAAGTTAGTGTGTTGGAAACATCATACCCAGGGAAACAGTTTGGGAAGGTGCAGCCTTAAAGGAAGTGTCTAGGTCAGGAGAACATCACCCTCATATGTGGGTTAGCACTATTATAAAAGCACTTGACCTGTTCCCACTTTTATCAGTGATATTGATCATACAAATAGTGGGTTTTGTCATAACATTTGCATACATCTATATAAAAATTTTTAATTATCTTCAGGCACACTGAATACCAGAGTAGGTGGCATTCCTCTTCCCATCAGAGTACAGGTGCAGGGCCTCTTAAGTGAGTGTATCAAAGCACCTGGAAGCTTGATAACTACAGGTTGGACATGGTG
Organism: Cricetomys ansorgei; assembly: GCA_026225945.1. Classification (NCBI taxonomy): domain Eukaryota; kingdom Metazoa; phylum Chordata; class Mammalia; order Rodentia; family Nesomyidae; genus Cricetomys; species Cricetomys ansorgei. Next base: position 10,371,964 of record JAMJFZ010001089.1, read on the forward strand.
CACACCTATAATCTTAGTACTTCAGAGACCTAATTGGGAGGAAGGTAAATTCAAGGCCACCCTGGACTATATAATGAGCTCCTCACCCCACCATCTTCCCACCCCCAAAATATGACAAAAACAATAAAATCCCCATAGATTTCTGAGCTCCGCCCCCCCAGAGTCTGATTGGTCAGATAATGCCTAAGAATCTGCATTTCTAATGAGGTCCAGATGATCCAGATGCTGTGGATACTTGGAAACCACTGCCCAGTATCATGTGTTCATTCACCTGTGGGAAGTCCTTGCAAAGGGTTAATGCAACATCAAACTGCTCGTAATTTTACAGTGGACATTGATGGATGTGACCCTGGAGAAAATTCACTGCAGTGAAGAATGGCTACCCAGAGGAAAGGGCCAGGGAATTTTCCTCTAGGGTCATGAGTGACAAAGAATTTAGGATGCTTATAATCGGGAAAGAAACTGTTTGCCTATCTATGACCTTCTGTATGTTTATGTTGATAGCAGGACAAGAGGAAACACTCTCAGCTCTACCCAATACAGCTTGGAAGTGATTAATTCCCAGGGCTCTTGGAGTGGAAAAGGCAGGCATGTGAGATGCAATTAAGATGATAAGGAAGAGCAAGGTTGCGCGCTGCTTAGCAGCAAGCTGGAATACTGAGCTGACCAAGAAGAGAACTACTGTCTGTCTCTTCTGCAGAGACCACTTACAAGACACCTGGATGTGCTCATGACTCTGACAAGCTCATAAAGAACCAAGGAGGAAGGTGATCTATAAAGACTATTTTTAAGACGTGTGTGCTTCTTTGTCTCCCGTTGGGAGGACCCTCCAGTAGTTACCAATAATAAGAGTGATGTTGATTTCAACCGGTAGAAAAAAGAAACTGTGATTGGGTTTAAAGTCAGACATGTCTGGCTTGGCTGGTAATTGACTGAGGAAGGTATAGGGCATGAAGGAGGTACTCAGTGTGATTCGTGAGTCTTGTGTGCAGTCTGAAAGCAGCCTGGGCTATGTACATAGAGCCAACCTGTTGGATGGGGGAAAGTAATTTCTGGTTCTACGTTCTGGGCTCCTTCTGTCTTTCTTGAACCTCCTCACTCTGTGGCTAGGTGGATGCTTCAAGGCATCAGGGAATGCTCTTCTTAAACTTCTTTTCTGCCAAGTATTGTATCACAAGTTTAACTGAATCCCCACCAGATAACAAATTAGATAGTTCGAGACATCTATCTACAGCAGTGGTTCTCAACCTGTGAGTCACCTTTTGGCAGGGGGTGGTGTCAAACAGCCCTTCCACGGGGATTGCCTAAGACCATCTGCATACCAGATATTTATTTACATTACGATTCATAACAGTAGCAAAATTACAGTTATGAAGTAGCAATGAAAATAATTTCGTGGTTGAGGGTCACCACAACATGAGGAACAACATGAGTATTACAGGGTCACAGCATTAGGAAGGTTAAGAACCACTGGTCTAGATTAAGGGCTCAGAGAGATCCAAACATGGCATCCACCCTGCTCTTCTTCTTTGTTAAATTTAGCTTTCCTGCTTCAGACATGGGACTTCCTCTAGGATTCCTAACTCAGGCTCATGGGGATTTTTCACTTCCAACTCCAGAGACCAATCAGAAATGGACAACAGCAAGATTCCCTTATTTGGCTATAGTAACCCACCTGCCCAATCAAATAGGCAGGAGTTTGCCCCTTCTCCCCCTAAAAACTGCTCTTGTCGATCTTTAGCCAGTGTTTCGCTGATTCAGGATCAGCCACTTTGCTTTTCTTTCTCGATTAATAAAGGATCTCTTTGTGCTGAAAACTGGTGTTTGGTGTGACCTGTGCCCAATCCAGGAGGCAGCACCCCGCTGCGTGTGGGTTCCTTCTAGAGAGGTTATCTAACTCCAGTAAATAACCCTGATATCTTGGAAGAGAGTAGAGAGGCAGAAAATAAAGCACTCGATAAGTAGACCTGCCTGTCCACTTGTAAGAAATAAAGAATATTGGTCCATTTTCAGATGTGCTCCCAAGGCGAGTTAGGTCCAGCTACCTAGGAACAAGAGAACCCTGGGTCCCCACTAATGCTAGTGTAGTCTAGCTACCTCCTCATGCACATTAGAAATTTAGAATATAAAGTATTGACATACGGGCTTGCCTGAGGAGCCGCAGATTGTGATAAGGTCGTGTGCCTGAAAAGCATTAAGATAAACAAGATGTAAAATGGAGAGATAAACCCGCATAAAGGGTTTCATCACTTAAGTGGCAGATGACATGTAAGATTGTACAACCTACCCTGCCCCCAACTGCTCAGACAGGAAGGGAAGAGGGACCTGCATCAAGGTTCTAAAAACTGTTCTTTGCACTCCCGCAATGCAAAATGACATTTTTATCTCTGTTGGTGGCTTTGCAAGTCCCAAAAGCAGGTCATAAACTTCCTCCCTTTTGTTACTTAGTCTTGTCATAAGTGTGTGTGTGTGTGTGTGTGTGTGTGTGTGTTTGTATGTGGTGTGTGTTACTTCATTCATTGTGTGGATGTCTGACAGGCATCTGTTACTGGCTGATATGCCTATCTGTCTCAGGCTGATAGACATCTTAATTTGTCTACTTGGCGTACCTGGGAGTCAAAGAAAGTAAAGGATAAATTTCAGTTCCAGTATCACAGAATGTCGAGTTTCAAGCTGAAAGAGTAGATAGGCAATGATCTCTTTCGAGGCAACTACCGTGCATAGCTTTTGTAGCAGAGCCAAACATATTGGGACCTAAACTGTATACTGTTTCGCTCCAACCTCATGTCAACAAATAACCTTTCCCGTGTCACTCCTCATGAAAATGTGTCCACTCTCTTCTCTCAACAGCTCTTATCGATTAAATAACAGTAAAACATCTAGCACCAGAGGTTAGGGGGTTAGCTAGTGGGAAAGTACTTACCTAGCACGTACAAGACCCTGGGTTTAATCCTCAGCATTGGATAAATAAATGAAAGAAAGAAAGAAAGAAAGAAAGAAAGAAAGAAAGAAAGCAAGCAGGGAAGGAAGGATGCTAATATCCACTAATTATTTACTCTGTACCAGGTACATAAATAATATTTGCAAATACCACTTCATATAATCCTTCTTTTAACTCTATCAAATAAGTAATGTTTTTATCACTAACTTGCAGATAAGAAATAGAGCCACATAGGAATTAAGTGATTGACTGAATCTGAGTTTATATGTGAATGAAGCCCACGACCAAGGTTCTTAATGTCTACTTTACATCTACTGATCGGCTCTCTAGAAGAGAGAGCAATTTATGGAGGCACCGGGAGAGTCCTGTGCCAGGAAATGGCGCTGAGAAAGTTGATTAACTTTTTCACACTTCTGTCTACTCATCTTGAATGTGGGGTAGAAAGCAGTATTAGCTATAGAAGCTATCTTTAAAGATTAAGTGGTTAAGCTGTATGTGTCACATAGCATTATTAAGCACACACAGCAAATGCTATAGGGCTGGAGAGATGGCTCAGAGGTTAGGGGCTCTTGAGTTCCCAGAATCAGATTATATTACTTTTCAAGGTAAAAGAGACCTGGAAGATGGAATTAAGTCAAGGCAGTTGAGATGGAGAGATTATTTTGGATTATCTGGGTGGTCCAGAAGACTCAAGGACTTCTTAGAGGAACACAGGCACGGGGCCAAGAGAACTGGAGAACCGAGTTATGGGCTCACAGGCAAGCAAGGCGAACTATTTGAAAAACGGCAAGTTTTAAACAGGTAATGTTGTTATGCCTCTGTTTATGTGTATGCCTGAGTGTTTGTGTGTCACATGTGTGTGACTGCAGGCAGAGGACGGGAGGAGCAAAGGAATTTATTCATGATCTTCTGGAAAACTTAGAAGGAATCTCTTCCTCATGAACATTTTGGTTTTAGCTCCACATGCTTGTTTTAGGCTTACTGGAACTGTAAATAATTCTTATTTAATCACTTTGTGTGTGAGATAGGGATACTATAGTGTACCCCTGGAGGTCAGAGAATAACTTACTGAGGTGGATCCCAGAGATTGAACTCAGGGCATCACGTGCTTTTAATTATCACCAACTCATGGCTGAAAGTGCCCTTACCTGTTGAATAATCTTGCCAGCCTGAGAGTAAATTCTTGTTGTAAGCCGATGAACTTTCGGTGCTTTATTAAGGGAGAGATGAGAAGCTAATGCATGACCCAATTGACTCGACCACTCTCTACTCCCATCTTTATTCTTTGTTCAAAGCTACTTTGTCGCACATATCAGATTCCACCATGTTCATTTCCTTGTCTGCTACTTCCGCTATTACTATTAGTCTTCCAGGTGGGGTCTTGCTATATTGCCTATGCTAGCTTCAAGCTCCCGGGCACAAGTAATCCTCCTGTCTTGGCCTCTTAAGTAGCTAGGAGCACAGGTGCATCTCCACTATTAGACAGAGTCCATTCCCTATGCGGTCTCAAGAGCTCCAGAGCCTACCAGAAGACTGAGTTCTTTGTAAGTTACATAAATATGGGTAGACTAAACCAATGTATGGATGGACAGAAGTGTGTGTCCCAAATGATCTCAAACCTAACAGGAATTTTCTTATTTACTCACCTTACCTTAAAAAACATTAACGACTACCAAGAATTAAAAAAAAAAAAAAAATTCTAAACCCCTAATGTTACAGCTATGTAACGGATCTCTGATGTCTTGGTAATGGATCTCTGATGTCATGGTTTTTCTTTGGCTCTGGTCAGAAGTCAAAGCTATTTCATTCCACTGTAATTCTCCAGAGAAGGATAGGGAGAAGAGAGAAAATGCATGAAGCCCCTTAGAGTAGAGGATTAAGGCCAAATAAAATTGAAGCAAGAAGCAATCAGAACATGCAACAACTGTTATTTTAAGAAAAATAAATTCATGAGATTCAAATCTCAGCGTGACAGGGGAAAAAAAAAAGCATCCCCCCCTCCACATTTTCCACAAGATGTTCAGCAAGATGAATCTGTCAAGAAATGGGGGGAAAGGTCACATGAAGGCTGACAGGAAGTCGTGGATGGAATTCATCTGTCGCATGGAATCATCTCAATTAAATACAGCTGGGAGACTGTCATTTGGACTCATGTCTTCTGGGGATCTTTTATATGGAGCATTGACAGGGCTTGTTTATTTCATAGAACCTTCTGAAATATTCCCATTAGTCTGATATAATTAATGTATGAGACGGTCCATTGGCTTCGTTTTGACAGGAGCTGTCTCCGATACGTGGGAACTTGATCGTAAACACAACAGTGAGTCCCTTGGGATGTCTAAGGTCTGCATTATTCTATTGGATAGTTCTGGGTATGTGGTCCAGTCATTTGCCACACTGGGTAACAGGGGGCTGGAGTCCAGAGACCTAGGTGAAGCCTTCATCCGAGCGAAGTCTTGGCAATAAGCGAATGGTTGTTAGGAGGCACTGGGTAGGATGCTATTAGTTACTATTCTTGTCTCCAAGGTCAAATGCCTGACAAGAAGTAACCTAAAAGAGAAAGGATTTATTTTGGTTCATATTTGGGAGCTACAGTTCATCGTGGCGTGGAGAGTATGGTGGTGGGCACAGCCCTTCCTTTTGGCAGCAGAAAGCAGAGAGGCTGTTTCCCCTCTTTCTTTTTCTTTAGTCCTGGACCCCAGCCTAAGGCATAGCACCACCTACATTCATGGTGGGTCTTTCCCTTTGTTAATTCTCCCTGGAGACACTCTCACAGACCACCCGAAGGTGGAGCTAACCTCGGATTCCCGGGCTCAAGGAAAGTTCCTAATGTCCTGGAAAGTGCCCACCCGTCTTTCTTTCCTTTTTGTTTTTTTGGTTAGTAATATTATTATTTTTTATTTTTTAAGTTTTTGTTATTATTATTAGTTTTTTTTTTTGGAGGCAGGGTCTCTCTATGTAGCCCTGGCTGTCTTGGAAGGCAATTCACTATGTAGACCAGGCTAACCTTGAACTCACAGCAATGCACTTGCCTCTGCCTTTCGAATGCTGGGACTAAAGGCATATGCCACAGGACTGGATAGAAAATGTTTCTTAATTTGGTTAAAGTGATAATCAAATTAGCCATCATAGACAGGGAGGGTGGCACAGAAAGTTTGTGTTCAGGGGTGAGTGTGGAGTCCAGTGTTGGGCTGAGGCAAAACACTGATTCATTAGTAGTGGTTACTAACTTCCATTGTGTGCATGCCAGGGCTGATTTCAATTAACTATAAAATATTCGATTCTGTGTACAGCAAGGTGCTGGGATCAAACCCAAGGCCTCATGTATCCTGGGTAAGCACTGTAGCTACTAAGTTATGCCTCAGCTGCTGTATAATTATTATTTTAATTAAAATATTCCTTTCTGGATTGAGGCTCCTTAAGACTCAGGAAGTAAACAGAAACTTACAAGGCTTAGGAAAGTCCTGAAATGTACAAGATTCAGAAGGTGGTAAGAACTACTGGAGGGAAAGCACTCTCAGACAGGCAGAGCTGTCTGCAAGTGGTGTAAGTAATTCCAAGGACACAGTTTTATGACTTATAGTCCATGTTAAGGTGGGCTTTTTGGTGGAGCTGCCTTTGAGTCACTCATGTTCCTGGAAGGAACCTCTCACTCATACTCCTGAAAATAAACCCAATAAACTCACCCTTTCTCCAAAACTGGACTTAGGTGGCATTATTTCATTGGTCTGTTGCTCGTTTCTGAGGTAGGGTAAATAGATCTGTGTTCATATCTCCATAGGAAAGTCATACAACATTGGCTTAGATTTTATTTATTTACTTATCTGTGTATATTTATTATTTATTGCACCTGGCTGGCAAGTGAAGACGTCCTTCACTAGAATTTTTGGGGAAAGTCAGGATATATGTAGAAACTGAACAATAATAGCAGTGACTATTTTTTGATGTTCTATTATGTATCAAATATTGCATTTGTATGCCCCAGCTTTGATCTGCAGATTGGGGTTAAAGGAGAAGGGAGTCAACACCAATGAAACAGGTGTCAGAAGCCCATATGAATAGAATGCTGTCTAGGGTAGATTTCCATGTCAGGAAGGAATTGGTATATAAGAGCAGGTAGCAGCAATGGTGGCTACACAGTAATGGCCCTGTGGGGCTTTCTTCAGGCAGCCCTGAAGTTGTATTGAAGCTTGTTGTAAGGGAGCTGTAACGGAGACATTCCGAACCTAAGTAGTCTCTTTTAAATCATAGAGAAATGTGATACGAAATGGCCCACTTTAGAATGAGATCATCGGTATTATCTACAGACTGATTACCAAAAGGGAGTTTGGCTGGCCAGTGAGTCCTAGTGATCTGTTTAGCTTTGCCACCCCCCCACTCCCAGTGCTAGGATTGTGAGCTTTTTATGTGGGTCCCGGACTGCATAACAGTGGAGAAAGTGAACTAAATAATCTACATGCATGCATTCATTTCTCTCAGATCACAGCTGCGAGTGTGACAGGACAGCTGTTTTAAGTTCCTGCTTCCTTGACTTCCCTGATGTGATGGACCTGTGACTGTGACAAAAACAAAGCAAAACAAAGCAAAACAAAACAAAAACCCTCACTCAGAGCAGGAGGCCAGAGAAAAGTTGGGACACACCTTCGATTGAAATGGACAGCTTATTTTTTTCCTCATTAACTTCTGTGTTTAGTTAACCACCTATTCATGAGGTGGGATACTTGGCATTTATTTTACAGAGAAGCCAAGGCATTATAATCTCATAATTTTAAACAACATTACATGGGGCAACTCTGGAATTGCTTACCCAGGAACTTTTTGGCAAAGCTAGTATCCCAGGACTGTCCTTTGTGATGCCACCTGGACGCGTGGTTTTACTTTCAGTCTCATGATCTCCATGGAGACAGTAGCTCCAAACTCCAGAAATCTCCTATTCACCGCAACACCCAGAGGCAAAGAGAGGTCTCTTTCATGAGTCTGCTCAAATTTAAGGAAGACTCTTCCAAGAAGCCTTCAGGTTGACGTCTCTGCACAGCTCATTGGACACAATGACTTTCTTTATCAGTTCAAGAGGACTCCAGTCACAGACAAAGGTGGCCAATGTGATCGACAGACAATAATCATCACTTGTATTTCATGGGGAGGCTTAGATACTAAATAAAATGAGGCTTCTCTCAAGAATGACCTTTTCCTTGTTATCAACCAGGGCTTCCTGGGTGTATAAGGATCTAATATAGGCAAACAAAACAAATATTTGATGATAATAAATAGAAAAATAAATGTATAATTCTTTGATATGCATATAATTTACCATTTACTAAAGATGAAATAATTTTGCATACTAAGGAGATAGATGTTCTTGTTTATGTTTACAGGAGGAATTGAATCTTAGCTGAATATTTCGTACTGCATGACGCATAGTGTCTTCAACACCGATTTGCATTTTAATTTTATAATCATGAGTGCTGGGGTCACCACTTTACAAGCACGCCTGGTATAAAACGGCAGAAGTACATCTAGGAATACTTTGGATACCCTGCCTCACTCCCTAGTCAACATTCATTCCATGATATTTTTTACCTTTATGGAATCAAGTCATCAATGCAAACATCAATTTTTAAAACCAAGCACCCTAACCTAACACAATAGAAAGACATGCTAATTTGATACTTACATCCTGAGGAATGCTGCTAGGAAAACATTGAAAGTTTTTGTTTTGATGCAACCATTGCGTGTCTCTAAGGGCAGGAAACTTTGTATGCACAGCAAGAAACACTACAGTTCATGACGTGGATTAGTCTCAAATTGGAGCCAGGTTGTTCCAGAGAGCAATTGCTGGCGTGATGGGCAGGGTGTGGGCGTGATGGCATGCACAGAGCAAAGCGTGCACGTTGTGCGTTGAGAACATCTCAATGCTCAGGGGCAGAGAGGCATAGAAAGCCTGGGAGACCAGAGACGTATGCACTTTGATCTGATGACAAGTGGTGCATCTTCAGCAAAGAGACGGGGGCACAGAATCATGGTGGGCTCCTAGGGAGATTAGTGAGAGGGCCTCCAGGAAACCGAGGCGACATCTCGTGATTCAACATGATCTAGCACTGCCAGAAGCATCCCAGAATCTTTCTGCATTTGATTTTGAATTGACTTTTGGTCATCGTATGTTCGAAAATCTTTTATTGTTCCTCTACTTTTACTGCCCCACATGTTGTTATGAACCCCAGCGTTTAAGGAGCTGCGAGCTACACCACAACTTTGGTATAGAAAACTCTAGTGTTTAGCAAAGTAGTGTAGCAGTCTTTGAAATCTTTCCCAGGGAACACTGCGTCTTCTGCATTTCTCAGATGCATTAGTTTAATATTTACAGGCATTAAAATGAGTGGCTTTAAGGACATCTCAGGACTGTAAGGGTCCCCGGGGAGCATGAGGTATATACTAGCACGCATCAAGGCCTAGCCACACATCTGTAATGCCCTTCAGTCACTGGTAGGCCTGTGCACATCCCGTTGCTGCTAAGGCAATCATTACCTTACTGGCCCAAGTTGGCACAAATACATTCTCTTACAACAGAGAGGTAGTGATTTAAAGTGGTCTTCTGTGGGCTAAAGCTGAGGAATCTGCTAGCCTGTCTCCCTTCTGGAGACTCTAGGGGAGCATCTGTTCCTTTCTTCTTTTCAGCTTCAAGAACACACTTCAATCGATAGCCCCATCCTCCATCTTTAAAGCTCTCAAGTTACATACCACCTCACACAGCTCTGATCTTGTCTTCTGTCCTCCTCTTCTACTTTGGAGGGTCTTTGTAATTGCCACGAGTCCTCCTAGATGGACAGTTCCCGGGATCTGAAGACTACCTGATTAATAACTACAATTCCCCTTCGTCACGCAGCATAACAAATCCATAGATCTCAGGGATTCAAACTCAGAACTCTCAGGAGCGAGGGAGCCTTTTCTGTCTCTCACAGCAAGTAGGAAAACGACTCCCTTTGTGTCCTCTATAATCTTTATTTAACTTTACTGTGGTGTAGCATGTAGAACAATTCTGGCCTCAGAGTAGTCCTGCTTCAGTTTCCTAGAGACTATTTCATTACTGTCCTCGTGGGTCTACGCCCACTCTCTGCCTCGGGTTCTGTGTTGAAGATGCAGCTCCGGAATCGGTGTGTGAATAAGTGCCTCCTTCCCCTGGCTTGCTAAGCATCCCTGTTTCTAAGCACTGAGAGTTGTATCCAGTCTCCTGTTACATTCTCTCCATTCCGCCGCACTATTTAGGGATCACACTGTATGTGTTCATTTCTCTTTAGTGTGACTCCCTTGTCAGAAATAAATCCATCTTGGAGCAGAGAGCATGTTTTTCTCATGTGGAAACCAGGTGCTAGGATGAAATTATCCCAGCTCTCGGCTCTGACGGGGCTATACAAGATGCTGTTTGTATTATTACAAATTGTCCCCAGTTATTTCAACAGGTAAGAAGTGATTCTCGGGCTGGGAAGATGGCTCAGCGGAGAAAGTGCTGGCGGAACGCGTGTAAGGACTTGAGTCTGGATTCCCAGCACCCACATAAAGCTGAGTATAGAAGTGTGTATATATAATCCTAGCACTCTTTGCAGATGCGAAAGTCCCCTTGTTAGCTTGCCATAAGCAGCGGTAGACAAGAAAGCCTGTCTCAAGCAAGGCGGAAGGGGAGGAGTCCACCTGGGAGTGCCCGCTAATCTCTAAGCGCACCTTGTGGCAGGTGCATGCCTTCATTCACAGGCACAAACATGCGCACAAATACACGCTCTCACACGTATTTATTAAAAGTGATTCTCTTTCACACTTCCCCCACTTCTCTCAATCTCTCAATTTGAACCAATAACAGTAAGAAAACTGAAGACTCAGGAGGGGACCATCAGGGCATCTGAGAGCTCACAGAGGACTGAAAAAACACAAACAGGAGATTGTCAACAGTCTGCCTCCCATTCACAGACTTTGAGCTTGGCCTCTGTGGATTACTGTCTGTCCAGAAAAATCTCTAGAGATGTGAGGTACTTCCCTACTTGTGATGTGTTTGGTATTAGCCCTTAGCAACCTGAAGATGTCCACATAGAAGCTCAGTAAACTGGGACCTCATAATTCAGTCTAAATATTCTTGATCTTTATATGACCTCTATGTAGCCAAATGTAGCTCCTTTGAGACTGATAGGAAATCCCATAGGCCTTAAGGGATGTACAAGATGCAACTCATTACCAGATTTAAAACATATGTTTATTTGAACTATGCTAATTTAATTTTCTTTTTCCTTTCCTTTCCTTTTCTTTTTTTTCCTGGTTTCAAGACAGGGTTTCTCTGTTGTAACTCTGGCTGTCCTGGAACTCACTCTGTAGACCAGCTGGCTTCGAACTCACAGAGATCCACCTGCCTCTGCCTCCCAAGTGCTGGGATTAAAGGGTTGTGCTACCACTGCCCAGCTGATTTAACTTTCCTAAAATGTGTCTGGAAGTGTTGCAAAGTAGCTTTGTGGGTCAAAATCCAGGAGTGAGGGAGGGTTTGTACTGATTTTCAGGCCATTGAATGGAGATACTCTCCTCTGCTGCTTGGAGGTCTGTCTTCATCAACTTGGGCTGCTCTAACGAAATGCCATGATGTGGTTGGCTTGTAAGCGACAGAATTTGTTCTCTCATGGTTTCAGAGTCTGGAAGTCTGATATCTGCCTATATGGTCAAGGTCAGGTGACAGTCTTCTTTTAGGTTATAAATTACCCACTTCTTATATCCTCATGGGGAGAAGCGTAGAGACTGGGGTCAGGCTGTCTTGTGTTTCTCATATAGGTATGATAATCCACTCAGCGGGGCTCTACCCTGTTAGCCTTGTTGATTCCCAATTAACTCCCAAAGACATTGTCTTTTAACATCATCAACAATAGCAGGTGACATTCTAACACAAACATTTTGGGAGAACATTGAGGCCACAACAAGGTCAATGTAATTTTTGAGAAACAGATTCCAACAAAGCCCAGTTTTCCTGAAATAATCCTGAAATAATCAACTCCAGACTCCCAGGATGCCCCAGTCTCTGAAGCCAACCTCTAGCTAAACAGGAAAGAAATCAGAGGTCCTGGCACAGCTCTGGGCTGTCAGTCAAAGCTGTTCCAACATCATTCTTATCATGTATGCTCCTTCCCTCCACGATTCCATTTCGGAGAGCCCTGTAATTATGCGGCCGTGAGCATCCAAGCTGTCAACAGGATCTTCTGAGTGAAACGTAGCTAAATAAGTGTCTGTAATGAGAAAAGGACTATAATCAAAAGTGGATCTTTAGCAATCCCTTCTGTTCTCTGGACTCCCTCACTCTTATCAGACTGTTTGCTTATTCTGTTCCAATGGGAGGGCACTCTGCACTCACCTTATATTTTAAATGAATCTTGAACCACAAGGATCCCTACGTTTGTGATCTGGAAGCCGGCTCCATACATGGAAGAGCCCTTCCTCTCTGTCAGAGGCCAGCTCACCATCTTAATTTCTTCCATTTTTAATGCTTGTAAAACATCAGCAGTCTTTTGTTTGCTGATGGATTTGGTTGTTCTCTGAGAGGTCACAGCCTATTTTGCTGATGCTAAAAGATTACTTCCGTTCTCTATGGTAGGTGGAATTAAGGCTGCTCCTAGGTGCCGGTACCCGAATCCTCTGAACCTGTGAACACATTACCTTACAGGGCAGAAGGGATTTTGCAGATGGATTAAGTTAAGGATCTGTAGATGACAAGCTTATCCTGGAATCTGAAGTCAGGCTCAATGGAATCTCGAGGGTCCTGTAAGAGAAAGGGGAAGAGCAGAGAGTCAGGACTTGACTGACAGATGCAGAAGTTAGAAAATTACAAATGGAGGCTCAGGTTAGGCACTTTCTAGATTGGGAAACAGGTTTTCCCCTGGAGCCAGTGGGAGGCACACAACCCTTCTGACATTTTGATGGAAGCTCAGTACAACCCAGTTTAGAATTCTGACCTCCAGATCCACACATATTCACAACTCTGTTGTTTAAGGTCTTTTATGATTTGAATCAGATTTTTCATACCCAAATTCCTGTTGGGGCTAAATTCCTATTGTGTATTAGGCATCAAGAGGGTGGAAGTAATATATATATATATATATATATATATATATATATATATATATATATATATACACACACACACACACACACACACACATACACACACACACACACGGAAGAGAGAGAGAGAAAATTAGCTTTTTCTTTTATGTACTTTGTTATACTCCCCCCCCCCCTTTCTCCCAGTAAGGACAATTTCTTTGTTTAACACTATTGATTTAAATATCTCACCAGTGAAAAAACTGCCTGTTGTGTTCATGTGAAAATAAACTCTTTAGATAGTATTTGTATCCCTCTGAGACCCTGGGACTTCTAGTTAATTTTTTCTTCGTCTTCTGTATGGTCTTGGAGGTTGAACCAGAGCCTTTTACCTTTTAGGCACATGTTCTTCCACTGAGCAACAACCCCAGTCAGGACTCTGATCTCTAGACCTGACTTTAGTGGTTTGGAAATTTCTGATCACTTGGAATTCCCTACCTGACCCCAATTTGGGATAGCAAGGGGTTTTTCTCTTTTACGTGTGTGACTTTTGAAAACATACTTTGTTTTGGTAGAATTCTGATTTCCCTAAAGTGTCCTAGTTTCCAATGTGAGAACTTTAGCTTTCTCTTAGCAGTCCCATTTTTGATCTTAAAACTGCTCCTTTGTGCATGCCCCTGTGCTTCTGGTGAATTAAGGGTTTTTTGGGGAGTCTAAGGGAAGATTGAGTCCCACTCTTGAGCTCTTTAAGGCTTCTTTGTTCTTAAAAGTCTTTGTCTCTTAAGGTTTTTCATTCCTATCCGTCTTAAAGGTTACAACGACCTTCAGATGACAGCAGGCAAGTGAAAGACGTGTCTCGGTGTGGTACCTTTTCCAGCCTTTTCTTTATCTGAGCTGTAACCTGAATATATTGCTATGTTGTTCTGGTCATTATTCTGTGGAAGTAAACAGCAGAAGAGCCAAATTCAATAGAGACAGTCTCATTGTGATTGCCGATAGCCATACACAGCACAGGCTTCTCTTGTAAAGGAATCTGAAAGCATTTGATGGAGTAGAGTCTCTTTTGGGAAACTAGCCTGCAACACCCTTCACCTTCTGTCTCCTCCTTTCTTTCTTGTTTTGTTATCCTTAACACTGAATGTGTCGCTAGACTTTTAATGGATTCCCTCTGTGTTTTGGGAAAATTTCTTTATATTCTTTCATACCCTGAGAACATGCCCAGTTGAAAACCAACTTTGAACTCACTAGAGCGCTGTGTTTAGGATTTAGATTTTTCTGTTTTGCTCCTTTCTCTGGAGATTAGCGAGCCAGTAGCACCAGCTGACCTCAGGATGACCCTTTGTCCCCTCAAGTATCAGTCTTACCATTTCATAAATGGAGAGGAAAATACTGCCAGAGTCCGGCAGGCCGAATCTTATGGAAAGATGAGAGACTGCCAGCCGCGGGTGCACGAACTTTTCCCTGGGGAGACGTGAACAATGTCTACCCATCTCAGTTGGGTACTAACCACAGACCAAACTAATGATTCCATCAAAATCTAGATTGGCGAACCAATGGATTTATTTGGGCTTACAGGAGTGTGGGGCAGTGGTTATCCCAGGAGCATGAGTGACCAAAATATCTGCACCACTAAAGTGTTACATCAGCGTGGATGGCAGCTTCCCCACAGCTGTGCAGACAAGCCCTGTCTTGAGGTTCTCTGATAGCCAGAGCTGCTCTGATTAAGATGCTAACGGCTGTTAAATTCAGAACAAGCATTCCTCAACAACAGCCTACGTGCTCTACAGAGCTGAGGACCACATGAGATAGCAGAGTGGCAAACATAAGCAGCTTTACGGAATGGGATATGATAGCAAGGCAAGTACATCTATTATTGGAGAATTATGCGTGTTCGCCACAGCTCAGCTCTTTGTATAGATTTTCTTCTCATTTTCTATTTTGAGAGCTAGAAACTCAACTTTATCTTGGAAGATTGTGTGTTGTGTCCGAAAGAACAAAATTGAGAATCAGGAAATGTGAGTACAGATTCCGACTCCGTGAAATGCTGTGTGCCATAGACGTGTAGTTGCTACTGTTATTATTAACAACAGTAACCGGCAGTGATAGGTCCAGCGCCCCCTAGTGGTGGAGGCTCTGACCTCTCCCCTCTGCTTAATGTCAAGTACTCGCTTTCCCAGAAACCCTTGCTTCCTCGTGACATTTAGCGACCCAATCCAGTATTCAGGTTCTGACCAATGAGAGATCTCCTGTTTCCTTTAAAAAGCCCATGCGGCCAGCTTTCTGGGTCACCATGTTGTCAAGTGACTTACCCCTAGACTTAGGTTCTTTTTTTCTTTCACGAATGCACCCTTGCTGATTGTATACGTGACTGTACATTAGTTTGTTCAGTCCTCATGACAACCTAAGGGAGCTATTCTTGTTATTATCATCCTCTTATTATAGGAAGAAAATGAGGTTTTGAATTACTCACTCAACCTCACACCTCTGAGTGACACTCAAACCCGGGTTTGTACAATCTGAGAGTGGACCAAAAACAAACAAACAAAACAAAACAAATCAAAAAAACCTCCCCATCAATCTAGTAATGTTAACTGTAATAAGATTAGGAACAATACATTCACATCATCACGATGTCTACTTCATCCCTCTCAAAACCAACAGAACCAATCATCTAACTTGGGAGTGAAATTAAATCAGAACAGTCACTTGGTTCAGCCTCCTCAGTTTTCAGCTATGGAAACTAAAGCCCCCAGAGAAACACATGTCCTTAGTAAACCAAGAGCCCGAATGGATGCCTCCTACATCTTCTTGGAGCAGACTCTTGCAGGGACTCTTCGAACTTGTAACCTAGATCAAATGTTGATTACAGGATCATTTGAGGATTAAAGAGCATACTAACCGAGCCCTCATTACATAGTTGGTATTTCATAAGTAACACACACACATAATATTTTTTAAATAATTACTTTTCCTTTATGTGTATGAGTGTTTATTCAAGTTGTAAGAGCAAAGGCTATGTTTTAAATTTTAGCTACTGTGCCTAAGATATCTCTAAAAGAAAAAGACGGATAACCTCCTGGAATGCCAGGTGGGGCTGTTCAGGTGAGATAGTCTTGAATCTCCCTTGCCCAAGGACATAACCTCTGTAGGAGTGTCTTATTTCCCGTGTTGACCCTACTGCACGGGATGTGTTTAGTCACTTGTAGGCAGGAGATAATCCAGGCAGGAAGTACATCAGGATAGATGCTTGCCACTGATTGGACCTGGTGGGGAGTACATAGCCTTACGGGTTCTGCCTTTTTAAGCACCTGTGCCACATGACTAAGTGCTATTCTGTGGGAGCTTTCTGGAGGTGACAGGATCAAACAATGGGTACCTCAGAATGGACCTAGTCAGAGTCCATCTTCCTGGCCAGTATTTAATTAATTTAATTAAAATGTGCTTGCTTCAAATTTGACTCACTTGTGGTGGTTTTATTCTCTACCGGATTTGGGATTTACAACATGTACATACGCGCACTATGTGTGTGCAGTATCTATAAAGGCCAGGAAAGGGTATCAGATAGTATAGAATTACAGTTACAGGTGCTTGTGAGCTGCTGGTAGAGGGGCTGGGAACTGAACCTGCATCCTTTGCAGGAGTAGCAAGTGCTCCTGATCGCTGAGTCTTCTCTTCAGCTCCACAAGGAGCCTATCTTACACCGAGGAAATCAAGGTTATTTCCTTAGTGATATCACACAACCATTAATTCATATTCATTAAGACTATGAAAAATAGAGAAATCTATTTGTACAAAAGTATAGTAAATGGAAAATCAGAATAAAAAAATTGCCAGCATGTTAAAAACTTCCTCGGCAATTAAAAAAGAAACAGGCACATCAACATGCTAACAGAGTTGCAGCAACCTCAACAGAAAGACATTTTTTCTTTGTGTCACACATATCATCGAAATAATACCTTTAAAGAAAATATCTGTAAAACCAAAGTTCAAGATGGTTTTAAAATATTTCTCTTTTCTAAGATCCTATTTTAAAATTTTCATTTTTTGACGTGTGTGTGTGTGCGTGTGTGTGTGTGTGTGTGTGTGTGTGTGTGTGTGTGTGCACATGCGCATGCAGGTACCCATGGCAGTCAGAAGAGGGCATCAGATACCCTAGAGCTGGGCTTACAGGTATTTGTGCAGCTGCCCACGGTGTATGCTGGGATCTGAATTCAGGTCCTCTGATAGAGCAGTAAGCTTGCCTAACCACTGAGCCATCTCTCCAGCACCCCCTTTCCTTTCCTGTGGCCACAGTGAGAAAATTCTCCCTGTCTTCTGACAGTCTGGTCTAGATTCACCGAACACTGAATTCTGTGACCGTCTTTTGCTTTGTATCCTTTGTCATATTTTCACACACACAGCCCCAGCTCCTCCTGCCCTCCCCTCCTTTCTAGCTTCCTTCACGCACAGGCATTGATGTTGGTACCACTCTCTCCCCTCCGCACATCCACAGAGTCGATATTCCCTGTAGGCCTCTCAGAGGTTCCCCAGACTGGTTTTGTGTCTTAAATTGCTTGGCATTGATTATATTCCTCGCATCCACTTCATGTCTCTTCTCCCACAACTGCTCATCAATCTTGTGCACCCCGAAGGCTGAGAAAGACTTTCTGCTTATTAATTAATTGTCCTTCCTTCACCCATTCTCCTCTTGGCTGAAAAAAAAAAAGTACTTATCTCCACCATCCTTAGCAAGAATATGGAATATCCTCAGATTAATGAGAAAGCTGAACAGCAAAGTCAGAAAACAGGTAGGACGCTGGGTAGCTTCAAGGTCACTCTGTAGACAGGGACCTTTTGAGGACACTGAGTGAGTTTAAGCTGTTTCTGTGCTTGTATTCTAGGTGAGAATCAGAGTTGAGGACCTGGGGACCTAATAGCTGCACCTCTGCTAGGCATCCCCACTCTCCCTTCCAAGGGTGGTGCTCTTTGCCAGATTTCTGTTACTATAATGAGAAGCCTGCCAGGAATAAGTCATAAAGAGAAACCGTTTGTTTTGGCTCACAGTTTTTTCTGAGGGGTGATCTGTCTGTGATAATGGGCCCATTGTTTTGGACCTGTGGTGAGAGATCACATTGTGATAGGAGCTCACAGCAGAGCAAACTGCTCACTCGTGGTCAGAAGCAAAGAAAAAAGGAGGGGCTTGCGTTCCCACTATTCCTTTTAATGGCCTATCCTCAGTAATCCAAGGATCTCCCGTGATGCCCCAGCTCTCGGGTTCCCACAAACTCACAAAAGTGAGGACCAAACCTTGAAGCCGTTGGGGGATTCAGTATCCAAACCACAACAACCGGGGCCGGGGCTAACCTTCCGAGAAGATAGTACTGCCAAGACACATACAGAAGACTGAGGGCCCCTACATAGGAGTTAAATTCATGTCAGATAGAGAATAAATCACCAAAGACAAGGCCAGCGTCCTCTGCACTTTTCAGGGTCCCCAGCCCCTGAGTCACACATCCCTGGAATCGTACTGTCAATTTTACAGAGCACCCACGTCTGTCTAGTAGAATTCACCCACCTGACATCCTGTTCAAGGTGAGAGGCTGTTCTTCACGTTCCTCTTCTTCCTACATCGACCTGGGGGTGCTCCAGTGTGTTCGTGTGTGGAATTTACCCAACTCTACCCACCTGGCTCAGGCGAGGCTTTTGTCTTTCCCTCCTCATAAAAGCTGCTTTTTCTGTAAACATTTCCCTCATCTCCGATTCTGAAGCACGTCTCCTCTCTTGTCTCCCGTGTGCTGGCCAACCCAGCGCACGCAGGTACCAGGCAGCATGGATATTAACTCGCTCACCCAGCTGATTTTCCCATTAAACTAAATGCTCCCCGAGGGCGGGAACTGCCCTGTACGATGCATTTAAAACGAACTAACTGGAGGGAGGAATGGGCGCTTATCACGTCTCTGTCGGTTTTGTTTAGTGTTTTAAAGCAATCTTGTGTTATATACTTTCCAGAAGTTTCTTCTTTTCAATAGGTGCTCATTCGCTGCCTGATGGGATTCATTTCTTGACGTTATAGTGCTTTCCCTATAAGACCTTCTTAAATCTCGGGTGACTCTTTATCAAACCACACTCCAATTTTGGTTCAGAGAAAGGCAACTCCTGTGATTATTACCAGAGACAGTATACACTCTTCTTGAAATACTGTAAGTCACCCCGCTCCCAGGCTATTTTTTTTCCCCACAAAAAAAAAATAAATAAATAAAATAAACCCCAAAATGGATTTTTTTCTTCTGGTGTTAATTACTGTCTCTTGGTAGTGTTTTAGTTGGGGGCACAGATGCTAGTAAGTGGGGGTTTTCAGCGTGTGTGGAGTGTGGGTCTTTGATGGCAGAGCCAGAATGTTCTGCCGACCTCTGATAGCTTCCTCAGACAGCTCCTTTATGAATCCAACACTCAATTTGTGTCAAAAGCTGAGCTGGGAAAAGCCAGGCCTGGGTTTTCTGATCTGAGGAATCTAACAGTGACCATTTCTGAGTCAATTTTCTGTGCGCCTGACCACTTTTTAAAATCAACTCTTTTTACTTTTCTATAAGGGAGTACATAAGAGATATGCACCTACACACATGTTCTTCTGTTAAACAAGAACATAATGTTCTAACTAAAATATGAGGAAGACACACGAGGTAGAAGAGAGTACTCCCAGGAAGATATCCATGCTGAGCATGCCTAACTTGGAAAGCCCAAATCCTCTAAAGTTGAAAACGTTTTCAGAGCCAAATGGTGTCACAAGTAACAATTTCCACACTAAGTTCACGTGAAAAGTCATGTAAAAGTACTCAAATTACTCACAGTGTTGGATAAAATTACCTTTAGGCTATGGGTCTAAAGTGTATATGAAGGAAAACCAAAATTTACGTGTAGATTTTGGTTCCAACTCCCAGATACCTCTTCCTTGTAAATATTCTACCTCCTCTTCACAAAACAACCCCCAAATCTAAAATAATTCTAATTGCAAACATTTTTGAATGATTATAATACACTTAATATGTATTATAGCATATACGGTATCTTTGAATTTTTTTTAATATCATTTTATTTTATTTTAGTTTTGGGTGATCGGAGTTGAACCCAGGGCCTGCACGTGTCGAAGCATAGACTCCATCACTGAGCTACGCCTCAGCCTTGCGAATTTCAATAGGAAGTATTAAATGTTCCGTACAGCCACCGTGGAAGACAACACGACATCATCAGATGCCTTACCTGTAGCAGGTTGCTGTGTTGTGTGTGAAGTCATAACCAAACCTGTTTAAATCCCAAATGAAACCAAGTAAGAGCCTCTCTGACTCCTATAGTAGATGAACTGCTAGGAACTCACCGATGAAAGATTATGTGCTGGTTAGTTTTATGCCAGCTTAGCACAAGCTAAAGCCATCTGAGAGGAGGGAACCTCAATCAAGAAAATGCCTCTATAAGATCAGGCTGTAGGCAAACGTGTTGGGCATTTCCTTAGTTAGTGATTGATGTGGGAGGGGGCCCAGTCCATTGTGGGTGGCGCCACTCCTGGGCTGGCTGTCCTGGGTTCTATAAGAAAGCAGGCTGAGAAAGCCATGGAGAGCAAGCCAGTAAGCAGCACCCCTCCATGGCCTCTACAGCAGCTCCTGCCTCCAGGTTCCTGCCCTGTTTGAGTTCCTGCCTGACTTCCTTGATGATGAACTGTGATGTGGAAACATAAGTTGAGTAAATCCTTTGCTCCTCAAGTAGCTTTGGTCATGGTGTTTCATCACAGCAATAGTGACAGTGTCAAACTCTGTCAAGGGTTTTGTCACAGAAATGGGAAAAGTAACCATTACAGCAAAGACGCAGCATTAAATTTCAAAAGCTGGGAGGGATGCATGCTGAGTCCTCCTTGGATATGGAATATTTTCTGATCATTGTGGGATGCTGGGCATTCCTGGACTCTGTTTGCTAATGGCCAGGAACAGCTATGCACAGCAGCAACTCAAAGCTCTGGTATCAATTCCCAAGGTGCCACAGTGTCCAGTACTCTAGACACTCAA
Source organism: Cricetomys ansorgei (assembly GCA_026225945.1). NCBI lineage: Eukaryota > Metazoa > Chordata > Mammalia > Rodentia > Nesomyidae > Cricetomys > Cricetomys ansorgei. The sequence goes on from JAMJFZ010001089.1 coordinate 10,393,000, forward strand.
GTTTACCCTTGGGAATATGAAAATCCTTTGCAGGGCTGTGTCTAGACCCTGTGTGTTCGGCTTCCTGCGTAATTGGTTTTGGAGGGTCTCTCTGGGCATTCTCCTGTTCACCCATATGAGAGGACCTGCCAGGAAGCCATCCCTAGAAGCTGTTCATTAGAACTTTTGTAGGAATGCTCAGGCCTACAACCCCCGCACCCCAACTGGGTGCTTTCTATAGGTGCTTTAGAGGTATGGCTGTCTTGTACCAGTTGCAGGAAGTGTTTGATGTCCCTTGTCACTGTCCTCTGAATACAACAGCTCACAAACTTGACCATCATGATGCTGCAACATGGCCAGGCCAATATGCGCTGCTTCTAGTTCACGATTTGTGGTTTATGAGCAAACTTGCTTGCTCCCGGGTTCTTGCTTCTTGGCTACTTCTCTGCACATTTTGTCTTTGTCTTGTTTCTTCACTTAACTTTTCCCCTTTTTTCTTTCTTTTGGTACTAGGGCTCAAAACCTGTATGTGCTAGACAAGTGCTCTATTGCGGACCCACATTTCCAGCTTTTCTTTTAAATCAGTAGGACTCTAATTTTCTAGGTTGGCAATTTTCTCTCTCTTTCTTGCTCCTTTCCCTCCACTCCTCTTTCCCCCACCCTTCCTCGCCCTCCCTGCCCCCAGCCTCCAGCACTAGGTATTCAGGGCCTTGTCATGCTAAGCAAGTGTACTCCTCCTGAACTGTATCCCCAGGCCTCTTTTTACTTCTGTTTTTTGATTCTGGGTCTCATGTAGCCCAGGCTGGCTCAAGTTTGTCATGTAGGTGAGGATAATTTTGAACACCCGATCCCCCTTTCTTCTCCACCTCCCATGTGCTAGGATTGCAGGCATGCACCACCACTTTAATTTTTATAATGAGACAAGTCTTACCAAGTTGTCAGGTACTGTATGACTTACTCCATAGTTCAGGCAGGCAGGCAGGCAGGCAGGCAGGCAGGCAGGCAGGCATTGAACTTGTGATCCTGCTTCTGCTTCTGCTTCTTGAGTGCTGGGATGATAGGCTTGGCTTCTGAGTTGCCTTCAGGAAATAAAAATCTAGCATTGTGTACCCAGGATTGTTGTTGAGAAGCATGTAGGGAATCTCGGGATCGTTGCTAGAATGAATGTAGGGAATCTAGCTGTGCTTTGGTTGAGAGAAGGATATTAAGCTGTGGTCTCTGCAGCCTGAATTCCTCTTTCCACCTATGTATCACCCCTCCCTCCCTCATTACCCTTCAGACTCACTCTCTGAAACTGAAGACCCTGTGTATAGATTCTCCAAGTTCCAATCCTGTCTTTTCTCTTAGATTCCCACAAAAACTTTTGAACGTACACAAAATAAATTTGATATGGGCTTCTAAACTGTGTGGGCCACAGAGATGTTACTTTCTTGGCAGTGTATCATAGGGCATCCTCATTCAAGACTGTAAAGATGTTCTTAAGCCTGAAGGCACTTGAACATATTAGTCAGGATTCTTTTGTACGCATGTTTTTGTTGGTCAACCTGGAAGCCCAGGAATGCAGCCCATTTTGGGCTTGTATGAAGGCTTTACTACAGGTATGGGTTACTGAATCATTGGTGACCAACTCAATCTTCAGATCCAGGGTTCATGGGTAGGAATCAAAGTTCTAGTCCCCTGATCACACCCCTGGGTCTCCTGCCAAGTGGCACCCATTCTTAGGCTACTCAGACCCCAGTCGGGCCACCAGACATATCATTAACATAGAAGCATACTGTCATCACTCCAGAAATCCCAAGGAGTTTAGGAGCTGTATGTCACCAAACTGGACAAACACTACACATATACTTTATAATATGAAGACATTTATCATAAGGAAGTGGTGTATACGCCTACATGACTCTACATTCCAAGGTCTGGAGTTGGCACCTGGAGACCCAGGAAGATCTAAAGTTTCAGTTCATGTCCGAAGACATTAAAACAAAAAACCCAAACTGATGTCCCAGATCAAAGGCAGCCAGGCAGGAGGGGTTCTCTTTTTGCCCTTTCTTTCTTTGAAGCTCTTAGCTGATTGGATGAGGCCTACAACCGAAGGAAGGACAATGTGCTTTACCGTGTCTACCAGATCAAGCATTAATCTCACCTAGAAAGATCCTCAAGAGACAATACTGGGTATAGTGTTTAACTGTTTGTTTATCTGCACACCCTTGTGGCCCAGCAAAGTTGTTCTTAGTCAGGCAAGATTGGCTGTGTTCAGGGTGGTATGGCTGTATTCAGGCTGAGACTAATCAAATTAACTATCCCAAGGAAGTGCTCTCCAGCAGCCTGGAGACGGGACATAGAAAACGTCTGGGACCGTAGGAAGGAAGGAGCTAGAATCCTTGAACCTCACAGTTCAGGTAAGCCTCCTACCTCGAACTAACTAAGACTATAGGCTTGGGTCATCCCACCTGGCTTCGATACTGTGTGTGTATGTGTGTGTGTGTGTGTGTGTGCACACCCACATGCGCATGTGAACACTTGTGTATATGCAAGTGCATGAGGAGGCCAGGCAGACCTCAAATGTCTTCTCCAGTTGTTCTCCATCTTACTTTTTGAGACAGAGTCTCTCACTGAACCTGTAGCTCCCCAGTTTGATGAGGCCAGCTGGTCAGTGAACTCCAGGGATCTGCCTGTCTCTGCCTCCCTGGCACGGGGATTATGGGAACATTTTTCCACACTTAGCTTCTCACATGGGTGCCGGGTATCTTAACTCGTATCCTCCCATTTGCACAGCAAACATTCTGCAGTTGGAGCCATCTCCCAAGCCCTTGTGGCTTTGATACTTTAAGAAGCATTTCGTGGCCCTGTATTTGTTCAGATAAGCCATCCCTTTGCTTTGCGTTGCCCTCCGGGCCTGGCAGATGGCTTAGTCTGATTCTCCTTTTACCCAAGTCTTTCTCTGTATTAGCAATTTTCTTTTCCCTTCTTGCCTGTCTGGATATTTTTTTTCTTGGTCTGGATGACTCGGAATAATAGCTTAGCCTCCTTCATTCACAATATAACTTGGTCAATCTTCTTGTAACCATGGTATTTTTCTGGGAACACGTACCCTTTTATTCTTCCATCAGTTCGGAAATTTGACCGCAAAACCCAGGCAGTCATTTCTTGTTTTTTTTTTTTTCTCCCCTAAAGGTATCTGTCCAAATATGTCATTTATTACCTGGTTTCCAAGTTATATTGCGTATTCTTCAAGCTCAGAAGTGTGAAATCCTGGAGTAGTTCTTGCGGCAAGCTCCGGAGGCTCTTGTTGATATTGTCGATGAATTTCTTCCCCCTGGAAGAGGAGCACTCTAATTAAAACAAAAAAGAAAAGGAGAAGCTACCAGGGGGAGGAGAGAATCATATTCCTCAGTGACGTAGACCCTGGTAAGTTGCCTTTGTGCAAATAAATGGCTCCTTACCCGTGTTCCTGGAAATAACCCTAATTAAACTCAGTGCTGTGCCCCCACTGCATGAAAGTAGGAGGGGCACTTACAGAGTTTAGTGGGAGGGACAGGAGGGTAATCGAAGATAATGGAGGGGCTGGAAACAGTCAATGTGTACTCTACTTATGAAACTCTGAAGGAATAAAAAAAGTTACAGCATCAGCCCTTCCCTCCACCCCCACTAAAGGAACTTAAGGATTTCCATTAGGGGAGGAAGAAAGCGGGGTTTTCTCACTGAAAACTGCTCTCAGCATGCAAAGAGCAAAGCTGCTCTTGCTCCCATGTTAGGAATCAAAACTCACCTCCTTGTTGTAGATTTTGGTAGTGGTGCATTAACGACTTCTTTGCTTTTGGGTGAGGGCTACCGAGGGGACTAGGTAAATATTCTACCACCAAACTATACCATCACAAACTTTTAAATTTAATTTTGTGCTGTTCCATTATATTTTGAGACACAGGCTTGCTATATTGCCAAGGCTGTCTTCCAACTGCTGAGCTCAAGAGATCCTCCTTGCCTCAGTGTTCTGAGTAGCTGACACTGGAGGCTTTGGGGTGTCATACCCAGTTTCTTTGACTTTCTAAGAACTGTTTTCTGGTCATTCATTTTGCTATGGTTTCAATATAAAGTGTCTCCTCAAAAGGCTCATGTGTGGGGTGTTACTATTTTGAGAGGATCTAGAAATTGTAGGAGGTGGAGCCCAGCGGGTGTTTGGGTGGAGCTTAGCAGGTGTTGGGTGGAGCTTAGCAGGTGTTTGGGTGGAGCTTAGCAGGTGTTGGGTGGAGCTTAGCAGGTGTTGGGTGGAGCTTGGCAGGTGTTTGGGTGGAGCTTAGCAGGTGTTGGGTGAAGCTTAGCAGGTGTTTGGGTGGAGCTTAGCAGGTGTTGGGTGGAGCTTACCAAGTGTTGGGTGGAGCTCAGCAGGTGTTGGGTGAAGCTTAGCAGGTGTTGGGTGGAGCATCTTGTTGCTAACCCTTCCTCTCTCAGCCTCCTGCCTGCTGTTATGAGTTCGGCTACTCTGCTTTATGTCTTCTGTGTTGTTCTGTTGAACAATCCTGCTTCATGATGCCCTACCTACTACCCTGGAATGAAAACTCTGAGACAGCAAAACAGCTCTTCCCTGACACTGCTTATCCTGGGTATTTTTGATCACAGCAGTACGGAGTCCGACTGACACACATTTGAACACGTCTATCACCCTTTTGTCTGTTATCTTTAAGGGCGAAAGAGATCTCAGTAACTTAGGTCACGCCAGTGAGTAACATGAACAGTTAGAAACAAAGCCAGGAATAATAACGGAGCACTCTTGTCTGTATCTCAGGGTCAATATTTGGAACACTGAAGGCTGGACGAGCAGATTTAATTTGATTTCATGACTGGTATTTTTTAAGGCCCTTCCCCGCCCTTTATCTGGGGGTTGGAATTCCATTCTTCTAAAAAAAATTTTTTAATGATCTATTTTTATTTCATGTGTATTGAGCGTTTTGCCTGCATGTATATCTGTTTGAAGGTGTCAGATCACTCTGGAGTTACAGGCAGTTGTGAGATGCCACGTGGGTGCTGAGAATTGAACTCAGGTCCTCTGGAAGAGCAGTCAGTGCTTTTAACTGCTGAGCCATCTCTCCAGACCCTGGAATTTCTTTTTAAACTCAAAGTACAGTCTTGCCATAGTGAAGGCCACGTTTTGACCCTCTGAAATGTAAGAGCTGTTTAAAGTAAAGCAGAGCTTGCTGATGAGACTTGACATCCTCGAAGCTAAAGAGCCGCCTCAGAGCAGCACTGAACTTGAAGCAGGGAGGTAAGCCGGGTCCTGCTTATTGGCTCCTGGAGATGGTCCTTGGATAGTGCTCTGCGGTACTTGATCAACCGATGACTTACGTCTCTCCTTACCCTTGAATGAGGTGCATGAAGACGGGGTTGGGATTCTTATTTTATAAGAGGGAGGGCTTCCTCCTGCTCCCTTCCTGGAGGATGTCTATCCCCATGCTTAGCTTCACATCTCAGAAGAGGTGTCGTGTCATAAGTCCTCTCTCCTACCCGGGCCACTACTCTTAGGGAGACGGAGGGAGGACCCTTTAGATGACACTGCAGTCAGTGTGCAGCCAGCCCTCTCTGACTACTGTAGCTCTCTAAAGGTTGACTACGAAAGCAGGAAGTAAGCCTCCTTTACAAATTCCAGTCTAACCAAGGGAATGACAGAAACCCATGTTGGCACATAGCTAGCTATTCTCGTGAGCCACTTTATCGAAAACCACTTCTATCGAAAGCGGGGTTTATTATTATTTTTTCTTATAATGTCTCTTTCTTCGTGCTTCATGAAGTCTTACTTCCAAAGACACCCGATTAATTTAGTTTTCCAAAATAATGGTAGGATATTGCCATGTAAGCAATAAAAAAAATATTTTCTGAAAATGATTAATTCTGATGCTGTTTCTAGGGTAACCAGGGGGAATAAAATAAAATAACAAAGCAGCAGCTGGGAAATTGGTTGTAAAATTCTGTGTGATTCTAAAAGGAACTATTATCTTTAAAAATTGTAAGCTGAAAAACTAATATTTGGCATCGGAGAGCGTAACCCTGGACAGTTTATTGTTGCCAGTTTAAAATAAGTAGGAATTTAAATCAAAAGGCTATAGAAGAAGATTATAATAATGTCCCTCCTTTATCAAGCGTAACTCAGTGTCTTCTGAGGTAGCAGGTATTATCACGTTTCTGGGTTAAGCTACTCTTTCTTTGGACATGTCTTAGAGAACTATCCTCTGAGACACAGTCTCCTTCCTTAAGTGTTTCAAGAAAGAGCCAGGCACGATGGCTTCTGATCTTGGCCCTTGGGAGGTCCAGTTAGGAGGATTGGATGAGTTCCAAGGCAGCCTGGGCTACAGTGGGATACACTGTTTCAAAAACAAACACACAGCCACATTAGAGCTTATGAATGTTAATTTGTTAGCAGGGTTCTTAAAGCACACGAACTCGATGATTGAAAGTAAAATGTATCAGTAGGCTGCAGGAGGCATAAAAGGAGTCTGGCCCGTTTACAGGGAGGCAAATTCTTTTTCTGTTCATAGACAGACCTTTTGCTCACATCTGTTATCTCTCATGTCGCAGATGTGTTAGGTGTATTACACAAACTGAAGGGAACTGCCGGAAACCGCTGTGTTATTTTCACCCCTGTCTCTACACATCGGTTCTCTCAACTGGCCTGCTCCAGGACAGATCCATGTGGACTGGGTCCTGTGACTTTTCCCGCCTTTCTGGTCATATCCAGGAAACAAGTCCTGCTCTGTGCAAAGACTCAGCCAGTGGCTCTGGGTTAGAAAGCGGAGGAGGCTCATCAGGCAACATCCGACTTCCCTGGGGTTGCAGGTGGGGAAGGCATGAGTCAGGAGTGTGAGGATTAAGTACACGTGTAACGTGTCGCTGGTGTCCCAGGTGCTCACCCCTCCCAGCTCCTCCGACTCCTTTGGAACCTCTTATTTCTAGTTCCATGGGTGTGGGCAATGCCTTAACCAGCTGTTACCCATGAGCAGAACTTTGTCCTCGTTACCTGGAGAGACACCTCCTCTTGTGTCTCTCAAGCTTAGTTCCTCTCAAGGCGACCCACCCCAACCCCCTTCTCCAGAGTCCCTCTCTACCCTAGGGGGTATTCTGGCACCCCCACCTCACAGAGCCATTGCCATATCAGCCACCTGCCCACTCACCATAGCTTCCCACCAGCCCTTGCATCCCCCTAACTCTAAGGATAGAGATGTGCTCCCAGGTTGGCTCACATTAAGCTTTTAATATCAGTGACTACTCTCAAATGGCTCTGAAAAATGTTCTCTTGACTATAATGGTACATTTTCTATACTTTTAAAATTGCTGTATTTTAAAGATACGTATATATGTGTATATATATGTATACGCGCGCACACACACACACACACACACACACACACACACACACATATCAGGCATGCTTATAATCTTATAATTTAATTAGCCAAACTTCTTTTCTTGTACTTTTAGGTCATTTCCTTGCTTTTTATACAATCAAGTGCTACAGTGAGAGAAATAAGTTTTAGGCATAGCTGTTCATAAGGGAACTCAGGGGGTTGGATTTTGTGCATACTCACTAAACTGTAAGAAAGCCCTTTGCCTCCTGTCAGTTACGGACTATTACTCCACAAAAGCAAGACAGGATTGATTTTTTTCCCTGCTTCAGAGTTCTTTCCCACCAGGCTCACTGACTTAGAAGTGACATCTAGACACTGAATTTTCTTCCATTTAAAAACCTAACAACAAAGTTCTTTTAAACGGTGTCAGGGTGCATTAGGTAAAAAATACAGCCACGGGGTCTGTGATTGGAGCATGGCTGATGGCATTAGGTTGTTAAAAGGAGACAGAAACGACAACAGACAGAGCACTTGGTAACACCTTCTGTTCCTTTCTAGTGTGTTAAGGGAACTAACTTACAGCCTTTAAGAAGTTATTGCCAAATTCTTTCAAATAGCAATATTCAATAACTGAGATACTGGGTCCAAATTGAGATGACAGTTAAAACAACGTCATTACATTTGTACAGTGACTTGTGTCTTTCAAATCCTTTCATTTTTATTACCTAATCTGATCCTCACAAATGTCCTGAGACTTGGTTGAGGAAGATATTGTCATTATTCTTTTGTTGATCATGAGGCTTGATTTGATGTTCACAGTTCCAAAGCCAAGGAGAGGCTGGAGCAGACAAAATGGCTTTCTAGTCACTTGCCCAGTGCTCCTGAGTGCCCAATGTTTTCCACATCTTACAAGGTATTTATGATGGTTAATCTCGATTGCCAACTTAAAAGGATTTGGAATCATGATGGAAACAAATGGTCGGGCGTGTCTGTGATGGATTATCTAGATCAAGTTAATTGGAGGTGGAGGACCCACCCATGAATGTGGGGAGCCCATTGTGTGGGTTGGATTTGGGGCTGTATTAAAAGGAGAAAGTGAGCTGAGCACAGGCATTCATGTCTCTCTGCTTCAGGACTGCAGACGCACATGATCAGCTGCCTTCTTGCTTCTGCTGGCATACCCTCGCTGCCAGAACAGGCTGAAAAGTCTGGACGTGTAAACCAAAATAAACCTTTCCTTCCTTAAGTTGCCTTTTGTCAAGGCATTTTGTTACAGCACGGAGACAAGTTTCCCACCCTCGTCTCTCCATCTGTCTCTGAGCCCCGACATCTCCAGTGGATTCTTTCCTGAATCTCAGATGCTGAGAACAATTGAAATATGATATATAGTTGAGACACAATCAATTCCAGGAAGTCATAACAGACATCGTGAGGGGGATGTATCACGTATTCTGTGAAGACTGAAGAATGCAGAGAGACGTTACCAAGGCCTTTTAGTTGGTCATTGTATGTCTGTGGCTGAGACTAGATATGGTAGAGATAATGTGAGGTGCTCATCAAATCCTGCTTCACTTTCTACTCCCTGGGAACAAAGGAGCGTATATTTCTCAGTTTTGTTTTATTTTGCTTATATAGTTGGGTTGAGGGAGGCTATATGGGGTACTCAAGGGCTTTAAGGCCTTCTTCATCATTTTCTGTCATCTTAGTACATATACTTTCCCCTTATCCATGAGTTTTGACTAACTACAGTTTCAGTTAATTGTGACCAACCCAAGGTCAGATGAATGAAAGGTGAGTTCAGGTCAGTGTGTGTGTGTGTGTGTGTGTGTGTGAGAGAGAGAGAGAGAGAGAGAGAGAGAGAGAGAGAGAGAGAGAGAGAGAGAACATCCATATCCACATAACTTTCAGTATTATTCATCTTATATATGCTCTATTTATTGTTAGCTATTGCTGCTTTCTTACCATGCCTAGTTTATGAATAAAACTATCTAGGCACAAAGCATAGCATGCATAGATGGAGTTCCTGTGGTTCAGGCATCCACTGGGATTCCTGGGATAGGTCCCAGGCAGGTAAGGTGGACAGACTGTATTCACACCCAATTTCCAAGAGATCTCCTATCCTATTCCTGTTCATAAAACACGATGTACTTCTGCCTCTTGTCAGAGACAAATTAAACATAGGAAAGCTAATATGAGCCCTAAGAGCATGCTGGGAGTCTAAATGAGCTCAGAAGTCTCACTGAGGCAAAGGTTTTAAATGTGTCTTAAAGCACTAATAAGGTCCTTAACAAGTAATGAAAATGAACCCACTCCCCACAGCACTGACCTGCAAGTGTGTCTTTGTTGTTTAAATTATGATTACGACGTCTGGGCTGCATTTTATTAATGAGCTCTAAATGGAAGTGTTTATCTCAGGAGGAAGTACTGGTTCTTCCTCTTGTCCCTGGTGACACACTAAACATACTAATTGATATGAAGCTGATTTTTTTAGGAGACAGGAAAGCCCCAGGGCTTTGTCACACTGACAACTATGGCTAGAGTTATTATGGGGCCTGTCAAATCCAGGCTGGAAACAGACTACTCTCATTCCCAGCATCCCTGAGTACCAAGCTTTGCATGATTTACCATGCACTCTGCTTGTGGGAAACAGTATCTCTTCTTTTCTTAGCTTTGCCACCTGAGTGGGGACCTCATGGTGCTCTAGGAAGCCCTCTACTCCTTTCTGTTTTATGAGAAATTTCAGATCACTTTACCTCACCATCTCCCATTTCATCAGAGAGTCATTTGAATGAAGAGTCAATCACCTCTTCAAAAACATGGAAAACTAGAATTAGTAGTGTAGCTCACTAGCAGAATACTAGTTTAGTATGCACAAGGCCATGGGTTCAATTTCCAGTGCTGCCAAAACAGAAAAAGAAAAAGAGAAAGAAAAAGAAAAAGAAATAAAAGAAAAGGAAAAAGAAAAGGGGAAGAGGGGTAAGGAGTAAGCTACAATTTTAATGGAAAACAAAATGTAAATTCCTAAGCCATAAGGAAAAATATTCAAATCAAGGACAGATTACCAAATAGACCAATTAAAAATCCTGGAGCCAGTGAGATGTCTCAGTACGTAAAGTTGCTTTCTGTCAAACCCAGAAACCTGAGTTCTATATCTGGAACTGGCATGGTGGAAGGTGGGAACCAACTTTCATAAATTGTCCTTCTAACCTCTATGTGTTCACCATGGCATGTGTGTACCTCATGTGCATGCACATGTCTGTCTGTCTGTCTTATCTATCTATCTATCTATCTATCTATCTATCTATCTATCTATCTATCTATCTATCTATCTATCTATGAGTACATGTTTATGCCTGCAGGTGCCTGCAAAGGCCAGAAGAGGAAGCTGGGTCCCCTGGAGCTGGAGTTAAGCCTGCTCTGGGTTCTATGATCTGAACTGGGGTCTTCTAGAAGAGCAGCAGGTGTGTTTAACTGTTAGGCTGTCATGCTAAACTCCCATTAAAAATAAAAATCTATACCTTCCCCCCCGAAGTAAGAGAGAAACATGAAAATGTGAAATCCCAGTGAATATCTTAAATTAACTTTCACGGCACATGAAAGAAAATATGAGCTGTAATATAAATGCCACAAGGAGAAACAGCTCCTTACCTCCAACCAGATTAAAAAATTTACTTTTTATAGTAACGCCTAATCATGTGGAGGGAACGGGAACATTGGCATTTTTCAAACACTGCTGGCTGCAAAGCAGAGGAGATTGAACAACTCTTAGGAATATTTATCTGAAATCTTAAAAAGCGTTAATACGCAGCGCCACTCCTAGGGATGAGTTCCAAGGAAGTGAATAAGAACATATGTGAAAATGTATGCGAAGGACACTTGGGGCAGAATTATTTTAAACACTAGAATTGAAAAGTACCCCAAATCCAACAGTAGGAAAGAAGTAAAATAAACTGGAACATCTGTAGACTCAAATACAACGTAGCCATGAGAAGTTATGTTCTAGAACACTCAAGACAGAAGGAGACCTTTCTAATACATGTGTAAGTGAAGACGGCCGGCCATGAAATATGTTAGTCCAATCTTGAAAAACATTACATATTAAGTGCATGAACCATGTGTGACAATATGAATGAATCTGAGCAATGTAATATTCAGTATAAAATGGTGAATCTTAGAATACCAATTAAAAGTATGATATCTCTTTTAGCTATCAAGAAAATGTCCCTTAAACATGCCACAGGCCAGTCTGATGGAGGCATTCTTCAACTGAGGCTTCTTTTCCCCAGGTGTTTCAAGTTGACAACCAAGGTTAGTTATCACAGGCGGTAAATACATGCATTTTAAAGATTCTGGAGAGAGTCACGCTTGAACTGGCAATGAGGGTGAAGTGGAGCAGGAATGTTAATTTATATCAGTGCACCTGTGCTCCAAAGTCCAGAAGAAATGGAGTAGGAGAAAGAGGCGGGGGTGGGGGTGGGTTCTCTTCTGTTGCTGTTATAAAATGTTCAGGCAAAAACAACTTAAAGGGAGGAAAGGGTCTATTTTGGCTTATACTTCCGGGTCGTAGTTCATCATTGAGGGAAATCGAGGCAGGAAGTCAAATCAGAACTCGAAACAGAAACTGTGGGGGAATGCTGCTTGCTGTCTTGTTCACAGTCTCATGCTCAGTTAGGATTTTATTTAGCCCAGGACCCTCTGCTTAAGGATGGTACCACTCGTAGTGGGCTGGGCCCTCCTGCATCAGCTAGTAATGAAGAGAGTCCCCCACAGACATTTCCACAGGCCAATCTGATCTAGGCAACCACTAAGTTGAGGATTCTCCTCTCAGATGATTCTAGGCTGTGTTGAGTTGACTATTAAGGCTAACCAGGACAGCTCCTAAACTATTTTTGAGGTGGTTCAAGCTTAAGTCCTCCCTGCCAGGACCTCTTCTAATCTCACCAAAATGAAATGAACTATTGTCTGTTCTTCATAGGTACTCTTTTACATGGAGAGCTCAGGGACTCCTTGGGTATATGAGTTTCTCTTAGATCATGTGTCTATTCGTTCTTCAAATCAGAGTCTTAATCTACAACACATGACCCATCCCAAAGGCATGCTAGCTATCTCTCAGCGGGAGACTCTTGACTGTGTTTTGCTTATCCCAAATGCTCCACGAGGTGCTAGAGCACTTTATTTCAGGAGAGGGCACTCTGCTTCCAGATGTTGAATTCCAGGTAACAGATCCACCCAGCAAGGATTAGAAGCCCTTTGGTAGTCAGCACTCCTTGAAAATGAAATAAGAGCTTTTAGAGACAGGGGATTTCCCAACCCTGGAGGTTCTAGAAATAGAACAAGGAGACATATGGATGATGTCACTGAGGAAATTTGAGCCAGATGAACTTGACGGTGTATTCCAACTCAGCGTGGGAGCCCAGGCTTCATTTTTTGCGATGGACCAATTAGAGCAGTGCCCTGTGCATTGGATTAAGTGACAATTTAATTCTGCCCATTGCCTTGCAGTAATTTTTTCATAAGTTAATAGCCTGCCCATTAACTTAGATTACAACAGTAATTAGGTATCTGACATATGGATATTTATGAGCCTTGAAAGTAGAGGCCAAAAACTCATAAGACCCAAAACATTGTATGAACACTCCCTTTTCCTATTAAAGATTCCCATATTCACAGAGATAAAGAAGAAACGTGGTTGCCATTCTTGGTGTCTATGATTATTTCTCAAGATAACAAATATCTTTAACTGATCTTGACAGCCAGAGAAAAATTCACTCAATCTATTTCATAAGACTCATTTCGTAAAGTGTTGAGATTCCAGGCATCTGTGGATGACCTTGTGATGTGGGTGTCTGATCCAGGGACATTACTCATTAACATTAAATGTATAAAGAACTTTGGGTATTTTGTGTTTTATTTGTTGGACAGAAAGTTCACATTAATGCTCTTACTTTTTTTTAATTGATTCTGTTTGTTGCTATATACAAGCTTAAAGACAACCCCCCAGGGATGTGGTAAAAGATACGTTTTCTATTTTAAAAGCTAATTTTGGTATATAGGTTAATTCAGTGAATTTCCACTGGGGAGAAGAATGATTTGACCCATAAGAAAATCATGAATTTGTCTCCATTAGTCACTTGGAAAAGAGCCAAGGTTTGGAGGGAGAAGGAAGATATACTCGAGTGTTTGAGTCATCGGTATTTCATGTCCATTTGAGATCTATCATTCTATGATTCTATAATGTTATTTTCAGGATTGAAATTCAGAGTGGAAGCTGCTTTCATTTTGGTTCAGTAAATCCACTCTGAAGACTCTCCTTAGTGACTGTCTCAGTTATTTTCCTATTACTGAGATAAGACACCATGATCAAGACGACTTGTAGAAGAAAGAGCTTACTTGGGGTTTATAGTTTGAAAGGGTTAGAGTCTATGTTCAGCATGGCAGGGATCATGGCAGCAGGCAGGCATGTAAGACCAATAACTAAGAGCTTACATATGGTGACACAACCCTGAGGGGAAAACAGAGCTGACTGGGGGGTGGTGGGAGTCCTGAAACCTCCCCTGCCTTCCACATAACTCCTCCAACAAGGCCATACCTCCTAATCTTTCCCAAACAGTTCCATCCACTGGAGACCAAGCATTTAACTATATGAGCCGGTGGGGGCATCCTCGTTCAAATCACCACGGTCACTTTACATAGAGATAAGGTTCTGAGACCTGAGGCTGATTGTGAAAAGATTAAAAATGCATGCAGAGGCAGAGTCTTCAGTGTGAGCCACCTAGGAATCCAGCAGCACTCAACCTCAGCACTTACGGGGAGCAGGCAGGCAAAGATGGAGTGCTCCTGAGAGACACTGAGCAGCCATGGTAATCAAGAAAGACTTAGCCAGAAGGTTCAAAACGGTATATTGACAGGTGGAGTCAGGAAGTTCTTTGAAGAATCAAAATGAAGTAATGAGTTACTTTGAGATTTTTTTTGCTGCTTCAGCAGGGGACAAAAAGGACAAAAAAATAATTTCTATCCAGGCAACCGAACACATGGTTTAAAGCTAGTTTTTGACAGTACCATGGTGCCCTCTTATCCTTGATGGGTGTGCTCCCATCAGGCTTAGATGATGCCTGGAGCTTGGTAGTATTGAGCTGTATGTATACTACATATACCCTGCCCCCATAATCCCTGTAGTGTTGGCCCATAGCATCAGAGTTAATATTTAATCTCACATTTAATGACTTTGCTGCCTCTTTTGAATTACTATCCTTGTACTTTGGAGCTATTATCAAATAAAATAGAATACCTTAACGCAAATACTGGAACATAGGAAAAATTGGCCTGATGTCTTGTTAATAGAGGTGACTCTGGAGTGACTAGTAGGTGGGTGATCTATACAGCATGGATACATGGGGCGAAAGGATCACTCCTCAGGTGGGATGGAACGGGAAAACACGAGTTCATGACACTTCTCAAAGTAGCACGTGCTTTAAAAATTACAAATTGTTGGTTTCTGGAATATTTTTGGATGGTAGTTGACTACAGAGGATTGAAAACATAGAAAATGAAACTAGGCAAGAGGAAAAATTCTGTGGTGTGCCATGAATTTGAATCTCAACCTCATCAATAGTGTAAGCGACATTTTCAAACTCACTGGTGTAGCTATTTCAGATGTGATTTTTTTTTTTTTTACCATTTTGAATTTCTGCTGTTTTTTTTTTTTTAGAAACAATTGTGTCATATTTTAATTTATTATTTCTGTGTGTGCATGGATGTGTGCGTGCATGGATGTGTGCATGTAGCTGTACACGTGCTGTCATGCCCATGTGGAGGTCAGAGGACTAGCTGTAAGATTCAGTCCTCTCCCTCCACCAGTTTAGTTCCAGAGACTGAACACAGGTCATCAGGCTTGGCAGCAGAGGCCTTTTCCTGCAGAGCCATCTTGCTGCCTCCCATCTTTCTCCCCCGTACTGTAATCAACACAGTGACGTGGTTGTAAGCATTATTATGCAGCCAATGGTCTTGTGACACAGTAAGATTATAGTACAGTTATTCTAGAAAATTTAATTGTATCATAATCATGATTTCCAAGTCTTAAACTGTAAATTGCTAGGGATTGATTTGTTCTCTGAATGACTTACAAACCCTTTGAGCTTCCGTGTCTTTCTAGCTATAAGCCAGAGGTTAATAGCATCTAACTTCATGCTTACTATGAGGCATAAATGAGACAAGGTATGTAGCGGTGGCAATAAACTCAGAGCACTATAAAAATGAACGGTGAGGCTATAAAAGCAGACGCACACGAGGTAAGTCCGGTAATGGCCACTTGGAAAGCCCCTTTGTCTTTGGCTCTCGAAGAATCGAACTGTTCTGGCTCAGGTTTGGGTAAGCCTGATGAAATGTGTGAGAGAGAATGAAACGGTTTCCCTGTTTCCGAATGCAGGGCTTATGTCTTCTGCAGACAAGCAGCTCGGGGAAGCCTACAAAAGCCTGAAGTCTAAAAGGCACTTCTAGTCAAAGTACCTGATGTTTTACAAGCTTTGTGCGATTAATGTACTCCATTTTGACACAAACAGAACAAGCCACGATCCAATTTCTGTTGACTCCTCTCTCGGGAAACACGATAAGTCATCTCGTGAGATTTTTGTACATTGTCAATAGGCCTGTCTCTTCCTCTTTTTTTTTTTTTCCTTCCTTTTTTGCACTGCAAAAATAATGTCTTGGTCTGTGAAGCAAAACACGATTATTGACTTAGTGTCAAGAATTCTGGTTTCTAATATTTAAGGTATTTTTGAGTGGTCAAGGCAGAGTAAACGGGGCTCTTCTTCAGAGGGCACAGAATGGCAAGAAGCATAAATGGAATGAACCCAGAGTTAAAACAAACGCTTTGTTCTTCGAGTATCTCGAGCATTTGGTGAAAGCAATGGAAAGCTGGCTAATTCAAGAGGTTCACTAGCTCTCATTGCTTTTAATTTTTACAAAAGGAACTGAAAGGCAAGCCTATCGTGCTGCCATGTCAGAGCACCATGGATCTGACTCCACAGTCACTGTTGAATTCCACCTTAAATTTGGGAACAAGTTGGCGTTAGAAACCTCCAAGGCTAGTATTTCTCGTTATTCTCACTCTGGTTCATAGGACAATAAAAATTAGGGTACTATACAGCACATCCAAAATTGCAATGGGAAAATTTAAATGTGCCCTTTTAAATGAAAGCATTTTGTGAGAGCTTCTAAACATCCCCGAGAAGGTGCAGGCGGCCCCTGGAAGGGAGCACAGTCATGCTGTGGGGAGGAGTGACCAGCAGACCTGGATCACACGGCCTGTGGCTTTTCCAGGTAGAAGCTAAGTCACTCACTTTCTGTTACTCTGTAATCAATCCTTTTCTTAAACTTTTTACTGCCGTGTCTATGTATATAATATATATATATATATATATATATATATATATATATATATATATATATATATATATACATCTCTATGACATGTCCCTGTGTGTGACCGTGGAGGCCAGAAGAAGGCGCTAGATACCCTGGAATTGGCGGTACAGGCAGTTGAGGGCCTTTTGACTTGTGTGCCGGGAACATGTGTTCCGAACCTCTTAACTGCTGAGTCCTCTCTCCAGCCCCTTTGAATCGCTTTTCTGTTCTGCTATTTCCTAACGACCTTCCAAGTTTCCAATTTAATCTAGTTTATTTGTACTTTGAGGGTAGCTGCCACAATTTATTCAGTTTTCTGCTTTGGGAGACTTTTTTTTCCTTCTTACTTTTCAGATGATATTGTTTCTGAGAATGAGAATGGGAAAGAGTTGGTTTTATCGTGCAGGATCAAATAGTCCTCCACCTACAGGGGAAACACCCACACAACACCCACACAACAACAGCAAGCAATCCTCCGCGTTATGTTTAGAATTAAAATCCTCTAAGGTAGAAATGTTTCTAAAAACAGGTAGTGTGAGAGTTCTGAGGAGACTGGAATGATTTTCTTTTAATATGTTTTGAGATTATAATATTATATCACATTCTCCCTCCCAAACCTTTCCATATAACCCTCCTTTCAAATTCATGACCTCTTTTTCTTTAATTGTTGTTATGTATACATGTTATGTGTGTGTGTATTGTTACATGTATATGTACACACATATGTGTGTGTGTGTGTATATATGTGTGTGTGTGTGTGTATATATATGTGTGTGTGTGTGTGTGTGTGTTTGTGTGTTTATAGATACATTTCCTAACCATATAAATACAACCTGCTCAGTTGTATGTTTGAGCTGACCATTTGGTATTGGAAAACCAGTTGGTGTGTTCTTCCCTGGGGAAGACTATTTCTCCCGCTGTCAGTATTCCTTAGTTGCTTGTAGTTTATTGTCCAGGGGTGAGGCCTCATGAGCTTTCCCCCTTCCACATTAGCATGCGTTGTTCTTGTTCTGCCTCTTCTTCAGTGATGATCCTGGAGCCTTAGGGTGTAGGAGTTGTGTCAGACAGGTATCAGGTAGGACTGAGTTCCACAATTCTGCATTTTGATCAGTCGTGGTTTACTGCAATGGCCTCTGTCTCTTGCAAAGAGAAGTTTCCTTGAAAAGCAGTGAGGACTACATTACCTGTAGCAATACCTGTGGGATAGTGGCAGGTATTTAGGTATTTAGAACATAGTTGGGAATTTAAGAATTTTTTAATTCTTTAAGAATTCCTGCCACCCCCCTTGAACATCATTTCCTTTCTAACTGCTTTTTAAAATTTAGTGTTCTGTTTTGTTTCCAAGCTTTCCCAGGTCAGAAAATTTCACTTCATTCTCTGTCTTGGTTTCTGATGCTTGATAGTCCTTGAAATCAGAAAGCGATGTAGGCCTGGGCTCTTGCAGCCTGTCCATGTCTGACCTTGCTTGCCTCAACTAACCGCAGCCTGGGATATCAATTACCCACACACTCGATACAACTCATTTGTAGGAAGCTCTAGGGGTTTAACAATTCTGGCACTGGCCATTTTGTTTGATCTCCTCTCTAGGAACGGGTGACTTTCCATTTGTATTTCCCATCCTGCACTGTTCTGACCCCCTGCTCTGGTCTGTCCTGGCTTTCAGTGTTCTCAGAACATTCATCTCTTTCTTGTCCCTGAGTCTCTGCTGTGTTCATGCTGCTTCCCCATCTGGCATGCTCCACTTTATCTTGCCATCCAGATGTCAACTCCAGGAGTCACCAGGCAAGGACTCTGCCTGTTTTGCTCACAGCTGTGTCATTAGGTGTGTCCGGTGGGCAGCACTCACAGCGAATGCCTAAGATAGCATCGGGCCCACATGTATTGATTCGTACCAAGTGACGTTTGATACTGACTATTGAAATCTATCCAAACTGCAAAGCCCTCACACCCTGGTTTTTGTGTGAGTTCCAGAAATAGAACTTGTCTGGCAAACACTTTACCTTCTGAACCATCCCAGCTCCGGAATCATTTACGGTTTTCTAGTCTATTCTCCTGTGTGCTCAGCAATCAGGCAATTCAGATTCTCCCTGAGCCAGTCCATCTCAGACAACACTGGTGCCTCCCACTCATCTGGTCCTTGGCTGCCCGCTTTTATACCGTGTCATTTTCCCTAGGAGGCATTTTTCCATCCCTCTGGCACTCCTCCCCCAAGTCTATTTCTCCCGCACACATGAAGTGGTGTAACTGTCACCTGTTTCTCAGTTGCCACGGACCCCTTGATGGAAGTGTTCTTTTCCTTCTCACCCCCCTTCCCTGGTGGGTGAGGCTGTGTCTGGCACATGGTAGCTCTTCACAGAGGTTTGCTGCTTGAATAGATGGTAAAGGAAGGATGAACAGAGAACAGACCTCTTAAGCCAGGGGCCTGTCACCCTCTGTGACTCTCTGATGCCCAGTTCTGAGCCTGGAGCCGGCTTTCTATTGCTAGTCCTGTACCACGGAGCTACATTTGTAGACCTTAAAAAAAAAAAGTCTTCTTCAAGATAGGTTGTCATTCTGTAGCACAGACAGGATGGCCAGGCTCTCACCATGTAGCCCAGGCTGTTTGCAAATTCATGACTATCCTCCTGTCTCAGCTTTCCGAGAGCTGGTACAATAGGCTTTGTTTCTTTATCAGTTGTACCTAGTCACCTCTGAAAAAGAGCTTAAAGAAAACAAACTAGGCTTTTATTTGTTTGTTTGTTTGTCTATTGTTTTTATTTTTCTTCCATTTTTTTCTTTTTCTTTCTCAAATCTTACAAACTGCAGGTGGCTCTTGGGCTCCCTACGAGGGGAGCTGGGTTGGTTTCCTCTCTTGTGAGTGCGCCCTTTATGGAGGACAGGTGTGTGTGGTGATTGTAGGATTTAGCTCAAGCAACTCTCCAACATGAACGGATGTCTGTCTACGTGGGAGGAGGGTGCACGGATGAACTGGTAGCTTTTAATACTCGATCACAAGTACATCTCCCTCTGGACACTCAATTAAAAAATAATAATTGTTCGTTTCCAACCCAATGCTTGCTGCAGTCTAAACTTGCCCTATGAGTTAATCATCGTGTTTGAATTTACGGGGTCATGAGGCCGGGTCTTCCTGTGCCCCGAAATTGGATCCCGCCTTAAATCAAATCAGCATTCTGACTTCACCAGTACAGTCCCTGGCAGCCCAGACTTCCTCTTTCCACGCCCACTATGCTATTTTTGTCCTCCATTTTGCCCTTCCCCCACCTTCCTCTGTCTCCCCACCCCAACAAAATCATCCGTTTCCCAAACAACCACTGGGAAAAAGTCATCCAAGAGGCTATATTTTATTTTAAAGATCACCCACCCGGGCCATCCTGCCGTGCTCGGCCAGATGTGCTGTTCCTGGCTGGCCGCCAGCTTCTGCCATCAGTCCTCGGAGGACACTTTCACCTCTGAGTTTATCACATCCCGAGACAAGGAGGAGGGAGGAATCTCCCCACCCGTGCTTTGTCTGCCCTTTGTTTCTGAACTTGGCGTATATAATAGTCTGAAGGTAGATGGCTGGTCTCTGTGATGTTTTATGCTCTCCAGAATCAAACTTTCATTTTCTTTCTTGGCGTGTGAGGCATGGGGGTGCCGGCATGCACGTAGGTACGCATGTCTGCGCAAGTGCAAGTGTCCGTGGCGCTATCAAAGGCCAACCTTAGCTGTTCTTCTGCCCACCCTGGGTTTTTGAGACAGGGTCTCTCATTGGTGTGGAACTCAGCAAGTAGTGTAGACTGGATAGCCGGTGAGCACTGGAGATTTACTTATCTCCATCTCCCCAGCAATTGGGATTACATACATGTTGGGGGGAGTTTATTTTTAGTTTTGTTTGAAATTGTTTTATGCATTGTTGGGTGAGGGGCTATCCTAGGTCTTGGCCTTTTGTATTGTGTGCAGGTGTTGGATTTCTGTGGGGGATGTTTGATTGCTTATGATCTGCACATGGTTTCAGTAGAACACCTAAGGAGTTCTAAATCAATAAGCACCTGAACAGGAGACTCACCGGGTTCCACTGTTGATTGATTATAGCTCTGGCCAGAACGGTGGTTCCCTCTGCTGAGACCTGGAAGGGTTTGCACATATGAAAGCACTTCCGTGTCTTCCATACTGAGCCACCACAGCAGCTAACACACACACACACACACACACACACACACACACACACACACACACACAATGCCTGGCGTTTCTTTTACATGGGTTTTCAGAGATTGAACTCAAGTCCTCCAGCACTTTACTACTGAGCCAGCTCCTCAGGCTCAGGTTTTCATTTTCTGTCTTACTGGGATGGGCCTAGAGAATCCCGACCATCGTACAGAGGATATAAGTTAGGCTTGACCCCCTTTCCTGTTCCTTCTTCCAGCTAAGAGCCATTCTTCCTCAGTACTCACACAGGGTTACAGGATGAATTGTATTCTGGAAAAAAAAAGAAATCATGCCACTCTAATCTTTGTAGCTCAGAATGTGACCTTGGAGGAAAATGGTCAGTCAGAGGTGATCAAGTGACCATAAAGTCATGTGAGAGAGGTCTTCATGCAACCCACGGGTCTCTTTTAAGAAGAGGCCAAGAGTCACAGGAACATCCAAACAAGAGTTCAGAGGATGTGAACACATACAAGGGGCGGTGGCTGCAGGGGCGGGTTGGTCAGCTAAGGAACACAAGGATGCTGCGAACAGCAGAGGTCGGAGGGCTTCACTCTAAGAACCATCATAAAGAATGAGACAGACATCTTGTTTTTAGGCTTCCAGCCCCCAAGACAATGAGAGAGAGTATGTCTACAACAGAAGTCATCTGGTCTTCAGAACCTCGTTAAGCAGCCCCAGGAAAGGAATGCACCTCTCTCTCCCACCCCTCACCATGGTGGTATTACAGCCTAGGGGGCTTCGTGGATGTACCCTAGTCAGGTCAAGTTCCAACGGACAATTCTTTCCCTGCCTGCCTCAGAACTCAACAGTCTGTCTTCCTGCTTCATCCGCCTGCTTGCAGGGTGATTGACTTGGGGTGAAGTGCCCGCTTGAGAATAAAGGCGCAAGTGGAAGTGGAGGCGGACAGTAATGATGCCCGGTCAGGAGTCACACTCCCGGAAGATCCTGGGAACTGCTTACCACACAGGGGGTTCTCAAACCGAAGTCTGAGGATTCTCTGGGAATTTATCTTCTATTTTCATCCAAAAAAAAAAAAAAAATTGGGGCAGGCTTTTGTTTCAACAAGGGGATTAGTTTTCTAGATATTTAGTTAAAACTTGTGTTTTGTAACAATCAGTAAAATCAGCACGAGTTTTATAGATGGCATATCTTAAATCTTGTTCCTCAGACAAGGGCTTACAAAACACTTTTTTTTTCTCTCCACATACAAGATTGTTATTTCCTCTTAAAAATATCTTATTTTTTTTTAATGTGTGTGTGTGTGTGTGTGTGTGTGTAAGAGAGAGAGAGAGAGAGAGAGAGAGAGAGAGATGCATATGGTGGTTAGAGAGTAACATGTGAGAGCCAGTTCCCTCCTTCCCTGTGTGGGTTCTAGGGATTCAACTCAGATCATCAGGTTTGGTTGCAAGTACCTTTATCTGCTGATCCACCTCATCTGTCCTTACTTCTTAAAAACCCAAAAGAGACGGTCTGAGTAAAACCTAGTCCAGGAGGCCCGGTTTGTGGTTGAGTGCTGATGAGCTGGATCTCATCTGTTGCTCAGCCAGGTCTGCATCTCAACATCAGCTACTCGGTGCCCATGCGCACATGTGCTCAAGGTTTCTAGAACATGTTAAAACATTTGCTTGCCTGTCTTTCTGCCCACTTAAACAGCCTTTCTAAATACCACTCTTCCTTGCCATCTTCCGTACAGCAAATATGCTGGGAGCTACTTTAAAAATCAATTATTCAGAGTCTGGGAGGCTGGAAGACAGAGCAGAGTCCCCTGGAGTATTCTGAAGTCAGCATCACATTAGTAATGAAGAGCTCTTTGTGATAAGCTGGGGAGTGGGGACAGACGCTGTGTGGATGGGCTGGGTTTCCCTGTCTAGACCATCAGGAAAGTTACTCCCCAGCAGGGGTCTCGGTTCACCTGCTGGGAAGGCTTGTGGGAAACCTTAAGAGGTTTTGGCGTCTATGACTCCAAGTCTGGTGGAAACATTCTCTGGTAAACATTTATTTATGTGTATCTTATTTGGTTTTGGATTTGTAATTCTGAAAATACAACCCGGGGTCTCCTGCATGCTAGGCGAGTACCTCCACTCCTAAGCTACGACGTCCTCAGCCCCTGTATGCATTGTTGGGAAAGAACTCGCTTCTGCAGGCCTGCTTTCACCATCTGCTCATCCATCGTACAGCACTAAGGAACGTTTTCTCTCAGTTCAGACCACAGCGAGAGAGGGCTAGCCCAGGGTGGGCGGGGACTAAGAGGGTGGGCTGGCCTTTGATTGGCAGGGAGCTCTCTACAGGCTGTCCGGCCCTTTCAGGGCTCACCTGGAGCAGCAGACTTCTTGGCATCTCTAAGCAACGTTTATGTGACCAGGAAAACAGTTCCACAGGAGTGAAAGACTGTCTCGAGACGTCTTTGGAATGGAATCATGGCTAGCATAGCCTTTATGATGACTGGATTTCCAAAGCAGGCTATTTCTGCTTTCTCTCCCGCGTTGTGGCGCCCTCCCCTCTAATTGCGGCGGTCATTACCATATTAATCAGAGCAGCTGTGATGACCTACCTGCAAAAGGCTCTCAGCAAAGTCAGGCTTGTTGAGGTTCCTTCGTAGGAGTCATCGTTCCACCGCCCCCCACGCATATTTAGGAGGTGGAAGGTTGCCTGGAAGGGGATGGGGCGGGATGAACTACTTGGTGACTCCTTTCATACCGCCGTGAGGAAGTTGGCTTCCACACTAGAGTGAGACTCCTCCGTGATACAGAGGTTTGGGGTCTCCTATGACACTGTAAGCGACCCCTCATTCATACTCCGTCATTCTCTCTCAGTTCAGACGGCAGCTAGGGAGGGCTAGCCGATGGTGGGCAGGGACCAAGAGAGTGGGCTGGTCTTTGATAGGGAGCTCTCTACTGGCTGTCCAGCCATACAACATAAGCAAGCCCAATAAGCTCATTGGTTCACCAGGCTAGACTTGGGTCCAATCTCTAGTTTGGCCTATTTGTCCCTGCCTTATCCGAGGGGAGTAGAGACATTTGCTCACCTCTCCCCGGGAAAAATTAATGCAACATCATCATAGACGACCATGGAACATGTAGCCAGCTGGATGGAAGGAACTCTGGGGTTAGCAAAGCTGCCAAGCTTGGCGCAGGAAGGACAGGTTACATCATTTTCTTACCAATTACTAGAACGTTCATTGTAAGCAGGTACACGCAAAACCTCCACAGTGTTTATTTTTAAAACAACACATGATGGATTTATAGCATATTAAAATATATTCAAAAGCCAGGTGTGCTGGATACTTGAAACCCCAGCCACTATGAAGGCTGAAGTAGAAGGATCCTGAGTTCAAAGCTAACCTGGACAACATAAGAAGACTATGTCAAAACAAAATCTATGCACGAAGAAGAAGTAAAATACAATTCATTTAAGTATACAATGTATATATAATTGCATGAAACAAAGGCAGATGTTCAATCTTTTCCTCCATGTTAGACTCTCTTCAGAGGTGACAAACATGTCCTTCCAAATAGTTATCTATGCATTGACAAAGCCAGACATTCACCAGTAATCCTATACTTGGAGTGTTTATTGCAATGATTAGTGTGTGTATGTGTGTTTGTGTGTGTGATACCGTGTCACACATGTGGAGGTCAGAAGACAATTTGTGGAAGTCAGCTCATTTCACTTTTTCTTTCTATTTCTTTATTTGTTTAGAGACAGGGTTTCACTATGTAGCCCTTGCTAGACAAGAGCTTGCTATGTAGACCAAGATAGCCTTGAACTCACTGTGACCTGCCTACCTGTGCCTCTCAGGGGCTAAGATGGAAGCTATGCAGCACCACACCTGCCTCGGAGAACCCTTCTTATGCTTACACAGAGTGATCTGAGTCTTCATTCTCTGGGCACCCCTTGTGCATCCTGTACACACGGCTCTTCTCAGGCGTGCAAGCTTATTTGTCAAACATAGCTGTGAAAAGAAGTGGAGCCGTTCGATCAAAGCTGTGTGAAGCTTTCATCGTGATCAATGCTGACAAACTGCTTTCTACAGAGAGCACGTCAGTCTCCACTCCCTGCCTCTCCGCACTCTTCTTAGCCAGGTGGTGCATGTTTGAACTTCTCAACTTTTGCCAAATATATAAGTAAACAAACATGTCTCCCATGATTCTCTGGCTTCCAGCCATTCTCTCTTCTACCTTGCAGCAAAAGCATGGATGTGATCCTGTACCTCAGGCATATGAGAGTCTTCCTCCTCCTCCATTTCTTTCCCCTCCTCCTCCTTCTCTTCTTCCAGCTTCTCCCCCACCCCATCTTCTCTCCTCACTCCCCCTTGCTGCTGCTGCTACTGTGGTTCATTTCACTTTCCATTTGTGTATCAACACTGTGGAAGAGCTTCTGAGTTACTTGTGTTCTGCCTTAATATTGTGACGGCAAGGTGTACAAGCTCATTCTTCTCTGATGATTAGATTTAGTTACTGGGATCTCATCTTGACACTGATTTTTACAAATTAAATGCTACCACCTACTCGAATTAAATACAGAAGCGTATCACTCATGGAATTTAGATCAAGATAATAATATTAACTTTTAGTTAAGGAGGGCTGGCCGTGTGCCAGACACACTGTGCATTTCATGACTGATCTTCACCGTAATTCTGCAAAGACAGAAACAATTATTTCCATTTGTAGATGGGGATGTGAGGTTCAAAGGGTAGAGGATTAAATCAAAGTCACTGGGTTTGGACGTGACAGAGACAGCTTTGGTCTCCACAGACCCAAGCTTCTTTCCTCATGTGAGATAGCATCTCGGATAACAATAAAATGACAGACACAGCAAAGTCTTTAAAGGGGGTCCCTTTATCTTACTCTTTAAACTGCCCCAATTCATCATTTTAAGGGATATTTTTCATTAATTTTGAGTGATAATCTTTGCTACTTTTAACGTGGCGTTGAATATTTAGTAAGGAGTGTGGACTAGGGAGCTAGAGAGAGTGCTCAGTGGTTAGAGCATGCACTACTCTTGTGGGTGGTAGAGGAATGGAGTTCAGATCCGGACACCTAGGCCAGATGTTTCACGCACACCTATAACGTCAGCTCTACTTGCCTATGCACAGATAGATTATATAATACACATAATTTTAAAGTAAAATAAATGCTGAATTTGAAGCTTTTTCTGGGCTTTCTGGGCAGCTATAGTCATATCCACGCACCTACACACAGACACATACATATACATATAATTGTAAAACAAAGTAAATATTGAAGTATAAACTGTAGTAAGGAAAACTGAGTGCTTAGGAGAAGAGTAAGGTGTGGGGGGGGTAAGGCTGGTGTTTCTGTGGAAGAGGAGTGGGGAGGTGTATCTCTGATGAGAGAATGTTTAAACACTGGGGAGGAGAGAATCTGTGGAGGTTTCAGGGGTAGAAAGTAGGGTCTGTTCCTGGTCCGAGTGTTTTTGGATCTGTATGAACAGTTACGCTTAATTCCAAGCATATTTTGAACTGTAGTGTTGATATTTACATTTGATAATGGATTCCTCTACATCCTTTTTAGAAGACTTTTTATTTTTAATTTTAATTATATGTATGTATTCATGAGTGCAGTTTCCTTTGGAGTCCAGAAGAGGGGGTCAGATACCCTAGAGCTGGAGTTATAGGGAGCTGTGAGTCACCAGATGTGGGTTCTGGGAATTGAACCTGGGTTCTCTGCAAGAACAGTGCATGCTCTTCTTGGCTGAGCCATTTCTCCAGCTTCTCCTTTACATCTTAAAGGGGATATTAGCTTGGGGAAATTCCCTTACGTTCTCAAAGCCAGTTGTTACTTATAATGCCAAGGCTCTTTGTGCATTATTGACATTGCAAGAGAAGGTGATCTTTCAGTTCCTTCCCTGGCATAGCAAGAGTGAAACTCAAACGCATGTACTTGCATGAGAGTGCACTGCCCTTCTGGTATTATGATAAGCTGGAAAGTCTGGGGCATTCAGCACAGACACATTTACTAAGCGGAAAGATCCAAGTCTCCTGTGTATTGGAAACTGGGTCTTACTTAAATCACACATATATTTTTATATTGCTCAAGGCAGGCTCAGTGCCTGTTAATCCAAACACTTTACTACATGAGACTACAGTAGACTTTCCAAGCGGGGGTGGGGTGGGGGGAATGCCTCTGCACCTCTATTCTCTCTGAGAGAAGCTTGTCAAAGATAATCAGCTGTAGGGACAGACACTAGAGAAGGGGTACAGGACGGGTGGAGGAAAAGAGAGGAAGCCGCTTAGTGAACACCAAACAAACACATCCAAATGTGAAATTGTGTGGGCCTGTCCTAGATATAAGAGTGGGTCGAAGCATGCTTTGAACCCCAGAATTCTCATCTTGAGAGCAGCAGGAGTTTGGCTGCTCTCCACTTTCTTAGCCCTTGCAAAACATAGCTAAATTCTAAATACTGCCTGTTTCACAGAAGGTCATTGGCAAAGGAATGTGGCTTGGTTGGTGCTTATCTGAACGCTGTAGCTGGAAGCCTAGGGCTGAGCCAATTTTCTGATAAGGTGTCTTCCTCTTTTCACTGTGAGACCACACCTTATATAAGAGTCTTTTGCAAGACTTTGACTCTTAGATGTAAGCTCACATGCAAATGAGGCTACTTTAGTATCCCTAGCTTAACCAATGGCCCCTGTCCCTGGGTACCAAGGACCCCCCCCTGCTTTTTTCCTGTAAGTGTAGCCATCCTTGCTTCAATAAACTGAGATGTTCCACTGACAACAGTCTCCCTGGAAGTTTGTTTCCTGTGGTTCTCAGCCCATCGACCAAAGACGTCGTGCCTGGACCCACATGGACCCAAGACCTCTTCTTCCCCTGTGCTGTGCTGCTGGCCATGGCTTAGCTACCACCCGGGGAGGAAAGGGAATGAAGAAATCCACAAAACTGCACAACAAAATGAAGAACAGAGGGGTTTAACATGCCGTTGTGAATAAGTATGGCTAGATGAAGTGCCGCCCGGAGGCGGTGGCCCACACCTTTAATCCCAGCACTTGGGAGGCCAGCCTGGTCTACAGAGTGAGTTCCAGGACAGCCAGAGTTACAACAGAGAAACCATGTCTTGAAAAACCAAACCAAACAACAACAAAATAGATGAAGTGCAAATTAGCAACTGGAATAAGATGAGACTGAGTGGGTCAAAAAAACATTATGAGGGGCTAGAGAGATGGCTGAGCCGTTAAGAACCCTTCCTGCTTGTCTCAGTTAGGGTTTCTATTGTTGTGATAAAACACCATGATCAGAAAATAACTCAGGGAGGAAATGGTTTGTTTCATCTTACAGCTTGTAGTCCGTTATCCGTTATCCGAGGAAGTCGGGGCAGGAACTGAAGCAGAGGGCTGGGGAGCACTGCTTACTGGCTTATTCCACCCCACAGCTGCTGCTGTCCTTGGGGGTCATCCCATTGTCCTGGCATCTCCAAAATGCTGGCAACTTCATTGCAACTGGACTGGACCTTCACCAATATCCTTTCCTGCCACATGGTGCCAAACCTCAGTTTCTCTCCACCACCCCTTCATTCCTGGGGCTTCCACCGTTGGTGAAGCTACACCTGTAGCTCCTGACCTCTTCTGGTGCCACGCCTCTGGTTCTCTTCATGATACCTTCATGCCTTCAAAATCATTACCACCGGACAAACTCTTACACAGTACTGAGTTTGGCTGCCAGTACAAGGTACAGCCTTGAACTCCTTTGAACCATAATTTTTATGTGCTAACCTTGAGGAAACACTTCCCAAAAGATTTTTGCCCTGATTTTTGCTGGTCTCTTCTTAATCACTGATGAGTCTGGCTCTTGCAGAGGACTAGAACCCATGTCAGGCAGCTCACAAATGCCTGTAACTATAGATCCAGGGAACCTGAAGCCCTCTTCTGGCCTCCATGGTACCTACGCGCTTCACATATGCTCTGCCAATGCCCCCCCCCCCAACACACACACTCCCCCACATACAATTAGATTTTTTAAAAACTCTAAAAGATCATGAATGAAAAAGAAACATCCCTTAAAAGGCTGCTTTTAGCTTTGGAGGAACCATTTGCAAAATAGAAGTGCAAAAATAGAAGTAGAATGGTGGGTTAGACACAGGGAAGGTTAAGACAACAATTACGCTTCGTCAAGTCATTGTGTGCTGCTTCACTGTAGCTGTATGACGTAAGCACCAGCCTGCTGCAGCAGAATGGTGCTCTTTACCCAATTAATCACTGAGGTGCTCTCCCCGGGGAGTCATCTGTCAGGAGGACACTTTTGGGATGATGGAAGGAAACCACGGGCTATTAACCAGCAGACCGATGTGAACCTTCAACTCACATCCGAGGTTTCAGAGAGAAGCACTTCAAACAGACTCGATAAGGCATCTCACCTTATTGAACCTCTTTCTTCCTCTCACTTTGAAAACTGTATGGAAAACTAGTGTAGGTTTTTATGTTTATTGATTCTCAAATCAAGTTTCTCCTGGGTTATTCATATAAGCTTAGAGTATCTATGGATGGTGACAATTCTGATGATCAAAGTGACTCCTGATATCAGCAGAGGTCACGTCATCATGGTTCGTATGGGTCTTTTCATTCATGTGGCCTTATTTAACCATCGATAGGAAGTCTGGCTGGGGCTCACAGTGGTTGAATTAGGTAGAAGTAAGTAGATTAACTTAGGAATTGTTATGTCTGTGCAGGACTGTGCCCTTTATCCCCCTTAGCTTCCCTCTCACTTGGCCAAGGAAGAGCACCCAACACTTCACACTGACCCTTGCTCTGTTTTCAGGGGGAAATCACAAGTCTAGACCCACTAACTTTCAGGCCTCACATGTGGAACTCCTTGTGGTCCACGGGAGGCAACAGACAAGACATGACTCACCCTGTGTATTGAATATTTTATTCATTACTGCGACAGAATACTGGACAAAAGCGACTTGAGGAAGGAAAGGCTTATGTTGGCCCTCAGTTGGAAGTCCTTTGTGGCAAAGAAGGTGTGGCCACAGAAGGGAGGGCAGCTGACAGAGCAGCCACAGTCAGGAGCAGAAAGGGTGGGGGGAGGGGGATGCTGGGGCTTCACTCACTCCTTTTCAGTCAGCCCAGGACCCCAGTCTTCGGGAAGTTGCCACCTATGTTAAAGGCGGGTCCTTGCTCTTCGGGTAGACCTTTCTGGAAATGCCCTCATAGACAAATCCTTACTCGCTGTCGCATCGTATAATGGTACAATGTTTCAAAGGGCCTGGTTGCCATTGCAGTTGTGAACTCACAGCAGCTGTGGGTACCTGCACGAGGCCTGCGCCTTGTGATTGGGTCCCTCAGCAGTCCTCCCCAGCCTCCACCCCTTCCTGAGGAGCTTCTAGCGGCTAAATGGCTGGTGCAGGAGGAGAAGTCACTTTCTTCAGTGGTGTAGCCGCTGTAAGGTGCCCATGCTCTAGGAGGTAACGCTCACTTGCATCATGCAACAGTCCCAATGAAACTCGGTGGGCCCGTCCTCCCAAAAGACATGGAAGGAGGAGCATGACTTGCTGGAAATAAGAAGGGTTCCAGCAGTGGACGGCAGGGGCAGGGGGAGTATAATGGAGGTGAACGTGATCAAAGCACTTTATATACGTGTATGAGACCATCAATGAATAAATCAAAACTTTTTTAGACATTTGAGTATAGGAAGTTATGCTCCCTGTCCTCGACTGGGTATGTAGCATAGTCTATAGTTATCGGAAGTGTTAAGCTATTTTTATAAACCTTAGGAGTCGAGGCCTACTATCCACATTAAGGAATAAAATTACAGCGATTTCGACAGCTGTGCTCACCTGGCAACACTGTGGTCAATATTTCTCAAATGTTGTCCCAATTTGAATCACCAGTGGGACTTTAAAAATGTTGATGTCAAGTCGGGAACGGTGTGGGAGTGTGTCTCTAAGCACCTGCATTTTTAACGTTTTCTAGGTGATGTTCAGGGGCAAAGCTGAAAAATCAAAGATATGAATGATTTATGATTTTCTTCAGATAGAGTGGAGACACCTTTGGGAAGAGCTTCTGGGAACTGTTTGGGGCCACTTAAAAATTGTCTACAAAGTTGTGAAATAGCTTCTTTGCTCTAAGATTTGGACAAACGCTAGAGATACTGCCTTATGGTTTCTTAGTTCTAATCAGGAACATGTGTTTCTGACATGTTTGTGATTGGTTTAGTTATAAACCTTTACTGGCATATGAGCACTGCAGGAAGCTGAAGATTTTGAAGTTCATGTATTTAACAAATGGATTCAAGATGGACAAATACACAGTAAATGAGACACTCTTGCTGGTTTGTGAGGTTTTCTGGGGTAGAGGTTGCTCTTGTCTGTTTCCTGTTACTATAAGAAAGATTGGATAATTGGTTTTACTTCGTATTTAATTTTTATTTGTTTGACACAGTGTCTCACTGTGTACCCCAGGTGGATCTGAAACTCACTATGTAGTCCAGGTTGGCCTCAAACTTGTGATGATTTTCCTGCTTCAGCCTCCCGGGTGCTGGGATCATAGGTATGCACTGCCATGCCCAGTTTGGTTTTACGTCTTGGCCAGGTCTTGTTATGTAGCCCGGACTGGCTAGGATTTATGATCTTACCTCCTCAGCCTTTCCAAATGCTTGAATCCCACGCCTGAGCTCGGCTTTAAAGTTGAGTAATTTGTGAAGAAGATGATCTGTTTGGGTAGCAGTCCAGAGGTCCCAGAGGACAGCACTGCCCTCTGCTCTACTCTGGGGAGGGCTTCCAGAAAACAGCTTCACAATATCAAGAGCCGGTGTGGGAGTGATGGATCACTCAGCAAGACAGGTAGCCAGAGACTTCCTTGGGCATCAGCCTTCCTCTCCAGTTGCTTTCCGGTACTCATCCTTAGCAGAGCTAACGAGGGCCTCATGAGAGCCCTCCCAAAGGCATTGCCCCCAGTGACTTAATTACCTTCTGCTAAGCTCTGCATTTTAAAGATTCCTCTGCTTTTTAAGATTGCCACACTGGGGAGTAACTTCCAACAGGCAAACCCTTGAGGGACACTCTCAAATTCTATCCAAACCATAGCACAGGACTCAAAGCACAATGCCAGGCAAACAAACCACTCTTCTGAATATTCTCTCTCTCTCTCTCTCTCTGTGTCTCTCTCTCTCTCTCATTATGTGATTTTGAATAGAAACTCTTATTTTGGTCACTCTGGGGAGTCACGAAGAAAGTAAAGATACCGAAGATAGGTCAGCTGAGTCAAGGAGTTTGTATCGTTTAGAAATCTTGAGGAGAGTAGACCTTGGTGAGATACAGTGAGTCCTGAGTCACCAATAATAAATAAGGCTAATAACAACACTAATGGCTGGGGTCACTACGCTTTCTACACTCCAGGCTGTCTTCTATGTCCTTTATGCATTGCTTCATTTAAGCCATATGCATTAGGAAGGGGCAGTTGTCGTCCCCAGTTTCCTCATAAGTAAGTATATGCAAAATGTGTGATGAGTAGCCAATGGGGTGGTGTCTCTTAATTCTTGGAGCATACGATCATAATTTTAGCTTTAGAAGGGATTAGAAGTCGTTCTTCCTGACTTGGGGGCATAGCTCAAAGGCACAACGCTTACCTAACGTGAACATGGCCCCCAGTTCAATCCCCAACACTATAGAAACAGAAAAATAAAGATGAGTAAACAAAACTACACTCATGAGCAGAGAAAGGGCAGTTGTGAACTCAAGACCAGCCGAGGCTACCTAGGAAAATTCTGTCTCAAAAAAACATGAGGGATGAGGTGTGACTCAATGGTAGGATAGAAGACTTTCTTAGCATGAACAGGGGCCTGGATTTGGGCTCCAGCACCTCAGAAGACAATTCCTGTAGTAGAAGATTTCAGTATTTAATCTCAGTGCCTGAGATGTAGCTGGATGTAGTGGAGGACACTGGGAAAATTCCATCTTCTCTAAAGACAGCACTGTTCTTCGCATCTGGCCACTGGGATCCTGTAAGTCCTCTGATTTGTGGTCATAGAACAATAGCTCCTTCATCACCAGCATGGGGTCTTCCCAGAATGGAGGCTCTGATTTGTTATGGGATGTAGGCAAGGAGCATGCTCTCCTTCTCCTTTCTTAGTTAGGATTTTATTCTTGTGATAAAACACTGCCCGCAAGCAACTTGTGGAGGAAAGGATTGATTTGGCTCACTCTTCTGTGTCACAGATCATCACTAGGGAATCTAGTGCAGGCACTCAAGGCAGGAACCAAAAGGGAGGAACTGCAGCAGCGGCCGTGGAGGAATGCCTCTTATTGGTTTGCTCCCCATGACTTGCTCAGCTTGCTTTCTTATACAGGGACCATGTGTCCAGAGGTTATACTACCTGCATCATTCGTTAATTAAGAAAATGCTCCACAAAGTTGCCTCTCGAGCCAATCAAATTAAGGCATTTTATCTTCTTCGACAATCCTGACTTGTGTCAAGTTGAAAAAAAAAAAAATCTAACTAGGACATGTCCATAAGGTGATACAACTTAGGATGGCTAAGCGTGTCACTTACCAAGGTATACAGGAGTCTGTCGCTTCTTTCTTCATTTATAAAGATCCCTCTTTGGGGGTGAATGACTAATAATAACCAGCTGTTGAAAATGCCCTTGGTAAGGAGCTTGGGACTATAGTTTTCCCTTAGGAAATACCTGAAAAACCACATAAGGACACGGTCCAAGGCTACCCCTTCAATTGGTCCCATGGCTGCTCTCATCTCCCGATGCACTGAGCAGAGTGGGAAAAGTTTAACTCCTTTTCCTAACACACAGCAGCTCCGAAAGCTTGCCCACGTTCAGAGCACCCTGCAGGGTTGGCCTCGGCTCTTAGCCTCTTCTCCATTACAGTTCCCAGTATACTCAGTCATTCAACAAATATTTATTGGACATTTCTGATGGGCCAGAATTTTCAGGCAAGAGAACGTTGGATATATATTCTACATCATGTCTGCATATTATGTTTATGATATAAAATATGTCCTCAAGGATGGAAAGCATCCAGCAAAAATATCAATATTAATTCCTTCCTTAGATGTATGCCAAGGGGAAAAATGGAAAAGGCTCTCATTAAATTCTTATTTGATAGGAAGAGGTAATAGGAATGGAACTATATTAAACTAAATTAGTTCCCTTGGAACTCATGGGAAAGAGGAGTTGACAGATAACATCCCTGGAACATAACGGACTCATTTAGTTGATGTCCTAGGCAACATTTGGGGTCTTCTATCTGTGGGGCACAAGTCCTCTTGCTACATCCCGCAAGAACGAGTACATGGATATTTCTAGCACAAAGTTGGGGTCATCGGAATGTCTTACGTGAGGCTAGGAGGAGGGTGCTGTGTACCATATGACTCTGTGGCAGAATTAATGACACGTGACTGTGTAAGATATATATATTGCTGGAAGGATGGCTCAGTGGTTAAGAGCAGTTGCTTCTCTTCCGGAGGATCTGAGTTCAGTTCCCAGCGCACAGGTTAGACAACTACCTGTAACAGAAAGTCCTGTGTCAGTTTGGCTCCCAATAGCAGTGGATTAGATGTATATACCAAAATGTTTTTAAAAATTAGAATATATATATATGTGTATATGTATATATACATACGCACACACACACATATACATATGCATATATATATGTATAGACATGCTAAATCCAGGCACGGTGGCTCATGCTTGTAATCCTAGCACTCAAGAGGCTGAAGCAGGAGGATTGTTGGTGAGGCCAGCTTGGGCTATATAGTGAACTACTCTTCTTCAAAGCCTCTTATGATGACTTTGACATTTTGAAGCCAGCCTGGGTTACACTGTGAATCCCTGTCTCAAAATGAAAATAAGAGACTCATGATGAGATGACACCTCCGGCGAAGATGCTTCTGTTGAGCCTAATGACCTATGCTTGATCTCTAGGACCCATATGGGAGAAGGAGAGAACCAACTCCTGCAGGTTGTCCTCTGACCTTTAGTTGTGCATGGTGCACCCCACACACACACCACACCCCACACACATCAAATAAATAAAATGTAATAAAAATTTTTAAAAAGACCAAAAAAAAAAAAAAAAAACCAAAAAAGCAAGATGGATGAATAACCAAATATGTTATATTTAAGCATTTTTTTTTTCCTGGAGGATAATGTCCTGCAAACATGCATGACCTTTTTTTCTGTCTGGAGCCAGATATTAATACTTTAGTTTGTGTGGGCCACATCTGCATTCCCCTGTGAATGAGTGCATGCCACTAGAGTCCCACAAAGCTTCATTCACAAAAAAATCCAGCCTATCCCTGGATTTGACCCTTGTGCTATAATTTGCTGATCTCCGATTCAAATAACAATTGCAAACACAGTTGTCTGCAGTGAAGCACGTTGAATGGAGTCTGATGTGGCGGAGGGGAAACCCTAGCCCACCGACTACTTGACCCCACTCAGCTCCAGCTTGTAAAGGCCCTGTAGAACAGCTGGAGGCCTGGATCTTCACCTCCCAGTCTTTAAACTCACAGTTAACTCAGACAGCAGCAGCACACCTTGGGACTCCAGCAGAGCGACTTGGCAGACCGCATTCAGTCCTGCTGTGTAGCTTGTTTTGCGCAGCAAGTTTTAAAAATCAGCTCATCTGCCCAAGAGACAGGTTGGAGATTTCTGTCACCAATCTAATATAAGCAAATTCCAAGCATTGATTAAGTGGGAGGCATAGTTTCCGATGTTTTATATGTGTGTATTCATGAATTATCCCCGCCATAACTGTGTGAGGTAGTATTCTCATTATTTGTTTTCATTGCTGCTATGAAGTACCTGACCAAGCAACTTAAAGATGAGTTTACTTTGGCTCATGGTCCAGCATGGCGGCAAGGTAGAAGTGGCTAGTCACACTGTGTCCACAGTCAGGAAGTAGGGAGAGATGAAGGCTGGTGATGAGTTATCTTTCCCTGTTTTGACTCAGTCTAGGACCTCAGCAACGTGGAATGGCCTCACCCATGTTAAGCAGGGGTCTTTCTTCCTCAGTTCAAGCTCTCTGGAAACACCCAATCACATACCCTCTCCCACACTCACCTACCACACACACCAAGTGTGTCTCCTTAATAATTCCAGATCCAGTCAAACGGACAATGAAGACATTAACCGTGACAGTAGCTGTGACTGCTGGCGGATGTGTGGCAGAACTGGCACTTGAACCCAGGTAGTGATAGGGTCTGCACACATAACGTCCCTGCTATGGGTCTAGGGTCGTTCAAAAGTTCACCAGTCTGACCAGGAATACATTTTAACAAATAAGAGGCTTTATTAACTACTGGCTAGGCCATAGACATCAATCAGGTCCATACCTGGGCTTCCCAAGAGTGTGGTGGGGAAATACATTAGTCAGAGGGTTTATAAAGGCAAAACCCATAAGGCTACATACTGACCACCTTTGTCCAATCAGGGGCAAGCATACATCCTGATGTACTTCCTGCCTACATACCTCCTGCCTACATGTGATCAAGCACATCCTGTGCAGTTGAGGTAACCAAGCTTGTTTACAAAAGTGAAAACACGTAGCAAGTAGGGCTTACATGTTTATCTGTCCTTGGGCAAGTGGGGCTTACAGTCAGAGGTGTTTTTGTTTTATAGATCTCTTAGGAACAGTAATTAAAACTTAAAGCACAACTTCAGCCATCACAGTCCCTACACTGTAAAAGGCTTCTTTTCTCCATCTGCTTTTCTCTCGAATCCTGCACTAGACGCCAACAATCGAGAATAGAAGAGACGTGTTCCGTTCCCGTCTCTCTTCCAACTGGACTCGGGCTCCAGATCAAGGTCTCTTCCCATCTACTTGTCTGCAATCTCAGCTGTGGACTTCACAGCTCTGGGAGAAAGTCATGTCGGAGATGCTTTCTCTATTACGTGCTGTGAGGCAAACTCCCCAGCAAACGTTGGGTCACAGGTCTGTGTCATGTCTTTTGCATCTATGTTTTATTATAATTAATTTTTTCTGGTAAGGCCCACTGCTTTGGAATTTGGATGAGCTCTACATACAATATATGGTTTCATGATCCATCTTGCTTTTCTCATTTGTCCTAACAGGCCGCAAGCACATGGCTTCAAATATATATAGAAAAAAAAAAATTTTTTTTTTCCTCTTAAAGTCACAGCTCCAAAACATAGGGAAATGAAATCAAGCAGAAATAAGAATTGATCTGAAAGGACTGTGACAAATTCGAGTCTTCATTTGGTAAGGTGCAGTTTTAAGAGAGAAGTGGAAACTTTTATTTTCTCTAGCCAACTTAAAAGAAATGACAGATGGGGCCCAAGGTTCGCTTTTCTGAAGCGCAGCCGTGAGTCTTACTGTTGGTTTTGAAGATATCTCTGAAAGCAATTTCAGCTGCAAAGAAAATGTAGGAGGCAAGACAAATTATGGCTTCTCCCTTTTGAAAGATGCAAATCCCTCAGGGAGCCCACGGAGCTCCCGGCCATGCTCAATTCAAGACTCAATGTTTTATTCAGCATCATTTCCCTTCTGATGCCCAGGGAAGCTGGATTCTGCAGGGGAGGGAAAATCTGCAGCTTTAGAATGGCCAGGGTCACGTGAGGTATGAGGCCTGTGTGAGCTGAGAATGGACATGAACTCAGGATGGAAAGGTTTGCTCAGGAATGTCCTCACTGTCAGACAGACCGGGGCACTTGGTGACCCTAAGATCTTTGGAGCACTTTGCGAATCCTTGCTTCTTCTTGTTCCCACCTGCTTCTCTAGGCTAAGCTTTCCTTATGTCTAGGAAGGCAGGCGTGGCTTTGAGGCTTTGGGTAGCTCTCCTTCAGGGTCTTCTGAATTTCCTTGGTAAGACTCACTTGGATGCTCCCCAGAACCTGAACTCCCAGCATCCCCTCCTCTGCTTCTCATCCACAGGTTTGGAGTAAATCCTGGGAGGATGTAGTTCACCAAATCCAGGGCTGATGTTGGGGGCAGTCAAGATTGGAGAAGACGGACTGCATGGGAGAGGTTGAAGACAGAGTAGTCTGAAGAAAGGCGAGGTAAATGACTGGGAAGTGGACAGGTCATTTCAAAGCCACTTCCCTTGTGAGGTGGGTTCAGGTACACAGAACAGTAGAAAAGTAACTGGATGAGTTAGCTATTTGAGGTGATTCCCTGTGGGAGGATTAAGCAGAGGAACAGGCCTTATCATGCCAGTTTGACACTGACCTGTTCTAGAACTGGGCTCTTATCTTTCTAATCCTGTTTCTCAGAAGACCGGATAGAAGCTGAGTTCTTGCTTGATGACCTTTAGTCTGAGTGACTGACTCCGTTGATTTTTGTCTAGTACAAGGAAGCAAGCCCTGGGGAGGAGCTTTCTCCCAAACAAAGGCCTCTTATAGTTTCATTAACACGTTCAATGATTAGGACAGTCAGTAGTAATCCGTACATGGTCTCAGTGTTAGGCTCTGGGATTCCAGAACACTGCCTACTCATGTACCTAGAGATTCTTCCAGAACACTCCCTACCATGCAGCTGCATATTCTTCAAGAACACTTTCTATCATGTGCACCTAGAGACTCCTCCCCAGAGTTACCATTTGACAGGGTTCCCCAGTCCTTCCTGCCCTTCTAAATCTTTGAAACCAGCTTGTCCAGCAGTTGGCATTGTCTGTCACTGTACTCTTAACAGCGCCTGCCTGTCCACAGGGTGTACTGTGTGTATAGTGTCCCACTGCCCTCTGTAGCTGTAATTGCTTCTGATGAACCTCCAAAGGCCTGAACTTCATCTGTTTTTTCCCCAAATGTTTCAAGAAATTCCACAGCACTTGAAGAATGCAAAAGAGGAGGATAGTCTGGGTGTCAGCCCTAGAGATGACCACAGAGGTTAAACTCAGTAGTATGACCTTGGCCTTAGTTTCTTAGTCCAAAAAAAGGGGGATCATCTTAGTATTTATTTCAATATAGGATTAGAAAGGACTTTAGAATGGTGTCTGACACCTACTAAACCCTCTTGTAAGTGTTAACATTTGCTAACTCATTATAAATGCTCTTACTTTTGTAATTTTTATCTTTATCCAGAACTATGAGAAGGGTGACAGAGGAGGAGATCTGTCTGTCTACTTACCTATCTGTCTGTCTACTTACCTGTCTACATATTTATTCATTTGTTTTGAGAGAGGGTTTCATACAGGCTTGAACCCAGCCTGGTCCTAGATTTGTGGCAACCCCCTGCCTTTCAATCTTCCAAATGCTAGGATTACAGCATTTGAATTTGCATCATAGATTCTGGGATTCAAGCATTGGATCTGCATTGTAGATTCTTATTTTGTTTTTATGTGATTGGGTCTTCTCATTGTGTATAACTGTAGTGAGAGATTTAGGAAAGGCATTGTATCTGGTATAATCACTAGAAATGAAGAAATTGTTTTTAGACATGTTTAATCTTTGAAGAAGTCAGTGTTACAAATCAATGATTGTTTTCTGTGATCGATGGAGTTGTTTTCCTGGAGGAGCTTTGCAGTTCTGCATAACCTCAGACACAAGACATCCTGGCAAACCTGGAAGCCTCACTTTATTGAGCACTGTGAGCAGTGAGCAATAGGGACTGAGGATCGCATGGGTTGTGTGTTCCTTCAAGCAGTATGTAGATCAAGGATTTTGGTTTGAGGAAATTAGCCCTACCCTAAAATACTTTTTTTGTGTGTAACAGTTTATAAATTTGTTTCTGCAAAGAGATTCGAGGTCAGTTTCTTTGACAGCTGTACCTCTCTGCTCTTTCAAAACTTAAATTCATTCTGGAGTGTCTCTCATTCTTAGCTCATCCCCATGACACAGAATACAAACACATAATTACTAATGAAATAGTATTGCTATGTAGCCTGGGCTGGCTTAGAACTTGCTATGTGTAACCCAGCCTTCCCAGAACTACTCCTTAAACGATAGTATTATAGATGTGACCCATCATACCTGGCTTGCACTTTGGATTTTTAAATAAACTGTCTCCCTCTTCTTCATGTCTATATCCTTCCTCACCAAGTCATAAGAGTGTAACAGTCAGTGTAACAGTTTCCAAATGAACATTGGGCTACATGACCTGGCCATTCAGTGGGAAGGCTTTTGTTTCCAATCCCTTTCACCAGACACCAGTGACATTATGACTATGCCTTTGATTCTCCTTAGAGGATGGAAATTTGAGGCTAAGATTATCAGGCAAAAACACAAGGAGGAAGAGGGTGTCTATAAACCCAGTCTCCTTTTGTGTGGTAAAGTCTGCTAAAAATTATAGGAACCTGTTGTTTTTTATTAACCCATTATTTTGGGCCCCAATAGGTGGGCTAAACACTAAAATGGAATCACTTCCACTAAAATTCCTTTCTCATGAAGAAAGACACTGTCTTAGTTAGGGTTTATTGCTGTGAAGAGACACCAAGGCCATAGCAACTCTTATAAAGGAAATCACTGGGACTGGCTTACAGTTCAGAGGGTTAGTCCATTGTCAACACGGCGAGAAGCATGGCAGCACATGGGCAGACACGGTGCTGGAGGGGGAGGTAAGAGTTCTGCATTTGGATCAGCAGCAGCAGGAAGCAGATTGTTAGCCACTGAGTCTAGCTTGAATTTCTGAAACCTCAAAGTCCTCCCCTAGGGACAACACTTTCTCCAACAAGGACACACCTCCTAATAGTGCCACTCCCTGCGACCCAACGGGGGCCATTGTCATTCAAACCACCAAAGATACACACTTTAACCTGACTTTCTGAGAAATCAGGACTAGAGAAAAAAAAAAAAAAAAGGCAAGTTTAACTCCTACAGAAAAGCTAACCTGATATTAGCCTTTTCCTAGTGTCTGTCTACTTGTCCTTGCTTCACCT
The DNA here is from genome assembly GCA_026225945.1 of Cricetomys ansorgei. Classification (NCBI taxonomy): domain Eukaryota; kingdom Metazoa; phylum Chordata; class Mammalia; order Rodentia; family Nesomyidae; genus Cricetomys; species Cricetomys ansorgei. The sequence goes on from JAMJFZ010001089.1 coordinate 10,433,710, forward strand.
TGAAGTCTCCCAGAGCTCTCTCTGTATCTGGAGGCAGACAGAGTGTTGCATACCTGTGATCACAGCACTCAAGAAGCCAAGGCAAGAAGACTGGGACTTCAGGGTCATCTTGTCAAAGGACAGAAGCAGGAGGAGGAAGAGGAGGAGGAGGAGGGGGAGGAGAAAGGGGAGGGGGAGGAGAGGGAGGAGGAGGAGGAAGGGGAGGAGGAGGATGGGGAGGAGGAGGAGGGGGAGGAGGAGGAGGAAGGGGAGGAGGAGGAGGGGGAGGAGGAGGAAGGGGAGGAGGAGGGGGAGGAGGAGGGGGAGGGGGAGGAGGAGGAAGGGGAGGGGAGGAGGAGGGGGAGGAGAAGGAGGAGGAAGGGGAGGGGGAGGGGAGGAAGAGAAGGGGGAGGAGGAGGGGAAGGAGGAGGAGGAGTCGCATAACCAATCTGCTTTTGTTGTTTGTTTCTGCTTTCTTTATCCCCCACTCCCTACTTTCCCCCTGTGAAATCAGCCACCCCAACTCAGCTACTGCAACACCTATTTTGTGAAATGAAGTTTGCCTGACTCTAGAATAGAAAACAAAGCCATGAAGATCTTGAAACTACATCGTCATAATTTTGTCCTCTGACAAATGCTAACAGCCAACATGCATCTGGATTTTAGAGATATAACCCATTGCTATGACAACCCCTGGCTGCTTCATGAATTGTCCCAAGTCAGCACTGGAGTACTCTTCAAAGGGAAACACATTTACATGAAGCAATTTATCTTTCATCTCGTATCAAAGAAGCCAAACATTATCTTTGCTCAGTGAATCTATAATTGGAGAAACATTTTTTTCCTTTTAGACTCTGCTCACTGAAAACACAGAATTCACCTTGTTTACAGTACTGACATGAAAGGCAAAGCCCTCTACACATGAAGGGAAGTCCAGTACCTCAGCAGAAATCCCTCAGAAGTCTTCAAACTCAGGTTGACAGACAGGCTGGTTGCCTTTCCAAGGGCTTTCACTGAATGCAAGGACACGAGAAAGAGAGAACCAACTCCACTGCTATTCAAGAATCTCTGGTGCACTCTCAACATTGAAGCATGGTGCTAAGTAAGAGTGTGAGCTGGAAATGCCACTCCTCGCCCAAATGCTCACATGGTTATATACTTGGTCCCCAGCTAGTTGTGCTATTTGTGGAGGTTGTGAAACTTTTAAGAGGTAGGGCTTTTGGGGGGGTGGTGGGAAAATTGTTCCATGGATAAAGCAAGTGTGAGGACTGATGTTTGGACTCCCAGAATCCATATAAATTCCAGGCAGGCATGATGACATTGTCTGTAACTCCAGTGTTTTGAGCATCTGCACACCACATGAGCCCACACACATGCAAACACTCCCCCCTCACACAAACACACACATACCACTCATACACACAAGCTTGTTCATCACACACAGACATATGAAAGGAGGAGTGAGCCCTTGGTGGTTAAAAGAGGTCACAGAGTGTGTGCTTTTAGACCTAGCTCAGGGGCTAGAAAGATGGCTCAGACAGAAAAGGTGCTTGCCACCAAGCCTGGCGGTGGAAGAAGAGAGAACCACATCCCAAAAGATGTCCTCTGACTTCTGTACATGTGCTGACCCCCACTCACACAGAGACACACAGCACACTCTAATAACAATTTGTAAGACATTTAGAGAGCTACAGCCCTGCTCTAGTTCCAGCTTGAGATCCATCCTCCCCGAATCACCAAAACACGAGCAGGCCTCCTCGCACTCCTGCTTCTACATTGTCCTGCCCTCTCTCCCTTCCCTCCTCACTGTGATGGATTGGTTGTATCCCCTCAGACCATGGGCCAGGATAAATCTCTCTCTTTAAGTTGCTTCATCACAGTGAAGACAAGACTGATAGGTGTTGCTGTACGTTGCTGTGGCCGCTCACCAAGGAAGACAGAGATGCGCTTTCATAGCCCTGCCGGACCTCAGCAGAGGGAACCACTGTCATGGCAAGCACCGTATTCACAGTGGCACTCTGAGTGTCTCGGCTCAGGGGTTTTTATTCTTTCAGAACTCCTCAGGTGTTCTACTGAGACTACGTGCAATTAACAACCCCACAGAAATCCAACACCTGCAGACAATACAGAACACCCTAGACTTAAGATAGCCCTTCACCCAACAGTGCATAAAACAATTTCATACACAACTAAAAATAAACTCCCCCAACACATATGCCTCGTGTTATGGAAGCACAGCCTTGACTTGATCTTCAGCAGAAGCATCTCCATTTTCTACTGCAATCATGTCATGTGATTGAACAGGCATTGAAACTGAAGAAAGGCTGAGATTCATTCATTCATTGTGGTTCAGGATTCCTTTTCTTTTCTTTCCTTTCCATTCTTTTCTCTCCATCTCCTCCTCCTTCAAAAAATGACAGGTAATGCTAGTTTGGTTAGAGATATTTATTAATTTCTCCCTTTTGCTTATTTGTTTTGTCTTGAAACAGGGTCTTGCTATGTAATCCAGGCCAGCTGATCCCCCTGCCTCAGCCAACCAAGGGCTGTGATTACAGGCATGCGCCATACCACTCCAGAAATTTGTTGTTTTATGTAGTGTAAGCCCTGAAAGAGATGAGGAGTTTGGATTCACTGTTGGTAAGGCATATGAGCAGCCTCAGTTTCATCGCTGTGCTTCAGGTCAGGTCTCAAGGTATGGAATGCTGGGCTGAGCCCCAGGCAGCTTCACGGTGCTTATGTAAACTCCAGAGAGAGGGTGAGCCCATGGGCAGACAGTAAAGCACATACAACCCTAGAAAAATTTCCTACCCAATCCCATTCCCTTCCAGGCCAATCCTTCCCATCTGTGAAGAATCAGGGAGTCAGGAAGGGGTTGTTTTCATCAGGTAATAAGTTCAAAGCAGAGAAAGGAGATCTAGTCAGTGTGCCCACACTGGAAGGAACAATAAAGGGATCTAGGGACCTGTAAGTCATATTCAGGGGTACTTGCATGGGATTCAGGTTTACATAGAGGGCAAGAGATAGATCATAAGCTGCCCTGGTCAGTGTGGTCCTGCCTACCACTGGCCCATCTTTGCCACTGTTCTGTTCTGTCCTCTAGGCTGGTCAGTAATTTCTCAGAGCTGCATGACATATCTTCCTGGAAAAAAGTTCCTTCACTGGCAGATATCAGGCCTTCAGTATGGGACTCCTGGGAAAAGTGGATTATTGGAAGTCTGTTGCTTCAGTGATAGCCAAAAGGCAGGGCACCTTAAAATACCTCCTCTCCCACCAGGATGGGTACAGTTTTTAGTGGGGAATTTGTGAGAATTTTTTTTTCTTCTTCTCTTTACTGTGCTATTATGTGTGACAGTGAATAAGATTTCCATGTAGGAATTTGGGGTGCTGTTCTTCAAACACATAAGCACAGACCAACTGGGTAGAGGGTTCACTAAATGCCTGGGGTCCACACTGAGACTAGGACTGCCTAGGTCTTCTGCATTTTTTTTTAAAAAATTGTAATTAGATTTATGCATTTTATTTTATGTGTGAGTGGTGAGTGTTTTGTTTGCATGTGTATATTTGTACTGCATACATGTTTGGTATCCAAAGGGGGAATTTGATCCCCTGGAACTGGAGTTATGGTTGTGAACCACCATGTGGGTGCTGGGAATTGAACCTCAGTCCTCTGCAAGAGCAACAGGTGCTCTTAATCACTGTGTCAACTCTCTAGTCCCTCCTGTGTGGATCTCAGGGCCTTGAACCCCCAACCTTATGCTGATTCACAGAACTGCAGGTTTTTCTTTTCTTGCCCTCCCCTTTAGCTATGATTTTTTCCTGCTATGCTCATTTTGACTCAAAACAATTTTTTTTTTTTTAAATAGGACAGAGATCAAATCTTGACCTCACTGTGAAATATATGCAGTCAGAGAGGTCTGAAAGTATCCCCAATTAGAGGGCAGACAGGAAACGCGACAGGCAGGCCACAGAGAAATGCTTTTCATTTATCCACAGTCACATCACAGAAGGAACCAATCCGTTAGAAAGATGAAACAGGTGCTGGAATGGATTGGAGGTAAAGGCTATACCGTTAAACACCAGTAACCACATTTCTGTGGTTCTGAGCTGGGAGGCATATCTGTTTAACAACATTTCCGTTCTCTTAGGGATGGTGGACAAATGCCTTGGCTAGTTTAACTGGATTGAAAGTCTTTTCTTGAAACCATTGTGCTGGGGCACTCTTTTGTTTAAGAAACAGAAGAGCCTGGGAAGGCAGAGAAATCACCATTTTGCCCAGTTCCATCAGGCACCAGAGCAGGCTTTTTCCCTAGCAGAGCTGTAATGAACAGTAGATCTGCCTTCTGCTGTCTGTGCGGTACAGTGCACACCTAAGACCTCACTGACTCCCCCCAGCCCGCTGGCATCTTCATCGCACTGTGGTTGGGAGTGGGGTAAGCCTCGGTTCATCTCAACCAACATTTGACGCAATTAGTCGGGGGTCAGTGGGCGGACTCTGGTTTACGAATTCAGTGAACTCTTAGTCATCAAAACAGCAGAACGCACCCATTCATTCGAGAAGCATCTGCTGAAATTCTACTGAGGGCTGGACTCTCTACCTTGCCTCTGAGAGCTCATCTTCTGCTGAAGAAGATAAACACAGACAATAGAAAAAAAAAAATGAACATGTCAGGAGAGCCACAGGCATCCCCAGCGAATCCTCTGACTGCCTTAGGTATCCGCATCAGGAAAATGAATGGGTTAGTGGACAACATACCCAGGATGGGTACATGAGCGGCATATGAGGTGTGTGTGTTTCTGTTGGTGTGAATGTGGTCGGTGTGGCAGTGGATAGTGTCTACAAAGAAGTACAGATAGCCAGTGTAGGGAGCGGAAACACAAGGGTGGAAGGGACAAGCAGGTCAATATGGAGAAGCAGGCTGTACTGAGATGCTGCCTTTTCTCGGGGACCAACCTCCATCAGATGAAGAGGGGAGCACTTTTCATCTCTGATCATAAGAGTCCTCCTGGCATAGGGTAGGAAGTAGAGTAAGTTCTGGAAATGGTATAAGGGCTACAAAGCTGAGCCAAGTGAGAAGACTGAAGAGGTCTTTTGTTACTCAGCCTCTGGCGGCCCAGTTAGGACAAACCAAGGCTGACTCTGAGAGAAGCTCCGGGGAGTCCAGGGTGCAGGTGGCTTGCAAGGCTGCTTTGGTGACTGTTTTAAACACAAACCCTGCTCCCTGCATCTGATGACTGTGTGATCTTGGGGCATCACAGAAGGGTCTGAGCCTCGCTTTCCTCATGAAGAGAGAGCAAAGGCAGCTGGTTATTGTTTGAGTGTGTTCCCCAACGTGCCCCAACGTGCGCGTGTTGGACACTAAACCCACAATGCATGGCGTTGAGCGGTAAGGTTCATAAGAGGTGATTAGGTCACCTCTCATGGGATGATTGATTGTTACTGTCAACCTGCCTGGTCTAGATTCATCCAGGAGGCATGGCTCTGGGCATGTGTAAAAGGGAACACTAGCTGCAGGAAAAGGACCTACCTTGAATGTGGGTGGCACCACTGCGCGATTGGACAATGTGTGTACCGAAGCAACATGGATGCTCTGTACTCAGCTTTCAGACAGTTAGTTCAGGGCCACAGTAGGTCAAAACCTTCCTTATATAATAAACAGAGCAACACAGAGGGAATTGGCCCTCAGCAAAAGAACACAGTAAATGAACTGGTCCCCTAAATGAACATATAAATGTCTTGGTTTGGATCCTTTTTGTGTTTAGTGTATAATTTGAGAGCAAATTTTGACTGAACAAACACTACATATGTTCTTTAGTGATCTCCACGGGTGGTACAGTAATCCCAAGGCCTAGAGAGATGACTCAGCAGTTAAGAGCTCTTGCTGTTCTTGCTGCTTTTGCAGAGGACCTGGGTTCAGTGCCCCCTAACCCACACAGGAGCCTGAAACTCTTAACTCCAGTTCTAGGGAATCTGATGCTCCCTTCTGGCCTCCACGGATACCACATGTGTGTAATGCACACACACACACACACACAAATATATGTACGTCACATGTATGTGATTATATATATATATATACACACACACATATACACATACATACATGTACATGTATACACACACACACATATACAGGTAAAATGCTCCTTCGCATTTAATGAAAATACATCTCAAAAGAAACAGTTTTAGTCAACAGAAACTTAAACATATATAGAAAATTATAGTCCAGTGAATCATTTTAAGTTTTAATACATTTTTAAAAAGTAGTCAAAATCCACTCTTCCCCTCACCCAGGATATTAAATATTTTGGAACTATTAATAATTCTGGAGCTTTGGAGTAACAAGATTTGAGGCATTTTATGCAAAGCCTGAATAAGACTAATACTCATCCATCTAAGAGATGCTTAGCACAGATTTCCTCTAAGAAAAATGGGATTTTTTTTTTTTCTAATAAGTTATCTGATCAGTTACTTTGAAGAAATATAGGGAACGGTGCTTCCTGGGATAAGATGCTGAAATTGCAAAATACCATGGGAATTTTGATATTTCTTGAAAAAAGGTCAATTTATTCGCAGAGGAAGGATAAATTTGAAGTGCCTTCTGTAAATGGCTGCTCTCTAATTATGAAGGCCATGCCATTTTAAGAAGAGGGTATTGCGTTACCGTAGGATGTGAGTGACAGTTCATTTAACAGAGAATCAAACTGAGTTTGGAAAACAGTCTGGCATTTCAGCCAGGTGGTTAAGCCCTACCCCAGACCAGGTCATAAATTTGACTGAGAATGTCAAGAGGTTGTGTTTGTTACCTGCTGCAACAAGTTATTCCCACCATTAACCGCTTACAGCAAGAAACACTCATTGTTATGAGCTGTTTCTGAGGATCAGGAGTCCAGAGGTGATTCCATCAGCATCTCTCATAATGCTGAGGTCAAGACTCTAATGTGGGACAAAGGCATCATTATCCAGGGGCTTTCTGGGGGCTGGAAGGTCAATCTCTATAGTCACCAGTTACTCGAGTGGCTGTTAGCTGCTTTGCTTAGGTTATACTTCTCCTCCTAATATGGAAGCTTGGTCTCCAGTATATAATATTATCAGGTGGTAGATTGTTTTTAGAGCAGGGCCCAGTGGAAGGCAAGTAGACCACAGGACATATTTTCACAAATGGATTTAGGCTTCTTTCAGGAGCAAATTCTGCTTCCTTGGTTCTGTCTCACACACATTCTTCATGCACCTACTTATCAACCATGTTGTGACATAGCCAAGGCACCCCTGGCAGACACCAGTACTATGTTGTTCAGATTTTCCACCCACTGGAATAGTGAGCCAATGCTTGGCTGTTTGCTATAGTTGTCATCTCAGTTTAAAATGTCAACTTGCCACAACTTAGAATCACCTGGGAAGAGGGTCTCAATTGAGTAATTGTCTTTATCAAATTGATCTGTATGCCTGCCTGTTGTCTTGATTGTTAATTGATGCTGGGAAGATCCAGCCTACTGTGGGTGGCACCATTCCCTAGGCAGGCTGAATATGTATAATAGAAAAAGCTATCTTAGCAGCAAAAGTGCAGGCAGCACCAGTGCACCAATTTCCCTCTTCTTTTGACTTTGGATGCCACTAGCTGCTTCCCTTGATTTCCTGAAAAGGATGGACTATAACCTGGAATTGGAAGTCAAATAAACCCTTCCTCCTCTATGTTGCATTTTGGTCAGGACATTTTTATCAAAGTAACAGAAATGAAAGTAGAACACCATTCTAACAGATATGAGGAGAATTTCATTATGGATTTGACTTGAATTTCCCTAATGTTTAGTGATATTAAACTTTTTTTTTTCATGCACTTTCTGGCCATTTGTGAATATTCTTTGGAGAAACGTCTAAATCCTTTGCCTACTTTCTGCCTTTTAGTCATGTTGAGATGAAGGAACTCTGTGTAAATTGAAGGCATTAACCTCTTACAGTACTCAGTTTCTGAAAGTTTTCCCTTGTTCCATAGGTTTCCTTGTCTTGCCTGTGCTCTTTAAGCATAGAAATCAGTACTTTTGATGTGCATGTAATTCTTAAAGGAAATATCTATCTATCTATCTATCTATCTATCTATCTATCTATCTATCTATCATTTATCTATCTATACACACGCACACAATTATGAGTGTTCATGCACACACATATGCATCTAATCTAGTTTAGTATATACTGACTTTACTGAAGGTCTTAGGTACACAAACTGGAACAGATTTTAAAAAAATGCACAAATAAAATCAAGCAAGTACTCATCAAAAGCAAAGATGGTCCTCCCCCCTTTTCTCCCCTCCCTCCTCCTATTCTTCTTTCTCTTCCTCTCCCAGGACCTCACACACACTGAGCAAGCTTTACCGCAGAACTTTGTCCCAGGACCTTAGATGTAGTTTTGTTCTGTTTGTTTGTTTGTTTCAAGGAGCAAAAATAAAACTTATTCCTTGTCTTAAGATGGAAAAAATCAGAGGCCGCAGCTTTCACTCATCGGGTGTTCCTAGGCAATGCGTTCTCGCTCCGGTTGCCATCTTACCAAAGGCAGGTAAAGAGAGGGAGAATAAGAAGGTGGATGAGGCAGAGGCAGAGACCTGTCTGTGTTGCCCCTAATGCCTCTTTTCAATGGGATCTGAGCCAGCTCCTGCCAGATCCTTAGCCCCCAAGGTGAAGGACGGGAAACCTCTGAATTCAGGTATCAGCTGAGAACGCCTTATCTTGACCTCCTCTCAAATGATTATCTTATAAAGCTTGGAAGCAAGAACAATCCTCCTCCAGCCTCTCTTCTCTTTTTAAGTGTAATAGGCAACAACAAGTCTCATTGCTATTATTTGCCCCGCCATAGTCTGTTGTTCCCTGGCCTCTGGGACAGTGGTTTGAAACCTGATCTGCTGTCACTGCAGGGACTCTAGTTATTTCAACACACCCCGCTGAGGTACCGTTTGGTGCCTTTGTTAGACAGGCTTTTCCTGGGATGGCAGCTGCTGGTCCATTCCCCAAGGGCAATCCCAGAGCCAGCTGGAAGCGGTTTCTATGATACACTCTCGCCTCCATAAGCCCCAAACCTGTTGGCAGCTTGCGAGAGATTCAAATTTCAAACACAAGAAGGCTCTCTGTCCTGTTGGGGCAGCTCACGCTCATACCCAGACTCACCCCAAGCAACTTTGCATTCAGGACAGAGCAAATGATAGCACTCACAGGGATGATGCGTGGCAGGCATGGGATGTATTACACCTCCACTGTCTGGGAACAAAAGCAAGCCAAGTTTATCAGAGTCAGAGTTACTATGTTTTCAGATGGAGACTGTGAAAGGAAGCTCACGGAGCCAGGGAGTTCCAGGAACTTGCCCAAGCCCACCCACTGAGTTGCAGCGAAGCTAGGACTAGATGAGTCCAAAGCTAAAGGGAAGCAAGAGAAAAAAAAGAGAACTCTGCAGGGCGTTACTTTCCTGCAGAAGAGAGAGCAAAGCGTCCAAACCTAGTTCTCTACCGTGAAAACAAAGACCTCGGGTTTCCTCTAGGTCTTAAGGCCATGACCTACTTTCTTCATTCCGTCCAGTGTGCGAGTGGATGAAAGGTCTTCCATCACATCCCCGTGTTTCAGGGACCCTATACTGTGCTCCGGAACCAACACCCAAGATCCTGATTTATCCCCCAAACAGAGCCATTGGTTCCCATGTGACACCTTCCCCTGCTCTCTTAATAGACTCTGTTTCATCTCCCCCCAACACCTGTAATCTGGAAGAATTTGAACTGTTCACGAAGTAGTCGGTCAATCGTATCTCCTATAGGGCTGCCAGACTCACAAATAAAAATTCTAAATGCCCAGTTAAATCTGAATTTCCTATTCAGTGAAATCATTCTTAGTAGGAGTACATTCTAAATGTTTGTATTTTCTTCTGCAACTTTAGTCAAGAGAAAATAATAGCAGTAAACATTCCAAAGTAGCTACTTTAAGAGCGATTATAGAGGAAGGCATGCAGTAGCCCTTCAGATTTGGTTCCCAAGAAACACTTTTTCTAAAACAAACAAACAACAAGAACATCAAAACGAAAACAAAACCGAACACATTTTTTTTTTTCCCGTCTCAGCTATAATAAGATGACCCTAAGCTTCTGATAATTAAACTGAAATTGGAACTCTGGTCTTGTGAATTCAGGCTCCAGCTTATTAACGATTGCCTCTTGTACATCTGAATTAATTGACTGTTGACTTAAGAGGAGGGCAGTGAATTCATCAAGAGAACTGTGATTTCACTGTAGAAACAACTGGCATCTGGTTCTTTAAACACGGTGCTTGGGATCCACCTCCGTCAAGATCAAAACTTCCCGTGCAAAAGGGGGAAATGAAACTATGAAACGGCCTACTGGTGAGATTAAGAGGGACAGAAATATAGGCTGCTTACACAATTAACTGAGTTATATGTGGTAATCTCTATGGCAACCAGGGCATTGAGAGTGAGGAAAGAGCAGAGGTTTAGTGTAATAGAAGGTTTACATATGGGGAGGACATGAAGGCAAGTACATATGCGGAGAAGCATAGAAGCATCGCTCTGGCAGTGTTAATCAAATGGAATCCACATTTTCCTTAAACTGCGAGCCAAGAAAAGTTCAGAGGATGTTGACTATAGGTGGTACCTATAAGATCAGGGAACAGCTTTAAAGCCTGATGTTTTATATCATGTCCAGTGGGGAACTCAATTATATTTATCCACACTGTATAAAAGGCAGTGTCCACATGTGGACAGCAGCTACCTATTGTCTCTTTGTACACAGATGTCCTAATTTACTGTAATGGTTAACCTGACACAGCCTAGAGTCTCCTGAGATATCTCAGTTAAGGGACTGAGCAGATCAAATGGGCCTCTGGGCGTGTCTGTAGAAGATTGCATTGATTGTTAGTTGATATTGGAGGATCTAGTTCACTATGGGTGGCACCATGCCTTAGGCAGGTGGTCCTGGGCTATAAAAGAAAGCCAGTTAAGCATGAGCCTGTGAGTGAATCACCAAACAGCTTTCTCCTTGGTTCCTGCCTTCAGTTTCCTGCCTTGACTTCCCTCAGTGATGGACTGTGACCTGGAGGTGTGAGATGAAATAAACCCCTCGTCCTCTAGGTTAGTTTTGTCAAGGTACTTTTATAACATCAACAGAAAGGAAAGTGGAGCATAGCCTACCACCTTCTACAGTATTAGAATCCATGTCCAGATCTACTTCATTTCAGCTTAGGGAAGCCCAGCAGGCAAACTCTACTTTGGGGAAGCAAATCAATGAATCACAGTAGCCATGGAGACAGAGAGGCTATGACTGAACCACCAACATGGCCAGAGAAATTCATTGATTTATCAGGTCAACACGCGTTCAGCCTGGAGCCTCTGGACTGGAATTTGTTTCCCTAAAAACAAACTACCAACAACAACAACCGAAATAAACCAGCAATCAAAATCTCTACTATGGGGGGTGGAGGAGGGGGTTGGGCTGGGGGAGGTGGGGAGAACCTCCACTCTAACCAGGGGAGGCCGAGAGTTAAACTTCATTTGGAAGCAAGCAGTTCTTGAACTCTGTGTGTAGAGCATTACTGTAGACACTGGGGTATATTACTAAGCAAAACATACAATAACCCTGCTGTGTGGTGCAGACACCGTATAGAGGTAGCAGATGGACAAAAATCTTAACAAAAAGGTAAATACATTTCAGACTTGGATGTAAGTACTGTTAGGATAATGTAGAAGAAGGGTTTCAAGTTTAGATGGTGACCAGAGAGTCCTCACTCAAGGAAATGGTGGTGGGGGTGGGGTAGAGGTGGGGTGGGGCACAGGACCTTCAGACTTCCTGGACCTCAACCACCGCTTAGGAACAGGCATTATCAGCAATGTTGGGGAGTTCTACCAGAGTCACCATATGATAACTAGGGACCCCGTTTCAGTAAGGAAAGAATTTAAGAATGGGCTCAAACAGGAATTCAAGGACAATTTTATTAGCATTTAAGAGAAATACTCCAGGGTAGGCAAGATGCAAATCTGCCAGCCACCTGGAGGAGAAGAGAAAGAAAATAAGCCGTGCCCTGTGTCTCAGCCACAGATTGAAAAAGCCACCACATGAGAAAGTGCGCTAGCAAAGTACCAGGGAAAGCATGCCCAGGCTCTGGCTGGCGTCCAAAAACCAGAGTTGATTCCCCCCCCCCAAAAAAAACAAACAAAAAAAACCCAAACCAAACAAGCAAGCAAACAAAACAACAAACAAACAAACAACCCACCTTTCTGACATATTTCTGAGTCAGGATTCAGAAAGGCGGCAACAGCAGCGGAACCTGTCTTGGCAGCACTCAGAAGTAGGAATTCTGGGAAGGAAATATAACCGAAAGCGGCTTGCTGTTCTCTTGCTCTCTCGTGAAATCATCCAAGCTAGAGCTTGTTTTTGGTGCGGAAGCAGCGGTATTTCAGTAGCCTCCTCCTCCGGTTCCGTTTCGTTAGTTTTTATCATCTTCTTCTAAATCTTCAGATAATTTGTCAAATCCCGTCTTGAGCCGCTCTGCCGTCGTCGTCCCGCGGCATGAACTGGCGTACTACAGCTTGGTCCAGCTATTCCAGAGCCCCCAACCGACCTCCCAACTCAATCTTAAAGTTTTTGGTGTGGGACCCAATTTAAATCCGTGTTTCTTCAACGGATCGAAAAACCACTTTTCTATATTCTTCTTTTCTCCAAAAAGTCATATGGAGAGGCGTGACAAAAGCATTAATTGCACTAAAATGAACTACCCCTTCCACTTGTGCCAATTCGTTGTCCACGGTGTAGGTCAAGGCAGCTGCAAGATCTTCAGACGGCCAACCTGACTTCCGCCCACATTATTTACTTTAATTGTGTTCTTATCACAGGGGTTCTTAGGCTCTCTTATTATTTACCCCTCTAAGGATAGCTTTGCCTTCATTTTAACAGACTGATGAGTCTTTCTCTCTTCTTCTGAAAGTGTAATGTGCTGAATAAACACTTTCCTTTCTGGGAACTCCAAACAGGTTTCCCTTTAATCTTGCTTGCCGTTGTTCTTCTAAGTGTGATATTTTTAAGACCTGTAAACCGCCTAAGTCCTCCTTCATCTCCCTTTGTAACAGGACACTGTATTGTTCTGTGTCGCCATTCTCTGTCAAGAACTGGCTTAAGTTTCACAAAAGAAGTAAAACAAGAAGTAATCTAAAGTAACTAGATGCTAATGAATCTTATTTTCTTGTATTTCTCTCTATCCTCATCTTGTAAGAAAAATAATTTTGAAACGGTCAATCTGCTTTTTTTTTTTTTTTTCGTGCGTCTGCTTTCTTCATATTTTAATTTTTTGTCTATAAACCAACAGCAAAACCATTCTAGAACACAGCTCCAAACCAACACCCTCTAGAACAAATTGCTTAGAACAGCAGCTTAGAACATTTATTCTGTAGTATACAAAGGGGTGTTACTCAGTTCCAGAATAAAAATAAAACCAATTATGATTTTTAAGCCAAATTATTGTTTTCTTTTTCCTTCGTAGCTCTGGGGATCAAACCCAGGACCTCGGACATTCTAGCAGGTTCCACCACTGCACTAGGTCCGAGTTTCTAAACTACTGTGATTTTGTCCTGTGACTCCCAAGACTACAGGGAAGTAAGCCTGGGACTGCTGACAGCCACACCTCCCTTCTCTGGGAGACAATGAGGTGAACTCAGAAGAATTCTGAGGCCGAATCCGTTTCTGTCTCTTCCAGTTCAATGGCGCTGGAAACTGTATTTTCCTTCTTTTGCTTTGGTTAACTCTGGTCGAGTGTCTGACTTTCAGAGCAAGAAGATAATGATCCCATGGAAAGGAACTTCCACTTCTGGAATAGTGGGGCAGCGACTCTAATACCATTTGCTGGAGATATGCTCATTATTGTTCTTATGCCAGTAAACTTCCTGTGCTCTGGGTCCTGGTCAACCAACTTCTAGAAGCTATGTGCCTGCTTGAAGTCTTCTTGGCTTAAGCACCACTGATTGTGCTTTTTAAATATTTTTTAAGAGATGATAAGGCCGACTTTATTCAAGAGGAATAGGGACTCTTCAATGGGGCCTAGAAGTAAGGGCGGAACAAGGGACTCTGATCCCTCGTTTCTCTTACAGATGCTCCAATCCCACGGCCTGTTTCTGCAGACGTCTACTCTTTAACAGCTAGGACAATGGAGGAGGCTGTATGATGGGCAAAAGAGGAATATCACCACCCGCTCAGTAATTGGGTGATGAAGGCCTTTCTGTGTTTGCGTGACTTTATTTTACCGTGAACTGAGCTGTCTGCAAGGATACGCGTTGCCCGCGGTAGAGTCTGAATCATTCTCTGCGCTGCGCATGTTCTGATCCACTTACACATCATGAGGACTCTAAGTCATTACTGGTTCTCACCCGTGTCTTCCGTCTTAGGAAAAGGCTAGGACTTAAGGTCTTCCATCCACACAGAGGACTTCCGGTGCCTTTGTGCCGGCTGGGCGAACGCTAGAACGGTAGAACGTTAAAGCACAGAAATATCTAACGTAGGCCTCTAATGACTTCCCGAGGAAACTGAAGCCAGTTTCTGAATCAAATGGCAAATTCTCCCCCGGAATTACATCTTCTGAACTTTGGGATTAAGTTCATCCGTGCTCGAAGCCTCAGTCTTCCCACAGCCAGATTGCCGTGGGACAGCGATACCCCAACCTCTGTTTTCTCATCAATAGGGTGAATTCTATGACAGTTACTTCAAGCGCTTTAATAAGTGATGGATTAAATAAGATCTATAATGTGCCTTATACAACCCTTGATACCTTAAATTGCGACTCATCCATTTTCTACCAATACTTCACTCCCTCACAAATATCACTAAGAATTCAGCTTTTTCCTCTTAATCTCCACTGGGCAGGGTTATCTAAAGCAATGCTTCTTAAACGGTGGGTTGTGACCCTCTATGAGGTTGTACAAATCAATGTGAGGATTCATGGAAGATTTGTAAACAGTGAAAGATTTCTGAACACATAATCACCCAAAATTAATTCAAAGTCAGACGTGAACTGAGTCCCGGGTGTCCCTAGCAGCTCTCTCCAGTGTTGTAGCCGGTGATTCTCTGCAGCCTGCTCTACAGAGCTGGCCACCAAGCCTCACTGTACTGTGGAGTACTGCCGGAGGCTCCTCTGCCAGGTTTTGAAAGACTGTTATGAATGGCTTTTACTGTATGTACAAGATTTCTGTTCTTTTAGAAACATGGAATTACAGAAAACAAAGAATTTAAGCACTTCTCTACCATAATTCCTTAGCAGGTTAGGTTTCAAGTCAGTGTTTCTTTGGATTGTACTGTGTGAGGATGCTTGTTTAGAAAGAAAAAGAAGAAAGAAAGAAAGAAAGAGAAAGAAAGAAAGAAAGAAAGAAAGAAAGAAAGAAAGAAAGAAAAAGAAAGAAAGAAAGAAAAAAATTGCTGCCCTGAGTTTCATAAAAGAAAAAAACAAAACAAAAACAAAAAACTAAATGAATTTAAATTAGGGATTAGGACAGAATTTCTAACAACTTCTGAAATGGCCCTAAACCATTTTGTGCTAAGTTATTTATGCAAAGTGGTATGCTCAACATGAGTGATTGTAAAATCAAAACGTCAGTCAACTCTGAAAAATGTTGAAGATGCTGTATGTCTTGCAGTATTAAATTTTCAGTCAAGATTTAAATCTTTAAGTAGGAGTACACAAGCACACTGATCCCGCTAGTATGCAAATTTGCTTTTGTCCTTAATAAATGGTAAAATTATATATATATATATATATATATATATATATATATATATATATAACAATTGCTTTAAAGTAAATGTTTTTATGGTTTGTTATCAGTAAAAATGTTTTATTTATATACATATATTATATACCTGTGTACTAGGAATTTCATAAATATTTCTCAGGTGAACATCCTTGAGATTTGATGCAAGAGCCAAGAAAGAGGTAACAGGGAGAGGAAGACTAGAAATCCTGGCCCAAGTCTTGGGGGTCTCTAGTGGAAAAGAAGGCCATGGAGAAGAGAAGAAGCCATAACATTTCCCAGAAGTGGTAGGCCATGAGGTAGAAGGAAATCCAGGTGACTCTGGAAGCCAGATGGACAGAGGAATCTGTAACTCTGTTGTAAAGCAGTCTGCAAGAATGAGTAGTGGACCAGCAAAGACTAATGGACAGGCATGGCTTATAAGCCATTGCTGCCCCGGGTCCCTGGGATCAAGACTGCCCTTGGGTTCAGGGGAGGAGGAGGATCTAGGACCTAGAAGCTGCTTGTGGATTTATACCTTGACCTTTTCTAATCAGGTTGTACTTGGGGCTAGCAGGCTATGTGCAGTGAAGTACATGTCAGAAACCAGAACACAGTTTGATGAGAGAAAAGAGTTAACATTTGGATTAAAAGCTCATCTCAACCGCAAGATATGAAACATGACTCCCGTGTTGCTTGCTAATACCTAAGCAACCTCCATCCTCGGATCCTGAGATTCGGAATTCGGAGCGGGCTAAGCTGTTTCTCCCAGAAGTACATCTGACGACGAAGGTCAGTTTCTCTCCTTGGCAATGAGGTATGTTGGCCTTTCTTCTTCTTCTTCTTCTCTCATTTGTAAGAAATGGAGACTTTCACAGCGTTTAATGGTCTTTTTCACACGTTATTTCATGGACCATTAACATAACTGAATATAAGATTGATGGTTAAAATCGCCTACCGACTCCATGCAAGGCGTGGATATGTGTGACGGTGATTGAAGAGAAGGGCCGGATAGGAGGAAAGCCACTGGACACCGTATGAGGAAATGGCTCTGGAACACAGTAACTGGAGCTCTCCCCACCTAGGGGAGAAAAGAAAGAAAGAGCTACGATATTTGTCCTATATCCGTGGCTTAATTGGGATTCCCATAAATGTGATGAGACGACATTGTCCTCACCTGCAGAGATTTTTTTGAGGCAGAGTCTTATCTTACCATGGAGCTCAGGTTGTGGGCAAATTGATGATCCTCCCGGAAGCCTCCACATCCCAAAGGTTGGGATTACAGATGTGTGCTACCTCGCCTGGATCTGGGAGGAATATTAGATATGGCCATCAAGAGGGATATGTTTGTGTTGAAGAGATGGATCCTCTGGGGAGGGCCATGGTGTCATGTCCTTAGAGGAAGAGTCGGATATTATTTCTTAAAGAAAGAACGTCATACAGACAACAGAGAGACAAGGAAGTGGCCATCTGCAAGCCGAAGAGAGAGGTCTGAGAAGAAGCCAACACTTTAAGACCTTCGTCTTGGACTTCCAGTCTCCAGAACTGGGTGTAATTAGTTTCTGCTGCAGCCTGAACTTATTAGGGCAGGATACCATGTGTTCAGCAGGTAGATTCTCCTCTGATGGCTCTGGGAAGCTGGTCTCCTTGATCCTCTATTGAAGAGACCGGGCTGGATCCCTTTACCCTTATCTCCCTGTCTTCCCCTGACCAGGGGAGGTTGTTAAGCTCACAGCAATCAGTCTCTGTCTTCTAGGTTTGTAAACAGGGAGTTGAGAGTGGGAGCCGAAGGGCCAGGATGCCACAGAGTTCTGAGGCCACGCTGGTCTGCGACTTGGAAGTACAACTCTTCCCTGAGGGTGCAAGGGATTTGCAGAAATATAAAAAGAATACATGCTCCTGCAAATGAATGTAGGAGAGGGTAAAGGTCTCGTGAGGTACGATTTTTGTCAGATACCGCTGCACTTCCGGTCTATGGATCCTGGGAGCATCTCCGTATTCTTCAACAAATTTCCTTTGATTTGCCTAGTTTGAGTGACTTTCCCTTGCTTGCAAGCAAACCAAACTCTCTGGGTTTGTCAGACCTTTTGAGGCTGTGACATAATCCCTGGCAGAACAGCTTGAAGGGAAGAATTGCTTTTGGGGGCTGACAGCTTTAATCATGTTCCTCAGCAGTCTGCATTCAGAGCCACAGGGGAGCCAAAGCAATGGAGGCATGTGGAGTGGCTGCTTAACTCCAGGTGAGGGGACTGCAAGAGAACAAGAGACTGGAGACCAGGGACAGATAACCTTCACCAGCCTGTCACCGGAAGATCCACTTCCTCCAGCTTCTGGCCCTGCCTTCTGAAGTCTGTAGCACTTTCCAAAACTGGACCTCCAGCTGGGACCAAGACTTCAATACCGAGTTTTTGAGAAGGAGATTTCATATTCAAATCATAACGTCTCCCCAAGTTTGGGTTCTTTCCCTTGTGTTTGGTATGCCAACAGCCATCAAAGCATGTCTCAGCCTGGTGGCACTCCTGAGTGTTCAGGCTCAGCCTCATTCACAACATCTGTAGTAGTCATCATCATCATCATCATCTTCATCATCATCTTCATCATCATCTTCTTCTTCTTCATCATCATCATCATTATCATCACTAGTGCTATAATATGGGGAGGGGTTGGTTCTGTTGGTTCTTTCCTTTCCCCTTTACTTGGGTACCAGGGATCAAACTCAGGTCATCAGGCTTGCTCTGCAAGCGTCTTACCCTCTGAGCCATCTTGTCTACCCTGCCATTGTGATATAATAACCTGGAGACTTCCTTTCTTATAATTATCCCTTAAAAACAAAGCTTTGAGAACTTGAAAGGCCCTGAACCTTACAAGAGGAACATGAAGGGGCCACTGAGCACAGGGGACCATGAAGAAGACTGCAAAAATGTGGGGCTGACTACTGAAGACCCATAGCAATGGTGACAGGATCGAGGAATGCGGAGACAATGACAGACAGAGGGCATGGGAAATCTGAATCGGCAGAGGGAAAGGAAACAATTCGGTTCACCTCAAGTTGGTGAGGTTTTCTGCAATCAGGTGGAAGATGAAGCTTGAAATTAGGTAAATCCAGTTACAAGAGTATAAAAATAGCTTCCATTTCTTGCTCACCCAACCTTAAGGCTTATACCTGCTCTGTGTATCAAAACGCTGACCACCTGTCACAGGCATCAGTACTGGGAAGAGGTAGAGACGACTGCCTCAAGAAAGCCTCCAAGACTTCAGCTGTCTCACTGGAGATTGTTTGAACTACCTCATATGACATGCTTGCTGGTTCTCAAAGCTCTGCCTTCATGCATCCTCTATGCCCACTAGTGACCTGTGTAGAAGGGATAGAGGGGTGGTGGCCATTCAGAGTCTTTTCATTTAAGGGAACAATCTGAGACAATTAAAAATGAAAAAGAGGGGTGGGGACTTGGCTCAGCAGTGGAAAGCACTTGCTTCACAATCATGAAGACAAGGGTTCGGGGCCCAACATCTACATAACAACACTGGGCTTCCCATGCACACCTCTAACCTCAGCTCTGTGTGGGGCAGAGACAGAACCATGGCTAATGCTTGCTGGGAGGCTTCCAGTGTAGCTGAGGAAACCAGAGCCTCAGATTCATGGAGAAATGCTGCTTCAAAAGTAATGGGAGGGAATGATAGAGGAGGACCTGAGTGTCCGTGTCTGTGTGTGTGTGTGTCCGTGTGTGTGTGTGTGTGTGTGTGTGTGTGTGTGTGTGTGTGTGCGCGTGTGCATGCATGCCTGTGTGCATGTACACATAAACAAATACATCTTAAAAGAAGGAAAAGGAGGGGTAAGGAGATTCTTTTTGGTGCTTTCAGTTGAAGGTTTGGTGCCATCATTACCTTGACCCTCCGGTGGGTATCACCACCACATCTAGCCTTTGGTATCTGATCATCTTCGTGGATTCATCATAATCATGGATACCTTAGTATGACCACACTCTGCTCCTACTTCTCTTTTCCCATCTCCATCCTCACATTTTCTCCACTCTCTCTTTCCATCCGATCACCTGCTGTGGCTTCTTAAACAACCTGTAACGCAGCCACACGTTCCACACACATACCAAGTGTCTCTTGTTCCCTTGTCTTTGCTTGCTCTGAAGTTGTTTCTTCTAACCGGTCTGCCTTCCTTTTGCTCCTCTCAAGTTCAAGCATCCCATTGCCAGGAAAGGTCTGGATCCCAAGGTATTTTTTTTTTCCTGTGTCTCTCTAATGCTTCATAGTGTGTGATTGTGTGCGTGTGTTTGTGTGTGTGTGTGTGTGTGTGTGTGTGTGTTGTTGACAGAACTCATGACCTCTTTCGTGTTAAATGACAACACTGAACTACGTCCTCAGCCCCAGATTTCAAACCTGTCATGCTCTCACTGTATTTCTGCAACAAATATCCCATCCAACTTCAAAGTCCTTGAAAGAAAGGATGCTATCTTCTTTAGTTTTGATATCCTTCACAGCCTCTCAAAATGACAGATACTCAGCACAGGACAGGTGTTTTAGAATGTTAGATGAATCAATAATGACAATTAGAAAGATGAGAAATAGAAAGAGACCCCCTCACTATGTAACAAGGTGACCTTGGACATGAGCTCTGGAGACAATGGGAGTCAGTGGTTTGATGTGTTAGATAAAAGTGTGGCAAATGTTTTCTCTAAAGGGCTGGGTAGCAAATATTTTAGTGTATGCGGGGCATTCTATCGCTGTCCAAGCTTACCCAACTCCATCCTTGTAACCTTCTTGGGAGGAATGAAGGTGTTCTAAACTAACAGTTGCATCCCTCCCTTTGCTTATGAGAGTATCAAAACAGTAGACTCCTCAAATGAGAATTTCCCCAGAAATCTCATGCTAGGAGTGGGTGCAGGATAAGCTGAAGCCCTGGTGCCAGTCAGGGGAGGAACTTTTCTCCAGAAAGAGATTTCATGTGGCTCTCACCACTTGTTGGATCACCTTGCAAGGGAGCCTGGAGCTAAGACAGTGAGGATGGGAGGACCATGCCTTGACCCTTAGTTATGCGCACCTCCTGCTTTCTGTTGAAACCTAAACTTCACATCAGCACCTTGAAGACGGTCTTGGGGGTGGCAAGGAGGTCACTGTATCTCTTTGTTCCTCTTCCAGAGTGGCCATCTTGAATAAAATTATTTTTTCTGCTTTTCATTATTATTTCAATTGGCTCATTGGGGACGGATGGTCAAGCCTAATTCGTTAGGGTTGTCAGAGTCTAAGCACTAACATTAACTCCAGATAATCCTTGCAAGCTTGAGAGCACTCAGGGGTAATGAGTGATAAGCATGGCCTTGTCCCAATACAACTTTACTTATACACACTGGATTTTGAATGTCATACAATTTTCCAATATCACAAAATAGTATAAAGATTTCCCTTCACCACTTAAAACTTTGAAAACTATCATTAGCTCACTGGCAGTAGAAAAATGGGTGGGTGGATTTGGCTCTTGGGCCATAGTTTGTCAACCCCTTATTTAGAACAATAATGAAAATGTTGCAATTAAAGAAGATTCACATCAAAGTTTTTATGTTGGTCAAAAGGACAATGATTGAGCAAATTATAGTACAATTGCTTGTGAAATTCTTCATAGCCAATTAAAATAGTATAAAGATTGTGGGGCAACATGGAAAATGCTATGATAAATTGCAAGTTGAAAAAAGCAGACTCCAAAATTATGTGTGCGCTGATTCTGACTATGTTGAATGAATCTTAAATAAACTCTGCAAATTATGTATGCACAGGATTGAAAGGGGAAATGAAAGCTGTTTGATTTGTATGGAGTTGGGACTGTGGGTAATTTGTTTTCGCTTAAGCGTGGGTATCAAGCTGCCTTCTAAAATTCTCAGGTTGTATGATGTGATTTCCAAGGACATTTAGCTCTAGTTATTCAACAGACAAGCCCCTTTCATGGACAAGGAAGGAAGAGGACATGATGTAGGTTGGCTAGAGGTCAGTAGAGTGTTCAGTGGTGTTACAGCTCTTCATTGCTATTTGATAAACAGCCCCCCAATTGATGTCCTTAAAGAACACCACTGTATACATCCCATGCTCATGGATTCTATGGGTTAGAAATCCAATCAGATCCTAGTATCAATGGCACATCTGTAGCCTGAGATGTTGGTGACCTCAGATGGAATGACTTTACTCCACCAGGTGCCTGGACAAGGGTATCTCCAAAGATGGTGGTTTGTTTCCTAAGGCTGTCAAGATAAAGTGCCTTATACCAGGTGGATTGATGCAGAGATTCAGGGCTCTGGAGGCTGAAATCTCAGGTCAGGTGGTTAGTGAGACGACGTCTTTCAAGTGATGAGGGAGACAATGTGTTCCAGACTTCTCTCTAAGCTCCTGAAGGTTTGCTGGTGAACTTCAGCATGTCACGGTGATGCAGAAGCATCACCCTGCTTTCTGCATTTATTTCTCCATGCTGCCTATTTAGCTAACTCTGTATTTAAAGTCACTTAGAAAAACATTAATTGATATTTAGTCTTTTGAGATAGGGTCTCACTCTGTAGCCTTGGTTGTCCTGGAACTCATTATATATAGCTCAGGCTTAAATTCACAGCAAGACTCCCGCATTAGCCCCTCCCCTTCCAAGTGCTGGGAATACAGGCATGAACCACTGTATCTAGCTTAGCTGTCCCCACACACACCTTTTATAAGAATACCAGTCATATTGGATTAGGGTCTACAATAATGACCTCACCTTCACTTGACCTTCCGATAAGAACTTGCTTCCAAATAAGGCCACATTCACAGTGTGATAGCTAATTTTTATCGTCAACTTGACGGGGTTTAGAATCTCCTATGAGATTGAGGTTTACTTCTGGGTATGTCTGTGAGGGTAATTTGGAGATTAACTGAGGGGTAAGACCCATCCTGAATGCAGGTGACTGAGAGCTTGGGTGGAATGAAAAAGAGAAAAGGAGAAAACGAACTAAGCACTAGTCTCTCTCTCTCTCTCTCTTTCTGTCTCTCTCTTTCCCTCTTTCTTTCTGTATCCTGGTCCACTGAAATGTGAACAAGCAGCTACTGCATGCTCCAACCATATCACCATGATACCATGTCTTCCCTGACATGGGCTGTATCCTTTAAAACTGTGGGTAAAGATAAATACCCCTTAAGGATACTTTAGCCAGCAACAGGAAAAGTAACCCATACACATAGGTATGGAGAATTTGGATTTAACCACTTTTGGGGAATGCAATTAACCCTATAGCCGCTGGGCTCAGTGAAGACATCCAGCATAGTGTCTGTATAGACTGTATCTGCATAACCAGGTCTGTGTCTCTCTGCTTGGCGTAGGAACTTTTATGAACTACTGTTTAAAGCTATACTCAACCAATAGAAGCATTTACAAGGTTGTCCTGGGATCTAGTTTCATTCTGTTGCTGTGATGAAACACTTTGGCCAAAGCAACTTGGGAAGTAATGTTATTTGGCTAACTCTTCTGGGTCACAGAACATCACCGAGGGAAGTCAGGGCAAGAAATCAAGGCAGGCACCTGATGGCAGGAACCAGGCAGGAACACTACTTTCTGCCTTGCTTTCTGGCTCCCTCATTGCCTCATGCTTAGCTAGCTTCTTAAAATACAACTCAGGCCCACCTAACCCAGAAGAACACAGCCCACAGTGGGAAGAGCCTTCCTACATCGATTACTGACCAGCCCCTCACAGACATTCCTACAGAACAATCTGATAAAGAAATTACTCAACTGAGACTCTCTTTTCAAGTGATTCTAGTCTCTATCAAGTTGACAGTTCATGTGTATTGGGAGACCCTGATTCAAGGTGAGGGACATTAGCCTCACCTCTGCATGATGTACCAACATATTTTCAGACATTTATATTTCCAGAGCTACTTTAGGTAAACAGCAACACGGAGAGGGAAGCACAGAGATGCCCACGCCCACTCTTGCACAGCCTCCTCTACGATCTGCATCTCACCGGAATGGCACATCTATAAAAATAGATGAACCTGGCTGGGCACCATCCTCCTCCAAAGCCCCCAAGCTGTTGCTAAGGCTCATTCCCAAAGTCCATTCTTTGGGTATGGACAAATGTATAAAGGCATGTATTCACCATTACCGTGCCCTGTGGAGTCTTTCCACTGCCCTAAAGTATAGCTATTGGTAGCCATCTTTAGAGATGGCCACAAGTAAAGATTTTTATCTGAGGATTTATGGACCCACTGGGGAACTACAGTTGGCTTATTAAGCATCTGTGGAACCACAGAAGCTAAGCAATGTACTGTCTGAGACTGTGTCCTTTGTTTCCGAAGTACCAGCCTTCAGATTTCATTCTATGCTCTAAAGGGTCTTTGACCCACAAATGATGGAGTTCTGAAAAATTAAGTCCATCTGCTGCTTCTAAACAGAACAAGGCATGCCTTCCTTTAATTCAGAAAACGTTATTTCTATCTAGCCTGGCATCAATGACAGCCTTTCTCCTTCCCCGAGGCAGTTCCTGCCATCTGGCAAATGGCATTGTTCTGTGACCCCAGTGTCCTTGAAACCATTCAGCAGCCCTAGAGTGGTCTCAGCATGTTCTAGCTTCTCAGTGGACGGTGAAGAGCTCGAAGGGGTCCTGTTTTCCACTCCCCAGGCTTGGGAAGCTGTGTGACACCCCACCTACATCTTACGGTGGCCGTGGAGAGTCAGTGACCCGCAACAGTCAGCCCCTCCCTGCTCTCCTTCCTGTATTGATCACATGCTTGTGTTATTTGTATGCTTGGCTATCTCTTCTGCTGCTATCAAATTCCCCAGAGGGCAAGTATCTGTCATATTTCTCCTCTCATCAAAAATATTTTGTCTTATTGTTTGCATGATAATTTTTAACTGGTTAGTATTTTAAAAACATCAGAACTAAGTAAGCTGCTGTAAGTCAGCTAGAACCCTGGTACTAGTTACATACATGGTTCATACTGAGCCTTGGGAGATCATCATTCTAAGAAGGTCTCATTTGGGGAAGGTGTCAGCTACAAGTGGGCAATAGTGGGACGAAATTAGTAGACTGAGGTGGAGACTTGGGAGTGAAACCTAGTTGTTACTAGTATTCGATGGGATATTGGTCAAGATATCTTTGAGGACATGGTAAAAGCTGAATGAATTAGCTAAGAGAGGGGCAGTCAACAGACTGAGGAATTTGCTGGCCCCGAACCCAGACTATAAGGTTGGTGATATCTTGCTCACCCTCTGATTACCTCTGTGACTGTAGGCATTAACAAGCCTCCTGGAACCCCAGCTTCCTCTCCTGTCAAATACCAACATTCTCTGCTCACCAACCTCTTGGGTGGGCTTGCACTTGCTGGGCATTGTCCCGAGGGCTGTACTCATGCTTGCACACGCTCTTTGTATGTGTGTGATTTCCCAGGTCCTTATTGAGACTGCACAGAGGCTGTACTGTCACCCCTCTCACCGTCAATACAACTGGAAACCCCAGCGGGTTAACTCCCTCGTGGTCACTTCACGGCCAAATGATATAACTAGGATGTGAACTAGGTGGTCTTGCCTCACAAAGTAAGCAGCCTCATCTTCCATGTGTTACCATGGTCAAGTTCACAGACCAAACAACTATGCACTGAAAGCCCTAAAACCATGCATCAGGACCAAACCTCCTTTGTTTCTGTCAAGTATTTGATCATACCTGTGTAAAAGTCATTACCACACGGACACACTCAAAACACAGGCACATCTGCGTTCTTAGCAGAGGCTTCTTGCTCTAAGGAGTGCAGCGAGGGAATCGTTAAAGGTCACGATGCCACCCTTTCCTCTTTCTTCTCCTTCTTCTTTTCAGTATTGAGGATCAATCCAGAGCCCCGAAAGTTCTAGGGAAGTGCTCTACCATTGAACTCAAATGTCCTCTCTTAGAACAGGAAGCATCCCTCTTAGCCAGTCGAAGCATCTGCTGTACAGATAGTCTTTGTCTAACACCAAGTAAGGAGAATAACTAACTATAGTACTTTTTCGTTGCTGTGACCAAATAAATACCCGATGATATACAGCTTAAGGGAGAAGGGTTTAGTTTGTCTCATGCTTTTTAAGAACGGATAGGATCCACCATGGCACGGACTGAAGGCAGGAGTGTCTTTGTGTCAGGAATTAGAGGGTAGACAGGAAGTGGGGCAGGCTGTCACAGTTCAAGGGTCCCCTCTTAGTTACCCACTTCCTCCAGTGGGCTCCCTCTCCTAAAGATTTGGCAACCTTTCCAAACAGGACCACCAGCCAGGGACTATGTGCTCAAACAACATGAGCATGGGGGGAACATTTCACATTCAAAGCACAGCACTAAATGCAGGTTCTTTGGCATCCTTTCCATCTGTGCCTGCTCTACCTACCTCCTCAAGGAGTAACATCAGCCCAGAGCCCAAGAGACATCAGGAAGAAGCAATTGGCAAAGATTCCATTCGGGAGGCTGGTGAATGCCATGAGGTCTGTGGGTACCCCTTCCTCCGGGAGTGTCCCGGCCTGCATATCTATCCGCCGTCTATTGTGAGGTCAGTGTAGCGCTACACACAGACAATCCACGCTGTTCTGATGACAAGTATGTCTGAAATAAAGTTACAGTTTTCTTCTTCAGCCCATCCAAAGTCTGTTTATTCCTCTAGGGACATTCTGAATCTGAATCCAAGAATATGCTTGGAGTTTATAGTCTTTCCAACAAACACGGGCCAAGAGAAGCCAATAAACAGTGCACATATCTAAGGGCTAAAGAAATGCCTGCTCCAGTGAAGTCTTGTGTGGAGCAGAGGTCTCAAATGGAGCCAGAGAGACTCTTACAGAGAAGGAGCTCGATTAATCCTTGAATGGGCAGCTCAAGTTTTAACAAGGAAACCCACTGTTGACAAGAGAGCAGAGTCTAAAAGAAGGCCCTGGAAGATTCTTTCAGGACTTTAAGGGGGAAAAAAAGATATTAAAGAAAATGGCATGGGGATGGGGAGAAAAGAGGTCAAGTGGAAAGACAAAGACAACATACAGTGGTCAGTAAGACCCGGCGCTTGCGTACAGGATAAGGCCTCCGATGAAACAGAGGACCCGTGTTAAATGCGTTCCTTCTAAGCTGAGAAGGATCATGTTCGTATTTCTTGTTTTGCTCGGTTTGCTCTGCTATGTTACGGAAGATGTAATAGACAAGGACAGAGATGGAGACAGAAGACTTCCTGGGAGGCAGCAGTTCAGGTGAGTGATGATCTAAGAAACAGAAGAAAGAGGCAAAGTGACAGCATCAAAGGGCACTCAGAGGTGAAACAGGCAGGCTTAGGTGCGGATCAGAGGGAGATGGGCCGAGGACGTTACTCTGTTCCAGGTTTGAGCAACTGGGCAGAGGCCATACACAGAGGCTCTAGGAGGGGAGTAAGATGCTGGAGAAATGATGTCTGCTTTAGATGTTGGAGGGACATACTAGAATGAGTCACTGCACTACACTTCGGAGTCCCTAGCTAGTTACATACACCTTCTCACAGCTTGGAATCCAAATGCGGCTTTGGTCCCTCAACCAGCTACACTCCCAAGAGTCCTGAATTCGGGACTGCGTCAGCAGGGTAAGAGGCAACAGAGCCTGAAGCCTCGCAATGTTGATGTCATCGGCAGGTTGTTGATGACTTTGGTTCCAGCCTTACAGTCCCTGGCCAGAAATGTCCAAGTGCTACATCTGAACTCAGACAGCCCCCTTTCCCCCACTAGAAGTCACTTTGCATAAAATAATGCCTAGAGTGGTCTGTGCTATGGGAAACTCAAACTCAACAGACACAGAAATTGTGAGTTTGGTAGAATCTAAGACAGCCCAGTGCAAACCCAAGGATGATAAAAGGATCTGATTTGGAAGAGAGGACTGGACTGCCAATTGATGAGTTGTTAGCACATAGACTCAAAAGGTTGTGGTCATCTTCAGAGCTATAGCCAGTGAAGAATTTGAAGGGTAAGAAAAGGAAGACCTGGACAGAAGCTTTGGACATAAATATTTTTTAATTTAAACAATTATTTATTATATTATATACGCATGAGCATTTTGCTTGCATGTATGTATGTACACATGTACATGCATGTCTGGTGCCCTTAGAGGTCAGAAGAAGGTTTCAGATCCTCTGAAGTTATGGATGGTTGTGAGGCACTATGTCAGTGGTAGGGACTAACCTGGATCGTCTATAAGATCAACAAATGCTCTTAACCACTGAGTCAATTCTTCAAACCCTGGACATAGATTTTCTAAGTGCTAGTCAGAAAGGCAAACTGGCCACGACAGGAAGCTGGTCACACGTAGGCAGTTAAACAGGGGATGTTGGTATCATAGAAACGAGTGGTAGCTCATGGTTCTCTTAAGAATGGATCAATGTAGCAAATGCTTCCAGGAGGTCAGGCAAGCTGAGCACTGATCATGACCATGAGATCTTGTTATAGCGCCCTAGGAAAGAGCAATTTTGATTCAGCAACGACAACAGGGCTAAGATAAAAAGGATCTTTGGGAGAGAGCGACAAATAGAGTCCACAAGGGGAGGCAGCCAAAGAGATTTGATCTTCTTTGGAGTGCTATAGGATTAAAGGGAGAGAATTTTTTTTTAAAAAATCCATAGACAAGCTAAGCCACACTCCAGAATGAAGCATTAATAAGGTGTTCTGTAAAGTGTTGTTACATATTTTATCTAAATAATGGACTTTTTTTTATGTGGGAGAAAGACGCATATGTTTGAATGAGGATGGCATGCAGCTAGGAGGCAAGAGAGAAGAGAGATAAAGAGACAGGATGCCTTTAATGCTTTATTTGCTGTAGAAGAGGGGATGGACCACAGGGGAAAGAGCCCCTCTTCTGCTGTCCCAGAAGGGAGGATGAGGAACAGAGAACAGGTGTATTAGGAGTTAACTGTCGTGGACAGGGGTTTGAAGTTACATGGACTGGTGGTTACCCACTCTTTATGTAGTGAGAGTTCCGTTTCTGTGTTTGTGTAGGCTAAAGGTTTCAGGGGAGTGGAGAAAGTTCTAATAGTTATTCTGAGCATTTGAAGAGCAAACTCTTTAGACTGCCAAACCAGCTTGGGATTCATGGCCAGGACTTGGTAGCAGCATCAGTCTGGTGAACTGTGAAATCTTTCCTGGCAGTAGAACAGACTCTTAGAAGGAGCTATTTCTACAGATCACCAGCTTCTCACTTGGGTCCATGAGGTAGTTCAAAAGCAGGATGAAAGCCTGGCACCTCTTGCCTGCATCTTGTGTCTGTTTCCTTTGCTTTGTCTTAGGCTCCAGTGCTTAGGCTTGTTCGTCACTTAGGGAACGGGTGTCTGCTTATCTGTGTCATCCCTCTTCAAGGCTGAACAGAGCTAAGCCATTGTCCTAAATGTGAAGCCACCCTGGACTGAGGGAACAGCAGAGCCTTGTAGGACTTACCATCGCGGAGAAGAGGGCAATTGTCTATGAAGGTAAACTCTACCTTGAAGCACGAATAATTACCTTACCGAAGCTATCTTGGCCCAGCCAGTAAAAAGGACTTCCTCGGGTCACACTCAGACCCGGAACTGAGACAAGGATTATCAGACCTCCTTGACCAGGACTGCTTAATTATGCACACTGTGTTCCAATTCTTCCTCTATTGAAACCTAAAACTCACGTCAGTCCCCTGAAGAGGGACTCGGGGTCACTAAATTTAATAGCCACTCCTCACCATCAGTTGCCGCTTTAACTGATGCATCATGATGGGTGGCCAAGCTCACCTGTCAGAGCCGCTGGAGATAGCCTTCTGCCCTAAAACTGGTGAGAGCAGGACTTGGCTCCTGCTCACTGGCAGGGAGCAGTGTCAGCTCTAGCCATTAGGCTTGGGGTATGTTCAACTTGCTATGATGGAAGGACAATGGGCATGTGAAAGTGACAAGACACTAACCCAGATGTTCTCTGTGGCCGTGGTGTTTAGAAAAGAGCCTCACTCCAAAGAATCGTCTCCTTGGCATTGTCCATCGCAGCTATTGATGGTCAACTAGAGGGAAGAAAACCAAGGAGAGGGAAGGCGGGTGTGTCAAAGGACAGGAAGGCCCGAGCCGATGGGGGAGAGACTGGGTGTGAGTGACAGCTGAGCTAAAGGAGCTAAATGCTGTGACCGGGTAGATAGGGGATGTCCTTGATTTCAGAGATGGGCTGTTCTCCCATGAAGGGAGACTCCCCCCGCTTGATTCCTCTGAGAACAAAAGCCAAGATGGTATCCCGTGTGTGGAGACTTCCCCTGGAGCAGACACAGGAGGATGCAGCTGGAGTGTGCTGGGGGTGGCTCATGGTGAGGGGAAGGACCGACACACTTGAGAAGGGGAAGGGAGGTCAAGAGGGCTGGGCAGGAGTACTAGGCTGTAAGGGAGACCCAGAGCAAAGAGTGCCCGCCAGCGGAGTCCCACTGAAGGCACGATGGGCAACCTCTGAGTGTCATGAAGGGGCAGCAGAGCAGGGCACCCCCAGGGCTGCCACTTAAGGCTGTCTCGTCTTACTCAAGAAGTTCAAGCTCTAAGAGAGAACGCCGTTGGACATTCGGGTCCATAAATCTGTTGCCTCAGTTTCCCCATGTTCCAAAGACATTAGGAAACCGAGATTATTACAGAAACATGGATTTATTTCCAATTCAACCAAAGAAAAAAGTTCCGTTTCCACCACCACGTCCCTTGTTCCTGTGACCATCCCATGGTCTATAGGAAACCAGCACTAGAATGCATGTAGCTTTAGTGCTAATAGGCTTCTGATACCTTTTGATGTTGCAAAAGACGTTCACCTACAAAATTCATGACCAAAAGATGATCAAGTATCAAAAACGATTCTCAAAATAAAAACCCAGAGTGTTTTAAGTTAATGTTTTCTGTGAGGTCCTATTCAGAACTCTCCTGAGCCACAGGAGGCAGGCTGTACACACCTGGGTTTTATCAGGTCTTTTCCTGGGGGAAGGTGACCTTGGGCCCCAAGTTGACTAAGTTTCCTGTTAGTCTTTTTTTTTTTTTTTTTTTCAAGTCTGGGTTGAGGAGGAGAAGAGTGTCTTTAATAGACTCCATTTTTGAAAAAGAAAAGAACTTAGAAAAATTGGATGTGAGCATCCCATACACCCTGGTTCGTGGGTTTATCCCTTGGAAGATTTGGAAGACGGGCTCCTGAATCCTTCCTTTGGACATCAGCCTCAGCTCTGACCCCCGAATGCCTGTTAAATACAACAAGTGACCTCCCAGCTACATCTACACAGATTCTCATGTTTCCTCATGATTTTCTTCAAATTATCAGACGACCACAGTCACAGCGGTCATGAAACTCGATCTCCTTATTCTGGTTTGGCTGAACTGAAAATAAATCCATATAAATATTATATATATATATATATATATTTTTTTTTTTAAACAAATTTCTTTTTCCTAATGTCTTTGGAACATGAGGAAGCTGAGACAATGGGTTCATAGACCTGAGGGTCCAGTGATATTCTCTCTTCATGCTAGACCCAACACCCCTGTGGGGGAGCCTAGAGTGTGCCAGTGAAAAGGCACGGACATGGGACTGCTGATGGGCTGGGCTCAGCATCTCTTCAGAATCTCTCCTCCCATCTGGGCTCCAGGCCAGGATCACAGTGATGAAAAAGGATGTTTCTCTGTTGTAGATCTTTTGCGTTTCTAATATTGTACATTAGTGCCTTGTCCACTCAATCTGCCATGCAGAAGTTCGTCAATGGACTGATGTGTAAACAGCAGAGCCTGGGGTTGAAGCCTGCCCGAGGGCCAGAGTCCAGCTGTAGCACTCACTGAATACTGTAGGGAGATCACTGTTGAATGGGGGCGATGGTAAATGGCTCCCATCCCGTGGGCCTCTGTGAGAGCAAGAGGTATTTCAGGACAGGGTCTGCAAATGGCACCTGGTGCATGTTAACCACCTCTGGTGTGACGCTTCTGCCCCTCTCCTTGTCAAGGTGAACAGAGCTGTGCTCCACTGTTGGAACTGTTTTCACTTTCCATACTAAACTCAGAGGCCCCTCAATGTGATGAATCCTTGCTTTTCTTTGCTTTGTAAATGTTCTTTTTTATTTTTATTACTTGACTGACTGACTGACTGGCTGACTGATTATGTGTGTTTACGAGGTCAGAAGACAACTTGAGGGAGGTTGGTTCTCACCCTGTGGGTCCTAGGGATTGACCTTAGGTCATCAGCGTTGGTGACAGGAACCTTTATCCTCTGAGGCATTTCATACGCCCGTCTTGCTTTGGAAAACTAGTAGCGTGTTTGGTATCCATCCAATTACTTCCATCAGACAGGCAGATAAAGGTGAAGTAGGCAACAGCTACCCACAGACATCAGACTCAGCTACGGATTCTTGGGTGAGCATAAGAATGGGAACGTACTCAAGCAGAAGCAGACTGGGTCTCACCAATCTACATAAGTATCACCCTGGGTCCATGCGTCTCTGCCAGGAAGCAGCAGCAGCTTGCTTTCCTCTCGGAACAAAGCCTGTGCTTGTGTGAATGTCTCTAGAGAGAAATGTGTTTATACATTAGACTGGTAATTAAAGGCTCCCAATAAACACGGTCTCATTACTCAGCGTAAGGAGCTGCCTACATGGTGTCTGGCACTATGTCAAGTGTCTGCTTGTGCAACGCTGAGGTTGTGGCTGTGCCACCGCTCATGGAGGGAGCATTGGTGTGTGGGGACAGGAGCAGGTCCCTATGCTACCCAGGCTGCGTTGTTCTCTTTTCCAAATATTTTAATGGATCCAGGTCCACGTCTGGTTCACTGAACTGTAGTCAGTTGTCAAGAGTTCAACAGACATCACAATTCCCAGGCAGGTTATGCTCTTTCAGCTAGGGAGAAAGGCGTTACCCATCATTCTTGTCAGGATGTGGAGCCCATCGGATAAGGGAAGTAATCACTCCACTCTGGTTTCTGCTTCATCATCATCATCATTATTACCACATCATCGCAAATATTTGTCTTCCTTCCTTCCTTCCTTCTTCTGTTCCTCCTCCTCCTCCTCCTCCTCCTCCTCCTCCTCCTCTTCTTCTTCTTCTTCTTCTTCTTCTTCTTCTTCTTCTTCTTCTTCTCTCTCTCTCTCTCTCTCTCTCTTTGAGATAGGATGTCATATCCTCCAGAGTGGTCTTGAGCTTTTTCATATTGCCTGATTCTCTTGACTCCACTGCCCAAGGGCTGGGATGATAGGCACAAGCCACCAGGTCCGGCTCAAATCCTTCTTATCATTTCCACTGGCTAAGAGGAGAACCTTTAGTTTCGTGAAATGCTTTCTAGCTTGCATAGCACCTTCACTGTGTCCTATAACACCTTCTAAATCTGTGTGGAAGCGACAAAGGGCTTTTCCTTTTATGGAGAGCGGAGGACGCCTTCTACTCTACCTGCACATAGGAACGACTAATCATACCTACTGAGGTTGTTTATCAAGTGTTTTAGAGGTCAGGCCAAGCGCACGTGCATGTACCACACCCTACAAAGGCTCGGCATTTCCAGATGATCACATATAATATGAGTGTCGAAGACACAATGTCTGTGGGGCTTGAAATGTCACAATTATTTCAATGGTCCTACGAAAATGATCTTGAAATCACATGTGCCAGAAGGGAGCCCATTTCTTACACACACACACAGACACACACACACAGACACACACACACACACACATTTGCACATACTCATTGACACAGAAGTCACCAGGTCTCAAAAAAATGCCAACACATTGTACTACATACAACTTTATTCAATCTAAAACCCACCAGTTCTCCACACCAGGCTACACGTCATAACGTCCCCTCCAGCCCCCACCCCCACCCCCAGCCCCACACTCCATGCTATTAAGGCTCTGATGCCCAGAACCATGGGAACTAAGAAGTAATTGGTCACTCACGGGTGGAGACAAGTTCTCATTGTGTCCTAGAGATTCTAATTAGTCAGCGTTGAATACCCAAAGGCTTTAAATGTTAACCCACTGACTGAGGGCAAGTAGAGCCAGTCTTGAACAAATCCAATTGTTTTGTAAAGGATTTGATAGTAATGAAGGTGATGATGAAGCGCTCTTTATAAATGAGACGTCTTGGCCAAGTGTTAGTTCTCCCACCTCCCAAAGGAGCCCAGGTACCTCCCTAATGGCTTATAACCCACACAGGAGCAGTAGGGGGGGGAATACTGAGTTGATTATTTTATAATTAAAGAAAGCTCTAGGGGAGAGATTTTTGCCCAGAAGCGCAGCATTGCAAACTGGGTCACCATGAGCTGGAGTTCCCATCCATCCTTAATGTCAGGAAATACCAGGCAGGTTCAGTCTTCTTTCTTTACTTCCCTGTTGGCTTTTCCAATGATTTGTTTGCATCCAGAGAGGCTCCATAATGGGTCTTGTGTACACCTATCCATGTTCACCCAGCTGCCGCGATGGCGTGAGAGAAGAGCCCACATACCAGGGAAACTTCTGGATGTCTGTGGCTCTCAGTCCAGGGAAATCACCTGGGAAGCTTCCCAAATCCCAGGTGCCCTAGCTCAGGCCTAGTTGAATTACATTTGAATCTCTGTGAGGGGAAACAGGGCTTTCTTTCTGAGAACTCCTGGTGGTGATTTTTAAAGTACAGCCAGGGCTCCTGCTTTTTGGTATTGGATCTGAAAACCTGGTCCTGACCCATCATTGCCTGGGAACTTGTTAGAGATGTAAATTCCCAGGCCCCATCCTGGACCTATACATTCAGAGAATATGGATCAGCCATGAGCGATTTTGTTTTGTTTGCTCTGTTTTTTAGGTTATCATCTTAACAAGTCTAGGTGATTCTAATACGACATAAACTCCGGAATTAGTCTAGGTGTGCAGAGTATCCTCAGGCAGTTACAAACTCTTTTTTGTTGTTGTTAAAAAATGCCAACTGTCCATTTGGGCCATCAGGGGACACATGACAAAGCCTAATCTCTCTGCTTCCTTTATGAAGTTCGCCTGCTTACCTCTGCAGGGAGGAATCCTCTTTTTTTCCCTTAAAATTTATTTTTATTATTCTGAATCACGCGAATGTATCCGTGTGAGTGTGGGTGCCCCCAGAGGCCAGAGGCATTAGACACTCTCTGTCCCAGGAGCCGGGGCAGTTGTCAGCCGCCGATGAGGGTCCTGGGACTCGAACTCAGTTACTCCGTAAGAGCGGCGTGGGCTCCTAGCCACTGAGCCATCTCTCCAGCCTCCGGGTAGGAGAAATCACTCACAGAGTGGCTCTCTAAAAACTGGTGATACTCTTTTAAGGGTAAAGACACAAAGATAAGAGTAATTGAGGCATTTTACTGTTTCATGTCATCCCCCCGAAGGCACATAACTGCAGTGGTATTCCAGGCTTATATTCACCTTGGATTCCAGGAACGGCCAAGTCTTATGTGACAGACCGCTTCCTAGAAGAAGGCAATTACCTATTATCTATCACACCCTGAAGGAACAGTTCCTGAGCACGGACTCCAGCGATGTCAGGAGCGAAGGCATTCCTAATAGTGAGCTCGCAGAGCTGCTAAAGCGAGGCAGTCTATTTAATAACGTTTTATAGCCAGGCATCAGCCCAGCGTGGTGTGAGTGCCAACTGAGCGCAGAGAAGGGATTTTATAAATTCACACGGAGTTCCTTTCCCTCCTTGAGTAACCAGCAGGGTACGGTCTTAGGTGTCACCTGCGCGTCACCTTTCCCTCAGCACTTCTGCTGGTCTGTTTCGTAACAAGGACTATGTGTGAGTTTGTTGCTCTTCCCCATCCCGGCTCATTTTAAATCTTATCAAGCGCTTGAACTGGTCACATTTGCAGGAAAGCTTGGCTATTAATATTTTTTTTTTCCTCTCTAAACTTTTAGGGTGTTTTGGGGGCAGAGGGGAAATAACTAGATTGGCAGGCATTAGCAGGGATCCAGTGTTTTCCTATTCATCTTGAGCAAGAACTCGAGGCACTTTCGGAAACGGACCATCAGTGTTTTCATTTATTCTTTCCTTACAAGCCATAAGGACCTTAGCCACCTTGTAGAACTAGAGCTGAGATGAGGGCCAAGCAGACTGCACTGAGCACGACTTCTTAAACAAAAGCAAGGTATTTCTGTGCACGTACCTGTGCGAGTTTATGTGCACCACGTGCCCACAGATGCCCTTGTTTCAACCCCACCGGTTAAGAATAAGACCACTTCCACAATTTTTGAGCCAAATTTGAAGCAAAGTTTATTTAAATACCGGCCAGGTCTACTCTGGGAGTTCCCAGAAAATGATGCCAAGTCACATTTGGCAGAAGCTTCTAAAGGCAAAACTCATAAAGCTATATACTTCCCACCTTCATCCAATTGGGAGCAAGCATGCAATCTTGATGTACTTCCTGCTTCAGTATCTCCCGTCTACATGTGATCAAGCACGTACTGTGCAAGTAGGATCAATCAAGCTTGTTCACAGATGCTAGGACATGCAGTTTGTTATCTTACACTAACAACAGCCTCCAGCATTTCAGGGAGTGTCTGTCCTTGGGCTCTTACGTGTTAGAGGCATTTTTGTTTTATGGCTCTCTTAGGTACAGTAACTAAAACTTAAAATGTAAGTTTAGCTAGCTCTCACACTTGTAAGCCAGAGTATCACCTGTTACTGGTGCTGGGAACCGAACTGGCTCCTCTGGAAAACCAGTAAGCAAGCAAGCAAGCAAGCAAGTAAGTGCTCTTAATTGCTGAGTCATCTGTCCAGCCCCAGATCAGGACTTCTCAATTACACAGGCCTCTTGCTCCATACCCCAGTTCTCCCTGTATTTAAACCTAAAGTTTATATAATGACCAAAAGTTGAACTTGGGTCATTCAAACGCTTCATGTGTTCCTGTTAATCAAATCTCTCTTCCCTGCTTTTTATCATTACTTGTCTCTTGTAGTGCACTGGGATGGACCACTCCCCTCTTTCTCCCTCCTACTCTCTCAATGCCCTCTCTCCCTCTCTTTGCCTACACACACACATTAAAGTGTTGGCTTTTTCTTCTAGCTGCCCTAGTAGCAGAAAAATCTCAATTCCCACTTGCTGTGAGCTCACAGGAATAAGATGCTCAACACTGACTCTCCTGGGATGCAAACTCAAAAGCTGCTTCCCACAGAACAAAATAACCTTATGAAGTGACGAAAACAAATTATCTGTTCCCCTACAATTAAAGCATGTGCTTTAGCATTGTTTGCCGGGGTGAACCTTTCTAGTCTTTACCTATTGTTTCTATATTTGCTTAACTTAGAACTGCCAGGAAAAAAAATTATACCCCAACAAGGCTTAATTAGATACCAGGTTGGAGTTCCCTAGAGAAACCTATGATACCTTAGTTATCATAGGTTTGGGGGAGGTGTTGATTTGAGGACAGATGTTCTAAATTTCCTCTAATTAAACAGAGCTGATGTAAACACTGGAGGCTGGAGGAGGAAGGCATAGTTAAGATGATGGTTGGCAGTAGTTTATGCCAAGAGAAGTAGAAACAAAGATGACCTGTCCTGATCCCTAACCTCTAACCTCTGGGGAGTTATTTAAGATTTAAGAACTAAGATCTTTGGGATCAGGAGTTACTGAGAAGGACAGATAATTCTTTCTATATTGAGGGAGCTCAAAGATGTAGCCTCTGGTGTCCTTCCCTTGGTTAAAAAGAAAACTCCTAGCCAACTAAAGCCAGTAGTTCATTTGATAAAGCAAAATAAAACCAATGTGCGGAGGAGGCAGAGCCCAGAGAGGGTTCTGTGAGTTCCAACAAACTTCGATCAGACAACATTTGTAGAAAAAGGATTGGGAGAGCTAGAAAACACTCAATTGGCTACAGCCTAGTTCATCAACCAGTCAATTGGTTACAGCTTAAGCAGTTAGTTGTTTACAGCTTAATCAGTTGCTTAACTGCATAGCCTTCTATAACCAACCATACCCAGGCACTGTGATTAAACTCCACAGTGGTTTGATCTCTTGAACCCAATATAAGCACCCAGTGTGAATCCATGAGATTCATTAAGTCTTCCTTAATGACTTTAATTTTCAGAACTAAGTCACAGAAAAGAAGAACAAGGAGAAAGAGAAGGAGAAGGAGAAGGAGAAGAAGAAGAAAAGAGCAGATTTTGCCCAGTGTTACAGCTTGGTTTCCCAGAATGCTGTTTTTTCTGACATCAGCAGGAGTAGGGTAGGAGACACAGCCCAGCCCAGCTTCCCCCAGCCTGAGTTCTTTCCTCTCTTAGGGACTTCTATTCAGGTAAAGCTGGATCCCTGACTTGGAAGCAGAAAAGTATTTCAGGATGAACCTGTATGAGAAGAGTATGGGTTTATTAAAACCCAAGAGTATGGGTTTATTATTTTTCACATAGATTTAAACATACAGATTAATAGAAAGAGAGGTACTCAGAATGAATAAGACACACAAGAGCGTGAGTGTGGAATTCTCAAAGGTGGATTGCACTTATTTGTCTTCTTGACAGTAGCCATGCATGGGGTTTTCCTGGGCTCTGGAGTTACATCTTCAAAGGCTTGCTAAGGAATTCAAATGAGATAAAAATGTTTCCTCTGGCTTCTTGGATAGGATTGCAGTCTATAAAATGACATCCTAGACCACAGCAGTTCAGGAAGTTAGGGTGTTTTCGTTGTAAACAAGTTAATAATTTTATTTATGATGCAGCCAGAAAATACCTGGGAAAGGAATGAGGCCTAAATATGCTCGGGCCTGCCTCGTAGTTTAACGCTATTTTAACATTCTTACCTGAAATACCCTATAAAAGAAGTACTGTCTCTATGTAGGCAAGCTTCACAGTGGATAGTATTTGTGCTGGAGTTCTTGACTCTAGCTGGTGAGGTTTCAAACAGATTCTGGACTCTGGATTGAGGGGCCCCTCTCCCTTCCCATGTCTCTCTAATTTTCTTTGCATTTCTATCCTGCCTCAAAAGTCAAGCATGTCAAGTCTGCCAGGTGGTGAACTAACATTGATGGTATTTTAACATTTAATTCATTTTAATCCTCATAACAATACTGCAAAGTAAGTATCTTTGGACCCCCAGTTTCCAAATAGAAAAGTGACAATCAGGTGGTTTGCAAACAGCTTTAGATCTGCAAGTGGAATGAAGCGCTGAAGTTCTAATGCAGGTGTGTCCAGCTATAAAGCCTTAATCGGCTTCCTTGGTCAGTAGGGTAGAACTTGGAGCTTCCGGTTTGTGTGATCAGCCAGCAGCTTTGTGTCCATCTCTGCACAGATAAATCAGGAGGCACCATTAGGGGCCAGCCCTCTGTGGTGTCTTCTACATATCTCATGATAGCTTCTATCCCTGAGTATCTTCTTCAAAAAATATGTGTGTGGTAAGCAGCTGTGGAAGAGAGGACTGTCTTAGGTGAAGACCCAGGTTTGTTTCCAGATGAAAATGAAAATTTTCCTCATCAGCAGCATCATCGTCTTTTACTCTAGAGCAAAAGCCGGGTCAGTTTGCTCAGACCTGGATTAGAAGTCTGGAGGCTCTATCATGCAGTTCGTTAGCCATGACGCAGACCCACTGTGCACAGCATGCAGACTCACTGTGCACAGCATCCGCCCTCCTGGGCCTACTGCTTCCTTGTCCACACAGGTCTTGTTTAGCAAGGGGAGCCAGTGTGGCTGAGTAGTCATGGCCTTTGTCTCTTATCTTCTACCAATGGCAGTAAAGCCTGTAGGAGGTTCATTTGCTAGCCAAAAGGCAAGGTGAAGTGTCAGACCCTCCACAGCCCTTAACAAAGCTGGCCTCACACGTTATATACTTAACAGTGTGTCATATCCCTTCATCTAGCCTCAGCTCTGAGCGCACTGGCCAGCTGACTGACTGGGATTATATCCTAGAACCTTTCTGCATGTCCCATGCTTTGTATCCTCCCTGCTCTGACCACTAAATCCCAAACAGAGACTAGAATAAGGCAAGTGCAAATTAGAAAGGCAGAGTGGTATGTTACCTCCAAAAAGACCAAAGGCTTTCTTAGGTTGAGTAGCAAATGGAAAGCCATCAAAAATAGCGTTAGTATCTAAGGACATGTTCATGTGGTGAACATTTTAGAACATCTTGTCATTAACATCTCAGATGGACACTCTGACTAACAGTCAATGGCCGATGACTCAGGACTTACCTCCCCAGGCTTCCTTATCTCTAGGGACATACACACGAGGGTAAATTTCCAACTCACTCAGCTAGCAACCCTTACTCCAGCTCTGAGAGCGCCACTCTGCTTGGGGTTAGAATCCACCTCTCCTTAAGAATAGCAATTACCAAGTCATTATTCCTCTCTCAGTTCTTTAAAGAAGACATTCAAGTTTGGACTCAGAGTACCTCTATACAGTACACAGCTCAGAAGAGACAAATGCATGTCCATCCCTTGGTCCTTTAGACTGAAACTTGACCTTTTAATGCCTAAAGGCCTTCAGCTGACAGGCTGGCCAAAAGGAAGCAATTACCCAGAAGGTTTAAGGATAGTAATCGATGCTAGTTTCTAGCTGTATCCTGTGTGGTCCATCTTGAACACACAGAGAACATCTTTGGAAGGAAGAAAAGATGTCGAGAGTGATGGAGAAGGCAGCAGTGAATAGAGCCCCAAGGGAAGGACACACAGTTGTCTCTTCTAAGCTACTATGTACTGTATAGAGGTATTGCTCTATCTCAAAGTTTTCTTGGCTTCTATATTTTTATTTTCCGATTCTACTGCCCTTGGCTTTCATTCTTAAGCTACTCATTGATTCCACATGTCTGCTGGAGCTCCTGCAAGTCCATCCCAATCCAGTAGGAGATAGGTGAGAGGACCGAACTAAAGGGATTCTCTTCCTTTAAAAAACCCTTGAGTATACTGTGGTTCTATTCCTGAGAGGGGATGCCATAGATGTTGGGTTGAGCTGCTTCAATTTCTTTTAAAGTCGGGCTACTTGTTTTGCTTTGGGATCTCTAATTTCCTTTCCCCACAAAGACACTCGAGAAATTTGATTCATTTCTTTTAGTTATCAAGCTAGTAGCAACTACTTCATTCCTCTGACATAACTACCCTTTCAGGAACAGTACCCTAAGCCAAACAAATTAGACAAAAATTATTATCAATAAACCCATACTTGCACCTAATGATTATGTTTATTTCCTTGATTGTTCATAACCCAGAAGTTTATGTGTGTGTGTTTATATGCATAAATACACAGGAATGCAGATGTCTGCAGAGGGCAGAGGTGTTAGACTCCCAGGCACTGGAGGGGGCAAGGGAGATGCAGAGCTGTAGAGAGCAGGACAGCCTGGAATCTCTGTCCACCTCTCCATTTCCAGTTCTGATGCCTCTCACTATGACATTCTGGCTTGGGTCTGAGAGCTGCAGCAGGCATCTGGCTGTGTTTCTACACCATCTCCACAAGCTAGCAGACTAATAACAGGCCATGGTTGCCATGGTGATTCTGTTTCCACCTTTAAATCTGACCCTTTTTAAATCTGTTGCAAATGTCTCTTTGGTTTCCTTAGCTGGAAACCAAGTAGGAGAGTCAGGAGTTCAAGGCCAGTGTGGGCTACACAGAAAATTGGAGGCTAGCCTGGCAATATGAGACCCTGTTTCAAAATAACAACAACAAGAAATTATAAAGAGAATTGTAGTTGTACACTGCTGTGGTGGCTTACAAGGAAGATGCAGAGGCATATTCATACCTGCAAACCCTGTTAGACCACAGCAGAGGGAACCACTGTCATGGCAAGCACCATACTGGACAGTGGAACCCAAGCATCTGAGCTCAGGTGTTTTTATTGATTCAGAATTCATCAGGTGTTCTATGGATAGCACGTGCAGATCATGTGCAATCAAACATTCTCCACATAAATCCAAAACCTGTAGACAATACAAAATGCCAAGACCTAGGTAGCCTATCATCCAACAGTGTACGAAACAACTATTTTATACATAACTAAAAATAAACTTCTACAACAGAGAATATTTTCTGTTGAGGTAGGACAACCCTAGTCATCTGAATCTACAAGCACTGTCCCTAATTGAGTGTGACCCAAATTTGTATGGGTGTTGGGGGTATGGAGACAGGGAACGAAATTGGCCAAACACTAAAAATCTGGGTAGGCTGAACCCAGAGCAAACCCAGGCTGGAATGGAGTCCCCAGAAGATGCAGATGCTACTGTTCAGGTGACAGTTCCCATGAAAGCCCAAGTGCAGAAGCTGATGGCATCAGAGGACTGCAGGCAGCATCCTACCACAGGCCAGTTTTAGTCCTGGAATCTTCTTGCCTCTCTGTGTCTCAGACAGACCTTCCTCCAAGAGCTGTGAGATGTTTCTATCTCTTGTCCAACCACAGGAAACAACCTAAAATTCTTAGTCACCTTAATGGGGAATCATTATCCTTCACCATGCTTGAAAATTTCCAGGGAAGAAGAAAGGAGCCTTTTAACAGCACTAGCAGATATGCGCGCGCGCGCACACACACACACACACACACACACACACACACACACACACACACACATATAGTGGAGAGGTTTGGGCAA
This sequence comes from Cricetomys ansorgei, assembly GCA_026225945.1. Taxonomy (NCBI): domain Eukaryota; kingdom Metazoa; phylum Chordata; class Mammalia; order Rodentia; family Nesomyidae; genus Cricetomys; species Cricetomys ansorgei. Next base: position 10,475,920 of record JAMJFZ010001089.1, read on the forward strand.
TTGGTCATTCTTGATGATCCTCAAATGATAGTAATACTAACCACCATCCTTCCATCTCTTATCGTTGACAAGAAGTAATTGCTAAAGCATTTTAATCTGCTTGGCACCTTTGCCAGGGAATCTTGTGACAAGAGAGATATGAAAGACTTCTCCGCCCCTTTCTCCTATTAACTTAAACCTTCATTTCAAAAGTCTCCCTGTTCAGGACCCAGTGCCAGCTGCTCCGGTTGTTGTATCTGGTCCTGGACCAAAGGACTGTTTTCTCATTAGCTGCCCCATCCTTGTCCTTTCACAACTTTCTTCCTCTGCAGGAGCCCTTGGGCCCCATTCTTTTGCGCAAACCTGCCCGGTTGGCCTGCTGTGTTAGATAAGACTTATCACAGGTGCTTATACAGCTGGCTCAGGGTCAATCTTTTCTTAGTTTTGTGAGGTTAATCTTAGAGGGATAAAGGACAGGGGGAGGGGGAGTGGGAGAACACAACATGAAGTTGTCATGGTGGGGACGTAGGCAGAGAAACTCTCATCTTGTATCCTTAAAGTCAATAGCCAGGGAATTTGTTCCCCTTCATCCAGGAGTGGAAACTGGGGGGCGGGGGCCAGAGGTTTTTCTTTGAGATCCAGGAAACAGATTCGGCAAGTCTGTAAATCAACCTGCTCATATTTCTAGAATCAGAAGAGCTGCTAGGACTGGGAAGGTCTCCCACAGCATTTCTCTTGCAGCGATGCACACACCAGCCCTGTGGTGCTCTTGTTTAATCAGAAGCTGCTGTGGAGGAACATGGCTGTGTTGGGGCCCAACATTCTTCATTTCTAACAAGTTCCCAAGAAACAGCAGTGCTAGTCAGTGAACCCACGGTGGGGGCAAGGAGAGCTGACACTTCAGTGAGCTTCAACTGCTGGGGCTGTGATCATCGTGATTGACTCTACGTTTGTGTCTTTCCGAAATTCATAGATTCATATGCTAGAACCCTCGTCCCAGTTGTGACTTTAAGTAGTTAAGGTTAAAAGAGGTATCAGAGAGAGCACACTAGCTAGTCCTCTCTCTGTCTCTGTCTCTGTCTCTCTCTACACACACACACACACACACACACACACACACACACACACACTCTTGAAAGAGAGAAGGACACAGTAGGGAAATGGCCATTTACAAGCCAGGAACTGAGCCTCAACAGAACCCAACCATTCTGACTCCTAGATTTGAACAAATTTTCTGGCCCTCCGAATCCCACCCCTGAGACAGGGTTTCTCTACGTAGCCCTGGCTGTCCTGGAACTCATTCTGTAGAACCAGGCTGGCCTCAAACTCAGAGATCCACCTGCCGCCCAAATGCTGGGATTAAATGTGTGCACCACCATTGCCCAGCATGACTCTGAGAGTTTTAATAAATAAATCTCTATTACTGAAGCCACTGTGTCATTTTGTGACAGTAGCTCTAGTTAGCTAATCGAACCATGATGGTGCCCAAGCCGGGTGTTTGGGACCTGGTCAATGACAATCTCTCAAGACAAATAAGGTGGAGTTCACTATTGTATACTTTGCCATTATGCTCTGATTTAGTCTTTAAGTCAGTGGATCTCAAACTTGACTGAGCATTTAATAATCTGAGAGCTTAAAAGGTACCCATGCCTGGGAGTATAGAAATCCCTGAGGTGAAGAGTATTCCTGCTCTCGCAGAGGGTCTTACTTTAGTTCCAGCTCCCTCGTCTGCTGCCTGATGACTGCATGTAACTCTAGCTCTAGGAGATCTCATGTATGTCCTCTTCTGGCTCTGATTGCCTCTTCTGGCCTCCATGAATACCTGCGTTTAATTTACATACACACACAACACACACACACACAAACACACACACACACACACACACACACACACACACACACACACAAACACTTAATACATTTTTAATATTTCAAATATTTTAACATAACATTTTTTATATTTTACATCTATATATTATAATATTTTGTATTTTTATTAAAGATATGTTTTTTAAAAAAGAAAAAACATATGTGCCCACATCTCACCTCCCAGAGTCTAGTTAGACTCTCCTACATGCAGCTGAGGATAGCTTTGAATATAGCCAAGAAAATATTGCAAACCTAAAACATCATGAGGCCTTTTTGTTTGTTTTTTTTGGGGGGGTGGGGAGGTGCAGAAGAGGAAACTTGATTGCCTGGTTCTTGAGTGTGAATTCTGTAGATGATAATGTCGTTTCGCAATGTCAAAGGGTTGTATAAGCCTAGTAATGGTGGCCTGGTGTTTGGATCTCCTTACAGCTGATATTTAAACCACCAATAGTCAAGATGGAGAATGATTGGCCAAAGTAAACGTGTTAGGGGCAGAGTAGGGTAAAGGTCAGTTTGTGCTCCCTGTCATGTGTCTGTGAAAAGGCTGTCAACAAAAAGGTCTGCCAACAATAGCTTTCTTTCTAGAATTGAAAAAGGAATTTAGTCCGGTTATCTGCCTGCAAATGTTCTGACCTGTTGTGAAGGCCCAGTTATGTGTCCAGGAATCTCTAGGGAATTCACACCAGAAGGAGAGAAGACTCCCCAAAGGTCAGCAATGGCACCCAGATCTATAACCTCTTTCCTTGCTTTCTTTGGACTCAAATATCCCTGAGAAGTGCTGAGTTGAGCTTCCTATTTTGGGCAGGCAGTGCTTTGCACATGGCAAGTCTGCTGTTTCTCCTTGGAGTTCTGAGTTCCCCTTTACTCTGCAACACCACTCAGAAGCCCCTCAAAGAGGAACTCTGGACAGACGGAGCTGCCGGGAGTCTTCTCTTCCTTATGAGTTTGTCTAGTCCGTGTTTGCCTTTGTGGTTGGCGTTAAGCTCCATTGTTCTGGTCTCGTCACTTTGCATTCTGTCACTTCTGGAATCGTGTTACAGTTTTAGCTTTCACCTGTAAGAACAAGACAAATCCAGCATCCACTGATGAGAGGCACCCCCCCCCCGTCATTTAATTTAGCCAGTCTACACAAAGCCCTCAGATGCACAGGGCCGGTGATGTTGGATGAGGCCAAGCATCAAGGTGGGAGACACATCACTGAGCAGGATCGAAGGTCTAAGAGCTGGAAGTTTCTCCGATTCTGAGGCAGTTTACCTCCCACACAGTGGGAACAGGAAATTACATATCTAACACCAGATATTGCAAACATTCTCCATATTGTATCCCACTTGAATCCCCCAGAAGCCCCCGTAAGAACAGACGTTCATCTGTTACGTTTCATCTGCAAGATTCAGGAACCAGGTTCTGAGACACTGGGAGTCCTTAGTCTTAGGTCTGAGCGGTATTAGAACTGAGACTTAACACTCTGGCCATCGCCTGCCACCACTCCTAGGGGACGTCTGCACATTTCCATTTTATGGGAGCTGGAGCTACACGCAAGTCTAGTTAACCCGCAGGAGGTTTCTGAACAGGAACCGCGCACAGCTAGCTGGCTAGCTGGCTAACCCCTGTCTCCCTAACCCCACGGACTTGGTTTCAGTCTGTGTTCCCCTTTCAAGATGGTCACCGTAGCCTCCCACACCCGGTGTGGTGGGAGCTCTTAGTGCTAAGAGATCCATTACCCACTCCCTTTTTCTTTTCTGCCTTCAAAGATCTTTTTAGGGAACAGTTAAGCCAGCCTAAAACGAGGTAGGAAATCACAGGCCTTTCACAAAAGTCTGCTGTTTTTTGTTTTCTTCCAGTAAAAAAAAAAGAAAAAAAACATTTTTCTTCGGTTTCCATCTTCCCTTCGGCAGCCCCTAGGTGCCTGGCGATGACTGGAGTCTCACAGTGGCTCACTGTTATCCCCGTTGTCTAAGAACGCAACAAAAGGTCGGCAATCTTAAAGTCATGCTGCCTAGAAAAGGACAAGTGTCTCCATCCGTACAGAGCCCTCCTCAACCCAATACCCTAGGAAGATACTTGGCTTTGTTTGTCTAGCAGCTGGGCAGGTTCTGCATGGCCTCTGACAAGATCAGTGAAATAGAATCTAGAAATAATAGATCTGGGTCAAATTTAAGTCTTGGCACATTAGCAATATGATTTGTTTAACCAATGCAGTTAACCAGTGGGCTTTGTCCTAGCGAGGTCGGGAGCTTCGGTCTGTGTCTTCTCAGCACCTCGCTCTCACCTTGCCTGTGGTGAAATTATCCCCAGCACCTGTTTGTATAAGGCATTGCAAAACCTCCCACGTGGTTCCCGTTTTTCTCCCAGTATCCACTCCAAGGATAGAGACAGAATTCTGGTGAGAGGATCTAAGGAAAATGTCAAGGTGTCTTCCGTTAGTATACATTAATTAATGAGAGTGGGCATCCTAACTTTAGTTATGGTTAGCAACAGTCACCTTAGAAACCCTAGCAACGGTATTACAAGTTGAAACATGCTTTCCGAAGCTCCGGATACCAGGACCTGCAAATATGACCATATTTGGAAATAGGGTCTTTGCAACTGTAACTAAACAAAGATGATGTCATTTCAGAGCAGGCTGGGGCTTCATCGATAAGATTACTGTTCCAGAAGAAGAGAGCATAGGGGGTTGGAGAGATGGCTCAACTGGTGAAGTGCCTGTGTTCAGATGCCCAGCAACCACATAAAAAGCCACACTTGGTGGTATGCTCCTGTGAGCCCAGTGCAGAGACTCTTAAGAGGATCCCTGAAATTGTCGACTGACTATATATATATACTATATAGTATCAGTATATTAGCCGTATCAGAGAGCACCAGGTTCTATGGGAGGCACTGTCTCAAAACTAAGAAGCAGAATGATTAAAGAGAACCCTTGATGTTAATCTCTGGCCTCCAAACCCAGCTGCATGCACACATGTATGCATGCACATAAACACACATTCAACCCCCACACAAAACACCCTCCAATTTACACATATACCACACACACACACACACACACACACACATGCACATACACACACACATGCACACACACACATGCACACACACACACACATGCACACACACACACACACACACACACACACACACAAGAAGACAAAAAAAGAGAGGAAGATATATGGATATAGAAAAAAGTCGTGTGGTGTCTGAGGCAGAGACTGTATCCATAAGCCTGGAATGCCAAGGATTCCTGGTAACAACTGGAGTTAAGAGGGGTCGTGGAATAGGTCCAAGGCTTTGAGAGAATCCAATACTGTTGTTTTTAAGCCACTCAGTTTGGGGCAATTTGTTATATCAGGTCTAGGATATTCACGCAGACAGGAGAGAGAAGCTGGCTCAGGCATAGAGAGGTTATGGGCTTCCGTGGAAGTGGGAAGCAGGCTCTCCCCTGCTGTTGATCAGAGGCACGAATCATCAGTATCTCCGTTTGGGTAATAGGTCAGGTCTTGTAGTCATTCCACCTGACGGAAGGGCCTGTGAGCTAACCCCAGTCCTGTCTGTGCTGTTACCCTCAGGAGCAGTCTGGGATGGCTAACAGAAGTGCACTTTGAAGAGTCAGGTACTTGGATGAGTGCTGAAAGAAAGAAAGATGAGTGCTCAACGCTGTCTATTTCACAACTCCGTCCAGGGCCAGTTTCCCTAACAAGGGGCAGCACACATCAGCTCTTTCTTTTGAGCAACCCAGGAGTTTTATTGCCTAATGTTTGCTCTTGCACAACCCTTCCTAGGGTTCACTGCTGATTTTTCTGCCTTAAGCTTTGCCTGCCCTCTATGTTGCTTACCTGCCAGAAAGGTAATTCGGGGTGTCAATTTAGTTCTCTTTTATCTGCTAATCTATTGCTCAGTAAATGTTGATAAAAAGATTTTTTACCTTTGCAAGCAATGGGGGAATGCCACATCAGACATTACCCGGAACTGGGCTCTGATTTGTTCTTCTTGGTGCTGGGAAATATTCTCAACAAAGACTTCACCAGAGCCTACAAATCTAGGAGCTACCTGTGTTTCTAACAAGCTGCTTTAGCCAAAGTTACATGGGCACAGGCCTTCCCTGGGCACAGCCTTCAGTTAATGACTGGTTGTTGCAGATGTACAAAGGCCTAGGCCCCTTGACGCTTATCAAAATGTCTCTGAAGAATCACCTGGATCCAGAGCTTACACAAAATTCGATGAGGTCTCTGTTATAACTGCATAGACTCTGGTAGGGCTTCTTCTGTCCAATCTGTGTCCTGTCTTGTCAGTCTTGGTCTTAACAGTCCTTACATCCCAGGAAACACCCTGCAATACAATCTCAGTCCCAAGATCTGATTTCCAGAGGTCCTGACCAAGGTGCCCTCAACCTGGTAATACATATTTAGAAGAGAGATACATTAACCACACTTACATGTACAGACATTGAATCTGAACTGTGTGAAGGGACAAGTAGTAATCAATAAAATGTTACCCAGAGTCTGTGCTGTCTGTGTAGGTTGGTGTCTGGGCTGGTCTGTTGTTCATTGAAGGCTCATGAATTCTGAGTGCAGTTCATTTCCCATCAGGGTTTTAGTGAATAAGGTACTAGATACGGCCATGGAATTTGACTTGGTCCTAGGATGAGTTAAATGGGCTTTTGAAAGTTTTGTTTTTCCTCTTCCTTAAAAGAATGGTCTTTGGAGTATGCACGAGTTGTTTTCGCTTTGTTGTGACAATTGACTTAAGGAGGAAGGAGCTATTTTGGCTCACAGTCTGGGGGATAAAGCCCACCACAGCGGGGAAGATGTGGTCTTTAGAGTGGCTGTAGCTATGGCAGCAGGAATGTGGAGCAGCTGATCACAGCACATCTGCAGCCAGGAAGCAGGGAACCAAGTACTGCTACTCAGTTGGCTTCTCCTTTTCATCCAGTCTGGCACGCCAGCCCATGGGATAGTACCACCCACGTCTGGGATTGGTCTTCTCTCTTCAATCAAGCCTCTCTGCAAACACTGTCACAGATGACCCCATCGGTGTATCTCCATGGGGATTCCAGATCCAGTGACACTGAAGAAGAATCATCATTGTCACGTTAGCCAACCATGTGCACCTCGGTGATGATGCGGTGGAAAGGTACGTGGCCTCTGTGGTCTTCCTCACAGCACTTATAACAGAGAAAAGCCAAACAGGTCCCAGCTGAAGGACATTCTACAGGCAACCTCCCTGGCCACCCATACTACCAAAGCTATCAAAATCAAGAAGAGTCTGAGAATGTGTCACAGCGAAAGAAGGTGAAGACAGATGACAACTAACTGCAGTATGATAACCCAGATGGGACCCTGAATTAAAAAAAAAAAAAAAGGATGCTAAGTAGAAACAAAGGAAATCTGAGCAGCCAAATTTAGTTCATAGGAATCCATCGATATTGCTTCCGTAACCGCGGTGAGGAACAGGATGCGATGATGCATACCTGTAATCCCAGCATTCAGGAGGCTAAAGAATAAGGATCATGAGTTCAAGGCCAGTCTGGACTGCGTAGTAAGTTCAGTGTCAGTAGAGACTATGTATAGAGACTCTGTCTCAAAAACAAACAGGCGATCAACAAATTCTAAGAGTGTATTATCCCCATCTAAGACGTTAGTCACAGATGAAACTAGGAAAAGGACGCACGTGAATTCTGTCTTTGCATTCTTGCGTATGTAAAATCCATCTACAATAAAAAGATTAAAAAGTGAATTCAAAAAGCATAACTATAATAAACATTGGTGGTTCCATCTTGGGTTCAATGCACATACCTGCGTCTTCCCTGGCCTTCCCTGGCCTTTGGTTATCACAACCATAACCACATACTGGAGTATAATTATGGCAAGGACACCATGCCTTTGTCATTGGTCTATGTCTCTAAGTCACTGTTACATGCTTGAGATTTTTCATTCTAGACATGCCTTTATCCATCCATCTAAACACCCAACCATCCATCCATCCATCCATCCATCCACCCACCCACCCACCTACCCAACCATCTGATCCATCCATCCATCCATCCATCCATCCATCCATCCATCCATCCATCCATCTATCCATCCTTCCATCCATCCTTCAAATAGAGTGATCTCCAAGCTCCCTGAGTCAAGATACTTCTACAAATCAGTTCTCTAGCTTGACAACATGTGGAATTAACCTGGGAAGGGCTTACCTACCAGGCCTTGTGCCCAGGTAACCCACTGCCCAGTCCAGATGGAGAACTGCTTTGTGCTTCACTCATGGCTGTCCATGGGTGATTCTACCTAAAGATATTACCACCTCTGTTGTGTATCCCCAGTGGTGACTGGTGATGTTAGCAACATGTAGCAGCAGCACTGACCAGTCAGATCACTGGTGGGAGGTATACAGCTGATCAGAGGTGTATTGGTTCAATATCAATCCTGCTTTTCTTTATCTGACCTGATTTGACTATAGAATGAAAAGGAGTTTGTGTGGAGAGGGAAGGAGAAAATCTCATCTTATTGTGCCTGATTTTGTTTTTAATGTAATGGGAGCTCTTGGTTTCCCCAAGGGAAAAACCAGGGGTCTCCAAGTTATTCCGCTCTCTACAAGAAAGGCTATGTAATAGACTTTTAGGGCAAAAGCCCAGTCTCCAGCAGCCCCAATGGACTAAACTCAGCCACCCATCCCAAAACACCAACAAAGAGAGGAATGACCATAAAAGGCAGAGGAAGAAGATCCAATCAGTGTGCAATTAGTGAAGCCACTCCAGAACAGGAACAGATAGAGGGGTTCAAGGACCCTCAGATTCATCTTCAGGATACTGATGAGATAGAATAAGAGTGGGAACAATGGTGTGCATAATCTAGCAGCCATAGATAATGTGTGGTGAGGTCTGGTTGATCACCGACTCAGTTCTAATTGAAGAAATCATTCTTGCTTCTCAGGTTGAGAGGGCTATCCTCTGAAGGTGGTTCTGCCCTTCAAGGCTCTGCCGTGCATGGGATTCAAGGTGAATGCACATTTAGGATAATTCTTAGAGACATTTAGGTCCCTTTTAGGGATTCTGAAATAGACAATTATTAAAAAGTTGACAGTAAAGGGTCTCGGTTACTCTTTGTGCTTTCAGCTTTGAGGAGGAACAGGACGGGTTATATATGACCAGTTTCCAGACAGATTTCCCTAAGTCAATGCCTGTGTGCAGGGGTGAGCTGCTAACCCAAAGTAAAGGAGGCAGATGCAAAGTGAAGGCAGAGATTGCTGGCTTTCACTCTGCTCTTAGTTACCTTGTGGGTGCAACAGAAGGAAGGGTCTCTGGTTCTCAGCAAAAGCAGCTTCCTCCAAGAGGAACCTTGGAGCAACCGGATGTGACCTCAGAACTCTGAGAAGGAAACTAGATAGAAGCCACTCCACCTTGTCTTAATTCTCTCAAGGTGTTCTTCCCCAAGAAAATGATTTATGCCCCTTGAAAGTTCAGGTGTAGCTGTTGCCTCCAGAAAATGGACCTTTCAAAAAGTCTCCTTTGCTGGGTGACAGTATCCAGGTTGGATGCAGAGAGATCCCACTGTTCCTCTTTGTAGCACGATGCAGGAATAAAGAGGGTGAGAGGACAGGTCTTGATTTTTTTTTTAAACTGGGCCCTGTGGGGCAAAGGGCAGCTTGCGTGGGCCTGTCCTCCGCTATTACTGGTCAATTGCTTTGACCTATTGACTTCACAGCTGGCCAGGCGCTCCATTACCGCACAGCAACGGCATGGCTCCGACTGAGCAAATGTTGACTTAACCTATTGGTCTCCTAATGCTGTTATAAAGTCCGCTCCATCGGAATGTTTATTCATCAGCCTTCAAAAGAGTGTTTGTACAAAATTAGAACAGTGCCACTCCACAAGACCAGTATAAATTGCCTCTTTCACAGGATGGGAATAGGGAAAATGCTTTTTATTTTAGAAAGTCCCCCAATCTTTGCTGTTGAGTTTCCTGTTAGATTTTTAAGAAGATCATGTTCTGCTCATTTATTTTACTGCAAAATAGTATTTACATTAAATAATAAACAGAGATGTACATTAATTAGGCCTGCATAGTACCTAATACTTTTATTTTTGTGATTTTAAATGGTTTCTCTTTTTAAATGAAGCACCTCTAGGCCTAGACTTGTTCTGCTTTTTTTTCTACTCTTCTACCTTCTCCCCCTCTTCCTTCTCCTCCTCCCTTAAATTAAGTTAAGCCCTGAGTTCAGCTATCAACTCTGAAAAATAAATAAAATAAAATAAATAAAATAAAAGGGACTAGGGGTTCAGTAGTAGAGGGCTTGATTAGCATGTGTGAAACCCTGGGTTTGATTCATAGCACCATGGAGAAGAGAGAGGGAGGAGGAGAAGGAAGAAGGGAAAGAGGCAGAGCTTGAAAAGGAAAGGAAGAGAGGGAGGAGGAAGAGCAGAGGGAGAGGGGAAGGGGAGCAGGGGGCACAGGAGAGAGAGGTTTCCATTGCCATCTGAACAACTGTAAAAATGCATAGAGCAGGCAGGGTGCCCTTCAGGCTGTTTGCCGGAACACTCCCGCTGACCTGCTGACTATAGTTACCTGGGCTAAGTCTTGTTGTCACAAAGCTTTTTACTCACAGTTTTTAATTTGGAGGACAAGCTCTCAACTGTAGACAGAAGGATGATGTCTACCTATTCCTGTGAAACGCGTATGGACTCTCTTTCATAGTGACTGTCTCTGCAAATTCAGCTAGCGGTAATCTTTTTACCCTCGTTTGCTAACGAGCCTTTGAAGAGAAGCAGTATTTTGAGAAGTGATCATTTATGTGAAAAGCTGGTTGTACAGTGTGCTCTCTGGGGCCGTATACAGAAAGGGATGTGATTTGGCTGTAAAGAAAATGAAATCATAAAATTTTCAGGAAAATTGATGGGCTTGAATTGACGTAAAATATGAAGTGAGGTCACCCAAACTCAGAGACAAAACAAAACAATAGAAATGCATTTTTTGCCTCATGTGTGGGTTCTAACCTATACTGTATGCACGTTTGTGTTTAGACATGTACGTGTGGTATAATGTAACATGTAGAAAGGACACCAAGAAAGGACACGGAGAGGAAAGATGGAATACGGCCAAAGCAGACAAGTTGTGAAAGAAGATAAAAAGCTAATTGTTTTTCTAGTTTCAACTCTGTCATAGTTTATGTTTATAGTGGATAAGTCCATAGAGATGAAACTAGTAGTGAATGTGTAAAGCTGTAAGTGAGTTTCCATGGCTTCAGAATGGCCATTCTAACTGTGTGGACGTTCACTGAGGTCTAGAGTTCGGGACTGGGCAAGTGTTTGAGTGGGTGTCTTAATCTAGGAGTGTGTACAATAAAGTGAATTTTTTATAAAAGAAGAACTCAAACACTGAGTGTTTATCGTAATGAACCATTTATTTTTCTCTCCTTTTGCATGTGCGTGTGTGTATATGTATGTGATGTACCTGTGTGTATGTGTATTCACATGTGTGTGGCAGCATGTGTGTGTGTGTACAGGTGCTAGTATATGGGGAGGCCAGGTGTTGGCATCAGATGTCTTTCCCCAATCTCTGTCCATTTTACGTACTGATCGAGTCAGAGTCTCTCACATCAGCCCAGAGCTCACTGGTTTGACTAACTAGACAGCCAGCTTGCTCTGGGGATCCCCTACATCTGTCTCCTGAGTGCTGGGATTACAGGCAAGTAACCATGCCTGCCTTGTTTTTATGTGGGTGCTGGGGAGTGCAGGTAAGAGGTTACTTACAGGATTATGGACAAGTCAAAGGCAGTTGCATACTGAAAGTCTACCCCAGAATAAATGATGACTTATGTAAGCTGGAACTGAACAACTGTCCATGATTTGCAGTCAGTTGGGCAATTGGAGAATTTCCTTGCCTCAGTAGTCCTTATTGCTTATGTAATCTTGGTCAGGGAGGGACTTTGTGCATCTGCCCAGTTTCAGGGACTTCCTGAGACTTCTATGTTGCCTACTTCCTAAGTTTTAATGGCCTCCCTTTAGAACTTGTTATGTCTTCAAGACCTTCTCTCCAGGATGATTCGAATGTTTCAAAATGCTACTACAATGCATGCTATTGGTTCTATCCAGGGCTCTCAGTAATATTTCTATAAATGTTTTAACATGTCAGTTGGTGTACATGTACATATTTGGGGGAGGAGAATTGTAGGTTAAAAGATAAGCAGATGACTCACTTTAGGTTACCGTTTTCCAAGGTGGCTATGCCAGCTGTCTGCTTCCAGTCTCAGCCTTGCCAATCTCACTCATCACCTATATGGTGAGTTTGAGCATAGCCTGGGATACATGATGCCCTTTCAACAACAACAGTAGCAACAACAACGAAAAAATAAAATAAAATAAGGATAGCTGGGTGTGAGGGTGCTATCTGTAATCTCAGCACTCTACAGGTAGAGGCAGGTGGATCTGTGTGACTGTGAGGCCAGCCTGGTCTACATAGCAAGTTCCAGACCAGCTAGACTCACAAGATGAGAACCTGTCTCAAAACAACAAACCAACCAACCAAACAAACAAACAATCACAAAGGATTATTATAGTCATACTTCTACATCACTTTGTAATATTAGTAATTATAACTGTTTTAATGTTCAGGTCTATAAGATTTGCATTTTGTTTTATATCATGCTACCTTCCACATCTTATCTGTAAGTTGATATTTAAAACTAAAGTTAATGAAGCAGAAAGGTTTGTGAGAGACTGTTATTTCTGAAAAACAGCTGCAGAAAAATATCTCCAGTCCCATATTCCTCTCGAACCTTGTCACTCTTTATGGCAACCATGGGAATCATCTCAAATTTCTCTTGAGCTTCACAGGCATTTTGTTGACTGTCTTGCTAGATGGAGTCCAATGGAATGATACTTTCTGTTTTCTTACTCTAAGTCACAGCAGCAATATAGCGTCTATCCTGTCCATCCTTGGGAGATAGGGTTTTGGAACCCCGAGCTATCATGGAGGAAGTCTAACTACCCTGAAACTGCCATTCTGGAGAAACCACATTACCAGGTCACACTGGCATGGAGAGAGATGGCCAAAGCATCCCTAGCTATCCAGCTTTCAGGTCTCCCAGCACAAATACCAGATGTGTGAGTGAAGAAGCTGTCAAGGTCAACCCAGGCCCAGCCACCATCTGACTGTAGGGTCTCTTACATTACTTTGAGCCAGAACCACCGAGTTGTTGCTAAATTTCTTGGCCACAGAAACTATGACCAATAATAAATGATTATTGTTTTAAGCCATTACATTCTGGGGGTGATTTGTCACGTAGCAGGATCACTGAAACAATTACTTACTGTAAAATCAGCTAGCATGATTGACTCGATAGGAAAAAATAATGAACCTTGCTCTATTTCATTAAGTGTGTGCTCCTTAGAGAAAAATATTCTATTTGGCAAAATGAAAGTCATGCCCCTTCCTCCTCCAACCACCCAAAATGATACTACATCTTAGTATCTGGAAAAAAAAATTGTGCAAACTGTATTATTTTTCTAGTTCTCTTTAGTCTTCTTTTTCCTTATCATCCAGAATAATAATTGCTTTGACTTTCACATTGAAATCTATTTCCTTCCTGAAGACATTCTATACTCTTTGACCTTATCATACTGACTTAGATTTGCTCCCCAACTGTCAAGCTGAGATTTCGTTTCTGCACTCTTCAGGTTAGTACTTCATGCTTCTGAGACTTTTTCTTGGATTCCTGTTCATAGTAGTTACTTTTCTATTGCTGTTGTAAAACACCAATAACCACAGCAACTTATTAAAGGAAGTGTTTAATTTGCCTTATGGTTTCAGCGGGGATTAGAGTCCACGGTGTTAGAGCTCACACATCAAGCTGAAAGCAGGAGGCAGAGAGCACGCTGGGAATGACACTACTCTTTGAAACCTCAAAGCACACCCCTAGTGACACACCTCCTTCAACAAGGCCACTCCTCCTAATCCTTCCCAAACAGTTCCGCCAACTAAGGGCCAAATATTCAAACATATGTGTCTAGGGGGCCATTTTCTCATACAAATCACCAAACTTTTGCATTACAACATATATTTAAGTAACTTTTTGAGTGATACACACACACACACACATATACACATATAACTTGTTCATGTCTATATGTGTATATAGATATTCTTGTGTGTATATATGCATGCCTGTTTTGTGAGGGGGTAATTCATATATGTACAGGTGCATGTCTATGTGCATGCATGTAAAGGCCAAAGGTCAATGCTGGGTGTCTTCACTTTTCACCTGGGCCAGCCCAGTTTAAGTAATTCCTTTTTGAGACAGGGTCTCCTGGAACTTACTATGTAGACCAAGCTGGTATCAAATACACAAAGATCTGCCTCCCTAGGGCTGGGATTAAAGGCGTGTGCCAGCAAGCCTGGCTGACTTAGTTAGTTTTTAAAGTATGCAGGGAACATAATGTTTCTGAGTCCAAGGAGGTTGGATTTCATTAGTAGGTGTGCTTAACCAGGTTATTCTCTGATTGAAGAGGTTGCTTACCCTGTCACAGTGAAGCTTCCATGTAACCAGCAAATTCAGCTACCACAATTACCTGAGGGAACACCTGGCTGCAAATGTCGTGGAATTCAACTTTGGAGAAGACCCAGGTTTTGTTTATTGTGGAGGATCAAAAGCCCTTCAGGTTGAAAAAGCCTTCTGCCTCCTCTTAATCCCTCTGTCTGCTCCCTGGAAAACGGGTTCTCTAAAGATTGTGATTTTTATGCTGCAGCTGGAAACAAACAGCTGTCTATAGCTGGGTATGAGTGGTCCGGTTCTGTGTTGTCCGTTGTGTGGTTAACTTCCCTGATAAAATCCTAACTCGTGTTTGTTCTTCCTACCAGCTTGCTCCAAGCTTGGAGACCTCTAGCCAAAGCCTGTGACGGAAGCCTTCTTAGTAGCATGTGTTTGGCTTCTGTAGTGCTCAGATTTGGGGTGTCAATGGGCACTATCTGCTTTTCAGCTTCCAGAGATGTCTTCAGTGTTCTAATGGACTTGTCCTTCCTCCATGTTGCTTTGCCTTTGTTTCAATTCGGTCTTAGGAGAAAGCAAAGGGGAAGTACACGTGTCCTCATTTGGAACTGGGGTTTTCTTAAGAGACTTAAACTTCTAAATTGCTTGAAATAATATCATCCAGCCAATAGATTATTTATAATTTTTCTAAAATAAAAAGGTGTATTATGTTAGCTTTCATATATTTGTTTTTTCCTTTTTTTTTTCTTTCACGTTCTCTCTTTCTTCCTGCCGCTCACCTAATACCCCCAGGCCACAACGATTCTTATAATGGGAAAACTATGGGTCTAAAAAGGCAGAAGAACTGCCATGTCCTTTATCACCTCCTAATAATTAAAGTAGCATAATTACAGGCATGGTCTGTGCAGGAGACAACACGTGCAGTGGAGTTCCCAGTGACTTTCCATACTAGCATGGTGACAAAGGGCAGTGACTCAAAGCCCTGGGCTATTAGATGAGGAGTGACACATTCCTCATAGGGTCTTGTGATGAGCCGATTAAGCAATCTGCCGATGGCCAGGGTAGCAACAGCTGCTGCAATAGCAGACTGCCAACTCGGTTATGGGACAGTCACCTTGTTAGTCTGTCTTTCCCCCAGATAATACAGTCTTAATTAATCTAATTTATGAGATCTTTATAAGTTTAAGTTTTATTTGCATAACCTTCTATCCTAGCCCACCACCTTAACCTCCAGATTTCAGGGAGCGTGGCAAAGATAAGAGAGAACAAATTAAAGACAGAGGGTGGGGGTATGGACATAATTGTGCCCTATGGTTTTACGGCAAAGATTTTACAGCCTTTGTCATTCATTCCTTCAAGACATTATGCGATAGGCAGCGTACGTACTTATTAGACACTTAGCCAGTGGACCTCTTTTTTCTTGCTACTGGCAGTAGGGAGAATCACAGAGATCATTACAGAAACACAGAGGTGGGAGAGGGCCCTATGTTGCAGTCCAGTCAGGACAGGCTTCATGAGGGAGGAAGAGATTGAAGTGAGCTCCAGAATCGATGGGATATAACCTGGTTAGGAAGAGGCCCGTGTCAACCAGGACATGAAGGAGCGGAGTGGTATCACAGTGCAAGAGGGAAGGTTCTAGCTAAACGGACGGGTGCTGAGAGGTTGAAAACCAGCTCTGATGCCTCAGAAGCTGCTTCTCTACCAGTCCACCCCTCACTCCGCTTCTGTTTTACCCACTGGGGAGTATAGTTTCAGGAGAGACTCTGAGAGAGACATGTGCCAGGAGAAGGCAAGGAGACTAGACAGAGGGCACGGAGTATCCCCATGCAGTGAAGAACATGTTTAATGACCACTGAGTAGGACGGAGACTCGAGGCCCGCTCCAGTCCCACATCATTTGGAGCCCATGGGATCTGGTCCAGCCAAAGGAATATGGAAAGATTGCTAATTCTGTTTGTAAGAAAGTCTTTGAAATACAGATGAGAGCTGCCATTTGGGGGTAATGCAAGCAGACTTCTACTGTGCTCATTATTTCATTCACGCATTGACTGGGTACTCAGCTAACTTTCTCCCTTCCCCCCATTTTATTTGGGTCTGGACCGCCAGCTCAGGGGATGGTGCTCCCCACCTCCAGGGGAGTTCTTCTCTTCTCAGTTAATCCTCTCTGGACAGGCCCTCAGACACACCCAGAATGAGACTGTACCTTGGGAAGGAAAAAAAAAAAAAACACAAAAGGAACAACTGCAAGTGGGCTGTA